>OY728128.1:148189103-149439103 GCA_963277665.1 Viscum album | reverse complement strand
AATACTATTATTAATATTGTAAACAAATTTTTAACATTTTGAACATATGTAATTCTTTATATTGTTAAAACCAATATTTTTTTTTGTTTTTTAATTATATTATGGGATGGTGGAATCGTGTTATAGGTTAAATTAAAATCTAAAATACAATTCCATTGTCGATCAAAAAAATTTATTCCATGTGAATTAATGAATTGATAATTTTATCATATATTATTTTTATCATTAGTACAACACTTTTTAAAAAAAATTGTCGACAGGTTATTAGGTTAAATAATAATTTTTATTACCATGAATATAGACTGTATTTTAAAAAACATATTTCAAATTTGGAACAATTTGTTCCAAATAATTCAATATAAAATATTTTATATATAGGCTTTAAAACTAATTTTGAAATCACTAATTTTTCTCTATTCAGAAAACCAAACATGGGAAAATGGAAAAATATATTACTATAAACAATAAATATGTCTTCAAAACATGGGTTGAAATGAATGAATAGTGAAATATCAACCTATAACCATACCCCATTCCGTTATTTACTATTATTTTATACACTTAACCATTGATTAGTTACTTTTTCTTTGATATTATTAATGAAATTCCAATCAAATTCATCATAACATGGTCAATCAATACTGAACATTTACTCAAACCCAAATAATCTTTTATTAAACAAAACTATATTCAAATATCTACATAAAAATATTATTCATCTTTTAGGCCATATGATATTCTATACATATATCTCCATAAATCCATAACAAAATTTTCAATGTAACTATACTCTGGAAAATGGAATAAATTCTCAATTATTCTATTTTAATTTATTTATGTATATTTTCATACTACCTTTTATGACTCTATTTAAACAATGTTAAAATAATTAAATCAGTATACTAATATTTTTGAAATTTCAATCATTTAAGGGATATTTATTCTCCAATATTCAATGAACTATTAAAAAAATTACCACTTATCTTTTATTCATAAATACATTACAATGATGGTTCTTAATGATATAATATATTATATATATATATTTATTTTAATTAAAATGATAACATTATAAATCATTCTCTACATTCCTTTTTTTAGAAAATATGAGAATTTCTACCTTTTGAACATGCTGAATGATACCTCCCTGACGTAACAAATTTTATTTTTCATTTAGAATATTATTTTATATTAAACAAAATAAAAATATTATTTATTAAATTAAATTAAGATTAAATATATCATTACATTTTTTTTATTTTATTCAAATTAAATCAAATTCATAACCATAATCACCCCTTAGTTATAGCATTCTCTTATTCAGGTGGATTTAACCACCTACATGAATAATGCTATAAATATTTATCATAGATTAATAGGGAAATATAAATAATAATATTATTCTATATTTTTATTTGTATTTTATAGTTTATAAATGTTATATTTATATATAAAATATTATTATTCCCATAATCATTTTGTTTAACATTACCTAAAACAAGATCATCAGTGATTCCATTACCACAAACCATGTAAATAATTTACATAAAATGAAATTTATAATTCTTACTCATGAAAAAAATATGTCATTTAATTAAATCTACATTCTTGTAATAAAGGAATATAAATATATAATGACAAACTATCACTTCAATTATGAAAAAATTACAAAAAAACAATTGAAACTAATAACATCTCATGATGACAATAAAATATAATTAAAAATATTTTTTTATAAAATATTATAAATAAATTTTCAGGAGGTTAAAAACATTAATATTGTTTATTATTTGGTGATCAGGTAGGATATTATTATTATATTGGTGGTTATGGCTTGTTCAAATAGGAAGTAAAAAATGGAATTTGTTTTTGTCTCTCAATTTTTCATCTATGAATAGTTATATTAAAGAACCACTTGATTGTTTTTTATGTATATGTGGGAAATTTAATTATCCTCTCACCTTTTTTCATGAAATGTATTGGATTAAAATATTTCATTCATATTCAATTATTATTTTTTAAAAAAATCAAAAAAAAAACGATGATATAAGAGTATTTCATCTAAATTTCATTTCATAAACACTAATTATTAACCTAATAAATCTTAGTTGTATTTATACATACTATTTGATATATAATAACATTATATATATTTTTACATTATTTTCATATTTAATTTCATGCTCTCTATTTCATTGGTGGGTTTTATTGATACATTTATTAAGTTATATAGTATATTTATAACCTAAAAACATTTTTTATCTTATGATATTTCATATTGATCTTCTATAATTAATAATTGGTTTCATCCTGCATTAAATTTAATAAAATTTATTTTACTCTAGACTAAATAAATATAATTTTGAAATTCGATTATCCTTCCATTATGAATTTTTTTACTCTCAAAATTAAAATGTTTCAATGAATTATTCAAATATCTCCCATGTAATTTCATTATGTAGAAAATAAATATTTATGAATGAAACCATTATTATGTTATTAATACATATGAATTAAAATATGTATTACTTAATTTTATATATAAAAATTTATTTACTTATTTTTGATATAATTATTCAATACCCTCATTAACATGTTTGTTTCAATAAATGTATTTTCAAATTTTAAAAATGATTTTACAGTCATGACTATATTATTTTTCCACCCAACATTTCTTATGGAAACACTATAAGAATTTTTCAATGAAAAACTAATTAATATTCTATATAATAGTAAAATATTTCAAATATTTTTACACCACATGTATAAAAATTACTTTTTCAATGTGACTGTAACTGCAATTTTAAAATAATAAAGAGTTAATATTAAAAACACTTTTATGATGTCAAATTAATCTTTATAATTATCTATAAAAGAATCACGTAACTATAAATATCTTTTCATGACTTACCAACTAATTTTTTTATTAAATACAAATTTTTCTTGAATTATTTATTTCTAGAATAATTTTCGATTATTATCCCCAATTATGATTTAAATTTAACATGTATCATATAATAATTTGTCTACATATCAAATCCCCAAGGATAATCAATCAATTTTATTGGTATTATGATATTATTTTGTATATTTAATTTATAATTAATGAAAATATTGTAAACTAAATATATGTTCATCCCATATTGTATCAATATCAATGTTTTAATGATGTAGGTCTACCATATGATCTAAGAGTATAGGTATGTAGTTCCTCGGTATGAGATCAAAATATTTTTACATAACCAATAATAGTATAATTAATTGTTATATGTCTAATAATTTTACCCTATGATTACACAATACAAATTAAATAAATACCAAACACAAATCTATCATAATATAGAAGACTCATTTATGTTACACTTTTAGATTTGGTGTTAAATTTATATAATTATACACATAACATGAAAAAAAAAATGTATAATTTTATAAAATGTATAATTTCAAGATGAACTATGTATAAAATTCACCAAAAACCTATTCATATTGAGTTTAACCAAATAGTATCACCTTGATGTGGTCATAAAAAAAATTCATCAAACACTAGCTTTGATATAGAAAAATATAATCATATCATTGTTTTTTTATTTCTATAAGATAAATATTAAATCTCAAAAATATCATTAATTTTACAAGTATATGGTTTAGTGTATATTTAGTTCAACTACGTAATAAAATTATTTTATTATACTTTTTAATATTTTATTATAATTATAAAATAATATATTCTCCTCTAGACTAATTAGAAGTATTTATTCTCTTCATAACATATTGAAAGAAATTATATGTTTTGTATGATGAAAAATTCACATAGTGGAAAAAACCATCATCATTTAATTAAGGTAAAAAGCATTAACATTTTTGAATACATAATAATGGGTGAAATACTTTACTAAATTTACTATGAATCAAAAATAGTGGTTCTTATGTAATGGTAGAAAAACATGTAAGAGAAAATTAACATTAATATTCCATTGTAAGTGTGTGTGAAAATGCATTCATGATCCAAGTGAAATAATCATATGCACATAGAAATAGATAATTTAATTTAAACCAATTATAATAATGTATTAAGTTAGGGAAAAAAATTAAGTGATCGATTGTATAAATTTTTTTCAAAATGTGGTTGTTCATAAAACCTCAAATGAATATCGCCCAAAAAAATGGGAAGGTAGAAAATTTTAATATTTAAGATAAAATTATGCTTGAGTGAATATCGAATCCTCTAATACAATATTTCTTTGAAATACATGTTGATTTTATCTGGACATATATAACTGTACATATGACATCCATTGGGATGTATCCTTTTAAGATATATTGTGGTAAAGCATTTCATTTACTAGCTGAAATCTGAGATATGTATTTTTAATATGTGAAAACATATAATTTGTATTTAGAAATATATATTTAATAGAAATTGATACAGTTGAATGACATGTTGATTTTTTATAATTATTTGAAGGACAAATAAAATTTATATAACTAGAAATATAGTGAACTTAATGACAAGAACATCCTAGTAATTTAATTTATCACATATGAAATTGTAATGATCTACAATTATAAAATTTAACTTCACATAATAAAACAAAATAAAAACTAATAAGGACATATAATTATTATTAATTTTTACCTATTTTTTGTAACTAAAATAACCATCATTACATAGGATATTAATGGTTAATTATCATTGATTAAATTATCACCATTAGAGTACACATTCCTGATAAATAACATCATAATACATCCAAACACTAAAACAATTGGTAGACCCGCCACTAGATAGAGTTGGTGACCCAACAAATGTAATCTTTAGGGAATCTATTTCCTTTTAACCATCTCACATTCTCTATCTCATTCTCTCACCCTATTTCACTCTCCCTTTCTCACACTTTTCTTCCACATCTCTTATTCTCACTCACTCTCTCAATTAGAATACCAAATTTTCTCTTCCACCATTTAAATTTTTAATCACATTTTTTATCGTTTTTAAAAAATTCAAATATGTGGCATAGAATAAAAATTTTCCCATAATGAATCAATATATTTTTTTAATTTCATTTTTCTCTATTTGGATTGTTAGAAAAAAATTCATCTAAATTTTATCCAGTATTATACTAGAATGAATATTGTACTTCAATGAAAATATTCAATGAATGACCAGTTTATAATTTTTAAAATGATTCTCACCTATAAGAAATCACATTATAATTTAATCCAAAGAAAACTCTAACCATATTGTATTATTATGTTCTTTATTTTATTTTTTATCCTGAGTTTGTGAAACTTCAATATGAATTTCCCACTTTTCTATTCCAAAATAAGAATCAGATATTATTTAACCACATAAGAAAAAAATTCCAAAGAGGTTCCCAATTCCCGAATAATGATTATCCTTTTGAAATCCACTTTTAATTTATTAGAAAAATATTCAGATTACCACATAATAATTCAGATACCTTTTCCAACCCAATATGTATATTGATTTTCATTTCGATGTTTATTGAAATTTATGTATGGGGCGATGTATAACATTTTTTATATACATTCAATGATTTTAAATGTGGAAAATATGACTAAGGTAAATCATCAATTTATGTGTGGAAATGAAGATTTTATTTTGTGAGGTTTGTGAATGGATTTCCATTTCTATCATTTTATACTAATTATATTGAAATTCAGTAATTTTTTTTAGGAATTTGAAAAAAATGAATGGGTTCTATCTTGGAACGGTAAAAAATTACATTTCCTAAACCCTATATATTGTTATAAATTTTATAGTTTGTGTTGTGAGGTGATCAAACCTCGTTTAATATATTAGTGTGATGTTTGACCTGTGTTAAACATTAAAAACATTAAATAATTACATCATATTATCTTTTTTTCTTTAGAGAAGTGTTTTGTTTTTAAATTATTTCATAATTTCATCTCATTCTAATTTTCAATATTTTCCCTCATTCATTTGACAATATCACCCTTATAAATATATTTTTTCATTTATTTACATTTCTCGTTATAAAAATTTTGAATTCCTTTTTTTATATATGTGTTTTAGCATTCTCTTCTACTCTATTATATATTATACTACTACTATCCCAATACCACTAAACCAACCAAAATGAAATCATGATTATTATAAACAATATTTTAGGGAATAAAAAATTAGATATATTAAAATCTATATGATTTTTTAGTCTTATTTGTTTAATGATTTAACCTCATCAATAATAAAACATCATTGTGAGAGGTGCAAGGTTTTTTTAATCAAACATTACATTTTTAATTTTGAGAAAGAAAAATTAATTTTTTTAATGTACTAATACTATATTTCTTTTTTTTATTATAGATGAGTAAACTATTCTAGAACCCCTAGTTTGGTGAAAATGAAATTTTATAAATTTTTCTAGGGTGAAAATGAATTTTTTTTGTGTTTTTTGAATTTTTTTTCTGAAACAAATAAACAGTCATATGTGTGGGTGATTTAATATTACATATGATATTATGATATTTTTTACACCCATATATATATTCAACCTAAAATATTATGAATTTCCATTCAATTTTCATATTTTTTTCATAGATATATATTAGGAGCATTGTTTGATTTTTTTTTTCAATTACACAATCATTTACTATTTTCATAATACAGTCAACTATAATAATCCAAATGATGTGATTTTGATTGTTTATTGAACCTAATTAAATTATAAATATATCATTTTACATGATCTTTAACTAATTCATCCATTAAAATATCTATATTGACCACCCATGATGTCCCAATGAATCTATATAATTAATTGGACCAATTGTGATGTTATATTTTACAAGATTATTCCAAAATTTTAAATTTATTGATAGGACAACTAATTAAAATGAACATTAAATTATATCATTGAATAAAATATATTGTCTATAGTCATTTTTAATTGTTCCAAATTCATTCACGAAAAACTATCCACCACTTCATTAGCGGATTTAAGAGCAGCACACCGTTGTTGAATCCTCTACCAATCCCACATCCAAATTGAGATGAAATTCTGCATTTAATGATTCAAGGGGTTTCCCACTAAATTTTTGTAAAGTTTTTATCATTAATTATGAAATATTAATATCAATAAATTCATTCAAAATTTGGAAATGAAATTATTTAGGACATTTCTTTGCTACAAAACATGGTTTACTGAAATTCCAATAACATTGGTTCAAAATGTAAAATTGAAACCAATTTTTTATACTGAAATGGAAAAATCAATATCTAAAACCATAAAGAATAATATATTTCAATATTTAATATTCTAGATGATCAAATTCTAAATAATAAAGTATGTGATGTTTTTAGATGAAACAATGCACCAACATTGTCAATAAAAACATTCCCCACTTCTCCAAACAAGGGGTTGAATTATTATCAATTAATGACGTTCATTTTCCTAAACATGTCCTTCAATTTGACCAAGGAGTAAATTTAATACTCTTGATAACATAATATAATCCCCACACCTACTTTCCAATTCATGTCTATTTTCAAATATTCTCAATTTTAATTGTGTATCCTCAATTTTAATTTTATTTGTATTTTAATCCATGTTTCATCATCATCATATATTATCCTCATCTACCAAATTCATTTTATTTCAAACATTATCAATATATTTTAGATAAATCCAAAAAAAATCTCCCATTATATATCTCTTTCAATACAAAGTGTGTGTTTAATTATTTTTATTGTTTGTTTGTGTTATTTTGGGAAAAAATCATTTTCTTATACCTTTTTAATTATCTTCATAACATATCACTATTATTATCATTAAGAATATTACTAAAAATACCAGTTAATATATAAATAATTTATTGTGTTGATTTATAATTTTGTGGTGTTAATGGATTTAGTCCATTCTCTCACTTAATATTATTCAAATTTAAATTTTTTACGGTTAAAAAAATTCAATGATTAATGAAAATTTTGAAAATATGGATTACCTAGATTATGGGATCCACATTTATACATGGGTTCATTATTAGTAAAACCTAAATTAATAATAATTTATAATGATTCTATAATTATTTAATAGTTTGATTAAATCCTTAACAAAAGCGAATTTCGATGAAAAAGCTGGTGTGATGTGGGTGTTAATTTAATTAAATATATCAAAAATCATGGGTGTAAAATAAGATTTAATATTGAATAATTAACTCAAAATAATACACATGAATATTTTAAATTAATAAAAACCCAATATTCATTTTATAGAATAACTCTAATAATAAAAATATTCATTTTAAATAAAAAAACAATCGACTTACAAAAGTACCACCACTGATGGTTTAACCCATGTATCTATATTAACATCCTTTATAAAGAAGAAAAATGTGTAATAGTTAATAAATTAAATCATACACACTTTAGTAACTTATAAAATAATTAGTCCATTTATGCATTACGTGATAATTAAAAATTACTTTATTAAGAGAACATTATGAAGATCTATTTTAATTGTATATAATGAAGGAAATTTATAGTTGAAAAATTTATTCAAAATCATCGATAATATTAAAAAAATTATTTTAAATGTTATATAGATAATGGATGGGGATGATAATTATGCCATTTTAAAAAAATATTTTTTTACTTTTCAAAAAAAATAATTTATAATTAATTCTATTTAAAAAAATAAAAATGAAAGAAAAAAATTTAAACTTGAACTTAACCAAATTTCAAGAAAAATCTCATAAATATTTATTAAATTTTTTTCTCTATTTTGAAAATAAATATTAACTGTCCTGAATAAATATAAATTCATATTATAAAATAATTTCACATTGGTATCAATTAAATCAAAAGATAAATATATGTGAACAAATGAAAGGGAAATTTAAAAAAGTTATTTTACCAAATTAATAAAAATTGACATTATTATTTTATTATAATCCTGAAAAAAATAATACTAATGTAAAACATGTCATGATTCTCAGAAAATGAAAATTTAGAAAATATATCCCTTACCTTAGGTCATGACTCATTCCATATATTCTATAACTCCTAAATAATATAATTTTATTTGATTTATAATTTCATAATGGATATATTCATTTTAATTCAATTAAATTTTTTTCTTTAAATTCATTTATTACTATATTTTTTTTTCTAAAAAATCATTTATGATTATCATTGGTGTTTTTAGGACATATTAATCGTACTCCCAAAACAACTTCAGTAGGTTAACAATGATAAAAAGGGGTTTTGGTTTCAGGATATCCATTATATTAATCATTAAATCATTAATTTTTCAATAAATTAAGTAAAATATTTTCACTCATAATTTTATGTAATCATGAAAAACATATTCCATGACATCATGGAGGTTTTCGTCCCCAGGATTGTAGATAGGATGCTATGATTTTATGACGAAGATAATGTTAAGAAAAAAAGTAATATATTATCATTTAAAAATCATAACTATATCATTAATATAATATATATACCCAAAATATATGATAATATAAATCATTATGAAGTTGGGATGAAAAAAATACGTTACCTTGTGGAGGTTTTGGTTCAATTATACATAAGAGAGTGTATTTCATTTACATGGTATAAAAATGAGGTTTAAAATCAATTTTGTAATATAATAATAAAGTTTATTTCTATATAATATATTGTTTTTATCAAATCATGTTGGTTATAGATTGTTTTGAGATGTTTAAAAAAACAATCATAAACCCACTATGTTAAGTGTTTTAAATATTTATTATAAAAAACCCTTTTTCTTACACACTAATCATTCTTATATTGTCATTTTGTATAACAAAAATGTGATGTCCCAAAATGGGTTCCACACACCAGTGTCCCAAGACATTCTTCTATGTGACCTTAAGCACACCACCCTCTAAGCAAGAGGATTCCAACATGTTGTGTGTGTCTATTATAAATTATAGAGGTACTATACCCTCTCTATATTACTAAACCACTAGCCGAAAAATAAATTACGAATAATAAACAAATGATATAACATAAGAAGAAATGCACTCATATCAAAAGATAAACAAAATTTGTAATATAATATCAAAACTAAATAGTGTATAAACCATCATAAAATAAGTTCCATGTGTCAAATGAAATCCCAAAAATTTAATGACACTATCAACTCTTATTTCAGTCAAAAACAAGTTCTAGTTCCCTCATCCATGCACAATCCAAAATAATCCATATAAAATAGGTACTTTGAGCTTATATTGTCTTACAAATACGAATTCTATTCATATATTGATCAGGAATACCAAGTTGGATGTGAGTGAAACATAGTAGATCATTAACAAATGAAGAAAAAAAATTCATTCAAAATAGCTTCTAATGTTGTAATGAAATAAAATAAATAATGTAATCAGTTTTCATTCATTATATCATCCTTTATTAAACCTCACAAACCCACTAGTTCATGATTACACTAGAACCTCAATCCCTTATTCCTCCCATGATTGAGACTAAATTCTATCACATTAACACTTCATAATTCATTATAACTATAGGGATTTCATAATTCAATTCATTTCATAATATATTATGGCTATTTAAAATAATAGCCTAATGGAAAACTTCTTTGGAGTATATTGTCACTTCGATAACCACATGAGTATTTTGTGCATCAGTACTCGTACAACACCATATAGGTATTTAGAGCTTCATTTCATGTCCCACATAATTATTTTTCCTATTTTGGTCCAAAAATGTCATGTTTAGGACCCCGTGGTTATTTAGAGTGTCATTCTAT
This sequence comes from Viscum album, assembly GCA_963277665.1. Classification (NCBI taxonomy): domain Eukaryota; kingdom Viridiplantae; phylum Streptophyta; class Magnoliopsida; order Santalales; family Viscaceae; genus Viscum; species Viscum album. The sequence goes on along the minus strand of OY728128.1, from coordinate 149,428,328 downwards.
GTCCCAATAACATTTTTCAATCAACTATATATGGGTATTTGAGGAAAAAATCTATGTCCGAAAATTTTATATCAATCAATCTCATATGGGTATTTGGAAAAAATTTTATGACCACCTTTATATATCAATAAATCACATAAATCAGATATATCACTATATCACATTACATAATTAAATAATTAACTAACCCGATCTTTCCAACTTCATATTCACAAAATACCATTAATTACTTTAAAAATTAATTAATTTATAAAAACTATATAACAACACATAGTGAAATTAAAAATTAATTATTCTAATGTTTTCCACAATATATATATCATTATTTAATTCTACAATTAATCAATCAAATAAATTTTTCAATATCAGTATTACAATAATTATTTCAAAAATTAATTTCCCCTTAATTAAACAATTAAATATTCATATAATTAAATCTTGAATGAGTTATTTCTCATATCCGAAAACATTACTATTATAATAATTCATTGTAAGTTTTTCTTCTTAATTTATAAAACCATAAACATTTAATTCAAAAAATTAATTAAATCAATTACGAAACCTATGTTTTTACATTTTCCCTATAAATTATAAAATTACATACACTTAATGGAAATCATGACTATTGGATTTGAATGATATTGAACCTACATGTCTTTGTTTAAAAACACTCACCAAAAAAATCCCTAATGTAATTAGAATAATGTGTAATAATGAAATCTAGAATGGAATCCTATATCTTGATTAAAACAATCAAGATCCTTGATTCCTAGAACTAAACATATCAATCAAATATCTAAATCCAAACAAAATAGATCACCTTCCAACAAAATATATGATAAATTCTCATGTAGAATGTGATAATAACTAGAGAATAATAGAATACCAAACAGAAAGAGATTCACTTTCATAAGGAGATGAAGATCCACATTCCAGGATTCAAATCACAATGAATGAATTTCGGGTAGCCTTCAAATCCATATTAGAGCCTCCAAAAATTATACAAAATGACTTGGTCAGAGTTAGGTTCAATTGGGGTGAGTATCAGGGGTTTGTTTAATTTCATATATAATGGTTTTGTTAATAAAAAAATCATTTAGGCATTTATAGAAGGGGAACATTGTTTTACATATTATGTGACATACCCATGCACCCCTTCCTTGGGGGTAAGAGTTTCAGCTAAGAGTGTGAAAGTTTATAAAATTTATCTTCCAAAAATGAGAATCACCTTTATTGGGGTTCACTGGGCTGGAGTACACGATTTTGGAAAACAATGTCCCAACCATACATTATTTTTCCTTCATTGAAATTTTGAAAATTTGACTCAAAAATATTCTAAGAGATTTCCAAAAAAAATTACACAATATTATGAAAACAAGTATATAAAGTCATATCAATGACACCTCTTTAAATGTTAGGGATAAATCAGTCTCATAACCATATAAGAGCTCATCCTCGAGATGTACTTCCATAAATCTCTATGATTCTATGTCAGAAAGAATGGTTTACTAAGCCCAAATATCCACTCCTATCTCCCACATATTTTCTTGAACCCAACCATCTTCCAAAATACATGAAATATCATCATGTTAATTTACCATATCACATTCCCACTATTATCCTACTCAAATATTTGATGCTACTCAATTAAATTATATACCTCAAGATCAACCTCATCCACATTGATCAGATTTGAAGGGTTGGGGTGATACCGACGATTTTGTGACGCGTGAAAAGAATCCAGAATAACATCGTATCTCTATAAATGATCGAATTGATATACCACCATCCCTATTCGATCCAAAACCAAAAGTGGTCCATAAAATACTAGGTTACACCTTACCAAATATTAGAATCATTTGATGACCCATTTAGCTGTCACATGGTGTAATACATGATCACCCTCTATAAAATATAGGAGCCACTAACACATATCAACAAATGGTTTCTACCTACTCTAATTAGGATCCATTTGATTTTGAATCAACTAAACCTACTCTTGTCTCTCCTACACTAGACTCTTCTCCAATAGTTATAACTCACCAACCATTATACATCATAGATGTGATCCACATGAGAAACCATAATTTTCCATATACTGTTCCATATAAATAGTATCAAGATAACTATTTTTATAGGAGACCTCCGCCATATCATGGTACATCATCCATCACCCATATACTTATGAGTGGAAGGCCATACCCCACAAAACCCATAAATGTGCACTATCTTCAATCCCCATGAGAAGCACATAGTCAATCATGAACCATAGCCTGAAACAATGGTTTATCCAACCCCATGCAAAATGGCAATCTCCTGAACATACATGTCTCCCAACTACTCCACTAAGAAAACAAACCTTATAGGAAAGAAATGTGCTACGTTGGAAAATGGTCCCGAATAATCCAAAGAGTGTCATTCTTCTGAGGAATCCTCGAGAGACCAACCAAAAAATCAATTGTAACATCATCTCAGTTTCTATTCAGATTGGGATTTGGTGTAGTAAACAAACAGGTTATTGATTCTTCCCCTTCACCTATTGAATGGTGTAGCATCGTTTCAAAAAACAAAACTATCTTATTTTTCATGCACGGAAACAAAAACTGCCATTATAGGTCATAAAATATTTTGGTCACATTTGGATGTACCACCCACATTGAGAAATGTGATCTCTTTATCTGCACCTTGATCATGATCATAGGAAAAAAAATTACTATTGAAATAAATGAAATCATCCTTATATATAGTCCTCTTTGATAGTGCATCAATTCTATCAAGGGTTTATGTCAATGTCAAACATTTATATCCTCATACATCATATACATAATCCTCATCAAACTTTTTTACTCCACAAAAACATAAAATAGATTCATTTATTCCTCACTCTCCTAAAAAACATCTTTCATATGATATATAAAATTCATCATATTCCTCCCAACATAAGACACTTAAATTTCATGAGTCTGAATTTTCATCTTAATCTATAAATAATACATGTTCCTTTAACGGGTTAAAATTATATCTTAAAATATAATGAATTCATATTCGAGACCCACCAATACTTTTTGTCAAAAAAAATACAACTGATAAATGATATACATTCTAATCTAATGATTAGTATATATTCTGAAATTTTCCCACAATAATATAATGTATCCAATACAACATTGCATACAAAACCATAAATGGCTCAAGGTCATCCATAGGTTATATTCATTCTAGTAGAATGGAATGGAGATAAACATATCCAGGAACTTGATATACCTACATAAACATTGTTCTAAGAAAAATACTAGATGTTTCACAAAATACAATGTAATCCAATTCTTGCTCTCTAAGCATCAGTATTGGTTTGGATTTCTAGAACATATTCACCAATTAGTAGGCATTCTTGCTTGCTTCTGATCATTCAAATATTTCTCCTCTCATAGTCAAGCTAGATATTGGTGATTTAAAATATGAAAATTCCCAAATGGACATTTGATAATATTGTGATAACCCTAGATAGATACATATATCCAAAATGTTATGTGATTCTCTAATGATACAACTCACAGAACCTTCTCAGGGTCTAGTAACACAACTTCTTATGAGATGATGAAACCCTAGAAATGTACCTAATTATTCGAAAATTAACACATAGATATATTGATGTATAGAGTATTCACTCTTAGTATACATATGGATATATCAATATTTAGGTCTTTATCATCATGTTTCGTCGAGCAAAACTAGTTTGTATCCACAAACATTACAACAAACTAATCCAGGTAATAATGGACAATTCTATTAATCATAGACATAAAAATTAATTATTTATTCATCAACCCAAACGACATTACGATGAACTTATATGTTCCATTAATGCATCTAAAATTAGTCTTTGATATATCATAAGTTAAAACTCTCAACTAATGTTACCCTAATCTTAAGATAATCTTGGAGAAAACACAATCTCCCCATAAGAGGATAAAAATACCATCCATACATTGTGTGAGATATAGGTTCTTCATGGAAATGTCATACATCTTATTTTAGTAAATAAATAATTGTATGGTTTTATTAGCCTTCATTACAAACCAGACTGCAGAACCCCAAGATTATGTACTCGTACGGATAAATCTTTTTAACATCCTCTCTTTCATCTATGTCTTATGATATTGAATAACTATAAATACAATTTTGTATGGTCGAATAATAACCCTCACAACAATAGGAATGAGATAAATGGTGAATTACACATCCTTATAAATTGGTAGGACTAATAATTCCTCAGGAAAGAAAATAAAAATCATCTATTCTATTGGTGTAAAAAATAATATTTAACACCACCATATTCTAACAATAAACTAGAAACAAGTGTGTTATACTACTCTATTTGCTGGGGAACTAGACATGTATACCCTCTTGATAACCCATTTTCCAAAGTGACTATAATTAGAAACATTAGGAGATGTAAAGATCACTCTCATGTGGTAAAAATAAATGTGACCTCATTATTATACAAATCTATACATACTAATAATAGGTTTGAATCATTTCTTGTTATGAATGTAGTGATCCCAAATGAATTGATTCATCCAAATATCTTCTTCAACCTGACTATTTTCCAAAATACATGAACTATTTGCATAGTAATTTTCCAAAACACATTATCAATATGATCCAAAACATGTATTGGATTCTCCACAATGTATGAATCTTCCTCATGATCATCCTCACCCACATTGATCAAAAGTTATGGGTCGGGGTGATACCATATAGTTTGTGACCGATGAGAAATGTACTACATTTCATTTTATCTCTTTAAAAGATCCAATTGTTATGCCACCATCCCTATTCTCTCAAAAAAAATTGTTTTAAAAAAACATTGGTGCCACCTTTCCCTCTACTTGAATCTTGCGGTGACCCAATTTAGGTGTCACGTAGAGTTACACATGATAACCCTCTTAAAACTCAAGGAGTCACTAATAGATATCATGAATATGACTTCTACATACTCTTATTAGTTTCCATTTTATTTTGAATCAACACACCATACTCTTATATCTCATGCGGAAGACATTGTACCAATATTATTAACTCATATACCTCCATACAACATAGATGTGATCTCCATTACCTATCATAATGTTCCTTATATGGTTCCATATAAATATTATCATGATAACTATTGTTATTGGAATACTACAAAAAGTCTAGCTACATAATCCATCACCCATCTATCTATGTGTTGAAGGACTTACAAAAAATCCCTTCAACTATACACCTTCTCCAAGACCCCCAGAGGTGCATAGTATAATTGAAGCCACAATCTAAAACTATAGTCTTGGGAACCCAATAAAGTAGGACTATCTCTTGAGCATACCTTTCTCTCAACTAATCCATTGAGAAACCCACACATACAATAAAAATTGTTCAACTTTCGAAAATGGCCCAAACTAACCCAATTTGTGTCATTCTTATGAGGAATCCTCGAGAGAGACACTAAAAATTCAATTGTAGCATCAAACCACTTCAAATTCTCAATGGGATTTGGTGTAGTATACCATAATTTCATTGATTCTTTCTTATAAATTATTGAATTATGTAGAATTTTGTCATTAACACTTATATTTTTTTCCATGTGTGGCCTCAAAAACTACCAGTGTAGGTTATCTTCTTGGACCTAACTCAATCAATGTTGTTTCAGCAATTGATTGGATCAAATATGATCACATAAAGAGTGAGCTAATGGATAATGGAAAAATTTAATTAAATAAAATAATAAAAGTAAACTAATTTTCATGTCATTTGTGGATAATCTCTTAATCAGAGACATTAACATCTCCACGTATACGACCCAATTTTACAACAAACAAAAAATTAAATTGTAACAAAAATTCAAGAACAACATGACCTCTCCTTCATCCATGACTCGAATTTTGTCTCTTCATTCCAAATGAAATATATCAGAATGGTGTTGCTGGGAATAATATATTATGAATAGAGAGAAAATAAAAAAATGAATGATGGATGAATAAGAAAAATTAACTAATGGGGGTGTGGAGAGATAAATATATATAGAAAGAGAGTGAGAGAGATAAATAAAATAAAGGAAATGATAAAAATAAATAAAATGTATAATTTTCCAAAAATAATAATAATAATAATATAATTAACAATAATATTATTAATATTACTAATTATTGTTAGTATTGAAAATATTGTTTTAATTGAAGAATATTTAAAGAAATATGTAAATAAGGTTTCAAAATATCAATATCACAATAATAATAATAATAATAATAATAATAAAATATTAAGAATTAAAATAAGAAGAAAATCATAGTAGAGGAATGTTAAGAATAAATGAATTTATTGGAAATCTAATTTAAAATTGAATATTAAAACAAAATAATGAAAACTAAAAAAAGGATGTAGTATAATAAATGGGGATGGGAGATCAAAATGTAGTGGCCTCCTTGGGGATCTCATTGGTGGGGTCAACTGATGATGTGGGATGAATTGGAATGGAGGGGTCTAACTCCACTTACATGAATGGATGGCACCTTTTTTTCCATTAGAAATTATTCCTTCTAATGTTTTTATGTGTTTAACATAATTATTGGATTAAAACCCATATCATCCATAAATTCAGAATGTAGAGTTCCTTAAATGTTGACTTAAGAACAATTTTGTTATTAATACCATAGTATCACATTTCAGGAAAATTGGGGTTGTTCATAAAACACTAAATTAATATCACCCTAGAAAATTGTAAGGTTGATTATTACAGTTGTGAAGATAAAATTATACATGAGATAATTGTTAAAACCCAAGTAAATGATTTCATTAAAATACACGTTGATGTTCTCTTCGTATATAGAACATCATAGAAGACATCTATTGGGATGTATCTATTTAGGATAGTTTTTGGGAAATCATTTTATTTAAAAACTGAATTTCAAGATATATCTTCTTATTTGTGAAAACATCTAATTCTAATTTAGACGTATCTATTATATAAAAAATTTTGAAGTTAAATTAACTATAGATATTTCAGAATCATTCTAAGGATAAATCAAATTTATATAAATATAAATCTGTAGAACACAAAAACAAGAAGATATTAATAATGTTAGTTAATTTAAATGAAAATGTAATGATCTATAATTATCCATTTCGACTTCACCTAGATAAAAAAATGAATAACTAGATGTATATAATATTTATATTAATTTGTACAATTTTTTTGTGAGTAAAAGAACCATCCATATGTAAAAAATTCATGGTTTATTGAAATTGGTTAAAGTATAATCATGAGATTATACCCTCCCGATGAATAACATAGCCATAAACCATAATATTAAAAACTATATTAGACCCACTACTAGATATGGTTAGTGACTCATCAAATGTAATATTTTAGGAACCTATTTCACTTTAATTTATCCCATTCTCTTTCCCATTATCTCTCCCTATTTCAAACTCTCTTAATTATTTTTTTCCTCTACATATCTCATTCTCACTCTCTCTATAAATAGGGAGTCCACATTCTTTTTCTACCCATTTCAATTTTAACTCCCATTTCTTATTGTTTGTTTTTAAAAAATCCCCAAAAAACATACCAAAAAAATAGTTACATAATTTCACAATATTATATTTTTATTTTCGTCATAACCTATTTGGAGTGAAAATATATTTTTCATCTATGACAATTTTTTCATTAATATATTGGAAAAATATTCTATTTCCAAGAAAATGATCTTTGAATGGTCACTTTTTAATTTGTAAATGGATTTTCCCACATAAGGAATCACATTATCCTTCATTCAATGGACACCTAATACCTTATTTTATAGTTATTTTCTTTCCCTATTTTTTATCACGAGTTTATAGAACATATAGATGAATTTTCAATTTTTTTATTCTTAAATATGAATATGATATTTTCCAAAACACATAATAAAAAATTTTATATAGGCTCCCAATTCCCATACATTGATCCTCCTTTTGAAATAAACATTGAGTGTATTAAATTATTTTTTTCAGATTACCACATAATAATTCAGATAATTTTTCCATCCCAATATCAATATTAATTTTCATTTCCTTGTTTATTGAAATATATATTGGGGGGATGTATATCATTTTTGATATACATTAAATGATTTTCAATGTGTCAAAATTTACATGATTGAAACCATCAACATTATTGAGACAGAGACGTTTGGATTTTTGTGAGGTTTGGGAATGGATTACTAGTTATATCATTTTAAACAAGTTAGTATTAAATTCAATAAAAAGATAAAAAAAATTATTATTCTGAATGGGTTTTGTCATCAGACCATAAAAAATATATTTCTTCAACCATATATCTTTTGTAAATATTATACTTTTTGTTGTGAGGTGACAAAAAATGGTTGAATATATGATTGTGATGTTTGACCTATGATAAACATCTATAAAATTAAACAATTAATTCATAGTTTATTTTATGTTTGGGAGATGGTTTGTGTCTTAAAAAAATAAAAATTCCAACCTTTTACAATTTTCACTATTCGAATTCTTTCATGAGATAAAAAACCCTTTTAAATATTTTTTTCATTTAGTTACATGTCTCATTTCAGAAATTTTGCATTATATTTTCTATGTTGTTTTTTACCCTGCTCTTCCACTCTATTAGATGTTCTAATACTACAGTCCCTATTCCAAAAATCCACCCCAAATGAAATCTATATTATTATAGACATTATAATTCGTAATATAATATTATAGATATTGAAAACTAAATTATTTTTTAATTTAATTTCATATTTTATTGAACCTACTAAATAAAAAGATATCTTAGTGAGAAGTGTGAGGTTTATGTAATCCAATTTTACATTTCCAATTTAGAGCATGAGAAATTAATTTTTGAACATATTAATACTATAGTTATTTTTGTTATAATTCATTATGGATGAGTAAACTAGTATAGAGCCCCAGGATTGGTGAAAAGAGAATTTTAATATTTTTGGTTGAGTGAAAATAATTGCTTCTTGTTTTTGAGTTTTTTATTCCTATGGAAATAAAAAATGTCATTTTCAGTGAGTTGATATTAAATATTATTTCATGATATTTTTTGAAACCCATATATATGTTGATACTAGAACTGAATAATATACACAATATTTTTTGGATTTGAGCATTGAAAAATATAATGAACATTATTTGATTTTCATTAATTACACTATCATATAATATTTTGATTTAATAGTACATTATATTGAACCAATTGATGTTATTTTGGTTTCACAATGATTCTAATTAAATTATAAATATATCATTATAATGAATCATTAATTAATTCAACCATTTAAATGACTATATAGACCAAAAAAAGATGCCATAATGAATCTATCAAATAAACTGGAACAATTTTGATGTTATATTTTCTTGAATTGCACCAGGATTTTAAATTTAATGACACAAAAACAAATATATATTAAAATGAAATTATAAAATTGATAAAAATATATTTTCTATATTTATCTGAAATGGTTCTCAATTAATTCCTGAAAATATTTCCCCTAATTCGTCATTAGATTTAAGAGCAACACACCAATGTTGAATATCATACTAATAATTCAATAGTATTGAGGTTAAACTCGGTTTTTAGAGAATATATATATATAAATAAATAACATTTTAAAAGCAAATTTATAAAAAATGAAGGAATATTCATATCCATAAATTCATTCACAACATGGTGATGGAAAGATTCATTACATTACGGGGAAACAACACAAGTTTTTACCAAATATCCATAAAACTAGATCCAAAAGTATAATATAATGAAATATATTATGGGGAAATAGAAAATTCCATATCTAAAACCATTATGAATAAATTTTTTCAATATTCAATAGCGTAAATGATCAAATGTTCAATACAACATGAAGGGATGTCTATGGAGGAAAACAATCCACACCTTGGTAAATAAATACATTTCCCACTTCTCAAAACAAGGGGTAAGATATTTAGCACTGAATGATGATCATATTCATGAACATAACCATCAAATTGAACTGGGAGAAAATTAAATACTATTTATTAAAAAATATAATCATATCCTCTTGTTTCCAATTCATCTTGATTTTCAAGTGTTCTCTATTGTAAATGCGTACGTTTAACTATAATTTCATCTGTATTTTAATATATTTTTAATCTTCATCGTCTCTTATCCTCAACCAACTAATTTTTTTTTCAATTAATTTTTTTAATATAGTTTCAATCCATCCAGAAAGAAACATCACTCATTCTCTATCACATTCAATACAATTTGTGTGTTTAACTCTTTTGATTTGGTGTGTGTGTGTCTATCACACAACCATTTTCATATAATTTTTTTTCATTTTCTTCATAATTTCTATATATAAAAATAATTTAACATATTAATAATCATTTATAATAATATTTAAATAATCCATATTTTAATTTTTTTTTATTTGTGTATTTTAATGAATTTTTACCATATTTAGATTTAACAGTCATTAAATTTATATTTTTTATGTTTGGAAGATATTTCATAGATTAATGACATTTTTTTGAAATATGGATTAAATAGATTATTGGAACCACATTTATAAATGGGTTCTTTATATTTTAAACTATCTGTTAATAAAAAATTATAATGATTATATACTTATTTATGGGATAAATTAAAGCCTCAACAAAAGTTTATTCTATATAAAATAATGGTGTAATGTGCGTGTTAATTTAATTTTATATATCACAGAGCTAGTGGATACAATAAGATTTACTAGTGTAGAATGAACTCAAAATAATCCACATGAAAAATTTAAATTTATCATAATCCATCATTCATTTTATTGAATATCTTCAATATTCAAACTACAAATTCAAATGACCAATAAAAACAATCGACTTAAGAAAAATACCATCGCTGATGAATAAACCCAGCATTCTCTATAAAAATTCTAAAGGACCACCAGACCATTGAATAGTTAATACGTTCAAACATCCACACATTAATAACATAAAAAAATTATTATTCCATTTACAAATTTTAAAAAAAATTACATTATACAAAAAAAATTATGAAGATATCATTTAATTATGTGTAATTAATGACATTTATTGTTGAAAATATTTGAAAAAAAGTAATATTGAATATTACAAAAATACTTTAAATTATATAGAGGTAATGGATGAGGATGAGAATGAATCCATATGAGAAATACATATTTTTCAGTTTTCATAAAAATTAATTTCTAATTAGTTTTATTAACCAAATAAAAATAAATGAAAGTGAAAAAATTAAATCTTGATGTTACTAGAATTTTAATAAAAAAAATTTGGTTTACAAAAAATTAATTATCAAAATTTCCCCAATGCAAATTTATTCATAAAATATCCTAAATAAAAATAAATTCATGATATGAACTCTTTCTATATTATTAACAATTAAATAAAATGAAAATTAAATGATAGAATATGAAATGGAATTTAATAAAGAGTATTTTATAAAATTAATTTTTATTGAGATCCATATATTATTATAAACACCACACAAATAAATATTCATGGTGATCATGTCATTATTTTCAAATAAAGAAAATATAAAAAAGATATCCCTTAACTAGAGTCATTACTCAGTCCATATATTCTAAAACTCCAAATTGATAAAATTTTATTATTTTTAAAATTTCATAATGGAGATATTCATTTTAATTCAATTATAATTATTTCATTATATTAATGTATTAAAATGAGTTATTTAATTTAAAAATCATATATGTTTATGAATAGTGTTTTGAGGACATTTTGATAATACTCCTAAAACAACTTCATCAGGTTACCTATTGTAAAAGAAGTGTTGGTTTCATGATATTAATTATATTAATAATTAAATCCTTAAATTTGTATACATTAACTAAAATAGTATTACTCTTATTTTTGTTTAAACAAGAATAATTAATTTCATGGAATCATAGAGTTTGTAGTCCCTTGGTATATAGAGGGGATGTTATACATTTACAAAAAATCAGATATAAATAAAATATGTAATATTTTATCATTTTAAAATACTAATTATTTCATTAATATAATACATGTCCCAAAAATATATCATTATATAAATCCATAGGAGGTTGTGATGAAAAAAAACACATCACATTTTTGAGGTGGTAGTTCACACATACAAAAGTGATGGGTTTACATTTACATAGCATGTAAATGGAGTTCTAAAATCCTTTTTGTAATAATATAATAGTATATATTTATATATAATATAATAATTATTTAATATCATGATGGTTACATATGGTTTTGAGGATTAGTAGTAAGAAATAACCATATAAACACTCATTTAAGAGTGATACATCATCCTTGGAAGATATCCTTTGTCTTAAATACTAATCATTCTTAAATTTATATTTTTTATAAACAAAATGTGATGTCCTAGACTGTGCTCCACAAACCAATGCCCCATGCCCTTAATACATGTGACCTCAAGCCCACATCCATATAAGTAAATGGTTATCAACTAGGAATGAGGGTCTAATATAAATTATGGGGAGACTATACCGTCTTTTTCTGACTAATCCACATGAAGTAAAATAAATAATCAATAATATCCAAATTATTTAAAATAAGATGAATAGAACAAGTATCACAAGATGAAAACAACTGGAAATAGAATATATGAACTGAATACTGTATATGCCATGATAAATTATGTGCCATGTGTCAAATGAAAACCCAAATACTAAAGACATTGTTAACTCCAAAGTTGTTCACAATCCAAGACTAGTTCTGTCATGACCCACCTTCCCCAAATGGAGGCATGGTTCACCAGATTGTCAATCCCTTCCTTCTTTAAGTTTAAGGAGAGATAATGACCCCCGAAACGCTCCATCAATATGTCCCGGAGTGGCGACCAACACAAATGGTATGGAATCTCACACAAAAAAAAGAAGGCATTACCCTTTTAATTTTTTTTATAGGATCGAGAGATATGGTAGCGACCCCAACAACATCTAAGCTGAAAGTAAAGGTAAATCCAAAAGTAAACCATTCCAATATGCATGTTCAAAAGTAAGGGATTCAAGACACAATACATTAAAAAGGTAAAGTACCAAGAAAATGAAAACGACAATAGAAACTTCCCCATGGTCCGAGCTAGTACTATCCCACACGATCCCTGATGTCCTCCTAGAAAACTGAAAACAAATTTATATACGTAGGGTGAGCATACAAGTACACTCAATAGGAAAAATCAAAGACACTCATGCCCATGTGAGGATACATTCTAATGACACATGGAGAAAGAGATAACCAAACACCTAACAAGGTAAACTATCCACCCAAGCCTCACCAAGGCACACTCCCCAAATAACGAAAGTCAAGTAATGTATAGTAATAGCACATAGATTTTTGGGTACCCATCACCAATTTCCCACTAGTTATTGAAGACATTATACGCATCGAAACAATCCCGCCATTCTCACTATAGTCCCACTACCACACATACCCACACACTTCTGGTCCACAACCACACATCCCGCCCGCAACCACCTGGGCCACAACCACTATCCTGCCCGTAGACACCTTGTCCACAACAACCTCAGGTAACCATGCCCGAAAACACCTTGTCCAGAACGACCACTGCCACACCCGAAAACACCTGGGCCAGAATGCTACCGTCACTCCCGATGAAACCTAGGCCTCATCCCGAAGATACTTGGGAAACAACCTTCCCGTAAACACCTAGGGTAACCACCACAACCACCCCGCCTAAAGATTCTTCGGCTAATAAAGTACCTCAGGCCATCATAGCCTGTCCAATGATACTTGGGCTATATGGGAATAGTAGCACAAATGATCTAATAACCAGCCACTAATAGAAGTGTTGGGAAAAAAACCCTCCCCCATGAAATGGGGGTGTTCGGCACCAAGTGCTCAACTTGGGTCAGGCACGAATAAGAAACATAAGAACTACAAATATATGTATAAGTAACAAACACTCAACCCAACCTATGGTTTACAAATCCAATCCAAGCACAATCAGTCTCGTCCCTTTTCTGGGAAGCACACTTCTCACAACCAAGTCACAACTCACCCCCAAAACCAATTCCCATTTAATCTATTCTTGATTCCATGATCAAGTATTCTCATTTAAATAAAGTTCTACACTACTGTGCAACTAACAGAATATTCACAAACCAAGGGAAAAAGTTACAACCAGTAGCAATTTAAGCATTCACACCTGCTTCTCTTGAAAAGTCACAACAACAAAGGGATATGTGAGATCCCTCGATGTATTGGAGCCAGAGAAAACCCTGAGATACTACCCCATGTTCCCAAAATCTAGGATCCAACATTTTCTCAACAACAGAGGATCCCACCCCAATTCGTGATATAAGTAGATTAATAACACATTCTCAAATTCAAAACCATCAAAACTATAACAACAAGGGATCCCATCCCCACCCGCATCACCCCAGCAATCAGCCCATGAATGAAACAACCAAACCACTACAAACAACACAAGGTATGACCATGCAGGTATTTTTAGATTTTAAATATTTAACACACTCTATGGTTTAAATTCCACAGTGTTTTTACTAGGGTTATCATAGAAAAGGGTTGATCATGGTGCTTCCAATTTATTTAACTGAGTATACGTAATTAACCAATTCCCTGTTACGGTTATTTAAACATCCGGGAGCACCAAGGTTCAATAGTTCACAGAGAAAGACCACCAACGACCAAGATTTTCAGTGAGCATAGGCCCGTACAATTCACAACACATAACTACATAAAGAGTATAACAAAACATTGATCACACCCCCTTTTATTCTTTAATGGTCGGTTCATTATCTTCATTGAGATCGGATTCATCAATTTCCATAGGGGCCAAAGCATTCCCACCCAGCATGATACATAGAAAGGAGAGGAGAAGGAGAAAATCCCTACCTGACGGATCAGATATCAACCTTAAGTCCTCACATAAGAAGCAGGAACTTCACGAAACGTGATCAAGGAAAACATCGAGGGGTAACAACTCATCGAGAGGAAGGGTAATCCGAGCGTATGGTGATCGAGGAAAAGAAACGTAGGAAGAATCCTTTAGGTTATAAATAATGATATAAAACATTCTTGGGATGTTTAAGATGTGGAAAGAAAAACTTTAAACCTCGTAAGAAGCGGGATCATGGGTTGACCACGTGGCTGGGACACCCCACACGCTACATAAAAGGTCCCTGCCTTTTGGGGAAGTTTAAACTGACACACACCTCATTGTTTTTCATTTATGGAGGGTACCTTACCAACCATTTAATTGAAACTCCATTAATGGGAATTAATGGTCTTTAAAATAGGCTTAAAGGGGTCAAAACATGGTTTAAAAAACAATTTGCGTAAAAAAGAAGGCGTTACTGGATAACCCTTGGGGGGTAGGCGAGAGCTACATGTAGCTGAGAGCCACTGGTTGGCGATAGCTGCCAGTTTTCGAGAGCCACCGGTAGTTGAGAGGTACCGGTAGCCTAGAGCCACCGGGAGCTGAGAGACACTGGTTGATGAGAGGTACCGGTAGCTGAGAGCTACCTGTAACCGAGGGCTACTGGTACCCCAAGGTCACCGGTAGGCTAGGTATACTAGTAGGCCGAGGCTAGCAGTAGGCCAAGGCTACCGCTAGGAGTCACCGAGAAGCTGGGATGGCCTTCCAAACCACCCATAACACCTCAAAAATCAGATTTTTACCAAGTAATGGACCCCAAAACACGGGTCATTACATCATATACTTATAAAACTATTATCATCCCCATGAATTTAGAACAAACCAAAAAGGAGAAAGGTGGGGTCCAAACAACCACTCTTTAAAGATACTTCTCAGGGGAAAACTGCTGAGTGGTTCGAAAGATGGAACAGAACCCCCCTACATCTAGGAATACCCCCCAAGAGTTATCAACCACAATCATTCACAACAAGCACAAGGATCACACTGTCCAACACATGAGTTAGGGATTCCCCTCCTACATGTCAGGATATTATCCGCTTTTAGCGGCACTGACTCGCCCGCACGGGTTTAATCGCATCCACATTAATGCATCCTGATTAGCAGTTAGGTTTTCCCATCATCAAACATTCATACACACACACACACAAAACATGGAACAGATCATCTAATATCTAAGAAAAACAATCATTTCATATATTAAAGAACAAGGTATAATATCACAAGGATCAGAACAAAAACAACAAGAAAGTCAAAAGAGCTCTGGGTACTGAATTGGTAATGGGGCCTCCCACTCCCATGTGCTCTCTTCCAGGATTCCATGCCTCCACAACACATGAACCAAGGGGATGGTTCGTCCACGAAGTACTTTCTCCACATGATCCTAGATCTTGATTGGTCGTTCTATGATGGTCGCATCATCTTCGACATCTAAATCCCCCCAATCGATGATGTGGGAGTCATCGTTTAGATATCGATGAATCTGGGAAATGTGAAAGATGTTGTGAACATTCTCCAATTGAGGTGGCAGCACCAGCTTATACAACACCTCACCAACTAGTCCCAATACCTCGAAAGGTTCGATGAACCTAGGGGAGAGAATACTCCCCTTATCAAACATTCACTACCCAGGTAGAGGTGAAACCTTCCAGAACACATGATTCCCAAACTTGAACTCCAAGGGCCTCCTCCTTCGATCGACATAAGACTTCTGCCGGTCCTGGACTACCTTCATCCTCTAACGCATGATTTGAACCTTCTCAGTTGTTCCCTACAACAAATCTGGCCCAATATTAGACACTTCCCCAATCTCTGTATAGAAAATGGGTGAACGACAAGAACATCCACACAAGGCCTCAAACGGTGTCATACCAATAGTGGAGTGGAAGTTATTGTATAGCCAAGCTTCACTGGAGGCCAGTGTCGTACCCATGTTCCCTAAAAATCTAGAACACATGGTCGTAACATGTCTTCCAATGTTTGGATCATTTTTTCAGTTTTCCCATATGTATAAGGTTGGAAAACAGTGCTAAGGTGTAGCTGGGTGACAAAGGATTTAAGTAATCCGCTCCTAACTCATGAGGTAAACTGCATGTCTCGATCAGAGACTATAGATATCGGGATCCAATGAAACCACACCACCTCATCGATGTACCACAGGTCTAAGGTGCTCACCAGGCCCGACTCCTTAATATCCAAGAAGTGTACTGATTTTTTCAACCGATCCACCACTGCGAAGATGGAATCATAGCCTCCCTGAGCCCTTGGTAGCCCTGTGATGATGACCATTGAGATTTCATCCATCTTCCACTTGGGAACATCTAAACGCTGTAACGACTCTCCAGGAAAACGATGTTCAACCTTTACATCCTGACACACGAGGCACTTTTCCAAAAAACTCTACCACCACCCGATTTACCCCGAGTCACCAAAAATATCTCTTCAAGACACGGTACATATTTGATACCCCAGGATGTACAGCTAAATCCAAGACATGGAACTCACGAAGAACACATTTATGCATCATCTCCGAAAAGAAAGGCCTTCCACGAAAAAGCATCTGATGATGACCATACTCTGACCATCCATCATGAGCATTTCCCTGAGAAACACGTTCCTGCATCACATCCACCTATGAGTCCCCCCACTGAGACTCTTCCACAACCACCAATTAGGAGGGAACTATAGTCATCTGAAACAGACAACCACTTCCACCTTCCACCCTTGCATCCAAATGCAACGCTGCTAAATCTTCCATCGCTCTCCAAGAATCTTCAGATTCTCTAATTACTACCTTCTGTGATTTCCTACCTAGGGCATCAACCACCACTTTTACATTCCCTGGGGTTTAGGAAATCTCTAAATCGTAATCCTAGAGGAACTCTATCCATCTTCACTACCTTATGTTCAGGTCCAGCTGGGAGAAGATATACTTCAAGGTTTTCTGGTCCGTGAAGACCACAAAGCGCTTTCCAATGAAGTAATGCCACCACAACATTAGTGTAAAAACAACCACCGCAAGCTCCTGATCATGGGGTTCATAATTACGCTCATGGGGACATAACTGCCTTGACCCATAGAGGATCACCCCTTGCCGCTGCATCAGCAAACACTCAAGGCCCTGCCCTGACGAACCACAAAACAGCTCATACGCTGCCCATTCTTCTACCAACCTCAACATTGGGGCACTAACCAACTTCTCCTTCAGATTTCTGAAGGCTTCCAGGAATTTTTCACTCCACACGAAGGCCTGGTCATTTTTGGTCAAGGCTGTCAAAGGTGCTCTAACTCGAGAGAAGTTGGGTACGAAGCTCCGATAGTAACCTACCAGCACGAGGAAACTACGGACCTCTGCCAAGTTCATGGGTGATTCCCAAGAAACAACTGACTCAACCTTCAATGGGTATACCGCTACTCCCTTATCGGACACTACGTGCCCAAGGATGTGAACTTTTCATGTCTAAACCGTGCACTTAGACAACATCCCAAAGAGCTTGTGTAGTTGGAGGACCTCAAAACCATCCGCATGTGCTCAGCGTGATACTACTCTAATCATGAGTAGATCATGATGTCATCAATGAATACGATCACGAACCGATCCAGATACTCTCGGAAGACGATGTTCTTAAGCCCCATTAACACATCTAGGGCATTCGAAATGCCGAACGACATGACTAGAAACTCAAAGTTCCCATATCTACACCATAAGGCCATATTCAAGATGTTACCATCCTTTACCCTCAACTGGTGATATCCAGATCGTAGGTCGATCTTTGAGAACCATCCTGCCCCTTTCAACTGGTCAAAGAGATCGTCTATCCTAGGAAGAGGGTATGGATTCTTGATCGTTACCTAATTCAGCATGTTGTAGTTTATGAATATCCTTAGACCACCATCCTCGTTCTTCTTAAAAAACATAGGAGAACCCCATGGTGACGCATTAGGTCGATCAAAAACCTTCTTCATCAGATAGTCAATCGGAATACCCAACTCCCGTAGCTCTGAAGGCTCCATCCGGTAGGGATCCATCGAAATCGGACGAGCATCCGGCTGCGAGTCTATCCCTAAATCGACATCAGGTCGAGGGGTATAGTCGTCACCTCCTTAGGGAAGACGTCCATAAAATCATTGATGATCCCTGGTACCTACACCATCTCTACATCTGATTACTCCACTGATAGCTCAGCTAACAAGAAGAGGAGGGGTTCCTCTCTCCTATAGCCATCCTGGCCACCCACTCGCCGATGAAAATAACACGTCAGCCATCTAAGTCTAAAAACACGACTCTTACACTGAAGCAGTAGATGATGGAACATACAGATAATTTCTAATAAATGTCTAGGATGAAATCGTATGGCTGTATCAACAATAACATGAGGTCCCTGACTGACAGATATGGCCTTATCGTCAGTTTGCATCTTCAAAAAACATAAGATAAGTGGGTCTGACCTCTGACTGGTGTGCTCAGCACCGGGGGCACTGGAAGTCTCTCGGAATCTAGACCCAAATCATGGTCCAGACTGGGTGTAACAAAGTAGTGTGATGCTCTTGTATCAAACAATACGTAAACAAGAGTACTGAAAAAATTGATCATACATCGAACGACCTCTGGTCCTACTGGAAGAACTGCCTTCGTGGAATGCAAGAACCTGCACCCGGCTCCTCTGCCTCACGGCTGTCAGCCACCTCCCCAACCTCGGCCCGGTCAAGGTCCCTGAGGAGTGCCCTGAGGTCAGCCTCCCCCTGCAACATCTTCCCTCAGAGGAGCGGGAGCTCGCTGACCCTACTGCTGCTGATGGAAATACCTCGCTGGATACTGATGCTGCTGAGGCTAGTGCTAAACCTGGCCACCATAGCCCTACTACACTCTATACAGGAACTGATTTCGAAGGTGACTATGTCTCCCGCAGATGAAGCATCTAGGACCTGGGCCCGAAGGGAAAGGGTGAGGGCTAGGGGATCAGAACTGGAATAGCTGACGCCTGCTCCCTGTTGGTTGAAACCTAGAGGATCCTAATGCTGGATGCCTGCTACTGACAGCCTTTCCCGTCAATGATCCCAGCTTGATCCCTTCACATGACACACCTACAGGCGTGTGCATTCTCTCCACCACTTCATCCTTCTTCTGTACCTCTAAGTATGTTAGAAAGGTGAATGGGGTAACAGTGTAATGGAGGGAAGAACGGAGCACCTCCTCTAAATGTCTCGCCCGAGACTCCTCATCCATAAAGAGGTCCGGATCAAAGAAGATGAGATCCTTGAACTGGATCCCCAACTCCCTTACTAACATACTTCCATGCTAGAGGGAGAGTAGCTCCTGTCTCTTCTCAGCTTTCATCGTAAAAGAGAAGAATTCCACCCGGAACTACTTCTCGAAATCAGCCCATGCCACCTCATCCTCCCTCCTCTCCCCCAGGTAGAGCATCCACCACTGACGCGCTGATCCCCGCATCTAGCACATGGACAGGGGAACCTAGTACTCCGTCGAAACCCGAATCAAGCCGAAAGCTATCAGAAGCTCCTCTAGATAACTTTCTGTATTCAGGTCCGAGGTTCTACCCTCATACTGCCCGAGGGTGTTCCACTGGAAACCATGAAGCGTCTTCTGCCACTAATCATCCTCCTCCTCTCGATCAACCATCTTCTGATCAGCCACGTCAACCTCCTGGGCCTCGATCACCCGCACCACTCATGGTCGTCTCCCAGGTGCCATAGCTGCATGGTAAACAAGGAATGCCTAAGCTCATGTAGTGAAGAATATTATACTTACATTTTATTTGACTTAATTATTTATTTTTAATCGCCAAAACTCCCATGAAACACGAGAACACAAGTCATTATGATGCATGAACCTTTCCTAGGGTCTTTACCTTGCAATCAGTGTGGCCTCACTTTGTCATTCGGTAGGTCCAGAGTCCTCGCATCAGATCGCGGGGGCCCTAAAATCCCATTTCCTAGCCAGTCTTCCCTGGCCTAATTAACACACCATGGTCACCAAATAGTATTTCCCTACCATCCCATGAAATCCTCACTATTTCTAACTCCAAACTCCATCCTATCTCTCAACCTCCTTTGATACGATTCTGTCATGACCCGCCTTCACCAAAATGATTGAAGGGTCAACAAAATTCCAATTTCTTCCTTCTTTAAGTTGAATGAGAGATAATGACCCCTGAAACCCGCCTTCAATAGGTCCCAGAGTGGCGACCAGCGCCATGGGTATGGAATCTCACACCAAAAAAAGGAAGGCATTACCCTTTTTAATTTTTTATAGGATGGAGATATAATGTAGAAAACCCAACAACACAAAAGCTAAAAGTAAAGGTAAATACAAAAGTAACCCATTACCATACGCATGATAAAAATTAAGGGATGCAAGCCACAAAACTACAAAAAGGTAAAGTTCCAAGAAAAGGAAAACAACAACAGCAACTCCCCAAGGCCCGAGCTAGTACAGTCCCACATGATCCCGGATATCCTCCTGGAACCCTGAAAACATTTTTATATATGTAGGGTGAGCATACATGTACACATAGTAGGGAAAACCAAAGACTCTCGTGCAAAAGTGAGGAGACATTCTAATTCCCCCTGGAAAAAGAGATAACCAAACACCTAACAAGGTAAACTATACACTGAGGCCTAACCAAGCTCACTCCCCAAATAATGCAAGTTGAGTAATGTATAGTAGCACATCGATGTTTGGGTACCCCGTGCTGCTTTCCCACTACTTATTGAAGACATCCTATGCATTGAAAAAATCCCGCCATTCTCACTGCAGTCCCACTGCCACACCCACTCGCACACACCTGGGACACAACCACACATCCCACCCGCAAACACCTAGGACACAACCGTTATCCCACCGTCAGACACCTGGGCCATAACAACCTCTCGTAACCATGCCCACAAACACCTAGGGCAAACCAACCATTGCCACGCCTGAAGACACCTTGGCCAAAAATCTACAGTCATTCCTGAAGAGACATGGGCCTCATCCCGAAGATACTTGGGAAACAACCTGCCCGAAAACACCTGGGCCATCCACTGCAACCACCACGCCTGATGATTCTTGGGCTAATAATGGGCCTCAGACCATCGTAGCCTGCCCAAAGATACATGGGCTATCCGGGAAAAGGAGAATAATGGAGCTAATAACCAGCCACTAATAGAAGTGTTTTGAAAACCCCATACCCCATGAAATGGTGGTGTTCGACACAACGTGATCAACATGGGTGGGGCGCGAATAAGAAACATAAGAACTAAAAATACATAGAGTCACAACTCACCAATAGAAACCATTCCCATTTAAGCTATTCTTTCTTCTATGTTCATGTAATATCATTTAAATAAAGTTCTGCACTACTGGGAAACTAACAGCATAAGAAAAATTCATGGTAAAAAGTTACAGCCAACAGTAAATTAAGCATTCACACTCAGTTCTCTTGCAATGTCAAACAACAAAGGGATATGTGAGATCCCTCTATGTACTGGAACCAAATAAAACACCAAGATACAGCCCCATGTTCCCAAAATCCATGAGCCAATGGTTTCTCAACAATGGAGGATCCAACCCCAATTCGTTATATAAGCAGCGTAATCACACAACCTCAAATTCACAACTAGTGAAAGTATAACAACAGTGGATCCCATCCCCACCCGCTTCGCCCCAGTAATCAGAAAGTGAATGAAACAACCAAACCGCTAACGCCAACACAAGGCAGGCCCATGTAGGTATTTTCATATTTAAAATATTTAACACACTCCACGGTTTATATTACAAT
Organism: Viscum album; assembly: GCA_963277665.1. Lineage (NCBI taxonomy): Eukaryota > Viridiplantae > Streptophyta > Magnoliopsida > Santalales > Viscaceae > Viscum > Viscum album. The sequence continues at coordinate 149,405,543 of OY728128.1, read as the reverse complement.
GTGATTTAACCATAGTTTTCACAGAAAAGGGCTGATCCTGGTGCTTCCAATTTATTTAACCGAGTATATTTAATTACCCTATTCCCTGTTACGGTCATTTAATCATCTAGGAGCACTGAGGTTCAACAGTGAAAAGTGAAAGACCACCAACATACATGATTTTCAGTGAGAATAGGCTCATACAATTCACAAAACATAACCATATAAAGAGTACAACAGAACATCGATCACAACCCCTTTCATTCTTTAAATTTCGGTTAATTATCTTCGTTACCATTGGTTTCATCAATTTCCACAGGGGAAAATTCATACCCACCCCGCATGATACAAAAAATGGACAGGTGAAAGTGAAAATCCCTACCTGATGGATCATGGATCGACGTTAAGTCCTATTGTGAGTAGTAGGAACTCCACGGAATGCGATCAAGGAAAACTTTGAGGGGTTACAACTCATCGGGAGGAAGGGTACACTGAGCACAGGGTGATTGAGAAAACGAAACGTATGTAGAAGCCATTAGGTTATAAAGGATGAGATATAGAATTCCTGAGAAGGTTGCGATGCGGAATGAAACAATCGAGACCGCGTAAGAAGCGGGATCATGGGTTGACCATGCAGCTGGGACACCCCACATGCTACTTAAATGGTCCCCGCCTTTCGGGGCGATTTAAACAGATGCACACCTCATGGTTTTTCATTTAATGATGGTACATCACCAACCTTTTAATTTAAACGCCATTAATGGGAATTAATGGGATTTAAAACATCTTTAAAGGGCTCAAAACATGGTTTAAAAACCAATTTGCATAGAAAGGAGGCACAAATGGAAATGTCGTGGGGGTAGGCGAGAGCTACTTGTAGCCGAGAGCTACCGGTTTGAGAAAACTACCGGTAACCAATAGCTACAAGTAGCCTAGAGCTACTGGTAGCCAAGATCCGCCAATAGCCAAGAGCGACCAGTAGCCTAGAGCTACCAATAGCCGAAAGCCACCAACAGCCGAGAGGTACCGATAGCCTAGAGCTACCGGTAGCTGAGGGCCATCGGTAGCCGAGAGGTACCGGTACCCGAAGGTCCCCGGTAGGCTAGGTGTATCGGTAGGCCGAGGCTACCGGTAGACGAAGCCTACTTCTAGGAGTCACCGAGAAGCTAGGATGGCCTTCCAGACCACCCATAACACCTCAAACATCATATTTTTTACCAAGTATTGGACCCCAAAATCCCGGGCCATTTCAACTTCCTTCATACTTGAACCATCCAAAATCATCCATATAATATATATAATTTGACCTTACATTGTTTTATAAATATGATGTTTATTTGGGTATCGAGAAGGCATCCCATGTTTGGTGTGAGTGTGACATTTTAGGCCACCTACAACAGTATCTATAACAAATTCAATTGAAATAGTGTCTGAATAACAATAAATACTAAAATAAAAAATATAACTAGTATTCATTAATTCTATCATACTTTATTTAATACCATAATCCACTAGGTTCATAATGACACCCAAACCACAATACCTGCTTCATCCCATGATGGAGACTGAAATGTATCCCATTACCTTTTTTTAATTCATTATAACAAGGGGTCTTTCATTATCCAAATAATTTCATATTATATTACGTCTATTTCTAACTATAGCCTAATTCCAACATTTTGGGAGTATATTTTTACTTCGACCACAACATGATTATTTTATGCATCAGTACATATCTCACACCATTTGAGTATTTGGAGTATCACTCCATTTTCTATAAAAATCATCATCCTTGGGTCCTAGAATGTCATATCTAGGCCCCCGTTGTTTTTTGGAGTGTCATTATATATCCCATAATAATATTTCAATCTACCACATTTGAGTATTTTAAGCAATAGTCTGTGCCCCACACTTATATATCAATCAATCTCATCTGGCTATTTGGAGCAATTTTATGTGACCCACTCTCATATATCAATCAAACAAAAATATGACATATAAACAAATATAATATTATATAATTAAATAATTAACTTACAAAATTTTATCAATATCATATTAACATCATTCAATTAATTTGTTGAAAAATTATTTAATTTATCCAACCATATCAACAATCCAATAATTAAATAAAAAATTATGTATTCAAATTATTTCTACAATCTAAATATCCCATGAATTAATTGACCAATTAATCAATGAAATAATTTTTTAAATATCATAATATCAACAATTATTTCAACATTTAATTAACATCTAATTGCACAATTAAATAATCCCATAATGAAATATAGAATTAGTTATTCCTCTAAATCTCACAATATCAATATTAGGATAATTATTTCAGGAGGTAATTTTTCTTGATTCAAAATCACATAATTAGTTAATTCAATAAATTAATTAATTCAACTACAAAAAAAATATTTTTAAATAAACGATATAAATTTTAAAATTACACACACTTAATGTAAATCATGACTATGGGATTTTAATAATATAGCCCAACATCAATTCATTGAAAAACAATGTCCTACAAAAATACACAATTGCAGTGGAATAATAGTTAAGAATGAGAACTAGAATGGAAAACTATATCTATAATCAAATGAACCAAGATCCATGTTACGAAGATCAATATTTATAAATAATATATCTTGATCCTTCCAAATATTATCTATATCCAAAAAATATAGGATAAATTCTCTTATAGAATGTGGTAAAAATGAGAGAATAATGGTAAAGCATATAGAAAGAGATTCACATACATGAAGAGGTGCAGATCCACAATCCCTGATTCAAATCACAAATATCGATTGTCTTGTGGTCTTCAAATACATAAAATAACATCCAAAAATTATAGAGAAATAGTTTTTATGAGTTTGAGACAATTTTGGTGTGTATTAAGGGTTTGGGAAATTTCAAATATAATGTTTTTGTTAATAAAAAACTCACACATGATTTTTAGAAATGGGCTGCATTTTTTTCAAAATGTTGTTCCAAACCAATTTACCCCGTCCTCGGTGGGACATATTTTTATATTTGAGGGTGCATGATTTTACCATTCATTTACTGACAATGTTAATCTCCTCAATTTCAGTTCACTGGGATGGGGTACAAGATTTTGGATAACATTTTTCCAACCGTGCATTATCTGTACACCTTCTATTATTTTATAATTTCTCTACAAAACATGCTAAGAGATAACTCCATGAAAATTTTCACAAAACTATGAAAATAAGTACCTAAAAACTATCCAATACTTCTCTATAAATGGTTGGGATCTTAAAATCTATCCGACTTATAAGAGATCATTGTAGAGTTGTACTTCTAAGAATTCTATTGATTATGAGTCAAAAAAGAAGGGCCACTGAGCCCTAATATCCACTCTTCTATACAATATATCATTCAAAACCCAACCATCTTCCCAAATACACGAACTATCAGAAAAAACATTTCCCACAGCACATTCTCACTACGATTCAACATACATTTTGGATGCTTCTCAATTGATGAATCTATATCAATATCAACCTCATCCACAATGATCACATGTGAAGTGTCGGTGTGATACTCTATGTTTTGATAGATAAAAAATGTACTAAATAACACTATATCTCTATAGATAATCCAATTTTTATTCAATTATACCAATTATCTCCACAACCAAAAGTGGTCCAAACAAACCTAGGTGTCACCTTTTTGTCTCTTCAAATATCTTGATGACCCAATTCAAGATTCACTTGGAGTAACAAATGATAACCATCTATAAACTCTAGGAGTCACTGACACATTTCAAAATATTACATATACCTACAATGATTAGTATCCATTTTATTTTGAATCAACCAAACTAACTCTTATATCCCTTGTACAATACTCGGTCCAAAAAATTATAACTCACCTACCTTCATACAATATAGATGTCATCGGCATGACCTACCATAATGTTTCTCATATGGTCCCATATAAATAATATTATTATAATAATTCTTATAGGATGTCACCAATAAATCTAGGTACATCATCCGTCACCCATATAACAATGGGATGAAGTCCATAATCACCAAAACCATTGATCCATGCACTATATTCATGCTTGTGAAGAAGAACATTTTATATAACAAGTCACTATATTTAACAATAATCTATGTATCCCAATATAGATTGAATATATCTGAACATACATGTCTCCCAAATACTCTACTGAGAAACCCAACCATATTGGAAATAAATGTGTTACTTTTGAAAATGTTTTATAATAATCAAGCTAAATTCATTCTTCTATGGAATCCTTGGGAGACCTACCACATGTTTAATTGCAACTTTATCCCACTACCAATTTAGAATGTGAATTGGTGAAGTAAACCAACATGTCATTGATTCTTTATCTTCACTTTTTGAAGGGTGTAACATCATGTCCAGAACACTACTATATTTTTTTATATGTGGCCCCAAAATTTCAATTGTAGTTCATGACACATTTTGGTCACATTTGAATGTACCATCCACTTTTAGAAATTGAAATTACCACATCAGATACATGAAAATCTGTCGAGAAAGTGATTTTTTCAAAAATATATAATATTGTTGTTTAAAGGGAGAGTTTATATTAATACTTTGTCTCTTTATGATAATCTTGATTCTCTCAACTACCCTTAATTATTTTATAATGATTTTATTTGTTAAGAATTTTTCATGAATTTTGCATTTTATTTTACTCTTGAAATTACTTGAATTTTTTATTAATGTATTCATATTTAGCGTGTTCTGGAAACACTATTCATGCGCTAATTATTCAGAATCTACTTTAGCATGTTCTGGAATCACTGTTCATACCATATGTGGATAAACATTGAGTAAAGATGAAATGTGTGTATACTTTTTTAGATAAGAGAAAAGTATGGTTAATCAACCATACATTATCCGCAAAGTATGAAAGAAGAACCTTACATTAAGAAGGAACCATATGATGGAGTTATCAAAAAAGTATGGAAGGAGAACTGTATGTAAGTACAAAACATTATGTTTGATTCTCAAATGTATGGTTCATCAGGGTTACTTTTGTAAACAACCATACGTTCTTTGAATAGATATTTTATCATTAGTCTGAGAGTTGAAGAAATATTATAGATGATCAACTTTATGTTTATGATAAACCTTACATTTGAAGAAAGTAACATGAACCAAAAATTTATGGTCAACCATATGTTGTCAACCCTACATTTGGATTCCATGTCATTAACCTTACGTTTGGCGTCAGAATGTTTGAAAGAGGATTTTTTATGCAATGGTCAGAAAGATGATTATTAGGCAGATTTCAAGCCAGATTTAAAGCTGAATTTAAAGTACGGTTTTGACTAATTCAAAACTGTTTCATCAATGATTTGATAATATAATTAAAAGGATCATTTTATGCTAAGTCTTTAGGGAATATACGACTACTCTGTATATACAAATGTTTTAATATCGTGAGTAAAAAAGGTGACTTTTGTGGATATAATTTTAAAGGAGGAGTTCTTATCGTTCTTTTATTTTTAAAACTGCATCAATGATTAGTGATCACCTGTGATATTTGGATTATTCTAAAAAAGAGAACAAAAATAGAGACTACTGAAACACACCGATCTGCTGGATCAAAAGGCACATCAGTGCTCAGTTTGTTAAAAAGAATAAGAAACATGATAGAAGAATCACTTGTTCTACTATGAAGATCTATTGTAAAATTGCTACTGCCGAATTTGGGAATTATATTTCTATATATACTACAATGGGATTGACTCAGAACATTTATTATGTAAATATTCTTAATTATGAAGGTGACAATCTATCAACTGTCAATTGCATGTTGTTGCAATTGTAAAGAACATCTGGAAAGTATTTTCAAAATATGAAAATCTTTTCTTTCTATTCTTGACTAATCGGCTTCTCGTACTAAGCTGTGTAGGTTCTGTAAGTGAACCAAAAGGCTTTGTTTTTCCTTGGGATTGTAAAGGTTTCGACTTCCTGTATTCAGTTGTGAATTGGTCTATTGAAATGGGGACCAGATATTGAAAATCACCAAGCTCGTGGAGTAGAGCGTTGGTGGAGTAGACTAGGGGCCTTCTGTTACCCGAACCACTATACATCTTCTGTTTCTGCTATTTAAATTTATGCTGCATCATTTTATTTGATTAAAGTTAAAAGGAAGAACACAATCTCGTAAATATTTTTTAAAAGAAACAATTCACCCCCCTCTTGTGTATATTTGGTGTAATACGATCCAACAATTGGTATCAAAGGTTGAGATTTCTAAAAAATATTTAACAAGTTGAATGTGATTATAAACAGAGCAAGAAGACTGATACAAGAGAGGGAATGTCTATGGTCAGAGAACCATACTTCAATGGGGAAAACTATTGATGCTGGAAGTCTCGAATGATTATCTATCTAAAAAATCATGGATACAGAGTCTATTCTAAGATTCTAACTCCATATGAAATACCAAAACAACCTGAAACATGTAGTGCAACTACTGAATCAGAATATGATATGAATTTGAAGGAAATGAATACAATTATATGTGTTCTAGGATCTGATGAGTTTAATAGAGTATCTTAATTCCCAAAAGCATATAAAATGTGCCAAACTATTGCTGTTTCTTACGAAGGAACTAATAATATCAAGGAAATGAGATATGCGACTGCTAAGATTAAATTTGATACATTCAGAATGGTGTAAGGTGAGAGTATTACTCAAATGAATGGAAGATTGATATAGATTTTCCATAACATAACTTCTTTGGGAGATCCCATTAAGCAAGATGATCAATCTTTAAATGTGTTGAGAGTACTACCTAAAAAATGGAATGGAATCTCTACAGCAATCAAACATTCGACACCTTTCAAAGATTTAACCATGAGAGAACTGATTGGAACATTAATGATGTATGAAGCTGAGATGGATGATGAAGCTAATTAATATAAAGTACTTATCAAAAGGTAAGATACTGCATTGAAAGCATCCATTAAAGATACATGGAGTGTATCTGAAGACTCCATTAGTACCTATCAATCAGAATAAGAAAAGCATGAATCAAATATGAGAGCCAACATGTGTTTTATTGATGAAACAGATGAGGTACAATCTTACTACTCATCTGATTCTAGTTCTAAATCTAATTACACTAATGAAAAATATGAATCCTACTGCAATATGCTTGACGAAAAATATGACTCTATATTTACGAAGCATGTGTCTTTAAAGAATTTTCATGAGGTTGTTTTTGATGAAAGAGATACAATACTGAAACAATATAAGCAGTTAACTAAAAAATTTAATTCAATTAATTCGAACAATACAAATTATGAATTAAAGATAAAATCACTGCAAACTGAAGTAGAAACGTATAAAACTGCATCCCTTGTTTTTACTAAAGGAGAAAATATTTTAAATGAAATTATTTGGAAAAATTTCATTAAAAAGAAAATATTTTGAGTTGGAAGTAAAGGTGAAAAACACAAGCTTTACAAAAAATATTTTATTCCATGTGAAAAAAGACTACATTTAAATTATTGTCGAATAAGGGGAAATATTTCTAAAAAATATTTCTTATGAAAACCCCAAATAAGCATCATTAAGAAAGCTTTTATATCAAATGATCTATTCAACTCATGTGAAAATAGAAAAACAAAGCAAGTCTAGATTCCCAGATCATTGCTAGCTAACACTACTGGACCCAACCAAATATGGGTACCAAATCAATATGTGTAAATGGATTTACAAGGAGTAGGTCACAAGATAATAAAGGACATATGGTGTATGGACAGTGGCTGCTCAAGACATAAGAGTGGAAACTCATTTAATTTCTCTACACTCACTCAAAAAGATGGTTGACTTTTCACATTTGGTGACAATTCCATAGGAAAAATCATTGGCATTGGAACTCTTGGATATCAAAAAATAGTCTCAATCAACAAAGTACATTATGTACAAGGATTAAAACACAACATTATAAGTATTTCTCAACATTTTGATGATGTATATGATGTTGATTTTTCTAACAATTGTTGTTCTGTTTAAAAAAATAAATCGCTTAAATTTAGAGCACCAAGAACTGATAATGTGTATACCCTGTATTTAAATTCCTTGTGTAGACAACAAGTAAATTGCTTAAATGCTAAAATGAATGAATCATGGATCTGGCATAGGATACTTGGACATTGTAATATATATATTTAAAATAAGTTATCTATGATACATTTAGTTTATGATATTCGTAGTCTCAAATTTTAAAGTGACAGATTTTGTGATGCATGTTAACTTGGAAAGAAACACAAATCAACCTTTAAATCTGTTATCAAAATTGCTATATCTAAAACTCCATAACTCATTCTTGTGGATTTGATTGTACCATCAAGTGTAGAAATCTTGGATGGTAAATTATATGTAAATGTTTTAGTTGATGACTATTCTAGATTTACATGGATTTTCTTTTTGAAATTTAATAATGAAGCTTTTACATTATTTGAAAGATTTTGTAAATCTGTTCAAAATGAAAATGTTTTTAAAATAATTTCATTAAGAAATGATCATGGTGGAGAATTTGATAATCAGGAATTTAATTCCTTCTGCTCAAATATGGTTATTAAACATACCTTCTCTCCACATAGAACACATCAACAAAATGGAAATTTTGAAAGAAGAAATAGGACTATTCAAGAAATGGCTAGGACTATGCTAAATGAATATAGCATTCCTACCAACTTTTGGGAAGAAGCTGTAAGCACAGCCTGCGATATAATGAATAGTGTTTTACTTAGACCACTTTTGAAAAAGATACCCTATGAACTCTGGAATAACATAAATCCTAATGTTAACTACATTAATGATTTTGGATTCAAGGTTTACATCATAAACTCCAAGGATAATCTTGGTACGTTTGATCCAAAAATGGATGAAGGAATTTTCGTAGAATATTCAGCTACTTCTAAAGCTTATAGAATCTATAATAAGAAGTCACGGATTTTTGAAGAATAAATTCATCTGAAATTTGATAAATCTGATCCCTTTGAGAAAAGGACAAATCAAATGGATGAATCTAACTCTAATGATAACATGGGTATTGAAAACATGTAAAATGATTTTGAAAAAGATATAAATAAAATTCAGTCCAGTTCAGAAGAACATGATACTGCAGAACCTATAAGTGTGTTTCCTAGATGGACTATAACCCTAAAGAATCACACTTTAGACACTATAATAGGCGACATAGATATAGGAATAAAAACATGAAGAAATATAGTAAATCTTGTATAATTATCTTCCATTCTATACCAATTAGAACCCAATACTATAAAAGAAGCTTTAGATGATGAAAGTTTGATGACATGAATGAAAGAAGAATTAAACCAGTTCAAAAGAAATGAAGTCAGGGAATTAGTTGAATAACCATAGAACTATCCAGTAATATGAACCAAATGGATCTTTATAAATATGCAAGATTAAATGAATAATAACTAGAAATAATGCTATACTTGAAACTAAAGGATATAATCAGGAATAATGTATAGATTATGATGAGACCTTTGCACCAGTAGCTAGACAACAAGCCATTAGAATCCTCTTAGCCTATGAAACTCATATGAACTTTAAATCATTTCAGATGGATGTTAAGTCTTCCTTTTTATATGGTTATTTAATGGAGGATGTTAATGTTGAGCAACCTCCTGGTTTTGAAAATTCTCAAAAACCAGATTCTGTTTTTAAAAATACTAAAGCTCTATATGGCTTTAAACAAGCACCTAGATCTTGGTATGAATGATTATGCTCTTATCTTTTGAAAAATGATTTTACTGTTGGAATGGAAGACCCAACACTGTTTATGAAAACTATGAATTCTAATATTTTTTTGGTTCAAATTTATGTTGATGATGTAATTTTTGTATCAACTTATAAAACCTTTTGTCATGATTTTTCAAAGTTAATGCAAAAAGAAATTGAAATGAGTATGATGGGAGAACTATATTTATTTTTAGGACTTTAAATTTATCAAAAATATTTTGGAAATGTTTTGAATCAAATAAAATACATTACATATTTGTTGAAGAAATTTGGACTTGAAAACAGCATGGAACATACAACTCCTATGTGTACTAATATAAAACATGATTGCGATTAAACTGGGAAATTAGTTGAAAACAAGTTATATAGAGGTATGATTGGTATTTTATTATATATTACAGCTAGCAGGCCAGATATAATGTATTTAGTATGTCTTTGTTCAAAATTTCAATAAAATCGTAATGAATCTCATCTAACTATTGTTAAAATAATTTTTATATATTTAAAAGGAAATGTTTTTCAATCTCTTCATTATCCCAATACATATGATTTCAATTTGATTTCATATTCTGATGAAGATTTTTGGAGTTGTAGATTAGATAGGAAAAGCACATCCGGAACATGTCACTTTTTAGGAAAATCATTAGTGTCATGGTCAAGTAAGAAACAACATTCAATTTCCCTATCAACAACGAAGGTAGAATATGTTTCTGCTGGAAGTTGTTGTGCACATGTGTTGTGGATGAAAAACACTCTTATGGACTTTGGACAAAATTTTAATGATATTACTATTTTATTTTATAATACTAGTGCTATAAATATTTCAAAAAATTTTATTAAACATTATAGAACTAAGCATATTGATACCAGACATCAATTTCTAAGAGATCATGTTCTTATAAAGGAGATATCATTAGAATTTGTAAGTACAGAAATCCAATTAGCTGATATTTTTTACTAAACCACATCCCACTTCATGGTTTGATTTTATTAAGGGGTATCTAGGATTATTTGATTTTAAATAAAATTTAATTTTACAATGATAGTTCTTTATTTTAATTCTTCTTAAAATATTTTCTCTATTTTTTTAACATAATATGTTTCTATTCCACGTGTAATCTATTTTATTTATTTTTAAATATACGTAATTATTATTAAAAACACGGGAATCAAGGTTGTCAGAAACCCTTTTGATTTCTAAAATGTTTCATTTCTATCGAAACCTCTTCTAACCCGTAAACCACACCTCTGCTCATGAACCCTAATCTCCGAACCTCTAATAGCCTAACCTTCAAACCATCAGAGATTCTCGCAGAGATTGTATGGACTAAAAGATCCAATGAAACCAAGTCATGTAATTCCATGAGACAATGCTCCGAAGGAAGAAAAATCTTACAGGGCAAGGTAATCTATCTCGACTGGTTATTTCAAACAAATATACTGTTGAAACAAGCGTTGTCGTTTCAGAACCTTGAACAGACGTTCACCATTGAAAATATGGAATTTATGTATGAGGTAGAACATAGATACTTCTTCAAATTTGTACAGTTTAGTCTAGGAGATACTGAGGACAGTATGATGGCTATGATATAGGATAGGTATTTCTCAATCTTGTCAGTAGAAATTGGTCAGATTATCTACTTCCCTCATGAGGGAGTTTTTCATTTCGATTTGAAAAATATTGGACATTCTGTACATAAATCCGAGGGCATAATGTCATTTCTTTTTCGTACTAAGGCTATAAAGAAAATGTTTATCAAGGATTTGGTGCCTGATCAGAAAATTTTGGTAAAATTTGAGCAAACAGGGATTGCACCGAGGATGTCTGAGATGGAAAAGATATTATATCCCGACATGTATATAATGTATCTTTTGCTCAGTGATGTCAAACTCAATTTTCCTAGGTACATGGTCAGATTCCTAAGATATTGATCTCAGAGTGATTCCCGAATGAATTTGTATCCCATTGGTAAAATCATTTCCAAGTTGTTTCTTAAGAAGGACATGGTGAGATTAGTGGATGCCCGAGTACACTGTCATCATATTAATGTGTTTAATTTTTGAACATTAAGGAATATGGGATATTTATGGAGTACTATCAAAGGAAAACTTTTACCAGTAGGAGCAGATGATGAATCAAAGAATTCCCACGGTCAATCTACAAATTCCAAGGAGGGACAAGCTGAATCGAGGGTCAGCACTGCGGTAAGGAGGATCAGATTTGAAGTGGTTGAAACTGAGGAAGAAAGAAGTTAGGAGGGACTTCAAACTCAGAGGAAATGACATGTGACTGAGGAACATACTTCTCCTGATTTAACTACAAGAGATTTACTCTCCTACAATTTTTTCAGATAATGGTTGTTGAACAACCTCACGAACAGAATGTCACTGTTATAGATCCTGATCATGAAAGGACTGTAGTTGACAGATCCGAACAACGCATTGTAGCTGATGTTGAATTTACACTTCAACAGGAACAAGTTAAGGAGGCATAGCCTGGTGTCGAAGTGGACATACCTCAGAAAACTTCTGAAAATATTGTTCTTGAAAGTCCGGTGGAAGAAAAATATACTAATGTTTGTGATGAACATCTCCCTGATGCTCCAACATAGTTACCTCTAGAGGATTTTTCTATAGAGGTGTTTGAGGACTCTAAAGAATAATCTGTGTACCAACCCACTCAGGACAAAGAGAAAGAACAATATGATGCTGACTCATTACCTTTGGTACTACTGCATCATCCAGAGCCAGAAAATGTTAATCAAGCACAGGGTGACTCTGATTCAAGGAAGAAACAAGTTGATGAACTGTACAAAAAGCTATCTTAGTTGGAATCTGATAATATCACTCTGAGAAATGCCTTAGACATAGAACAATTGAGAATTCAAAATCTGAAGGATAGTACCATCTCAAGGCAATAATTTGAAATGTTTAAAGAGGATATGCTGAATGTAGCTGTCATGATGAAATATGAAATGGTTATGAAGTCAGATTTATGAGATCTAAATTTTTTTATGGAGAACCAATTTGCATCAGTTGAAAATAGTGTTGTTAGTGGATCAAGTACTTCATCTGATTTAATCATAAGATTTCAATATATCAAAACTGTGATGAGCAACATGAATGACAGGTTTTCAAGATCTTCAATGTAATAGTGCTCCATTATCAGTGTTGCAGGAAAATCAGAAATTTTTAGTGCATCAACTGACAGCTAGTGAGACACCAGTCAGAACACTATTAAATCAGATGTCAGAGAAGCTATCAGTGTTTATAGAAAAAGAAGAAAGGATGCATGAGTTTTTCAGGGTTAATTTAATTGAGGATATTCATATGACTCAGGAGAACAGAGAGATCGTTATCAAACATGGATATGGGATGATGAAGATACTCAGGAAATAGTTTACAAAAATCAATTTTCCAATCCAGCGAAGATAAACCCTACCTCTTCACAGCAGAAAACCTTGATTCTTGTGTTTATCATACTTGTATCTATTTTTTATTTTTAATGAAAATCTATTTCATTCATTCTATATGTATTACTATCTTCATTTTTATATGCCTGTAATCCAGATTTAATTATTTATAAACAGTTAATAATAGAATTTACCTAGAGTTTAGTGCAACATTAAATGTGTTAAAATAAATGATTTATTATTATTTATGATATCAAAAAAAGGGGATAATTTGGATAAACATAGCATTTTATTTTCAAAACCTTATTTCAATGATTTCCTGTATATTTAATGTTTTGGATTTATACAGATTTATACATATACAGAAAACTATTTTACGTTATTAACAATCATTTATTATAAAGGGAAATTTTCTCTTACTTTTTATTTAGAGGGAGAGATTTGGATAAAACTAGAAACTTTTATTTTTAAAGAAAAATTATTTTCTTGTTATGAAGGGGTGAAATTTTTATTTATTGAAATGATTTTGTTAAAATTTAATATTGTCTTATTCTCTATAATTTTTAATGTTAATCTCATTTAAATAGTCTTATTATTTTTTGGGTTTTGGGATCATCGAAAAGGGGGAGATTGTTGAGCATGTATTGTTTTCAACAATATATTAGATTGTTATTTAAAGGTGGAGATTATATTAATACTCTGTCTCTTTGTGATAATTTTGATGCTCACAAATACCGTTAATAATTTTTTAATGATTTTATTTGTTAATAATTTTACAAGAATTTATAATTTCATTTTACTCTTGGGATTACAAGAATTTATTAATAAAGTATTAATATTTAGCGTGTTCTGGAAACACTGTTCTTGCGTTACTTATTCGGAATCTGCATTAGTGTGTTCTAACATCACTATTCATACCCTACGTGGATAAACGTAGCATATGGATGGAAAGCATGTATACTTTTTGAGATAATATAAAAGTATGGGTAATCAACCCTACATTATTAGCAATGTATAGTAGAAGAACCTTATGTTAGGAAGGAAACTTAAGATTGGGTTATCAACAATGTATGGAAGGAGAACCGTACGTATGTACTAAACATTACGTCTGTTTCTAAAAAGTATTGTTCATCAAACTTACTTTTGTAAACAAACTTATGTTTTTTGTATAGATCTTTTATCGTTCATCTGAGAGTTGAAGAAAAAGTATGGATGATCAACCCTTACATTTATGATCAACCTTACGTGTGAAGAATGTAACATGAACCCTTCATTTATGTTCAACCTTACATTGTCAACCCTAAGTTTGGAGGCCACACCATCAATCTTACATTTAGCGTCAGAATTTTTGAAAGACGATTTTTTTTGCAACGGTTAACAAGATGATTATTAGGTGGATTTCAAGCCAGATTTAAAGCTGATTTTAATGTACGATTTTGACTAATTCAAAACTATTTCATCAATTATTTTGCAAATTGAATTAAATAGACGTTTTTATGCCGAGTATTCAAGGAAGTTATGACTTCTTTGTAAATTCAAATGTTTGAATATCTCAAGTAAAAAAGGTGACTTTTGTGGTTATTATTTTATAGGAGGAGTTCTTATCATTCTTTTATTTTTATAACTGCATCAATGATTATTGATCGTGTTTGATATTTGGATTATTCTAAAAAAGAGAAGAAAAGTAGAGACATCTGAAACACACTGATCATCTGGTTCAAAAGGTGTATCAAAGATCAGTTTGTTAAAAAGAGGAAGAAACGAGATAGAATATCTACTTGTTCTACAACGAAGATCTATTGTGAATTTGCTACCACGGAAGTTGTAAATTATATTTCTATATCTACTGCAACGGGATCGACTGAGAATGGGTGATATGTGAAGATTGTTATTTTTGAAGGCGACGATCTATCTACTATCAATTTGATGCTATTACAATTATGAAGAACATCTGGAATGTATTTTCAAAATACGATAATATTTTCTTTCTATTCTTGAGTAATTGGATACTCATACTAAGATGTGTAGGTTCTGTAAGTGAACTAGATGGATTTTTTTCATGGATTGTAAATGTGTCAACTGGCTGTACTCAGTTGCGAACCAGTCTATTGAAACGAGTAACAGATAATGAAAATCAGCATGCTCATGGAGTAGAGCGTTGATGGAGTGGACTTGGGGCCTTCTGTTCCTCGAACCACAATACATCTTGTGTTTCTGCTATTTAAATTTCCACTGCATCATTTTATCTGATTAATGTTAAAGGGTAGAACACAATCTCGTAATGATTTTTCAAAAGACACAATTCACCCCCCTCTTGTGTATATTTTGTGTAATCTGATCCTAAAAAATCCTCATAAGAAAAAAAATCATTTTTGACATAGATGACCTTATCCTCATATATTGTCCATTTTTATAGTGTCTCTCTACATTCATGTATTTCCCTCAACCTCCAAAATTTTAGATCCTCATACTTATTATCCCAAATCCACCTAAAATTATATAGTACATTGAAACGGTTATCTTATTCTTTTGTTCATGACTCTCATAAAACACTAGATGAATCTGATCTAGAAAATTCATCATATTCCTCCCAATATTAGACACATGAACTTCATACGTCATAATTGTTTTCTTAAATCTTCAACAACCATGTTTCCATTCATGGGAGAAAATTATTTCTCAAAATAAAATTAATGAATATACACATCTCATCACTATTTTTTAGATTAATATATAACTGATTAAAGATATACATTATGATCTGATGATTATTATACCCAATGAACATTTCTCCAAAAAATATAATGTCTCCAACACATCAATTCATAAACTACTATAGTTATATCAACTTCATGCATATGTTATTACTATTATATTATCGTTAAGCGTAGATTACCACATTCCACAACTCGATAAACCTACATAAACTCTACTCTGAATCAAATCTGATATGTGTCATAAAAAACTATTTGATCCTAACCTAGCTCGATAAGGATCAATATTGGTTTTTATTTCAAACACTTATTCGCCTCTAAGTAGGAAATCTCGTAGGCTTCTGATAATTGAAATGTTACTCCTCACATGGTCAATCTAGATAGTGGTGATTCTGAATGAGAAAAGTCATAAATGGGCATTTTCTAATATTATGACACCGTTAGATAACCACATGTATCCAAAACATTATTGGGATTCACTAATGATACAACTCCCTAAATATTATATTGGTTCACTAACACACCATCCTAGGATATAATGAGATCCAAGAATTTTTATTGATCATTACAAAATTAACACATTGATATATTGGTGTATATATTATTCTCTCTTATACTCATATTAATGTTTATATTTTTGTAATGAACAGCATGTGTCAAGGAGTAAAACAATATGTTTTCCAAAAAAACTACCACAAACTGATCCAAGTTCCATTGGAGGATTATGATCATCAAGGCCATAAACATTAATGGATCATTCATCAACCAAAATGGAATTAATAAAAAAACTTATAGGACATTATTGTATATGAATGTAGTCCTTCATATATAATAAGGTACAATTCTCAAAAGATGATACCCAAATCTCATGGTGATTTTTAGAAAACAAAATCAACCCTCTGATGGCCCAAAAGACCATTAATACAGGGATGTGGATATAGGTTCATCAAGTTAGTTTCATACATCTACTAGTAGTAAATTAATAAAGATATGGTTTTTCCATCCTTCATTACAATCATAAATAGAGAAACCCAGGATAAAGTAGTTGTATGGATATGTCCCATAACCATCCACTCATAAAGTTGAGTATTATACTCTTGAATGTCTATCAATTATATTTTCTATGGAGGAATAATAACTTCCACAACTCTAAGAAAGAGATAAATGGTAAATTCGACATCTCTATCATGTGGTATCCTAGATAATTCCTCAAGAAACAAATCTGTAAATATTTTTTCTATTGCAAAAAACATCATATTTCACACACCACTAATCCCACAATAAACTAGAAACACGTGTTGTATGCTCCCCTAATTGATGGGGAACTGCCCATGTATAGCCTCCTTTATATATATCTCCCCATAGTGAATATTATTGGAAATATTTAGAAACATAAAGATAAATCTCAAGTGGTAAAAATGGAAATTATTATTGTTATTATATTGACCAATATACACCCGTAATATTTTCAAATCATTTCATGATATTAATTTAATGAACAGAAATGAAATGATACTCCCCAATATCATGTGAACTTCCCTTGAAAAAACAAATGTATAAAAAATGTGCTTCCAAAAATGTATGTATCATCATCACCACACTCACTATATCTTAATAAGGCTCAAAAATAAAATTTTGTGCATAAATAAAATAATATGAGGAAATAATATAAAATAAGGCACTAAATAAAATAATATAAACAGTAATATTACCACCAAATTTTTTTCTCAATCCTCACTATCCATAGGTGATGTATAAACATAGAGTAACTGTCCTTCTGATATTCCCAATCATCTAGTCAAAGCTCCATGAGCTACACCACTCTACTAATACCATAAATATTTTATTGATGTACCATGACTACAGACTCTACCACCACTGCCCGTAGAACTCAAGATCCAAGGCTGATAAGGGGTTGAACATCCCATTACTATATACTGTTTTTTTAACTACTCTATCATTACAATTTCATCATTGGTTCCCATAGATCCTCTGATGATGTCCCAACAAATCATAGGATCGACACACTATCAATGTTCATGGAAAATGTTTATAAAAGTGGCCCAAACTACCATACATGTGATAGATCACATATGTATGATCCTGAGTAAATGATCAATCTATTTGGGTACATTAAATCCCACATCATTAACTGATTTTTTTGTATCTATACTTCATTATCATAGATGTTTTACCTCATGATGATCCAAATGAAACCACGTATCCTCAACTGGAATCCATCTTCATCTCCCCCTATGATATGAGATCCCAATTCACCTCTTATGAGAACTACTTTAGCTAAAGATCTTCACATGAAAAATAATTTCCCTATTAAGACCATATTGAAGATAATTCTTCATAGTATCCTACAACCCCAATAATTCCGGAACAAATCACATTAAATTTATAAATTGTCCAGTATATTTTTTCTTGGATATGGTCCACAGATTAGGTTTCATGAACGCAACCTATCTCTGCTTCCTAACCTTCATAGGATAAAATTTAACCCATAAAATCTATTGAATTTACATACATTCCATGTTATATGAATATCCATCCTATATCTGGATGTAACAAAAAGGATTATCATTGATACATAACATATAAGCATCCAATTTTACCCAATTTATAGAATGGGTCACCATATTGTCACTTGTAGTCTGGATGGACTTAATCAAAAAATAACTTCTTCCATTCCACAAACTATTTTAAAAATCAAAGGGTGATGCAACTAGAAATACCTCATTATATTTCACATTATTTTCAAAAACCTCCCGAGGGCTCCTTCAGGAATTTTATATTCCATGGAATGATATCTTGTAACTTCTACCTTACATCCTCAACCGACGCTTCCAGTGGCTCAGGATCCACTCCTAGATGAGCATATACAACCATGAAATAATGTCTTCCCCTCAATAAGATTCATCACAGTGGAAAATATATACAATGAAAACTAAATTCTTTGGACACATATCAACACTATAACAGATTTATTTATTAGGAAAATCACAATATGTCTAATCAAGTCATTTCCCCTAAACCAGACACATGGTCAAAACTAAGGCGATATCACTGCCCTAAAACATCCAATATAATGTTCATGTATAACATGGTATATATATTTTATTCAATCATTTTTCTCCTTATACACACATTAATTATAGTTTTCAGCATTTTAAAACCAAAAAATTATATTTTACACCTTATTCAGTTAAATTTCCCATGGATTGAGTAACATTTCATCTTAAAAAACATACCCCGATCTTATTTTAACATTTTTAATAAATACAATGAATGAAAAAAATACTAATACCTAGTTCCTAGAATTATTTATGCATAATAAAATGTATTTCCATACTAGTCCATGATTGGAATCCCAAAGTGTATCAAAAGAAATAATCAAATCACAATATTAGTGCATCACCTATGGTGAAATTTCACCTAAAATTAAAAGAAAATACAAATGAAAATATTCTCTCCCTAGGTAATTTTGTTTTCCATCATTCATGGGTGAGATACTCTCATTCCTTAGCTCATTTACATTTCCTCTCACTAAGTAGTATCATATCCACCTTTCCAAAATCGTAATAAAAATATATATGAAAACTAGGATTTGATATAGCGTTGTAAAATCTAGGACTAGTTGTCCCAAATTGGTCCGAATACGTTCATCCATGTCACCTCATCTGAACATCCACATATGGCATAGAATTCAGACTAGAAACATGTGATTGATATCAATAATGGGTAAAAAATACACTATTTATCCAAGAAAATTACCATTGGAGAAAATTCAATAATTAAAATATGATATAATAGAACCATAACAATACTAGTAACAAAATATATCCAAAACTATAAATATTATATAAAAACAAAATAGTAGAAATGACATACTAATGTATATGAAAAGAGTCAAATGAAAAACACAAATGTAAAGATAGAGAGAACTCTAAAGTGGGTCCTGAACCATGTCTGGTTTTGTAATCTATCCATTATCCCAATTCAACTCTCAAACAAAGGGACTATCCTCTTATCTAGATCTTGAAATATGAAGTCTATTTTAGTACCGATTAAGAAACCCATGTATAGTGTGAGTACAACTCTATATCCACCACCAACACCTTATAAAACTAACCATGTAAAGATAGTGTATTTAGTTGTATTAATAACGAATTTAATGTAGTAATTTAAGGAGTATTCATTTATTCAATTAAACACTATTTTACAACATAATATCGTTGGATCCAAAGTAAACCCAAATATTAATACCTTATTTTTCCCGCACCATACTATAAACCAAATCACATACTAATTAAGAATTCATTATAACCAATGGTCATTAAATAATCATTACACATGAATTTATATTATAATTTTTGGAAATAGAGGCCAATGTAAAAATTTTGGGTGTATAAAATAATTTATAGCCCCTTGTGAGTACATGGAGAATTAGTCCCTATCTCACACATCTTTGGTAATTGGAGAATCAGTATATATCCCAAAAATATTTCATGCATACATTGACTCCAAGAACATAATTGCTTGGACCTCATGGGTATTTGGAGTATCATTCCATGTGCCCCAATTTTTTTTCAATCAATTTCCTATGCATATATGGAGAATAAATATCATGAACCATCCGAGTTGGTCCTATGTCATGACTACCACAATCACTCCTCTGATAGCCCAGGGGATGATGACTAACACATAGAAAGCATATCCCTAAAATTGGAAGAATTTTCTTAAAATCCTATACCCATGAAGACATCCCAATTCCCACATTGGTGATATGTAAAAACACTATGTATAAAAATTCTTGCATACCACTATGTCCCAACCAACACAGTATGATATGAAAGTATTGTGATGTAACGTAAAACTAGGCAATAATAGATTCTTGCAAAAAAGAGAGTTCATGTAGCACATGGTATGGATACTCATCTGTAGAAAACCAAACCAAAATGGTAGGTACCAGAACAATTATGTGTAGACATATGATCACATATCATCCATATAGTCTCTCTATAAGAAAGACTTGTTCATGGTCCACCCAAAACATTGTCAATGTGTTGATGGTACGCATAAGACATGACACGTGTGGGAATGCCTGTTCATAGGTGAGTAAAACAAAACCCAGTAGGACACCCCAGAGCACAATGTAAAAGTACATAGAGGAAAAATAACTAAGGAGATATCATCATCTCAATATAGTTATATATCTGCAGTGGATATAACAATAAAATCTAGGAATATTCATAAGGGATTCTGACCCTCAATCTCCCATCCACTTCTTGTTTTTCAATTTATATCATAGAACACTATTGTATGGAGATATCACTCCTCGAGCTATCTGATAAAATCACCTAGAACCAGTCTTCCATAGGTACTCAATAGAACAATACTGTATTGATACATTATTTAGTTTCCAATTGTAATATATTCTAACAGAAAAAATAAGATAATACAATGAGTGTTGGTAACACACAGAGTGTTGGTAACACATGGAGTGTTAGAAATACAAGGACAGTCGGTAACACATAGATTGTCGATAAATCCCAAATCCCATAAATCTCATGTCCACCAAGTCCCATCCCAACATCATCTGTTGAAAAATAATTAAATCACACTCATCATGCCTAGTTACATAAAAGGTAATGAATCTAATATTGATAAACAGATATGAATTCCTTCATGCGTAGTGCTCACTAGGGGGGATCATCACACTAAATGGAACATAATCCTATATAAGTGATATGTTCTCATGTGAATATTTATCAAACCTTGTCTAAAAACCAAATATTATTTAACACAAATATAAGGGATAACAACCTAGGCCTTTCACAGTAACACACAATCCAATATGTTGAGACAAGTGTTGATATCCGGCTGAGACGACACACCTAAAAATTCTGGTCATCTACTAATATAAGAACATGATCCTGCATCGAACCATCATATGAAAATTCAAATGGTTTGCTCTCAAACTCTATTTATCCCACTAAAAACACACTTATATATCTCAAAATTTCATCCCCATCACAAGTGCCCAAACAATAAATTCGGTTCATCATATGTACCTGCCCTTTATAATATATGGACAATTTAATAAAAATGATTTGGTCACTTCGGGGGCTGATTTAAGCTAGTCGGGCCAACCTGACTAGGTCGGCTTAGGTGGCCATAACAAGCTCGACCTGTTGGGATGCATGGTCGGACCCGCTGGGGTGTCGAAGCAGCACAATTCTTTAACACGACCCGCATTATGCAGGCCAAGTTATCTCTAGTGGATGTTTCCCACCTTGTCTACATAAATTTGGTACACGTAGTCATCGAATGATTTTTCTAGATAGATCCACTGATAAATTCTTTTAGGGACCCCATTTTACATATAAAACAAGTGTTCTCTACCTTATTATGCGACCTCAACACCGCCGTGAGATCCCACTAACACAGCTCCTAAACAAGTCATGTCGTAGTTGTTGAAGCCTCCTTATATAGCCTCTTGTCACTGCCTATGGCCTCCTCCACCACTGGCACAACCTCTGGGCCCTCCCTCCTAGACCATGGATGCATTCCCCTCCACTAGCAGCTCTTACTTCTAGAACCATGCTGGAACCCGTGATCTAACCCAACTTTGTGATCCTCTCCCCGATAGTTGCCCTATCGGTGGCCCGCTCTTCATTGCTCCCTCTGACGTAAGACAATACCTTCGTGGTATGTTCTCATCACACCTCTACAATCTCATCTTAGGTCAAAACATTTTTCCTCATATCATAGAGCAATGGATCGTGACCACAATGATCGAATATTGTCTTAGGATTTCAAAGGGGGAGGAATTCATGATGTACATGATGGATTTTGTGAGATAAGAGATTAAAGACATAAACACTAAAATAATTGATATTGTCCTTGTTTGTTTCAGCCATGATTTATTCATGTTATTGGGATCACAGTGAAACAACAACTGATAAATTATAATGATTTACACCACTTTTTTAAAATTTCAAAAAACATCCCTCCATCTAGAATGATCAAACTGAAAATCAACCTATTTATGTGTTGGTCATTGTTCATAATTTTATTCTAAGAAGGTGAAAGGAAATTAGAAAAAGGTCAACATAATTTATCACATCAGTATGGTCACTAACAAAGAATAGTTATTTTGTCGTTGTCATGGGTGAATATCCATTGAATCTGTGGTTCTTCGTATTTCATCGAATCATGATCTATCGTTGTTCATCAAGAGAGATTTATCTCCATGACATAGGTGAATTCCATTTTTCTAGTGACAACCCTAAATCAATTTACCAACTTTTATTTAAAAGAACACATAACTATGTCTAGAATAAAATAATTTTATTAAAATATTATATTGACATTTATTGATAAAAACTATCATTCACAGCCCTCCCGTGTTGGCTGATATTATGACTCACCAATGGAAAAGACTCCCCTATGAAAAAAATGGTGGTATCATATTTTATGTTATTAGGATTTCAAAATAATATATTTTTATTAAATTAATTTATTTAGGGTTACTTCCATTTTAGTTTTTTCTAAAGAAAACTCACGAGGGATAATGTTATGTCTCACCTAGGATAAAGCCACAACATTGAGATAAAAAATTCCCCCTGCTTTCAAATACAATAACCAGTTTAAGTGTTATTCTTATTTTTTTCGAATATTTACAAATGTGGTATTAGAAAAATAATATTTTTTAGAGAATTATTCTAGGAACTAAGCCAAAGAATCGCATGTCTTCTCAATTACTTGTAGAGGAATTATTTCAAATTATTACAAAAAATTATTTTGAGAAAATATGATTCACTAAAATCAGTGAATTTATTGGATTATATTATAAATAAATCACAAATAGATATTTTTAGCGTAGTTCCATGTCCCATACGTGTATATCAGTCATTCACACATATCACATGTTCCATAGTATCACATTAATTGATTTAACAATTAATTAATCCAATATTACCAATTTAATATTCACATCATTACATTAATTAATTAAATCAATACATCAATCATTCAATAATAACAATAAACCAATTAGTAATACAATATTTAATAATTATGTTGTTTTTTTACAATATCGATATCTAATTAATTATTTATAGAATTAATTGATCAATTCTATTACACCATATCCATATATCACTAATTAAATCACTAATTAATAACCCCGAAATTACATAATAAAATATTAAAATAATTAACTACTTAATTAATTATTCCCAAAATCCCAAAATATCAACATTCTAATAATTAATTCAATAAATAAATTTTCCAGATTCAAATTCCATTAATTAATTAATTCCTCAAATAAATTAACTTAATTAGGAGACCCAATTCATGAATAGATTCTATAAATTCTTATAGAACATACACATAATGAAAATAGGTCTATGTGATTTGAATACAAGACCACTTAAGCCATTTAATTTAAAATTCTTGCCAACGAAAATCATGAATTTTATATGTGTAATAGTGAATAACAAGATCTAGAACAAAAAAATAAATCATGATTCAAATGAAATATTATCCACCATGATAAGATATATAGTTAAAAATCCTAGTTATAGACAAACTAGAAAATATCTAGATCCAAAGAAATGGGGGACATGTTCCCATAAATAAAGAGAGAAGAATTGGAGAAAAACAAAAAACCAACCAATATGTGATTCACTAACCAGTAGCGGTGCAAATCCATAACCTAGGATTCAAATTTCTAAAAGCATAGGTCATGATGTCTTTAAATCTATTTGGAAGCCTCAAAAATTATTTAAAATGATTTTATCTAAGTAATGATACATTTAGGTGATTTTCATGTGTTCAGATAATTTTAAATCTAATTATATAATTAATTATCATCCGATGAACTGTTTTTCAAGAATAAGTTCATGTTTGTTTCGAAAATTTGAAAATTAACTGTGCACCGCTTTTTGGGGGTTGTGTATCCTCTTATGATGGTATATTGGTTGAGAAAAAATTCAACAACTATGAAAATATCATATATTTGGGTTCTCATGGCTCGGAATGATTGTTTGGGTAAACTGTGCAGTAACTATTTACTGCCTCTCCTCCTCACAAATTTAACACATATCACCCAAAATATTCAAATTATTTAATCCTAAATAGTTTCTCAAAACATAGAAAAATAGTACATATAAGCGATCTAATCACTTCCCTGGAAATGTTCATAATCTTATAAAAAATCTTACAAACATTGTGTGGATGGTTGGGAAATGATTTATGTTTATATAATTCTAGATAAATTGGTTAATAAGTGTGATGAATAGAGAATAAGTGGTTCTTTTTTAGATTTGAGGAAGGAGGTAATCATTTACATAAATGAAATGTTTCAATATAATTTGTTTCAAATTTTTTTCAAATTGATACAATGTTCCATATAATCAATTATAATTTGGATATGGTCTAAATAATTTCAATAAATAGAAGATGGATATTTTAATGTGGTATTTTTAATAATATCACCTTATTTTACCCACTTGTTATCATTTTTAACCATAAACATGATCATTAATATTTCTATATCTATAAGTCATAATTGTATTTTAAATGATAAAAAGAGGGACATACATTTACCTTAAATTTAGGGCTCAATAATATCCCCTAAAATTGTGTTAATTGTAACACCCCAGGTAAATAAAGAATATGTCATTTTTATATTTATCCATATTTGTGAATAAAATATTAATATTACTTTAAAGGGAACGCTATGCTCAATGGCGTACCCAATACGCGACAACAAGTTCCTTTGAAATCTTACGTTGCACTCTAATAATAAAATAATATTATTTTAAATGGTAGTTAACGCCTAGCCATTGTACTGGCAGGAAAGAACGGAACTAAAAACAAAATGATTATATATTTTTTTCAATATTTGTACTTTTATCCAATAAATGTTAGAGGTGTAAAATGCAAATGAATCCAATTTTAATCATAAATCATCTAATATTCATTAAAAAGTCGATTGATCGCCTTTTGATGGAGAACCCCTTTGAAATATACTTTTGACAATTTTATTTTTTTTATTTGACAAAATAAAATCCATCTTTAGAATCTGGACATCAAAATTTACATTGTGTAAATTTTTGTTATTTTTCCGATAAAGATCATTTTTAGTGAAAATGTTGCATTTCAATTAAAAACCTCCTTTTAATATGATTTATCTATATGGATAGATTATATTTTTAATTGATATTAAAGTGTATTTAGAATATATTTTTTCCATTTAATCCAAAGGTGGTTATTGTAATTAATTTCACATTGAGCTTGGACTTAAACTGGTGTTAATATTTTAATAGATATTGTTTCATAAAAACACGCTATTTGTTTTGACAGTGGGAATTAATTATTTAATTAATTAACGCAACTTATATGGTTTTAATTTTTTAAAATATACATCCTTCTTTAAATCGTAATATCAAATATAGGTTAGGGTGAATTTGTTCTATTTTTCTAAAAAACACCAATTTTTGGTAAATAGTGAAACCACTACGTGGTATTTAAAGAAACTGATTTTTAGTTTAAATGAAACTTTACCACTTATATTATTTGATTTTCAAAAATCCTACAAACATGATTGTCATTAGGAAGTAAAATTTTGTTCAATGAGATTGAAATAATTTTTGGTGAATAGTAACTTTTAAGTTTTATTAGTCGCGATTAAAGGTAATTAGTGTAATTTAAGGTAAAAATAATGTTTTAATAATTTTAAATGACCTTAAAACATGTCCTACCCTTATTGGACGAGTCATGGCCGACCAAGACAATCCATGTGTCAACTTGGGGACCCCATGGAGCCACATTGGTTTGAAAATTTCATTAATAAATATTTATTTAAAGGTAAAATTAAAATGTCACAAACATGTATTATTTTACTAAAACAATTTAAACATGGGGTTATACAAGAAATATTTTTTACAATAAATATTCATTATAAATCTAAAAATATTTCCTACATCATGATATTTTTTTATAATTTTTTGACATTAAATAAATTAAATTATTTATGACACCATGATGATGCAATGATTACGTCATTATTTAACGATTTAAATAAAATGAAAATATAATGTAAAATCTAAGAACTAACCATGCAAAAAACCTATTGGATGGGAGTATTTAGAACTATTATAACCTTATCCTAGAAATATATAATTTTGGACGTTTAAAACCCGAAAATCATTTTTTAATAAAGTAAAAGTTTATAACATTCCAAGAGTGCCGCTCCTCTCCTCTTATAAAAGGCCCCCACCTCTACCACCTTACCCACACCTCTCAAGCATTTGGATCAGCCAAACCCTACCCATTTCATCTCTCCACATCCCTCTTTTCATCATTGAAGCCTCACCTTTGGGAAGAATCCTTTCCAATGAATCCTTTGAGATCAAAATAAAAAAGAGTTACCCGATTTAAAGGTAATGTCTTCCCTTGTGTTCTTTTGTTTTATTTTGCCTCTCCAACCCTCTAAACTCTTTTTATTTCTTTCTATTGTAACAAAACCATTATCTTAAATATAATAGAATGTTGTTATGTTAAGGATTAGAGCTACACTTACACACACATTCGTCTAATGGTTAAATAACATACTGTTTCGGTGGATGGAGAATTTCTGCCTCACGAAACGATGATTGTTCAATCATCTCTTAACCCCTTTCATGGTGGCCATTATGATGTCACTATATTTTATATATGATATATATGGTATTTCTGTTTTCTATATTCTTATTAATTTTATGTTTAAAAAATACCTTTATACTTTTCATGTTGTGAAAATGTGATAATTTTATACGAGGAAGTGTGGACTACCGCCCCCTCATGTGATGTGACTCGTTCATCCAATACATGGAATGTATAAAGAATGAAATTATTGAACTTATGTGACCTATATAAAATATATATTACACTAGAATTATAATATATATATATCTTAATTTTTTTAATTCCATTAATATGAAAAAGAAATGAAAGTAGCATTCATGCGTACGTACGGCCTACCGCCTCCATAAACGGTAAATTTCATTTATTTTTATCTCCAAATGTTATGGAGTAGTATAAAATGAATATTTACTGGATATATATTTTATTTAAATCATTAATACTATTCTAGTGATGATTTACTTATAACTACATGGACAATAATTTTCAAACAAGTTCATTTTTGACTCATGTACCAAACATCGAAAAAAAACGTTTGATATGAACTCACATTATTAACCATTTATTATAA
Organism: Viscum album; assembly: GCA_963277665.1. Classification (NCBI taxonomy): domain Eukaryota; kingdom Viridiplantae; phylum Streptophyta; class Magnoliopsida; order Santalales; family Viscaceae; genus Viscum; species Viscum album. Next base: position 149,377,347 of record OY728128.1, on the reverse strand, counting down.
CATTATAATATGTGATATTAACTGAATAATAATCCTTTAAAGAGTTCCTTAAGAAATTATAAATTGACCAATTTTTATTATTCAGGAATATAAAGAAAAGAAAAAGACATGTCAGAAATGAGGTAAGGGATCCAACCTCTCTCGTTCTTTTTAAGTACTCTCTTTTATGTCATTTCTTATAAGCTAATAATTCTTATGTTTGTAGAAGTTTTTTTATATTCATAATACTTTAATTTTTTTTTCATATTTTGAGAGACCCTATTTGATCTCATAAATCCATTTTTGGAAGTTTTTAGTGGTGTCGTTTGGATGCCGAGTTTTCGTAAGTGATTTTCATCTCACTTTTATTCCTGTGAGATTTATGCTACATTTTCCACAATTTTCCTTTGAGTGGTGTATTTACTGCCCATTATTTGACTCTTGGTGTAATATAATTTCTTTTATTGGTATTTACATCAATGTTTTATAGTTTTTCTTCCATGGGGTGTACGTTTCGGAAGTTACCCGATTCGATAAGGGAACCTTTCACCCTCCTCATTTTAAAAGGCTACTTTTTTAGGTATTTTAATATTATTATGATGGAATATGTTCTTATATATCCTTATTGATATAAATTTTATGTCCAAGTGATGAGATACCCATTTTTATCTCTCATAAACTCATCTTTTGAATTTTGATGTGATGCCATTAGGCTGTCAAATTTTTGCTAGGGAACTTCTTAACCCTTTTTTGATTCTTTGGGATAAACTTATACTCCTTGAATATTTCATTCTATGAATATGTGTGAATAACCTCTGATTGTTTTACACATAATATCCACTTATATTTGGTGTATTATTTTGTCACACATAATTATGTAATTGATTTATCCTTAATCCAAGGATATCTTCTTTGTAAGGGACTTCGTCTCGATCTCCTTTCATTAAGGCATATTTTTGTTTTAATAAAAGGATTTGTTTTATACGGTGTATAAACCCCATTGAATTATACTTTTATTCTAAAGGAAACTTTTCTATATGAATCATTTTACTAAATTACAAAATGAATGTTTATTTTTAACACACACGGTGAAAATGACCTTTCCGCCACCGTGAGTATTATTGGATCTTTGGCTTCCTCAAAAAGATGTTATATAATTTTTAAATGCAAGTAAATACCATATACTATTTTTTTGTAATGAAAATGGTTTTTATAATGTATTTTTTATGTCAATATATTTAAGTGATATATTGTGCTTGAAATGTGGAAATTTTTTCATTCCATTATATTTCTTTTATGTGTTATGATTTTATAATGGTACTTGAACATTTTATGTGTGGTTACGTGATAAACCATATGATGGGTGGTTCCGTGAATACCAGGATGGGTGGTTACATTATAACATCCAATGCATTGGGTATCAAAGTCCGCCGTAAGGCTATTCCATTAAGTATGTGTGGAAGTCGACCGTATGGTTATTACATTTAAGTATGTTTATGTCCCAAGTTACCTTTATATGTTATGTGTTATTTATATGGGGTTTATGGTAATCTTTTGGTTACAAAAGAGTATGTAATGGTATTTTATTCAGTGAAGAGATTTTACTACTTCATAAAGGTGAAAAGTATTACTTTGGTAAAGTACTCAGGGTTTACTTGTTGTTTTGAAAAACTATCTGTTTTCCTTCTTTGTGTATCATTTACTAGGATTTTTATGCTCATCCCAAGTTTTTGAAATGTTTTCCACATGACTTAAAGATGAATAGGGTCAAGGATGAGATCAAGGAAATTCATTCTATCTAAAACATGGAACTAGACATGTTTCTTTTTAAGTATTTTATTTTATTTTATGGAAACTTAGTAGAAGTGTCTACTATGTAATCTTTTGAGATGTAATAGTTATGACCTAATTCTCTAAAACTCTAATCCTAAAAAGATCCTCTATGTGAATTATTTATTTAATTCATGATTATGTAATGGTTATGGTCGGGGCCTTATAGTTTTTATCAGAGGATGGTTTAGATAACTTTAGAGGTTAGGGTATTCTCTAGGCATAAGTGACATTACCATAATGGTTAGGATTTCAGAAAGAGTCCTAGTTTTAGATAAAGTGAATGAGTAAGTATATGTTAGGTTTTATCTTCCTCATTAGTACATGATGGTTTTTTTTATATACTCACTCTGATTTTTTTGGTTTTATTAAATGGTTGGATCTAGTAGGCACCAAAGTAACAGTGGATGTGAAGGAAACTATGGCAGTTTTCTGAGCGAGCAACTGAATGATATGGGAGCTGTAATGAGAACTCTTGTGTTTATCCTCAACCAACTATCTTGAGTCATTATTGACCACCTAAACCTTTGTTATTTCTATAAGGCATCATATATGTGAGAAACAAATCCCTATGGAACTACAGGTAATAATCATAAAGGTAAGTGTGTTCAAAAACCTATGTGTCAACGATGTGGAAATAAACAACTAGGGAAATGTTTCAAAGGTACATAAATATGCGATAGATGTGGAAATGAAGGTCATAAAGCAAGAACCTGGCATGAAAAAAGGAAGCATCCACTTTACTCGAGGAAAGGGAAAGAAGTTATTTCTGATGGATCAATTGAATGTTTTAAATGTGGTGTGCATGGTCATTATGAAAACAAATGTCCTATGATGATGTGTCGGGAATGTGATCACCGAGATCATACAAATATTCATTTACCAATACCTAATGCCATTCTGATTGAGGATGAAGAAACTAACAATGAACTATCAAAGGTATGGATTATTTCTTAACATTTGTTTTCATATTATGGAATCATAGGATATGATTCATGATTTTGTTTGTAGGAAAAAAGTATTTCAGAATAAGTTGGAAAGGAATGGTTAATGGATCATGAAGAATTTTTAATGATTAAGAATTCAACATATAAGGGCTTCAAGAGTTATGGTGAAATTATAATGAGTATTAAGTCTCTTTTGATGATGGGGTTACATTAGAAGAATTTTTATAGTATGTGTAACCCTGATGATTGATATATGAAAATTTTATTCAAGTAATAGTTATCTGTTCTTTTGTGGACATAGTTATAAAGAACCATTTGGGTTTATATGATCCTTACTTTTGAGGTAATTATGGGTTACTATATGTTATGATGGAATGTGAAAGGAATGAGTTAAAATTGTAGTTAAATTATGTTATGGTTATTTTTGATGATTTTATCTATTTTTGGGGAATTATTTTAGATTTATATAGTTTGGAAAAATGAAAACACGCAGACCATGTGAAAACTCGTCACGTCAGAAAAAAATGCGGGAATCGAACCGCCAACCAATGTGTGACAGGTATTTATAACCTACCACTTGACTATGTGAAGTCCCTAGTTAGTTCAGCTAATTATTTTAGTTAGCTGATTTTATGAAGTAAGAGTAAGTTGATTTTGGGTTATCTATAGAAATTATAAACCTATCATGGAGGATATGTGATTAGGTTAATTACTTTTCAATACGAGACTTTAAGAGCAACTGATGTTGTTTGGAGATAAATGTTAGGATTTAACTTGGAAGACAATGTGACTAAATCCTTCAAATATTTGGGTTTCATTATTAGTTTGGTTTACTTTTGGTCTTCATAGAACTTTGGGTCATGTTGGACAAATTTTAGAGATTAATAATAGATTTCTTTTTTATAATCGATTATCCTTTTTGGGTATTATATGATCTCATACTATCCTTTTTGGTTTTAGATTTGGTTAATGTCTAAAGTCATGGGAAGTATACATTTCTCTTTTGTGGATTAGGTGATTCTCTAGAAGTTGATTATAGGTCTGTTAATGTAAAAAAGTCATCCTAAATACACATATTTTTGAGAAAATATGAGTTCATCTAAGAAATATAGTAAATGTTGAAAGCCAACATGACATGTAAGTATGTTTCCTTATGTTTTAGTTATGCTGAAAAATAAATTCCTCAATGAAAAGTAACTTAAAAAAAATGTTTTCTATTAACTTTTCTTACTGGGGAATCCAATACCATTTAACCCATCACAATTTTGTGATTTTTTGGTGGTTAACTTTCTCCTAAACATGCATTCTATCACACTCCTTCAGAACATGACCCTTTTTTTCTTCCATATCCATGTTTTCGTACATGGAATCCTATTATGGGTTAACTTGGGTTACCATTGTATGTACCTTTCTTTCATTTAAAGTGATAGTTTAATTTACTCTTTTTCTGATGTGGGGCTTTCAATGAAGTTTCCGAGCCCAATTTTAAAATTGCAAGGACACAATTCCCAAAAGGGGGGAAGGATGTAACACCCCAGGTAAATAAAGAAAATGATATTTTTATATTTATCAATTTTTGTGAATAAAATATTAATATTACTTTAAAGGTAACACTATGCTCGATGGCGTACCCAATACGCGACAACGAGTACCTTTGAAATCTTACGTTGCACTCTAATAATAAAATAATATTATTTTTAATGGTAGTTAATGCCTAGCCATTGTAATGGAATGAAAGAATGGAACTAACAACAAAATGATTATATATGTTTTTTAAATATTTTTACTTTTATCTAATAAATGTTAGAGGTGTAAGATGCAAATGAATCCAATTTTAAGCATAAATATTATAATATTCTTTAAAAAGTCGATTAACCACCTTTTGATGAAAAACCCTTTTTAAATATACTTTTGAGAATTTCATATGTTGTATTTGATAAAATAAAATCCTTCTTTAGAATCTGGACATCAAAATTTACTTTGTGTAAATTTTTGTTCTTTTTCCGATAAAGATCATTTTTAGTGAAAATGTTGCATTTTAATTCACAACATCTTTTAATCTGATTTTATTATATGGATAGATTATATTTTTAATTTATATTAAAGTGTATTTAGAATATATTTTTACCATTTAATCAAATGGTGTTCATTGGAATTAATTTCACATTGAAATTGGACATAAACCAGTGTTAATCTTTTAATAGATATTGTTTCTTAAAAACACGCTATTTGTTTTGATAGCGGGAATTAATTATTAAATTAATTAATGCAACATATATGTTATGTATTTTTTAAAATAGACGTCATTTTTTAATTCATAATATCAAATATAGCTTAGGGTGAATTTTTGGTATTTTTCTGAAAAACACCAATTTTTGATAAATAGTGAAACCACTAAGTGGTAGTTAAAGAAACTGATTTTTCATGTAAATGAAACTTTACCATTTCTAGGATTTTATTTTAAAAAATCGGATATAAATGGTTGTCATTAGGATGTAAAATGTTGTACAATGAGATTAAAATAATTTTTGGTGAATAGTAACTATTAGGTTTTATTAATCGCGATTAAAGGTAATTAGTGTAATTTAAGGTAAAAAAATGTTTTAATAATATGAAATGACCTTGAAATATGTCCTAACATTAGGTGATGAGTCATGGCCGAAAAATACAATACCTGGGTCAACTTGGGGATCCAATGGAGCAACTTTGTATTGAAAATGACATTAATAACTTTTTATTTAAAGATAAAATTAAAATGTCTCAAACATGTATTGTCTTACTAAAACAATTTTTACATGTGGTTATAGAAGTCATATTTTTTACTATAAATATTCATTATAAAGATAAAAAAATTCTATAAATCATGATATTTTCATATAATTTTCAGACATTAAATAAATTAAATTATTTATGACACTATGATGATGTAGTGATTACCTCATTATTTAACGATTTAAATAAATTGAAAATATAATGTAAAATATAAGACCTAAAATTGTCAAAAACCTATTGGATGGATGTATTTAGAACTATCATCACGTTATCCTCTAAATATATAATTTTGGGACCTTTTAAATCTGAAAATCATTTTATAATAAAGTAAGAGTTTATAACTTTCCAAGAGTGCCCCTCCTATCCTCTTATAAAATGCCCCCACCTCTACCTCCTTACCCACACCTCTCAAGCCTTTGGTTGGTCCAACCCCTGCCCATTTGATCTCTCCAAATCCATATATTAATCATTGATGCCTCACCTTTTGGCATAATCTTTTCCAAGGAAGCCTTTGAGCTCAAAATCAAAAAGAGTTACCCGATTTAAAGGTAATGTCTTCCCTTGTGTTCTTTTGTTTTATTTTTCTTATCCAACTCTCTAAACTCTATTTATTTCTTTTTTTGTAACAAAAAAGTATCATAATTATAAAAGGATGTTTTTATGTTAAGTATTCGAGATACACTTACACACACCTTCGTCTAATGGTTAATGAACATACTGTTTCTATGGAAGGCGAATTTCTGCCTCACGAAACGATGATTGGTCAATCTTCTCTTAACACCTTTCATGGTGGACATTATGATGTTACAGTATTTTATATATGATATATATGGTATTTATTTTTTCTATATGATTCTGAATTTTATATTTAAAACACACCTTTATGATTTTCATGTTGTGCAAATGCGATTATTTCATACGAGGAAGTGTGGATTACCGCCCCCTCAAGTGATGTGACTCGTTCATGCAATACATGGAATGTATAAAGAATGAAATTAATGAAAATATGTGACATATATAACATATATATTACACATTAATTATAATATATATATCCCTCAATTATTTTTAATTCCATTAATATGACAAAGAAATGAAAGTAGCGTTCATGCGTACGTACAGCCAACCGTCTCCATGAATGGTGAATTTCATTTCTTTTTATCTCCAAATGTTATGGAGTAGTTTAAAATGAATATATAATGGATATATATGATATTTAAATCATTAATACTATTCTGGAGATGATTTTCTAATAACTACACAGACAATCATTTTTAAACAAGTTCATTTTTAACTCGTGTACCAAACATCGACAAAAACATCTTATATGAACTCACATTATTAACCAATTATTAAAACATTATAATATGTCATATTAAATGAACAATAATCATTAAAATAGGTCCTTATGAAAGTATAAATTGACCAATGTATATTATTCTGTAATATAAAGAAACAAACAAGACAAGTCAGACTTGAGGTAAGGGATCCAACCTCTCTCGTTCTTTTTAAGTACTCTCTTTTATGTCATTTCTTATAAGCTCATAATTCTTATGTTTGGGTATGTTATTCTATATTAATTATAATGTAATTTTTTTTTCATATTATGAGATACCCTATATGATCTCATAAATCCATTTCTGGAAGTTTTATGTGGCGCCATTACGCTATCGGGTTTTCGTAAAGGATTTTTCATTTCACTTTTATTCCTGTGAGATTTATGCTACATTTTCCACAATTTTCCTTTGAGTGGTGTATTTACTTCCCATTATTCTACTCTTGGTGTAATATAATTCCTTTTATGGGTATTTACATCAATTTTGTATATTCCTTCTTTCATGGGTTGTAAGTTTCGGAAGTTACCCGATTCGGTAAGGGAACCTTTCACCCTCCTCATTTTAAAAGACTTATTTTTTAGGTCTTTTAATATTATTGTGATGGGATATGTTATTATATATCCTTATTGATATAAATGTTATGTCTAAGTGATGGGATACCCATTTTTATCTCTCATCAACTCATTTTCTAAATTTTGATGTGATGCCGTTAGGCTGTCAAATTTTTACAAAGGAACTTCTTAACCCAATTTTGATTCTTTGGGATAAACTTGTACTCCATGAATATGTCGTTCTATGAATATTTGTGAATAACCTCTGATTTTTTTACACTTAATATCCACATATATTTGGTGTATTAGTTTGTCACACATATTTATGTAATTGATTTATCCTTAATCCAAGGATACCGTCTTTGTAAGGGACTTCGTCTCGATCTCATTTAATTAAGGAATATTTTTGTTCTAATACAAGGATTTATTTTATATGGTGTATAAACCCCATTGACTTATACTTTTTTTCAAAAGGAATATTTTCTATACAAATCATTTTACTAAACAATAAAAAGTATGTTTCTTTTTAACATACGAGTTGACAATGACCTTTCCACCACCACGAGTATTATTTGATCTTTGGGTTCCTCAACAAGCCTTTATATATTTTTTAAATGTAAATAAATACCATATAATCTTTTTTGGTTTTGAAAATGGTTTTGATAATGGATTAATTATGTCAATATATTTAAGTGATATATTGTGCTTGAAATGTGGAAATGTTTTCTTTCCTTTATATTTGTTCTATGTGTTATGATTTTATAATGGTACTTGGACATTTTACGGGTGGTTACGTGATAAACCATATGATGGGTGGTGTCGTGAATACCAGGACGGGTGGTTACTTTATAACCTCCAATGAATTGGGTATGGAAGTCGTCCGTATGGCTATTCCATTAAGTTTTTGTGGATGTCGACCGTATTGTTATTCCGTTTAAGTATTTTTTTCCCAAGTTACCTTTATATGTTATGTGTTCTTTATATGGTTTTTATGGTAATATTTTGGTAAAAAAAGGGTAAGTAATGGTCTTTTATTCTGTGAAGAGTTTTTACTACTTCATAAAGGTGAAAATTATTACTTTGGTAAAGTACTCATGGTTTACCTATTATTTTGAATAACTAATAGTTTTCCTTCTTTGTCTATCCTTTACTGGGCTTTTTATGCTCATCCTATGTTTTTGAAATGATTTCCACATGACTTAAAGATGAATAGGGTCAAGGATGGGATCATGGGAAGACATTATATCTAAAACATGGAACTAGACATGTTTTTTTTAAGTATTTTTATTTTATTTTATGGAAACTTAGTATAAGTGTCTACTATGTCATCTTTTGAGATGTAATAGTTATGGCCTAATTCTCTAAAACACTAAACCTGAAAAGATCCTCTATGTGAATTATTCATTTAATTCCTGATTAAGTAATGTTTAAGGGCGGGGACTTATATTAATATAAGTTATTTTTTATTTATTAATGATTTGAAATTAATTTTAAAATAATAATTACAATTATTTCTATTTTCAGGACAATTAACAATATTAAACTGTAAACCTTTCAATAAGACAATCAAAATAAACTCAAACACAAAAATATTCTTATATCCAAAATAATATTCTACAAAGTTCATATACTTCATTACCTATTATAAATTTATGAAGTTTAATTTCCATAAAATCCATAACATGAATTTATTATATTTTTATAGATGTTGTGTTTACACTACAAAATTGTTGTAAATAATTATTATATTTTTAAAATTTAGAATTAAACTCTAAAATATAATTTAATTACTTTGATAATATTATAGTCATCTACTTTAATTTATATTGTATATCGTCTTTCATCCTTTCCAAGAAAACATATTTATGATATGATATTATATAATCCTGCATTTTTAAAAATATAAATTCTTATAATAAAATTGGTGTTATATTCTTCACATATTGATCTATAATGAGTTATAATTGACAAAGTATAAGGGATTTAATGGTCATTACTTATCAACCATATTTTAATTTAAATGTTTTTGTTCATGTGACATTGTTTTAACATTTATTAACTTCTTTTAACCATTACAATGATAATAAATTATTATTTTCAAAAATAATTCATTTTGACACAAAATTAATATTTCCTCACTAAAAAATTAAAATATTTTTAAAATATTATTTTTATTGAATTTTCAATGATTCACATTCCTAAAAGGGAAAATATTAATTTAACAAATATTATCAATAAAAATGGAAAAAATTTATAGAAAAATGTTTTTTAGAAAAAATATTCTTTTCTAAAAATAATCGTAATTATAATTTATGTGAAAATAATTGGAATATGATTAATATAATGAACATTATATGGATTTCAATCGAATAAAAAAAATGAACATTTAAATTTCATTTATTAAGTTTAAAAAAGTTCATTTTTTTAATTCAATGTTTTCCACTAGTCACCCAAAAGTAAAATTTCTGTTAAAAATACAAAAAAAATTCATAAAATTATTTTAACATTTTTATTTCAATAAATATTGTATTTTTTTAAAAATAAATATCTTAATTAGTGATAAATTAATAATTATATTAGTTCATATAATTAAATGAAATCCTATTTTAAATGAAATGTGTTATTTATTAAAAAATAAATGTATACTAATTCCTAATTTAGAAATGACCATTAGTTTAATATTAATATTTTATATCATATGTTATAATATCAAATTTTTCATTATAATTTTTTAATGTGGTTAATTTATTATGAAAAATTACACAACACTATATAAATAGTTCATTGAGAAAAATCACTTTAATCATTTAACATTGTCAATTTTTATAACAAATTTACAAGTTTTATACAAAAAACTAGATATTCGATATAATTATATAGGTACAATAGATTTTAATTCCCAATAATTATATGATTATAATGGAAAAATAATCTTAATGATTATAATAAATTACATTTTAATATTTTATAAATACATAAATCATATCTTCTTTGTCGTGATGATAAAAAATATCTACTTATTAACCATTTATATTAATTTTTGTGATATAGGCTAACATATACATTGAGAATCATATGGATAAATATTATATTTTCATCATATTTATATATATATTTATTAATTAATTTCTATTATATATTTCATAAATTGATTGATATAGAATCCACATAATGTAGATATCGTAATATTTTATCTGCATAAAACATATTAGGTTTTTTATTTTACTTATTCATATAATAATATATAATAAAAAAATTTGATTAAAAATATAATTTAAAATATCATGGTGTAATTTAGAGACACATAATGAAATTAAATCATGGAAATTTTAGTTTGATTAAGTCAAAATAAATTATTAAACATATTAATATATATAAATAAATTACCGTGCCTAGTTGAAAACCATGTAATATATCGTTTCATAAATTTTTGTTCTTATATATGAATAATTAATAATGATTAGTTTCTAAAATAATCACAAAATAGTTGAGAGTTATTTTTATTATAAGAGATGGTATATTTGGTAAATAATTTAAACAAATTATTTCAAATTAAAAAAAATTAAAATTACGTGATATCATTCTATTACATCAACAATGTTTAATCCCTTTATTATTCTTAAAATAATTTTACATATTTTCATTTACTAATAATATAAATAAAACTGATTATTTTATTGGATTGATGCACCAAAATAAACTATCAATGTTTTTCATGTTACAAAATGGGAATGCTATGTTATTTATCGTGCTTCTATATATTATCAAAGAAACAAAAAATGTATGAAATAATTCAAAAACATGGAATACATTGTATATTAATCTCAAATTTCTCAACAAATGAATACATGATTTCAATAAAAATAATTCATAAAACACATAAAAACATTCCATAACTATTTTTAAGACCAAATGTTAATTTTATTTCTTTAAATAGTCTTCTAATATCGACAATAATTTTATCAAAATATAACACTAACTACTAAAGAATTAATAAACTAAAAATGTATATATCATGACCATATAAAAATTAAAATTTGATTTTATCTTTTATAAATTACATAAATCAACATGTATCACCATTAAAATCATATATTCATATATACTATAACACAAAAATTATTCACAAAATAAAATCACATTTTAGAAAAAAAATATTTTGTTTATTATATTCATATATTGGTCACAATATAGTGAACTTATTCCCTAATATCATTACACAATTATTCACAAAATATCTTTTCAAAATCATTTATATCAATATGATAAATCAAATTATCCAAAAATGAAATTTCTATTTTTCTCAATTAATGATAATTAACATAACATCAATTATCATATTTACCCTCCATGTTATAAAAACCATAAAAAATATTTCCAAAAAATATTAATGGTTTATTATTAAAACTAAAATGTTCATAAATAGATTTGTTTTATACATATACATTAAAAATCTACTAAAATTCAATAAATTTATTAAAAATACTATGATTAGGTAATGAAAACGGATATTATTGATTCCCTCAAATAATATTTATAGTCAAAATTATCAGACCTTAGTTAAAATACCAATATATAATAACTCTAACAATAAAATATGTAGATACTTCAATAATTCAACATCCATCATAATATAAAAAAAACTCATTACCGTCATATTACATGAAACATTTTTCCATTTAAAAAATGAATCAATTCATATGATTCATCAATATCAATATAATTATATTTACAACCTTAAATATAATCTTGTTTATTAAATTGTTTAATACAATATCAATTTTATTTTTAGTTTCATTTTCATTATTTTTAAAAAATAATTCAATGAATACCAAATAATGTTTCATCATTACTAATTCACTTATTAATATTTTCTCATTTTTCATTGATTTTTTATTCCTCCATATTACCAATTATCACATTTGAATCAGATTCATGTTCTTTTAGTACATTTATTCATGTTCTTATGTAATAATTCATGATATTTATGAAGCTAAATATTTTTTGATTATGATTTTAATCACCTAAAAATTCATGAAACAATATTTTTACTTAATTAAAACATTTTATAAATAACTTTTGTTAATATTAGTAATAGTAACATTAAATATTATGGTTAGAATATCCCCAAGAGTTTTCACTGTAGATCATTTTTTTGGGTTTCTCATTAATAGAACCTATTCATTTATTATGAAATACATTGATAACACAATTAATATTGGATAATTCCATTTTAAATTACCTAAGTGTTTGTAAGGCTATATCTAATAAAATCATAATTAAACATATTTTACTATGTACAAATACTATGAAACCCTTAAACATTTCATAATATATAAAATTACCATCTTAACTATAGTGTATTAACATGTAATGAATAAAAAAATTATACAATCGGATTAGATAACATCCCAACAAATAATGATATTTTGTCTACGCATTTTATATTAAATATAATTCTATAAAACATAAATAACCCATATTTACATGAATTATTTTAATGGTCCCAATTTATTAAATTTTTAGGATGTTTCATTATAAGAGTCTTACTGAATTGGGAAAACCCTTAAAAATAAAACTGGTATTAAATAAAACATAAACATACTATCATATACATTTCTTTAGAAAACATATTTACATATATAATACATTTTATTTGAAAAAATAATTAATTATTTTTATAAAAAACCAATAAAGGAAAGATAATTATTTCTATATTTTCTAAATATACACAATAACTATTATAAAAACATAAATTCAATGGATGAGAGAAAAAATTCATAAATGGACATAAAAAGAAATGAAATTATACAGTCTATTGGAAAATAACAAAACCCATGAAAACATTTACTTTTTTATATAATAAAAATTTATATCATAATAAACCATTTTTCATATTTTATTAATATAACTTTTCATGTGAAAGATTAAATGTAAAAAATCATACATTATAAGGGTCTTTCGGAAAACCATGAAAAAACATCCTTAATGAAAAAAATAATAACTATAGAATATCATAAGCTATTAAATAAATTATATAATTATTTTACAATCATATGATATCAAATTTTTTCGATAAGTACCCATCAATAACATAAAACATAATAATTAAAATTGAGAACTAATATAATCAAATATATAATATTACTAATTTCAAAATGATTAAATTAATATTATCGAACATTAAATGATTTCCAGTGAAGCCTTATACTACAAAATAATTAAAAAATTGAAATGGAATATTTAAAATAACTACAACATTTTTCTCTTCAAGACCACTGATGAATAGAAGGAATATAAAGGGTGTATCCATCACATTCTATTACAAATTCATTCATTATTTGAAAGAATTAGATTTCAACAAAATATATAATTAATATAAATATTCTTCTTGATAAATAAGTATTCTATTTATCATTATATTTCCCAATAAATAACAAAATCTATATAATCACAATCCTTACAAATAAATAAAGTTTAAAGTATAATCAATTATTTTTCCTATTAATTTGTAAAAATAATTATCAATTTTTGAAAAAAATATTAAAATACCTAAATTATAACATTTGAACCATTATTCTAGATCATGAATACAATATTTTTGTAACATTTTAAATAAAATATTTTATAATATTGATAAAATTAAATAATATAAAAATAATCATGAATAGATTTAAATTAATAATCAATTTATCAATTTTTATGATGGAATGAAAATCCCTTCATTCATTATACATTAAAATAATGATTCCTTTAACTCTTTTCTGAATAAATTCAAATGTATTAATATTTAAAAAGCGTAGGTATATTCAATTTAATCGTCATAATTGATAATTAATATAGTAAAATCATAATTTAAACGTTTATTGGAGGACAGTTAAAACATTTATTCAATCATTATAGATATTATAGATATGAAGAATAAATGTTACAGGAAAATGGTATATTTTAATTGACATATCCTTAAATAAATTTCGTTAAAAATTTATGTAACATCTGGAGAAATAATAAATAAATAAATTTAATCATTATAGATAATGGAAGGATAAAATAATTTTTGTAGAATAAAATACAGGGAACATATATTTATTATAATGAATTCTTAAAAATAAATAATTCTAGATAAAAATGAGATTGTATGATAAAACATTATCAATATGGTTACTATTGAATAAAATGTTCAATGTTGATTAGAAATTGAAACTAATAATTTAAATAAAATTAATTTTGTTAAATTAATAATTATATATAAATACAAGGAAATATAAAATCATCCGAAATTAAAATATGTAGTGAACATGGAATTAGCCTCAATGAAATAAAATTATGATGATAGATTTCTTATCATATTTCCCAAGCCATTATGTACATTCTATAACACTTAAATAATAAAATTATATTATATTTGAACATGATTATCATAATTTTAATTTATATTTAAATATCATTATCAGATTTAATATTTTTTATACTAAATAATATAAATTAAAAGACAATTAACATTATGATAGATGATTTTAGGATGTGGGATTCATAATAAAAAATCCAATTTCAGAGGATGACCATGGTCATAGGGGTTTTGTTTCAGTTATTTCAAATCATTTTAATATAGATTTTTATATATTAAATTTTATTTTATAAGATTTCATATAATAAAACCGTATAAATGAATCATATATATTCATTGATGTGGTAGATTACACATATGTAGTAGCGATATAATATGTTTCTAGTGGATGGAATGGTAAAGAGGTATGTTATTTCATATTATTATATAATAACAAATATTACCCCAATATCATATTTATTATTTAGAAACCTAATAATTGTGATCCATGTAAAACAATAATGAAAAATGATACATATCACTTTGTGGATTAGTTAGTATTCACGTACACATGAGTGATGTTTTGAATTCCCATTAGATGAAAAAAACAAATCTAAAAATGTTATTGTAAAAATATAATATCATTACTATATATTCTATAAACTAATCAAATTATATCTATATGATTATTGTTTTTTGAAGGTAGTGTAAAAAGAAATTAATATAAAAACAAAATGATTATAGTTATACATATTCTTTTGACAACATCCAATAGCTTACACATTGCACCTTCTAGTTTGGATTTATTTTGAAACCACAACATCAAGGGAATATATAGTATCGATGCGATGGGATGTGGGAATGTCATAAATATTTCGAATTTTCAATTTATGGTTTTAGATTGATAGTAGAGGTTTATTTATTCTACATTTGAGGTGGGTGAAAATCTTTTAAATACACGTAATATAAAAATAGAATATTTTTCTAAGTAATGATAAATTGATCCAATGTTCCTCAACATGTAATATAAACTACTTGTAGTTTGAATAAGTTATTTTAATAATATTTTAAAAAAATTGTGCTTAAAATTGATCCTTATCACCTAGTTCATCTCCCTCATACACACTTCAATCATAAGCATGGTGGTGATCATTTTATATATATTAAGTGTAATGAAGGTAATTTTAAAAATTAAATGTGTGAAAAACATTATCAATGAATGGAAATATTAAAAACATCTCATCTACATTATTTAAGATATGATTTTAATGACTTAATAATATATTAAGTATTTTTTTGTTAAATCAGATTATTTTCCTATTAAGAACTATTGTAAAATAAATTATTATATACATATCAAAAATATATTTGAATTATTATTAAAACAAATAAATCCACGATTTCATACATCTTAATTTATTTTTTTAATACCATTACACATAAAAATTAAATATTTTAATGTAATTAAAATATATAATAACTATTTTATATTATATTAATAATGAACATGTTACACATATGGAAATTGTTTTAGAGAAATATTATATTTCCAAAAATATTAAATGTTTTTAAAAATACATATAATTGTTATACAATCATCGTAGTAATAAAATTTCACTTATAATTTATATTTACTATTACAATATTCATATCGACATACTAAATTATGAAATTAGTGAAAGTACATTTTTATGAAAATATAATAATAATTAATATTAAATTTATTTAATAATGTTTTTATATGGATTTAAATTTAAATAAAATGTAGATATTGTTACGGTGGTCTAAAAATGCTCACAATCCAATTTAGAGATAAAATTTGATGATTTTATCACATCGTTTTAACATTAATTATGACGTTATAACCATCACAATGGGGATAAATCCTTTGAATGGTAACAATTAGTTTAAGGAAAATGAAATCGACCACAATACCTAATTTGAATAATATGATCATATATATATTATCTAGTTTCTATGATTAAATTTCCATAATTGGAAAAATATAATATTGATATGAGTACATAAATTTCAATTATAATATATTTATGAACATGCCTCTTTTTAAAATTAAAATGATATATTACCTAAATAAAACATATGACATATATTCATAGACATCATTTGATTATTATTACTAAAATGAATCTTATGTAACTTTAATTATAATATAAATCTATAATGATCATTGAT
The DNA here is from genome assembly GCA_963277665.1 of Viscum album. NCBI lineage: Eukaryota > Viridiplantae > Streptophyta > Magnoliopsida > Santalales > Viscaceae > Viscum > Viscum album. The sequence goes on along the minus strand of OY728128.1, from coordinate 149,360,411 downwards.
ATTTCATTTATAAAAAAATAAATTATAATTTTTCTGTAAAATAAATATTTTTTATATTCATCCAAAATTTATCATTAAAAAAAATATAATTGTATGATTATTTTGAAATTTTTATTTCAAAAAATAATCCTATTTTTGGAAAATTAATTTCTAAATTTGGAATCATTATATATTAATATCAGTACATAAAAAGAAAACCCCCATTTTTATGAATAATTTTTTAATGTATAAAATGAATTCAGAATAATTACATATCAAGTAATAAAAATTAAACATATATTTATATATATGTTCACATTTTTATGTATTAGATTTTTTAACTATCTTCTTTTTAATATGGTCATTTTGTTATGATAATATAAATAACACATTATAAATATTTCTTTGAAAAAATATATTGTAATTATATCAAATCATTTATTTTTATATAAAAAATTAATAGGATTAGACACAACTACTATATAATCCCAACCATCACATATCCCCAATAAATATTTAATACCAATGAACATATGAATACAAATACTATGTAATCGTAATGACTAGATTAACTTCATATAAAATCTCACATTAGTATATATTATCAAAACATCTCCTTCATCGTGAAAATGATTGTTCTCTATCATAACCTGTTATCCATAGTTTTGATCAGTGTTATGATCCAAATTATGTACGTTAAAGATAAATAGTAAATTCTATTTATAATTTTATATATATTTTCCTTTACGCATATTGTATTTGGGTTATTGTTGATTAATATTGTAACCATATAATATATCCATTAAATTTTTTTATCTTAAATAATCATATTTAATTCAATTTTAATTTTGTGTTGTGTGAGACATATGTGATGTCTTGATCCCATTTCACCAACAAGATACTAAAACCAGTTAGACACATAGCCTCAAGAATGCAACCTTATAAACTATAGATTCGCAAAAAACATCGGGGACCAATGTTTTGTCTGTTGGGATATTATTCCATTGCATCAGATGTTATAAAAATGTTTATATTAGGTGACTAAAATGTGGAGTAAATTTAATAAATATGATTTTCAATAGAAATTAATATAACCATCATGTGATATTAATAAATTCTTACTTTAAAATAAATCATAAATAATATTTCTAATATCTGGTATTTATAAATGAAAAAAGGAATTCCAGGAAAAAGGAAATTGGTACAATATATGCAATAAAAAATAAACAAAAAAAAAACAGAAAAAAATTATCAATGAATACCAATGTATAAGTCAGTAATATTCTACATAGATACCATCAAAATCTACGTAATCATAGTATCCAAAGTAGGACACTTCCCCTTTTCCACACCTATTATGATATAACATAATAGAGTAACAAAAACAACATAGATATGGCCAGAGACAAATATTTGTTGTCCACCACCAAAAACATCAATACATATACCTTATATGAATATAAAATGTAAAATTTGAAGTTATATAATGGTAATGATATTATATAATTATAAAACTTAACTACTGTAAACATGAGGGATATAAAACTATGAATGTGATCATTATACTCATTAAGACACCATTAAAAATAATATGATCATTTATTAAAGGCATCAATTGTACTATATCTGGGTGTATTAATAATCGTGGATCTAATGAGTTAACTAAGGTATCCATGACGTCAAAGATCAAGAAAAGTGATAATAGTATCACTTCATCCTTGATATAAGAGGTATTTGTATTTTCCAAGGGTCATTCCCATGGAATTCCCCAATAAAAGTGACTAACCTTGTACATAGAGATTATCCATAATAATACTTATCTTATAGTGACGATTACAAGTGAGTTAAACCCATTGAATCTATTTTTTAACCACATCATTATAAATCCATGGTGTATCGAAAGAATTTTAATATTAAGAAAAGATATCACATTATACATTGGTAATAAGTCAAGGAAGTGACATGCTAAAAAAATAACAGATTTTACAGTTGGTATCTTCCATTGAAATGGTTTCAATGTTTAAGAATGTAATCCCCTAGTAGAAAATGTAATTCCCTCAGGAATTAGATGATATTTCTGGTTTGACTACTTTAATAAGGATAAAATGTTTCACAAACAGTTGCCATATTATTCGAAAATAATTTATTTCAATTTTCTATTCATATTCCATGTAACATTCATTCAATTCATTCATTTATTATGTTCCATTTACAACCATTCATTGAACATAAAAATTTTAATTAATGACATGCAACCAATTATCCCATAAATTACAAAATCACTCATTAGGATCATTACATAACCATTCATTAATCAAGAAAAGGTGATTCTAAAGAATGAAAATAATTATAAATTATATTTATTTAACCAAGCCCAAATGAGTAATATATATACATTCCATTTAACTTGTTTTTATTCATCATTAAATTTAATAACATACCTTATTATAGGATAAGAAGTTCATACCCCAAAAATGTCCCAAAAATATCAATATAGGTTATAATGTCAAAAATAAATAACACACCTTAAATGGATGTTACGTGTTGAGGTATCATCCTGCAATGATGTCAATTATTTATTAATAGAATATTAGAATATAACAAAAAAAATAAAATTATTGATGCTGAATTATAAGAGATACTCACAATGTAATTAGAATTCGAGCAATGGAAATAATTGAATTGTAGTGAGACATTATGGGATTAGTCATATACCACCTACTATAAGAATGTAGATGATTCCTCATACTCTATTATACCTTAGTTTTCGATGGATCAAAAGAAGACTGAAGAAATGATTGACACTCTACAAATAGTGCAAAATTTTTCTCAGCAAAATATATATTTTTATATAAATTCAAACATTGTAGGGATCCAAAGTAGTGTAGAACATACAAAAATAATCCAATTATATAATAATATCTAGATTTATATATTTAGATGGATTACTTAACAATGAACACGGGAGGATGTTTCTTGACAGGTTCAATGGGTGATGGTTTGAGGTTTGGTCAACTGGAAATAATAAATGAATAAGGGGTTAGGTTTTTAAATGAATATTAAAAAACAGTAATTTTACCTCTATAAATATATGTCTTGTGGTTTCTCACACATTTGAAAAAACCATGAACCATAATTTAACCATAAACTACATTAATAACACCTCATACGGAAATGAGGAATTGTTAGAAAAATCATCTGATGACTGTGTTTTTTGATTCTTATTAAAAACTGAAGCAAGATTACACATGTTTGTGGCCTTATTGTCCTGGTTTGTGAAAATTGTGAAATCCACTCTTGAATACTGAAACTCATCACAGGGATAGGATTAACCATGTGGACAAGGCTATACAGTTTCTATTAAAATTTGGTCGATCTATTTTGTCCACCATATACGGTTCTATGATTAGGATATTCCTCATACACCCTCGTTTCACTAATCATTCATATAAAATCAAAACGAAAGAATTAAATTGATAATTAATGGGTTATAAAATAATGAATTTTTTTTTAAATAGCCTACCACTATTAAAGGATCACATCCTCTATTTTCTCTTACAAGAGTGGTAGTACACTATCTGAGTAAATCTCTAGTCACTATGCATATACCTTAGTTTAACACTCTAAAGTAGCATCCTTAACATGTTCTTACCTCCATATAACATACACCATTGTGATAATAGTGTTGAAGTGAATTCATGATCTGATCTACAATATAAATGTGATACGTACATAATCAAGAATCTGAATCAAATTTAACATCTGTGAGGTCCAAATTATAATATGAGTCAGCAAGGTAATGACAAAGAAATGAAAAATGTAATATGAAATTCGTGGAATGTAACATTAATGGAAAAATAAACTAATAAAAATTTATTTAGTCTCTCTCCAATAAATCATATTTCATGAAAATGTCTGGTAACAACATCCCATTCCATTAAATATTCATATTCCATAGTCTGAATGATACATGCAAGAAAACATTATCCCTGAACACAACCCACAAAGTTCATAAATGATTAATGGGAAAATAATTATATATACACATATCCATTTAAATATTTTTCTACATAAAATGAACACACTATGATGTCACCATTATGATATGAGAACCTTTTTGCACTACCACCCCATCCTCTGGATAGTATAGTAGTGAGAATCATATCCTACAAATAAGGCCACATATAGAGCCATATGAGTCCTTTTATAGAAGTTTTTTTTGTAGTATAACTACAAGATTGTAATAATTATTTTCCAATAACCACCAAAATAAAGGTAGTCTACTTGTACCATGTCATCTTAAAAACTTATAGTCTCTTTCAAATGGCCATTGGTTTGAGGGTGAAAATATATCCTCAGAAAGAACATGTGTAACAAAATTTTACTCCAAACCTTGTCAGAAACCCCATGATAAGTTATAGATCTTATATATAATTATTGTATTAGGGATTAATTGTTAGGGATCAATATATATGAAATAGTTTTTTCCTGGTTCATCAACTAATAACATATCCTGAAAATGATTCATGGTGGAAAACATCATAAGTAGATCCATTACTGCCCAATCAATGTCCCTACTTCTTGGTGACCTCACTAATAAATCCAGTAAATTCTTCATGATGTCTTCCCATTATTATTCAAGTATTGGTAATAGATGTAAATATTTTATAGGTCCCTTTTGTCCACGTTCATGTTTAGATAGGTGGAACACATTGTTATAATAACAATAATATAATGTTTCATCTTAGGATACAAATACATTGGTGAATATCTTGAAAATTCATCAGAATACCTGAATTTAGTACCCAATGAGAAGCATGGGACTCTCAATTTAATTTAGTTATCATGTATGAAGGGAATCTGATACACCCATGAGTAATTTAGATTTTTTTTCAATTGATATACCAATTAATATGTTGTTCCATTCCATAACTAATCCCTCATAGGAAAAAATATTGAGGTTCTGAGAACATGGATCACTTTACCCTATATGGGTGGAAATCATTAACTATTATTTATATAAGAAATGAATTATCATGACAATTTGTAAAATCCAATGTGTTTCCGAGTAAAGGACCATCAATTTAAATTCTTCTCTATATTCTTGAGTAGATTGTATATGAGTTTTCAATCCTATTTCACCATCTACCACATTTACATTTCTTGGAATGAATGAAATATCATAGAAAAAATGAATAATGTATTGAACACATGTTTCTTATCTAATATTTAATGAAAACAAATTAATGATAAATTGGATACTTTTGTGTTCCATGTATGAAAACCCCCCCATCATATAGTTCCTCTAGAGTTATAATAACTAAATGAGTACTTCAAGATAAATTTCATTTGGCAGTTAATTAAAATCCTTAAGTCATTCCATGAGAGTAACAAATCAAACAACACCATAATCCTACAGTAATAAAACACCCTAGCCTAATGTCTCATTAATAAAATAACACTTCATAGACTCAATTAGTGACTGCTATAATTATGATTTATGTAAAAATAATGTATCCATTTAGCTTTTAAAAGGGTCCATCACATTCTTCATAGCTAATGAATTTAGATCCCTTCATATTATTACATGTAAGAGGTTCATAAAGAAACAATATATCATATATAAAATACATGTAATATATTTAAAAACCTAAGAATCCAAATTTATACATTATGTTTTTTGGATTCTCCTAGGAAAAAAACACTACCCTTTTCACGGATAACGGATACTCCTACTTTTTGGAAAATATTTCCCTTAATGTAAAATTTTTCAATGTATTAGTAGAACATAGATACCCTAAAATATATCGGATACTATATCATCAATTTCTATATTATTTTGATTTCGTTAAGTAGTCATCCTTAAACATTTAATATTCTTGTCATTGTGATATATAAAACAGAATATTTCAACGCTGAAGATCCTTTTAGTTAGAGTTCTAATAAATTAGGATAAATAATTAAAATGTAAACCCATACATTAAAAATGGATACTTATACCAATTTTTGTTTTACTCCACTAATCAATTCAATTTTAAATAAAACATTTTTTCAATTGAAAAAAACATTAAATTTTTTACCTCATCTCATTCTTTTTCTGACAATCCGTTAAAACTTATGGAAACCATTTTAAAACATTTTGTTAGAACAAAAATCTCAATAAGTGTTAAAAATGGAATGATACAATTAGTCCATTTATAAACAATAAATATCGTATAACATTTTAATTTTCCTTCAATTATATTTTATTGTCTGAAATAAAACAATTTCCTAAGAAAAACACAAAATATTTTAAGTAATAAACAATTTGAAACACATATCATGCAATAAAAACCCCTTTTTGTATATTAGAGCATCGAACACATAAATCAATTTGAAAGACCATTTAATTGGAATAACCATGAGGCCAAAATCCATTATAATATTTACCCAATTAAATATTGAGTTATAATGGGACTCACCCGTCATATAATACATGTTTATATTAATTTTGAGCTGTAATGTGGTCCAACAATTCATATATGTAATATCAGGCACTCTCAAGAGCGCTAATGGGGAAAAAAACTTTGTATATGATATATTAGGCAAACCCATTTTTCAATATCTGTAACGGGGATCAAACCTTCATATATTACCAATCAGGATTACCAATTTATTATAATGATAATGTACCATATCATGAAAAAAATATTTATAGTTTCACTTTTTATTCATAAATCATTTAAATGAAAATTCTAAACAAATATCATAAAAACATTTTGATATTTAAATACCATTTTTATTTAAAACAAATTCTAAATAAAAAAATCCAAAAAATTTTGAATTTTTTTTTCCATTGAATATAATTTCGTTACATACATTTCTCATTGAAAATTTAATTTCCTTTCTAAAAAAATTATTTTATTAAAACAAAAAGAATAAATATTTATAAAAAATCATTCTTTAAAAATATTTTTTTATAATTTTAGAGGATGATTAAAACAATTACAGAACCATGATGTTATGAAAATTCATTCAGGTAATATAAGTTAAAAGAAAAACCACTTTTTACTTTTGTAAAAGAAATAATTAATAGAATATAATAAATATAATATACCTTAGAAATAACATATTAGATAATTGTGCATTAATAAAATTATTTGATTATGTGTGTCGAATGTAGATCCAAATAACGAAAATAAAATATAATTTAATAAAATAAAAAATTATTTTTAGGTAATATTATTATAATATAATCAATAAAGTAGAAGTTTAAACCAATGACTGAATGTTGTGTTAAATAATCTCTTACCACTTTGTAATCAGTTGCATCATATTATCCATGAATTAATAAAATTTTATATAACATTTAATATCTTGAGAATAATGAAATTCATGATATAAAAATTTATATGTTAATTACATAAAGTTCAAAAGAATTATATATTAGAAAAAAAATAAAATATTCATTATTTAATTGAACATTAGATTGTATTCCTTATGAAATTTAGAGATCAGAACATATGTAATAAAATATTCATTAAATGATGTTATAATATAAAATGGTGTGTCTCATAATTATAACTTCAATATGGAAATAAATTGAATGTTTCAGAGCATATCCCATTAATATTAATAATATTTTGATTGCATAAAATAAATAAGTATCTATAAAAGAATAGACAATGTGGTTGAGGGGTATTATAGCATGTCTTTGAATGTGTTATGTACCCATTCATAATTTCTAGGATAATCAGAAAATTTTTATTAGTTATTTAGTTTATAACATTTATATATATATTTGGTTTATTATAATACTCTTATGTAAATTTATATCCATTTCAATGAGTTATTAATATCATTTTTATTATTTCAGGATTGTATATTTCTTGGTTTTATGATTGGTTCGAAAAAGAATAATTATGGATGTTGTTTTCAAATGGGAGTACAACTATACAAGTTGAATAAATTGCAATTAATGAGTATTAAAAAGTATTAAATCACATATATAATTATAAATGGTAATATATATAATTTTTCATTGTTATGTAAGGAAGGTTCATTTCATATATAATGTATATGAAAAAAGGTTAGTTTAATTTTGTTGTTTTTAAACGATCATGAATTAATTTCATTTTAGTGAATAAAGTTTATTTATTTTGGTTAAATTTCATATTTAAGATTGAAAAAAATTATTTAAATATGATTTAACCATTATAATAGTTGTATAACAATCATTGAAGGTCATAGTAGAAAATTGATAATCATTATCCAAAGAGACTGTTAACCTACAAAATTTTTATATTAGTTTTATTTCATTGAATAAGGGAGACTATAATATGAAAAGACACTATATATTCTATTATAAAATAAAAAATATACAATATTCCTGATAATGGAGTCTGAATGATTTTCTAGAATAATGATTTTAGTATAAGGTAATAAATGAAAATAAATTAATAGAGGTTATTTGAGAATGTTTCTTCAGGAATATCACTTATTTTAAGGATAAATTAATGATCATGGAATTGGTATCTAGGTGAGGCCATAATTAATTAGAATTAGGGAGCATAAAGAGGGTAGGATATGGAAACTTTGTAAATATATTATATACATGTGTGATGAATATGGGTGGTGAGGAGTGGTATTTTTATTTAATGAGGGGTGATTATTAGTGATTAAATAATTATTATTTTATATTTAAATCCATCTTAATATAAATTTAATTAATTCAGATTATTTAAATAATTATTTAATGATTTAGTTACCAGTCAATTTCATGAAGAACATCAACTATTGATTTAATGATAATTTATGTATTTTATTATTTTATCTTTTAACATTAATATGTTACATTTTTTTATCATATTGCACTAAATCTGATTTTACCATGGTATATTTTTTGTGTTATTAAAAATTAAAATGAACTAAATAACTAATTTGGAAAATATAACTCAAATTATTAATACATTTTACTAAATTAAATTTTTAAAATTGGATAAATTAATTTTTAAACAAAACCCACAGACAAAAAGAAAAGAGTGTTTTTAAATGATGTATTTATTTAGCAAAAAGATGAATATATATTACCTTTATTATTAATAATAATAAATATAATAAAATTAAAAAATATTTAATGATATACCTTTTATGAATCTAATTTTAAAAACTACCCATTGTGGATTTATTAAATTAATTAAAAAGTAGAATAATTTTTTAAATTAATAAAATTTTTAGAAAAATATCACATTTAAAACAAAAAATAAAATTATTCAAAAATATTTTATAATATAGAATCAAAATAATTTAATTGGATGAAATATAAAAAAATAATCATCATCTTACATTAAAACCTTTTCAATACATAATGGGATATTTAATGTTTTTAACTTATAGTATATAAATGGTCTTTCTACAAAACATAGTTGTCATCAATATTCACTATAAACCCAATACTTTTTGAAAAATATGAAATTTTCTTCCAAAGTAAAAAAATATATTATATTTTAAAAATATATTATATTTTTATGAAATAAATAATATATTATTTCTAAAATTATATATAATATTTACTAATAAAATGTAAGAATCTCTTTTTTACGATTTAATTGACATTAGAAATACATTGTGTGATTATTTAAAAATAATTAATAAATACATGATAAATGTGTATATAAAAAATATATTTCCTAATTTTGATATTAATATTTTTCCCACCAATTTAATATCTCGGTTATAAAATTAAGATTTAAATAATAATATTTTGTAGATCATTTAATCTCTGTGATATGTATATGGTATACTATCAAATATACTAATTCTATTTTAAAATGTATATGTGTGACATAATCTCTATTAAAAAACCCACTAATTTTTCCATGAGATCGAAAAAATGGGTTTCTGTTTTCAAAATTACTTTTTGAAAATCCCGCAACATGAAAATGATCTACAAATCATCATCATTTAATGTGAAATTTAAATATAAAAATAACAATTGAAATACCACATACTAAATTTCAAGGTATAAATAAATGTAAATGGAAGAGAAAATATATCACCCATGCATATATATATTATTATAGAGAACATGATGATGAAAAATATGCCAATAATACATCTATGATTATTTAAAATCCAATTGATTTCATTGAATGAAAAATGAATAATGTTTTTGGTTTCAAAATATTTTTCATATGCATTAGGAACTATTTTACTATATAGACTGTGAACATAAGTAAATAGACATACACTAAAATTATAACTTCATCCATATATTTTTGTAAAATGTTGACTATTCAATAATAAAATTTCATATATGTTGAATAAAAATAATCATACCGATCAAATAATCCACAAAAGATTAAAAATATATTCCTCTTGTTATTATTCATTAAGAAGAACAAAAAAACATAATGAAAATATATGTAGTTTTTTAGGATTAGTAATTGTTAATTATAATAAAAACTACATTACTACATAAAAAAAATTAATATTCAGTCTTCAACATAGATCATTCAATAAATGAATATCCATAAAATTCAACAAAAATATTATAGATAATGATTGAAACTAAAAAATAAGAAGTATTTGAGTAAAAATTCATCCAATATATATTTCAAATTAATATTAAAATAACATCAATAAATTCTAATGTATAATACAAAAATAAAGGATTTCCAATCACATAACCTTCAATATATACTATTTATTTTAATAAATATCCAGAATCACTGAATATCATATATATTTCTGAAATATATTTAATTTTTTATTTATTGAATAAAATTAAATTGTATTATTTTTAACTTATTCATGTATGGTTTTCAAAATAATTTACATCTTCTAATATAACATAATACCAAATCCATTCTCCATTCCTCTAGTTATCATTAGTATAATCCAATGTTCTCAAAAGGAAGACAACCTTTGTCCATTAACTACTATAAATAAATAAAAACACTTCTATAATATATATTAAATCATTTAGGAACATGTTATTTGATGCACCCTTATTACCATATGCGTGTGTGTTCAATCTCTACGACCTTTCCTGTAACACCCCAAACTTCCACGGTACGTTTCCCTTCGAATAATCGATAGCATGTGTTGTACGCAACCTCGAGTTCTAACACACACCACAACTAATTAAACTAGCCGTTGTGAATAGTAATACCTACTTTTTGAAATCATATATATTTTATATTTCAAAATGGACTTCATTTTTGGATTCGGAATATTGAAATTAGCCTAGGGTGAAATTTTGGTACTTTTCGGATAACTTTTATATTTTGATGAATAGTGAAAATTACTAAATTTTAATTAAAAACAACTTTTTTAATCAAAATAATTAATAGTGATAAATTGTGAATTTGAGTGGTTTTAAAGTATATTTAGAATATATTTTTACCATTTAATATAATGTTGGTCATTGGACATAATTTTACAATTAAACCGAACATAAACAAGTGTCAATCTTTTTATAGTTATTATCTCTTAAAAACACGCTTTTTGTTTTGACAGCGGGAATTAATTTTAAATTAATTTCTGCCACTTCTGTGTTTTGAATTTAGGAAAATGGATTCCATATTTGGAATCAGTATGTTCAAATTGTGTAAATAGGTAACTTTTATTTTTAGACATTTTGAATAGTTACTGTGGTAAATATTTTATTTACCAAGGTTAAAAGGTAAATCCGGTAAATAAGGGTTAAAAATAATATTATAATAATACAAAATTACCCTAAAACGTGTCCTAACCTTATTGGTGGACACATACCCGACCATGGGCATCCTCGGGTCAATTTGGGGACCCCTTGGAGCCACTTGTATGTGGTAGGGACACATTATATTAATAAAGTTAAAATAAAAATAAAAATGGCATAAGCTTACATCTTTTAGAAGAACAATTCTTACATAGGGTTATACATGTTGGATATTCTATTATAAATATTCATTAGAAATCTAAAAAGATTTCCTACATGATTATATTTTATTTATAATTTTTAGACATCAAATAAGTTAAATTATTAATGACACAATAATGATGCAATGTTTACCTCATTAATAAATCATTGAAATAAATAATATTATAATGATTAAAATATTATCTAAAACCTGTCAAATTCTTATTGGTTGATGTTATTTAGAATATGAGTCATCTTATCTTCGACCTCAATGATTTTTGGACCATTATAAACCGAATATAATTATATTATAAAGTAATACTTTCACTCTTTCTTAAAGAGCCCCTCCTCTCCCTTATAAAAGGAGACCACTTCTACTCATTCCTCACACCTCTCAAGCCACTTGACTCGTCCAAACTCTGCTCAACTAAGCTCCCCACATCCCTCTCCTCCTCCTTGAAGCTTCCCCTTAGGCAGAAAGCATTTCAACAAGTCCTTTGGTTCTAACCAAAGTGAGTTACCTAAATTAAAGGTAACGATTTCTCTTAAATTATTTTCATTTATTTTGCTTCTCCAACCCCCAAACTCTTTTTATTTCCTTTCTTTTGTAACAACACCAGTATCCTCAATATACTAGGATGTTGTTATAATATGGATTCAAACTACACATACACACAACTCCATCTAATGGATGATGAACATAATGTTTCTGTGGATGGCAAACTAACGCCTCACGAAACGATGATTGTTCAAATACATCTTATCGCCTCTCATGGTGGCCATTATGATGGAACTGTAATTAAATATGATATTAATGATATATATTTTATATATAAGCTTCTGTAATTCCATTTTATTTCATACCATTATTCGTTTCATGTTGTATATACATACGATAATTTCATTTGAGGAAGTGCGGACTACCGCCCCCTTAAAATGATATGACTCGTTCATACCACACATGGAACGTATAAAGGATGGTGTTAATGAACTTAAGTAACATGTATAAAATATTATATTATACTGGAATAGTAATATACCTATGTATCATTGGTATTTGATTCTTTTAAAATAAAAATTAAATGGAAGTAGCGTTCGTGCGTACGTACGGACTACCGTCTACACGAATGCGATGAGATTCATTTTCCATCGTATCCATTCAAGTATAATTATCATTTGATGATTTAAAAATGATGTTTAAAGACTTGATACCATTCTGGATTTGAATAATATACAACTTATCCTTTACAAACATGGCTTATGTAACAAAACATATAAAAGAAAATGAGTATGTTAACACCCGAAACGACGATAATTTTAAGATATTATTATCAAATCAGTATTAAAAGATCATATATGATATCATATTAATGTATATGATTCTTGTATAATTTAGTAACAATTATTTCACTATTATACAGGAGGTTAACCTACCCCAACCAAGGAAAAGTACAAGGTAAGGGTTATTTCACAATCTCTTCATTATCCGAGGTTGTATTATACGTAATAATCTACTGGGATCTCTTTATCATACACATCCATGTTTCTTCGAAATGTATTTCAAAACATTTTTACTATTTACAAGAATATGAGTTAAAGTCATTTATACCCTTTTTGACTTTTATAAGTTGTTTATAAAGGAATCTTTCGATCGTTTTCAAAACAAGGTCCTTTTTAACCTTTTCGACAGAATTAAGGTAAGAATGTTTTTTTTAACTTATACGGCGGGTGCGGCTATTTTCCGCCGTTATAAAATCTTCAAAGCTTCCCTTACAAGCTTATAAGAAAATTTTCAAAGAAAATGTTTTATTTTATATAGATCTTAAATTATTTCAAAATAAAAGGAGATATTTCTTTAAAAAGAATTTTGATTTCATCTATGTCAACATCCTTTGATGGATTTTAAGATTATTTGAAGTTGATTTATTATGATACAAAACATCTATATTGTATTGAAGGTTTTGCGATATGTTTGACTGTGGATGTTCTATTTTTATACCATTCATAGTTTATGGTGAAAGTATTTACATTTCGTATGCTAGTTTTAATACGAATGTTTATGTTATGTTTAAACCATTTCATATGGGAATGCATTGGACTTAATATGTGACGGGTGGAGCCCGATATAACTCCTCGATGCATCGGTAGGTCTCATGAGACAAACTAGTGTCTTGGCACAAGGCCTTGACAAAATCGTATTTGTAGTCTTGGCACGAGGCCTTGACTATGTGGTTATGACAGTCTGGCATTATGCATTCCAACATTATGAAAATGGTTATTGATTTTTGCATGTGATTATTCGATTAGTAGAATATCCATGTGAATAAGTAAATGGCATTATTTCATTTTACTTTTGCCATACTATGTTGAAGTTCAATTTTAAAAGGCTTTTGTTTTAGTAATTCATTGCCTTAAATGTTTATGCTTATTTTGAATGTTCCGCTATATTGTTATCCTTACTGGGCATTTGAGCTCACCCCTATTCTATGTTTTATTTTTTTCCGAGGTATTGAAGAAGTAAATTATGAATGACTTGCAGGGATATTATGAGGGGTTAATAGTGTGGATATGAAGACTTTGTTGTTGTAGTAGTTTTTCACTTTGAAATGTAATGTAAAACTTTATGATTATATCTAGTGTTTCCAAGGCTACTAAACCAATCGGTCTTTCGGGATTTGATCTTTCTTGTGATCATGCCAATGTTATGTAATAATGCACCGACTCTGGGTAGCTGGGGTCGGGGCGTTACAGTTGGTATCAGAGGAAGTTTAGTACAAACCTTGGAAACTAGATTTAGATAAACTCTGATTAGAGCACGTAGACCTAAGATGAACTTTGAGGATTAGTATAGAAGAACATCCTAGAATTTTGGTATTGTAGAGATTTTGTGAGTTTTCCGAGCAATACATCCCTGTCTGGATACGAGCAGGTAGAGGCGGCTCTGGCACAGATGTACCTAGGGGTAAAACCCGAAAACACCGCTTTGAGCTAGACTCGAACGGGAACTGGTGCACGACAACGGGCCTTGCTGCACTCTTGGTTACGACACTCCCGGGGGATATGCTTAGGATAACTCTCATTTTCATTACAAATCATTATGAAGGGTTTATGAGTATATACTTCCTCAAAGAAAACATTTTTATGATTATGGATTGTATCCATAAATAGTTCAATTTCTGTTAAGTGTTTTATAAGTATAGGATTATGTATTTTGATTCATAAACTGATCTAGTTTATGCCATTGTTTAGAAATGGCACCTAGTGAAAGAAATGGAAACCGTATCAATTCACGCACTCCATGTAGGGATTTCCCTCCTGCTAAAGATAATTATAGTGGGGCTGGTGATGCAACTGGTGCCGATCAGCTAATCACCATACTGGGACAACTTACTCAGGTTATGAATAATAACCTTACCCATATGGAGCACCCTGATCCGCAGCGTGGAGGATCAATGTTAGATCGATTCATGAGGCAACAACCACCAACGTTCAATGGGAATACAAATCCCTTAGTAGCTGAGCAATGGATATTTTTCCTAGAGAAAATATTTCAGGCTTTGGGGAGCAGTGAAAGGGAAAAAGTTATCATGGCAGTTTACCGCCTCACTGGAGATGCTGATCAATGGTGGTCATTGATTCAAAATACGAAGGAAGATGATGAAGTATCAAATATGGAATGGAGGGAGTTCAAAGATCTGTTTTTAGAAAAATACTTCCCTCGCGACCATCGAGAAGATATGGAAAGGCAATTTCTGAGTCTGAGACAAAAGGAGGATGAGAATGTCACAAAGTATGAGGCTAACTTTACAAGGTTAGCGAGGTACGCTGGTGATTATATTCGTAACCCAAGAAGTAAGATTGATCGTTTCTTTGATGGGTTAAAACCATTTCTCCGTCGAGCATTAGTCTCACAATCCTTTTCATCGTACGAAGACATTGTCTCATGTGCTATCAAGACCGAAAAGGAATTCTCTAAGTCTTATGACTTTAAAGAAAAGCAAGAGAAGAAGAGACCTGCTGATCAATCTGGGAATGGATATAAGGGGAAGAAAGGAAAGGTTGAATATCCCTCTTGTGGTAAATGCGGGAAGAAACACCCCGGTACTTGCTTGAAGGGAATGTGAGTCTGTTACAAGTGTGGTGAAAAAGGCCACCAAGCTCATGATTGCAAGGGGAAGAAGGAAGCTACCAACGTTCAGTGCTACAATTGCAGGGAGATGGGTCATTATGCAAATGCATGTCCTAAGCGTCAAGAGAACTTACCTCAGAAAAGGCCAAGGGATCAAGGCCAGGCTTATGCTATCACTACTGCTGAGGTAGAAGCTCCGAAAGACGTGGTGGCAGGTAATTTAATGGTTTCCTCAAGTTTAGCAAATGCATTATTTGATTCTAGATCATCGCATTGTTTCATATCTTCCCAGTTTTCTAAGAAAATTAGATATTTCCAATTTGATTTAATAAGGGAGTTTTCAGTTAAAACTCCTAAGGGAAGTATCGTTGCAACAAAGTTTTGTGAATCAGTCCCCATTAGAGCACATAAATTTTCATTATCTGCTGATTTCATCGTCATACCTATGATTGAGTTTGATATAATCCTTGGTATGGACTGGCATTCGGACTATGATGCGAATATTTCTTGTAAGAAGAAAGAGGTTACGATTCTTGATGATAATGATAAGGAGAACCTTATTTTTAGAGCAGAATCGTCACCACCTAATTCTTATTTAGATCCACCCCCAGTAGCTCAACATAATTCAATTATTGGGGAGGAAGAGAATGAAATAACTGTCGGTGAGGAAAGGAATGTTCAAATAGAGGATGTACCTGTTGTGAAAGAATTTGTAGATGTATTTCCGGAAGATTTACCTGGACATCCTCCAGAACGAGAAGTTGAGTTTTCCATTGATTTGATTCCTGGATCAAGGCCTATATCGAAGACCCCTTATAGAATGGCCACTGTAGAGTTAGTCGAATTAAAGAAACAACTAGAGGAATTGAGTAATAAGGGATTTATTCGCCCTAGTGTTTCTCCATGGGGAGCCCCTGTTCTTTTTGTTAAAATGAAAGATGGATCTATGAGGTTATGTATTGACTACAGGGAGATCAATGCTATAACGATAAAGAACAAGTATCCCCTACCTCGTATTGATGATTTATTTGACCAACTGCATGGAGCTCAATACTTTTCAAAGATTGACCTTTGATCTGGATACCATCAGTTGTGTGTAAAGAAGGAAGACATTCCGAAGACAGCATTTCGAACCAGGTACGGGCATTACGAGTTTACTGTAATGCCGTTTGGATTGACTAATGCACCCTCTGTATTCATGGATCTGATGAATAGAGTTTTCAAGGAGTATCTCGATGAATTTGTGGTGGTATTTATTTATGATATCTTGGTATACTCCAAAACCTACGACGATCATGAAAATCACTTGCGCATTACCTTGAAGACTCTGAGGAGGCATGAATTATATGGGAAGTTTAGCAAGTGTGAATTCTGGCATCAGGAGATTTCTTTTCTTGGCCATATTGTCTCAAAAGATGGAATCTCTGTTGATCCTTCTAAGACCAAGGCAATCCAAGAATGGCCAGCACCTACGAGTATAACTGAGGTACGCAGTTTTATTGGTTTGGCAGGTTATTATCGACGTTTCGTCCAGAATTTTGCCCGATTGGCTAACCCATTAACGAAGCTCACACGTAAAGGGGTTAAATTTGTTTGGACAAAAGAGTGTGAAGAATGTTTCGAAGAACTGAAGAGAAGATTAGTCAATGCTCCTATATTGACTCTACCATCGTGGAATGATGGGTTCGTTATTTATAGTGATGCATCGAAGAAAGGACTTGGATGTGTCCTTATGCAGAATGATAGAGTTATTGCCTATGCATCACGACAGTTGAAAATTCATGAACAAAACTATCATACTCATGATCTTGAGTTAGCAGCTGTGATCTTTGCTTTGAAGATATGGAGGCACTACCTCTATGGTGAAAAATGTGAGATTTATACTGATCACAAGAGTTTGAAGTATATTTTATCACAAAAAGAACTCAACATGAGGCAAAGGAGATGGCTTGAATTACTCAAGGACTATGATTGTACGATACACTACCACCCGGGGAAGGCAAACAAGGTGGCAGATGCTTTGAGTAGAAAAGACCATGGAGTTTTGAACAATATGAGAATTGAAAGGGATCCAATTTTCATGGATCTAGTGAAGATGGGCATGGGAATAACAAGGGAAGGTGAAACATCAACGCTTTTTCAAATGGTTGCCAAACCATCTTTACTAGAAAGGATTAAGAGTTCTCAGACCAATGATGAAGAATTTCAGAAGAAGATTAAAGCTGTGAATGATGGGGTATTGAGAGACTTTGTGTATGAAGATGGAATTTTGAAATTCGGGAAGAGAATTTGTGTTCCCAATTTACCTGATCTAAAAAGGGAATTGCTGGATGATGCTCATAGTTCCAATTTCTTTATACTCCCTGGGAGCACCAAAATGTATAGAGATTTGAAGGACCATTTTTGGTGGGACAACATGTAGAGGGAGATTGCTGATTTTGTGTCAAGATGTATGGTTTGTCAACAAGTGAAAGCTGGAAGGCAACAGCCTGGAGGAGTCATGCAACCTCTTCCCATACCGGAGTGGAAATGGGACAATATTACGATGGACTTTGTCATGGGGCTACCAAAGACTCCTAGAAGGAACGATGCAATATGGGTTATTGTTGATCGTTTTACCAAGTCAGCACATTTTCTTGCTATAAGAGAAGATCTACCCCTAGAACGTCTAGCAAGACTATACATTAATGATGTTGTGAGACTTCATGGAGTACCCCTATCGATTGTTTCTGATCGTGATCCCCGTTTTACTTCAAGATTTTGGAAAAGTCTTCAGAAATCCCTGGATACTGAACTTCATTTGAGCACTGCTTACCACCCTCAGACAGACGGACAAATCAGAACGGACTATTCAAACCTTAGAAGACATGTTGAGATCTTGCTCACTTGACTTTCAGGGTATGTGGGATCAATATTTACCACTGGTAGAATTTTCCTATAACAATAGCTTCCATTCGAGTATACAGATGGCACGATATGAAGCGTTATACGGAAATAGATGTCGTACACCAACCTGTTGGGATGACGTTGGTGAAAGAAAACTTGTAGGCCCAGAACTGGTGGAGGAAACGGTGGAAAAGGTGAAAGTAATCCAAAATCACATCAAAGCAGCTCAAAGTAAGCAGAAGAGCTATGCCGATAATCAAAGGAAGGATTTGGAATTTCAAGTCGGTGATCATGTTTTTCTGAAGGTATCTCTGTGGAAGGGAGTAATAAGTTTTGGTAAGAAAGGTAAATTGAGTCCCAGGTACATCGGACCTTTCGAAATTCTATAATGAATTGGGGCTGTAGCTTACCGATTGGCAATGCCGCCAAGTCTCTCCAAAGTTCACGATGTGTTCCACGTATCTCTGTTGAGAAAATACATGCCTGACCCAACGCATGTACTCACCTATGAGGAATTAGAACTGGAACCCGATCTGTCTTATTGTGAAGAGCCCGTCAAGATTCTTGATACAAGAGAACAAGTACTGAGAAATCGGACGACACGTCTGGTAAAAGTTTTGTGGAGAAATCATAAGATGGAAGAGGCAACGTGGGAACCCGAGGAACTTATGATGAAGAACCACCCGAGTCTTTTTATGCAGTAATACCCTAGAAATTGCGAGGACGCAATTATTTGAATGAGGGGAGAATGTAACACCCCAAACTTCCACGGTACGTTTCCCTTCGAATAATCGATAGCGTGTGTTGTACGCAACCTCGAGTTCTAACACACACCACAACTAATTAAACTAGCCGTTGTGAATAGTAATACCTACTTTTTGAAATCATATATATTTTATATTTCAAAATGGACTTCATTTTTGGATTCGGAATATTGAAATTAGCCTAGGGTGAAATTTTGGTACTTTTCGGATAACTTTTATATTTTGATGAATAGTGAAAATTACTAAATTTTAATTAAAAACAACTTTTTTAATCAAAATAATTAGTACTGATAAATTGTGAATTTGAGTGGTTTTAAAGTATATTTAGAATATATTTTTACCATTTAATATAATTTTGTTCATTGGACATTATTTTACAATTAAACCGAACATAAACAACTGTCAATCTTTTTATAGTTATTATCTCTTAAAAACACGCTTTTTGTTTTGACAGCGGGAATTAGTTTTAAATTAATTTCTGCCACTTCTGTGTTTTGAATTTAGGAAAATGGATTCCATATTTGGAATCAGGATGTTCAAATTGTGTAAATAGGTAACTTTTATTTTTAGACATTTTGAATAGTTACTGTGGTAAATATTTTATTTACCATGGTTAAAGGGTAAATCCGGTAAATAAGGGTTAAAAATAATATTATAATAATACAAAATTACCCTAAAACGTGTCCTAACCTTATTGGTGGACACATACCCGACTATGGGCATCCTTGGGTCAATTTGGGGACCCCTTGGAGCCACTTGTATGTGGTAGGGACACATTATATTAATAAAGATAAAATAAAAATAAAAATGGCATAAGCTTGCATCTTTTAAAAGAACAATTTTTACATAGGGTTATACATGTTGGATATTCGATTATAAATATTCATTAGAAATCTAAAAAGATTTCCTACATGATGATATTTTATTTATAATTTTTAGACATCAAATAAGTTAAATTATTAATGACACAATAATGATGCAATGTTTACCTCATTAATAAATCATTGAAATAAATAATATTATAATGATTAAAATATTATCTAAAACCTGTCCAATTCTTATTGGTTGATGTTATTTAGAATATGAGTCATCTTATCTTCGACCTCAATGATTTTTGGACCATTATAAACCGAATATAATTATATTATAAAGTAATACTTTCACTCTTTCCTAAAGAGCCCCTCCTCTCCCTTATAAAAGGAGACCACTTCTACTCATTCCTAACACCTCTCAAGCCACTTGGCTCGTCCAAACTCTGCCCAACTAAGCTCCCCACATCCCTCTCCTCCTCCTTGAAGCTTCCCCTTAGGCAGAAAGCATTTCAACAAGTCCTTTGGTTCTATCCAAAGTGAGTTACCTAAATTAAAGGTAACGATTTCTCTTAAATTATTTTCATTTATTTTGCTTCTCCAACCCCCAAACTCTTTTTATTTCCTTTCTTTTGTAACAACACCAGTATCCTCAATATACTAGGATGTTGTTATAATATGTATTCAAACTACTCATACACACAACTCCATCTAATGGATGATGAACATAATGTTTCTGTGGATGACAAACTAACGCCTCACAAAACGATGATTGTTCAAATACATCTTATCGCCTCTCATGGTGGCCATTATGATGGCACTGTAATTAAATATGATATTAATGATATATATTTTATATATAAGCTTCTGTAATTCCATTTTATTTCATACCATTATTCGTTTCATGTTGTATATACATACGATAATTTCATTTGAGGAAGTGCGGACTACCGCCCCCTTAAAATGATATGACTCGTTCATACCACACATGGAACGTATAAAGGATGGTGTTAATGAACTTAAGTAACATGTATAAAATATTATATTATACTGGAATAGTAATATACCTATGTATCATTGGTATTCGATTCTTTTAAAATAAAAATTAAATGGAAGTAGCGTTCGTGCGTACGTACGGACTACCGTCTCCACGAACGCGATGAGATTCATTTTCCATCATATCCATTCAAGTATAATTATCATTTGATGATTTAAAAATGATGTTTAAAGACTTGATACCATTCTGGATTTGAATAATATACAACTTATCCTTTACCAACATGGCTTATGTAACAAAACATATAAAAGAAAATGAGTAATTTAACACCCGAAACGACGATAATTTTATGATATTATTATCAAATCAGTATTAAAAGATCATATATGATATCATATTAATGTATACGATTCTTGTTTAATTTAGTAACAATTATTTCACTATTATACAGGAGGTTAACCTACCCCAACCAAGGAAAAGTACAAGGTAAGGGTTATTTCACAATCTCTTCATTATCTGAGGTTGTATTATACGTAATAATCTACTGGGATCTCTTTATCATCCACATCCATGTTTCTTCGAAATGTATTTCAAAACATTTTTACTATTTACAAGAATATGAGTTAAAGTCATTTATACCCTTTTTGACTTTTATAAGTGGTTTATAAAGGAATCTTTCGATCGTTTTCAAAACAAGGTCCTTTTTAACCTTTTCGACAGAATTAAGGTAAGAATTTTTTTTTTAACTTATACGGCGGGTGCGGCTATTTTCCGCCGTTATAAAATCTTCAAAGCTTCCCTTACAAGCTTATAAGAATATTTTCAAAGAAAATGTTTTATTTTATATGGATCTTAAATTATTTCAAAATAAAAGGAGATATTTCTTTAAAAAGAATTTTGATTTCATCTATGTCAACATCCTTTGATGGATTTTAAGATTATTTGAAGTTGATTTATTATGATACAAAACTTCTATATTGTATTGAAGGTTTTGCGATATGTTTGACTGTGGATGTTCTATTTTTATACCATTCATAGTTTATGGTGAAAGTATTTACATTTCGTATGCTAGTTTTAATACGAATGTTTATGTTATGTTTAAACCTTTTCATATGGGAATGCATTGGACTTAATATGTGACGGGTGGAGACCTCTATAGCTCCTCGATGCATCGGTAGGTCTCATGAGACAAACTAGTGTCTTGGCACAAGGCCTTGACAAAATCTTATTTGTAGTCTTGGCACGAGGCCTTGACTATGTGGTTATGACAGTCTGGCATTATGCATTCCAACATTATGAAAATGGTTATTGATTTTTGCATGTGGTTATTAGATTAGTAGAATATCCATGTGAATAAGTAAATGGCATTATTTCATTTTACTTTTGCCATACTATGTTGAAGTTCAATTTTAAAAGGCTTTTGTTTTAGTAATTCATTGTCTTAAATGTTTATGCTTATTTTGAATGTTCCACTATATTGTTATCCTTACTGGGCATTTGAGCTCACCCCTTTTCTATGTTTTATTTTTTTCCCAGGTAGTGAAGAAGTAAATTATGAATGACTTGCAGGGATATTATGAGGGGTTAATAGTGTGGATATGAAGACTTTGTTGTTGTAGTAGTTTTTCACTTTGAAATGTAATGTAAAACTTTATGATTATATCTAGTGTTTCCAAGGCTACTAAACCAATCGGTCTTTCGGGATTTGATCCTTCTTGTGATCATGCCAATGTTATGTAATAATGCACCGACTCTAGGTAGCTGGGGTCGGGGCGTTACATTTCCATACATTACAGTATTCCACAGAGTCTGTAGAATGACCTATTAGAAATATACTATAATATAATCCATAAAAGTATCATGAAATGATAAAAAAAATCCTATAATAATATATAAGGTATTAAATATAAAATAAATGTTTTACCCTCATTGTTTATCTCATATCATTCTCTATTAATCACAAAAACTAAGAACCCACATTTACAGAAAATATAAAAAATCATACAATCTATAATGTTTATCCATATAGTTAATAAAATTTCAATAAAATAAAAGGAGAATTTATTCATAATTAATTTTTTCACAATAATAACATAATTTTTTCATATAAATCTATCTCAATAAATTTATCTCAATATACAATTTTAATCAAAATTTTATTAATATATTTAAAAATTTCATTGTCCTTAATCAACCATAATACTTGAAACCATTTTACGTATAAAAAAAATTAATCATCATTATTTATAGTTCTCTAACCATTATTTATCATTCTATTCCATAATAATTAATACATACTATAAATAATATTAATCATGTTTAATGATTTAACAATGTTAATACATGATTCAAGAAATAATTCAAAACATTCATATGTGAGTTTCATTTTCTTCATCAAGAACATTTTTCCATTAGGTATTAATAAATTTTAATAAATATGGTCTTTATGATCTCGTTTGAGAGCCTTATTCAACGTATATCAATGATAATAATAGATATTCCACCAAAATTTTAGACATCTATTTGGTAAAGTAGGAATAACTTCATTACCCATCATAGAGTTAATTGAACACTACCTTTTCGATTCCCAATTTGTCCTTTATGACCTATTTTACCAAATATAAATCATCTTCCCATACCTTTAAAACATTTTCTAATGTAATTTTTCTATATTCATGACCCACTATTCCTTCAATATTTTTACCTTTGTTTATCATTTCCACCTGATCGACCACAAGGATTAATTTCTATCATATTTGATTCATCAGGAAAATCATCGAGGTTCATATTGTTTATCATTATTCATCATATAATGTTTATAATTACCAAAATTGTACTCATTATATATACCATTTCATCTATTTTAAAATTCATTCAACCACCACATTTTACTTCACATCCATTACTAAATTACTTGTTATAGGACACATCCATTTACAAAAACCAAAAAATATATTTTTAATATATAAAAATGTATATCATCTTATGATGAAGATTAAAATTATGTTAACGGATTTCTTCATATTTAAAAATCATTAAATTTATAAAAAATAACATTGACTCAACCTACCTTGTTTTTCATTTTGGATATACATGACTTGTAACATATTCTTAAATAACATCATAACCTCTACTATTATTTAATCATAAATCTACTACCAAATTTAGGGACAAAAACATTAATGTATCATATTCTAGTGATTTTAAACTATAATTATAACAAAAAAATCCTAAATATAATTTTATATTGTCGTTTTAAATAATTAAGAAAAAATCATATAGAGTAAACCCATACATTGAATGCAGACACTTATACCAAACATAAATTTCTCAAAAAATTTAATATTTTTAAAATAATTCAATGTTTCCCTTCATGAAAAATCATCACAATTGTCTACTTGGTCTCATCCTTATCCCTAATATTTCTCAATCATTAAAAAAAATTTAAAACATAATATGAGAACAAAAGTATTATTAAAGGACCTAAAATAATTGAAACCATTATCCTAGTGAAAAAAATGAAAACACATAAAACATTTAGAATTACCTTAAAAGTTAATTAAGTGTATGAAATAAAAAAAATAATATGAAATGAAAGACAAAATTTTCTCATATTAACCCATTAATATCAGTATCATGAAATTAAGAATAGATTTCGGTAAAATGGAGAATTATAGACATAAACCCCATTTAAAAAATATTTAAATGAAATAACCAAAATTCCAATATCATATATAATCATTGTCTAAAACATATTTGATCTATAGTTGTCTCACATTTTTATAATCTATACCAGACTCACTAGTGATCTAAAATCGGGATCACTAATTCATATATGATATACAGGGCTAACCATTGATTAATATTGTGGTGCAACCCTTAGAATATTCTATATCGGGATAATTAATTTTTCATGAAAATTTATGGGCTCAACACCATTTTATAAGCTATAATGATATCATATTTAAGCTATATTGTGGATTAATCCATTGTTTAGGATTTTTCATGCTCAACCATTTCCAATAATTATGATGTCCCATATCATGAATATAACAATTTTTTCCTTTAACCCTTTACATAATAAAATATTATAAAAACTCATTGAAAATAGTATGAAACAAAATTTTCAATATCAAAATTTAATTTAATTTTAAAAAATGTTTATAAATACCATAATTACAAAAAATAGGTAAATATGCTTGATCATTGAAGATAATTTTATAAATTTTTCTTTTATGGAAATATATTTTTTATTTATAAAGAACTAAATTTATTATAAATAAGAAACATAGTTATTTTAAAAAAAATCATTAAAATTATGATTTTAATATTATGGATAAATAATAAAAGAAATAATATGATTTTATTGGTTTGAAAATCCACTATTGTCATATCAATTATAAGAAATCTCCATTTTCATCATTGCAAATAAAACATTAAAAAGTTATTTTTTAAATACTGTCCCTCAAAAATTTCATATCAATGATGTGAGTGTTAAACAAAAGATTCTATATTGTCTATCTAAATTAAGTACACAGAAATAAGTGGAAATATTTCTTAAGACAGTAATCTTTTTCACACATAATATTAGAATCACAAAATTGATTATTTATATGTACATACCAATGAATAAAAATTGAGTTTCTAAATCTATTTCCACATTTTAATATATTTGATCATATATGACATGAATGAATACAAATATAAATCACATTGAATATAAAATGAATAAATAAATTATCAATATTAAATTATTTTAGGACATTTTATAGACCTAATTAAAGAATATAGGTACATAATATAAAAATATTCTATATCATAGAGATGTTTAGACCAACTTCTCTTGTAAATGTTTTTAGTATAACAATAAAATCGCAAGATTCATAAAAAATTTTAGAATGATAAAAACGTTTTTTAGTTGTATTTTTTTATAATGTGGATATTAGTTTTGATATGTAAGATCATATATAATCTATAATTAATTGAATTCAAATGTGTAAAATAAATATGTTGTTGGAAAAGAAGATGGAGAGAGAGGTCGCGGGGTCCCATTAAAAGTGTCATAATATGTTCTAACCATGTTATTAATATCTTGGAAAATAAAACAATATAAATTATTTAATTAATTAATAACCATTTTCATCTATATTTTATATATGGTAACTTTAATATGAAAATTTCTGTATATTTTGTTAAGATATAACGTTCAATTAGTTTTGTTTCAGGATTGTTTGATTCATTGTTTAATGGTAAGTTCACCTGAGTATAATTATGTATGTTCATTTAAAATTGTATTACTATAATATTAGTAGAATGAAAATTTACTAATGAAGAAAAATGTGTACCATTACACCCATATATAATTTTTCTTTCTTGAATGAGGATGATTCATTTGATAAAATTATTAATGATAAATGATTTGTTTATTTTGGTTGTTTTTTTGACCATAACAAAGATGTTACATTTTATTTTATATTATTTATGAAATTAGTAAAATAAAATGAAATAAGTGATTAAATAGATTGAAATTTTTTTTTTAGACATAATAATTTTTTTACTACAACACTTCATGTTATTAATGTAAAAAAATATCATTATCCACTAAGATGGTTAACCCCGATAAATTGGACAATGGATTCATTAATTTTAGAATGACGATATGAGAAAAAAATTTTATATAAGATATTAAAAAATAAGTATAATATTAATATATAAATATTATACTGGATTTATTATTCTCTAATTTTTTAATGTGTTCAGGGGAAGGTAAAATAAGAAATGAAATTAAGAGAGGTTGTTTCATAATTTTACCTCTTGAATATTACCTCCATGAATGATCGCTTAATGATCATGAAATTGGTATTTGTGTGAGACCAGATGAACATAAACAAAGTTACAATGAGGAGGAGTGGATAATTTAAATATTTTATGACCGTAATATACTTTTTTGATAAAATCGTTGTTAAGGTATTGTATTTATACTTATGATTGGGTGGTTTTATGTGGTTAAATAATGATTGGATTATATTTAAATACAACTTCATTTTGGTGGCATTATTTACAAATATTATTTTTGATAAATATTTTTTTAACAATTGGTTATAGACTAGAACAGATCCAAAATAAATTTAATGTTTTATTTTTATGTTAAATTAAAACATTAAATTTTATCCTAAACCATTTATATTTTCATAATTATACTATAGTAATTTGGTTTTACACAATTACAATTTTTTGGATTACAAATGAAAGAGAATAGTTTTATTAATTTAAATTTTATAATTGAAAAAATTTATTCCATTTTGCAATAATATATTCACATAATTGGAAAAGTAAAATTTAAAACAAAACTCAGAAATTTGGAAAAAATGATGGATTCCAAGAAGTGTAATTTTCAACATAAATAAAATATTATATATACTCTCTAATGAATATTAATAAATTTATGAATCTAAATAAATATACAGATATATTTAATATATTAATATGTTTTAATTAAATCCCCATTTGGTATTATTTTATTTAATTATAGATGATATTTTTTATACAACTTGAAATAGGTTATTGAGAAATCTCATTTTAAACCCAAAATAGGAACATATCCTGTAATATAATAAAATATTTATTCAAAATAATTTATGTGGATTAAATAAAAATAATTAAAAATTATTTTATATAAATCCATATTCAATGCATAATGGGTCTTTTATATTGGTTTATATATTAAAAATGACATTTTTTTGTAAAATTTTGTAGTATTCAGTATTTATTAGAAGAATTTGTTTTTTCAAGAAACCCCAAAATTTCACAAAATGTAAAAAAATTTATTATTATTTAAAAAATAATAAAATAAAATATATTTTCCAAAATATAATTTCAATATTTTTTCATAAAATCCATGAAACCCGTTTTTTGAAGAAAATGTATTTTTGAAGAGTAAAATGACTTCACCTGAAATTTTGGTTATTTTTTACAATGAACATATTAATAGGTTAGAAATGAGTATGGGCATTACATATTTCATAATGTATTTAATAATATTCATTCCAACAATTTCATGGATTTGTTATGAATTTCTCCATTAAATAATATATTTTTTAGTACTTTAAAGCATGATGTTACATATAATTTATACAATCAAACATAGTATTTACTTTTCCAATTATACAGGTGATACATGTTAATAATGGTATCTTCTTGTATAAGGATGTAAAAATATGTTTTTCACACAAAAACAATAACAAATTTATCCATTTAAGTGTGGAAAACCATATCTATCAAAGACATAAAAATGGTAGGTTTTTTTGTTGGTCTAAATGACTTAAATAGACACTCATTTAAACTATAGTAACTTCATAAATCCATAAATGGTAGGTATACATGCCTAACTACCACCAAATTACATATTTTCCTCAGTTTGATGTTTGAGAACACTCTAGATCATAGTATCTCATATATGATATCATCTACAACAGGAAAATTATAAACGTTCATAACCATAAGTATGCTTGACCATTGATAATACACACAAAGCCTAAGGGACTTATCATCCTTCTAGGGAAACTTACGAGGGAACCCCAAGATGTAATTTTAGGTTAGATAAATCTCTTAGATTCTAAATTCTTTAACATTGTCATCATTTTATTGATAATAGATGGTGAAATCGTTTATAGAGAATTAGATATCAGAGCATATCTAGAAATAATCTTAGTCATAAAGAATTCCAGTTTGATGTAAACCCTGATGCCCAAAATAAAGGCTACCAATATAGACTATCACTCCACAAATTCCTTGAAGCTCTAGTTCATCTCTTCTCTCGTAGAGATAACACTCACCCTTGTGAAGATTAATATCCCTATATATTGATATATATGATACCCTATGACCATATAATTCAACATTTGTGTGATAAGGTGCCAACCATTCCATCCTGAGAATTTCATCGACCATGTCATCTTAAGGGCATGAGGTCCTAAATGAAGGGATAACTGCATACCTCATGGGAACAATCCCTATGTTGAAATATACACATTGTTTGGAAAAACAAGAGTGTTTCCAGTGTTATCTTTCCACATATGTATTATATTTAAAACCAGATACATTCCATTATTAATAAATAGATATAAGACTGATAGGAACCTATATTGAATAATATAGATAGAATTGTAGATATTATTAGAATATAGCCTCACATGGTCCATTTTTCATCACTATAATCCAATTGTATCTCTTTTAATGAATGATAAGGGCCTGATACATGGCTATATTGCATAAATATACTACAATAAACAACCCCTCTATATTATTGTTGATAACTAAATAGATGACTACACTTACAACCACCGCTTCATACTATTTGGTCAGTGTCACTCCAGCATCCTTCGTAATGTTGCAATAGTGATCATGATCTTGGTGGTGAAGTTGTTGAAGTCCTCATGTACAATTTATAATTAAAACATTATAGTAAAACACTATTAATATGATATATATATATATATATATATTAATTAATGATACACACATGGTTACCTATCATACTGAGGAATTATATTTCCCATTATGTCCACACTGATCAAATGTAATGGAGCATATGATGTGCACTCTCTGGTTACCACTGCTCTAACAGGAACCCTTGATTCTAACCATCTTGTTATTAAAAGAAATATTACCCGGTCTTGGCATGGATCCACTCTGAACAGTAATATTAGATTCTCTCAGGATTCACATAGTGATAGTATTTTTCTTTACTAAATCAAAAAATGTAAATAGGATAAATAAATTCAACTATGAGATGATGGAATGTTTTAGAATATCATCATTGTGACTTGCTCAAAAAATCTCTTCAGTGTAAAGAATATGTGGAATTCATTGAAACTCACTGAAACATGTTAAATAGTCCATGTGATAAATATCCATTTATCGATTGTATGAACTCTCTAGATATGTCACATCTGAGTGTCTAAGGATAAAAATTAATCATATAAAGTTGTTTGGATGTACTCCCATACCACGACATAATGATGACCAACATGGTTAATTATATATAATCAGTGCTTAGAGGAATCCAACAACATGTTGTGGAGAAATTAAACCACTAATCTGTAGGATTCAATTGATGATTGAATTTATATAAGATAACTGATTCCCTGATGTTGTATTCTATGTAACTCCAACCCACATAAAAATTTACAGGGATGCTGCTTTTGGAAATAATTTTTATGAATAGACTTCATAACATAATGTAATGTATAACCCTTTATAGAATACAACATATGATCAAAACCATATTTAATCTATTTTACCTTCTCATTTTAGGAATAAAATTTTGTATCTATGGTGCCTCTATATTAAGTATCATTTGTGGCATAGGTCTCACAACCTTTATATCATGGTGTCCTCCACCCTCCTGTTTCCCGACTAAAAAACATCATGGTTGAATATATCTAGAAATTCAAATAACACACCATATAAAATGATTTTATATTCAATAAAATCTTTAATGGAAGTAAAACAATGAAATGGACTCAATACCAAAAATACTACCCCAAATATCCAAGTAGATTACCATGGTAAAGTATGTATTAATCTTGATTTTTTGGGGTTCCATTATATGGAGGGACAATTCTTATTACAGA
Organism: Viscum album; assembly: GCA_963277665.1. Lineage (NCBI taxonomy): Eukaryota > Viridiplantae > Streptophyta > Magnoliopsida > Santalales > Viscaceae > Viscum > Viscum album. The sequence goes on along the minus strand of OY728128.1, from coordinate 149,329,331 downwards.
AAAAAACAGAATTTTAAAAATTCGTTTGGCCTCTACATTTACAATATACCACATCATATATAAGTATTGATTTTCATTTTATGTTTTTATGTGAGTTTATAAATAATTAAAGGTTTAATTTAATAGATTATATTTCTTATGTAATTAAATACCCAAAAATAATAACAATAATTAACACCTATTAAATTCCAACCCACCCACAATCTTTTGGTCATAGAATTTAATGGTAAAAATATGATCGATCGATTTATCAAATTACTAATTCCTTTTTAATATGGAGAAAACAACTTCTAAATTAAAATTTATTTTCATGTAATCAAAAAAAATCTGAAACGATGTAGTGGGGCTTAAATAGGTTACATGGGTCATAATTATCAATATAATATGGCCGCATAAATATCAATAAAAAATTTATATAAATTGATTATGAAATATTAGACACCAAATTTCATTACCTTATAGAATATGATACTTGAAGAGGAAAATATAAAAAAATATTACTCTGACATCATTATAAATTGAAGACAGGAAATTCACCTATATGGAATAGAATATTTATTGAATTTGAATCATAAGTGGTTGTAATGATGCATGAAAGAAATATTTTTTTCCATAATAGTCTATGATAAAATATCATAAACTAAAAATAACATAAAAAATTCATGTATATCACCAAACAGTGAAATTAAATCTTTTGCAATATGAAAATTCAAAATGAAAATTTTCAGTCACTCAAAACATGGTATTTTCTACACATGTTGGTTATATATTCCTAATAACCACTTCAAGTCATGTTCCAACACATTACTAATCTCCATTATACCTTTCCCATATATTTTATCATTAAATGGAATCTTTGATACCTTTTTTGGACAACATGAAATCATTTCACTACTAAGTAACAAAATTCAGTCGGACACAAGGAATCAAGAGAGCTTACCCATATAAAAGGTTACCAACTAACAGCGAGGGATTATGATATATCTATGGGTAGAAAATTCCCTCATGTTAGAGAGTATCACATAGGATGTAATAACTAAATAAATAGAATAAACATAGTATAATTTTAAATTGGAAGCATAAATGATTATAATCATCAAACAAAAATAATTATCATTAACTGTAAACTAAATCATATTCTAATGATTATGTAATGTCTTGTCTATAAAAAATAGAAAAATTGAATTCATGTAATTTGTTAATCAATACAATACACTAAATTTAAATGAATCAAAAATAAAAAAAAACATATCCATGAATTTTGATCTCTATATGTTTTATCTTCTGTCCATATCCCATATTAAGGTTGGAAACATTGGTGTCCAAAAGTGATATGAATCCCATTTTCCACAATTATGATCATATAAAATTTTCTAGTACCAATTATGGATAAGATAGGGTGTTGAATAAATATCAACAGGTAGTCACAAATAACGATTAAACACATACAATCCACGATTACAAATTAAACAATGTAAAAGTATATATCCTTGTATTGAAATATTAAAACGATACCCGCATATAACTAAGAATCAATAGAATATATATCTTAGCATTGATAGTTTACATAATTATGATTCCATTTTTTATAAGATGACCATGAATAGTTTGTATCAATAGTACCATTACCAGAAGTAATAATAACTGAGGATCCAAGGAGTGTCTCTGATGCATTTTTTACCATAGTGGCCCAGAAAACTCATAATAGTATGACATGAAATATAGCTATAAAGGGTTCAATAATATTTTTTTGGTACAACAATATAATTCCACAATAATATATTTCAATTTAGTCTATGATTTTAATCTATATTAATCTATATATATGTATGATAGGGCCTAGTGTGGTGAATCCATGGAACCAAATGCTCGAAGATGTCATGATGAATCCAAGGAGTTTGTCAAAGGAATTATAATAAATGTAAGATCTGTCAAGTGAATAATATTTATCATACTGATGATTTTATTAGATAAGGAAATGAGTAGAATTAATGGTGGTTATATCCCAAATGAATCGCAACAATGAATAATAATAAATCCCCCTATGTTCTCAAGGTATTCCCTCTAGAATCCAATGATATCGCATATATAACACTCCTACATATATGAAAAGTTACAAAATAGTATTAACCCTTCATTTATTAAATTTATACCATATGTATCATCACATTATAAATAATAATCATAAAAATTTATCATTTAATAGGTTTGTTGAAGTTTCATTCATTAAACATGGAACAATAAATTAAGGACATGATACCGATTATCTATTAAATTATATATTAAGTAAATATGTCCATTCAAATACCCTTCATTTGGAATGATAATGTGAGTCATGGAAAGGAATCAATTTTCAATTTAATAACATTATCAATTCTAAATTTATATATATATATATATACATAGTCTATTTAATTATTTAAGATTTATTAATTAAATTTTAGCACTCATCATATTAATTGACAAATAGGGAACATCCAAAACATGTAACTATAATATCTATATTGGTCATTCCGGAATAAAAAATTAATTCACCACAAATGGGAGATCCATGTTGAGGTATTAAACTAATTAAATTTATAATAAGATTTAATGGTGTATTATAATAAGACCTACAGAAATTAAATTGACATAGATGAATTTATGGAGAAACGTTTGATGAAACCAACAAACAAACAATAGACACAATTAATAGATTCAGATACCTTTTGGGATGCCTCATAAACACCTAGCAATTTCCTATAGAAGTTGATTTATTTTTTATTAGCTCTTCATTTGGAATGTATTGGAATAAAATTCAATAATGGGTTACTTTACCCAATATCACATAAATAGTCTCACAAAAATATTGGTTTCAATAAAAACTCAAATTACTAAATGATACTTAGGATTACATAATATACCATGAAGAATCCAATGAGGTTGTCTAATCGAGATTTAGATATTATATTTATGAATATAAAAAATTATTATGAGTAAGGGAGTTGGGAGATTTAAGAAGGGAAGGATTGTGGTTCTGTCTGTTTGAAAAATGAATGGAAAAGGGATGAGGTTTTTCAAATTATGTAAATAGTAAATTTACCCATATATTATTGGTTAAAATGGGTTGGATGTTTTTTTGGACATACCATGCACTATCTATGCACCATAAACTGCTTTAATACACCATCACATGGTTTGGGTGCATGGATAAACAATCCATGAAACAAACATACATTTTTTCCTTTTAAAAACAAAATAATGATTGCATAGATGTGTAGTATGGATAAAAATATTAGGGAAAACCATTAATCCCACCATGTCACACTAATAAAATGATCACTATTTATTGAATCTATGTGAACACTGTTTCACGTTATCTACTAGCTGTGAGTTCATTCAATTACTTCCACTATTTTGGGTCTGGGGTTAGGAATCATCTCCAATAAACCCAATTTCCCATATACAATCACTATTAATTCATATTCATTAAATTAAGAGGAATTAAATAAGAAATTAATTGATTTTTTTACTTCAATGGAAAAAAAATGTTCTCACACATAAGAAATAATAAATGATTTTTTTTAAATGAAATAAAAAAATTTAAATATTTGGGTGTTAAAAATATAGTAATAATACGAAAATGTATGATCAGGAGATAAATATTATATTAAAAATATAATAAAAGATTAATAAATTTCTCTATTTCCTTATATCAGGACATGTAATCACAAATTAAAAATCACATATGATGCTAAAAAGAGTTTGATGTAGTAAACATGAACCAAGGGACATAATCATCAGAAAATAAATTTATATAATTTCTTCTAAACATATCTTAATATATAATTAAAACCAAAACATAATCATATAAAATATTATAAATCCTAATACACAAATGACATTAATGAAAAGCATGTGAAAAATTTAACCAAAACCATGTTCATAACAAAACATGTGATAAATGATACACAAAGAAAATTCATAAAAAAATTATTTAAAAAATTACATAGGAATCATGGTCACCTAATAAACAAATGAAATAAGTAACCTTCACTTTTTCACAAAAAATCGAAGCGATAATATGCACCCACCTAATGGTTACACAACAAACATGTGAAAAATATGATAAACATATAATTTTTAACAATTTTATATATATTTATAGTGAATATATTCTCTATATTTTAAGTCATTCAATGTATTTTAATTATATATAAAACCTTATGAATATTTTTTCATTTATTGTATAAATTTATTAAATCCGGATTTTCCAAAATTTCCTTATATTTTTGAATTATTAGAGTTGATAATATATTTAGTTTTATTTATTTTATGAAAATTCCATGTGTTTATTGTAATTTTAAAATAACCATGAAGTGAAATTATTAAAACAAAAAATATATCTATTGTTATTTTATTTCATTATAATAATTTATAAATAATATTACCTTATAATATAACATTTATCAGATAAACATTTGGTCCAGTTTAAAAGTAGAATAGTTACATAATAGAATTATTTTAAAACATGTTAATATTTCTTTATAATCGTTCAATTTAAATCCCAATTATATGATTCCAGTAAATTATGAAAATATACAAAACCAGTGAAATGGAAATAAAAAAGTTTTCATCCCAAATTACTACCAAGTGTTAACCATTAATCATTACATTAATGGTGTGATTATATGAATTAGATCATATATGAGATTATATAAATTTTTAATTAAAAATAATGTTAAATAATAATAGTTATACATATACCATTATTAAGGGACAAGTAATCTAAAAAAGAAACTGTATTATGAAAAATTATGTGAAATATCAATATAAACATGGAATAATGAAATGATATCATAATATATTGAAAGAACATAATGCCTAAAATCATAAGAAGTATACTTGTGTTTTTTTCAATTATATAATTTTTTATAGAGTTCCATAGTGGAATTCATTCAATCCCCATCCCATAAAACATTTTAATAGATCCTCATATTGGATTGGTTTCAATATTTATTCACATTAACATAGATTATTGTGTATAATGAGAGGTTGGGATCACACCCCTAATCCATTTCATATTATCTAATGAGATGTAATGATATAGATAATGCATTAGAGGGCTATATAATCATAGTCCCACCCATTATATAACATCAATGTCTTTTCCTATCATGTTGTTCAAAATATAATGTATCACATTAGATGAAAACATTTTATAAATACTTATAGTGATATATAATTCATGGAAAACAAAAAAAATAATGAAAATAATAATGTGTTCTTTCATATATGTCCCATGTGAGGAAATGATAACTATATATAAAGTATATTCATGATTAACCCAATGAAAAAATAGTGTTCCCCAAACTATTAACATAAATCATAATAAGAGACTATATGATAATTATTCCCATAATAATTAAAAATTAAATTATTTTAATGGGCATATAGAAATAAATTAATATAGTACATGATAATTTCTATCAAATATACACAAAATAATTTGAATAATCAATAAAATGTTATACCTGAAATGATATGTATATGTGATGCTTTTTGAAATGAGCATTAGAACTTTTACTGAAGGAAATAGAATATTAGTTAAAAATAGAAAAACATTCATCTAATATGGTTTTCAATAAGAAAGAAAATAAGGATTTTAAAAATATATTCATGATGAAAATTTATTTTCATTCGTGATTGTAGTCCTAAAAAATGATGTCATGAAGGTCAATTAAGTTGAATTTATAGAAATGTGGGAATTTGGAGCAGAACATTAATCATTTATTGTTATAAAAATAAAGGTAATGTAATCATTATTTGTATGTAGATAATTAATAATTAATATATAATTAAAACCTGAGGATATTATTGAGTAAAATGTAGAAAAATAATTATAATGTGTAAACCTATACTGATGAGGTTGTTTCATGAAGATCGTTTCTTAGGTTATAAATACCTTTAATGAAATAACCTATCTTAAAAGTAATTGTTAAAAATTATATTGATAAAAGTAAAAGGTAAAAAAAATTATTAGTTTGCAACTATTAATTTGGAATCAAAATATGAATCTAAATCTCAGATGGAATGTAAATTATTTACAAGGAGGATAATATATCATCAATTAGTCATGAAATTATTAACAATTATGATTTATATTTTAGAATTATGATTTTCAAGTTATATTCATTGGACTTAATATTTACTTTACATTATATTGAGAGATATTGTTCAATATAATGTATTTCGTTGGATGAAACCAGATTAAGATGTATGAAGTTGAAAATGAGATCTTATAAATCAAAAAAGGGGGTTTAAGTATAAAAAAACAAAATATGTGTCATTCTAATTAAAATTCATTGTAGGTAAAAAATTATATGGAATTTAAAATGAAATTTGTTTCATGAATTTGAAGAAATAACTAAATCCTTTTTCAATACAAACATAGTTAAATATGGATATTATATTCAAAACGATTCATCTTAATGTAATCAAATAAAGATCAAAAAACACCTAGCATATTTATCGATATTCACTAATGTGATAAAATATATTATATAGAAATAATAATGTCTTAAATGGGAACCTTTATAATATATGTTACCATTTATAATAATCATTTATAATTAGTAAGAACGTGTATTTTTTAAATGGTTGGGGTTGAATCCTCATTTATTATTAAATAAATGAAAATACATCTTTTAAATGGTTAGAGGTAGACCCCTTACATATCCTAAAGGACCTGTTAGAATTCATCCCATTATATTTCCCGTAAGCCCAAATTTTTTCCTGAAGGCCCATACATTGAATAGTACTACTACATTACCCTCCTGCTACAGTACCACATAGTTCTCGCCGCTCCTACAGTGCCACTACCGACGCTACATCAACTTATTGCCGTTATTGTTCCCCTTATTGCTATAGTCTCACCACTACTACATTATGGTACAATACTTCTATAGAAACCCTTTCCTATTGGGTTTTGAACCACTGTTTTTCGTGTAGGATTATCAGGTTCTTTCCACTAATTCAAACCCCAAATTCATTATTAAAAACAACTATGTTAATAAGATATTACCAAAATTCAATATTGTGTGTCCCTATGTATGGATAATTAGAACTAGTTTCATTTTAAGGGGATGTTCATGGTTATTAATGTCATTTATAATTCCAATATCGTAGAATTTTCAAAAAAAATTCATTTATAATTTTTTTGACGAATTTCATATAGATGAAATTAAAGAATATAATTTTTTAATGATATTTTATAATCTAACATTGACATATTAATTAATGAGTTTAATATTAATATTAATATTCTAGAATAAAAAACACATATTAATTATCTAATTAAATCATATAATATATTTAATTACGTTCTAATAGTCATGAATGATATTATTTTGTTTCATTTATCATGTATTTGGTTAGACCGACCCAACAATGAATATAACATAGTTAATGAATTATTAAGAGTGTGAATATTAATTATTTTTAGAGTAATTTCATTATTATAAAATCATACTAATATTTAATTAATAATTTTAAAGTAGAGAATTTAATTTCATAGTTTTATAATAATTATAAATTAAATTTGATGAAAAATGTGATAAATTACTCCAAGTATGTATTAAAATACACAATACACAACTAACATTTTCAATTATAAATTAAATGATATCAAATGATGGAGGACTATATTTTCCAATTAAAAAGAAAAAACTACACATAATTTTTCTTATTTATTATTAAATTTCAACCATATGATTAGTTAATAATGGTGTTGGTTATAAAATGAATAATTATCAGACTAGATGTGATAGTACTCTCAATATATAAATGGAAGTTTTATTTTTTTCTAATTCATTTTATCCAAAGTGATTAGTAAATAATCCCTTAAAATAATCAGATAATGTATGAAAATATCAACAATTTCTTTAAAATAGTAATTATAATTATAAATTTGTGTATCTATGAATAAAATTAAATTATGTGATGAAAAAAAAGTATTCCCATTGAGAAATTTAGAATTTTATTATAAGATTCCATGAAAATAAATGTAATAATCCAATATAATGAGAACATATGATTTTGTGAAATAAATAAATTTTTATTTTAATGGAAAAGGAATGACCATTTTGGGGAAACTAAAATGTTATGGCTTCCATGAATAGATTGTGATAGACACTATTTATAAATTCTGAGTGTGTAATTTTGCAAATTAAATGAACATAATTTAAAGATCGAGAAAGTTTCACATGGTAATAATGATCCAAAATTGAAAATAATGATTATGGATGACAATATATTGATAATAACACTATAAATAATTTAAATTCTTGATTTAAATTTTATTTATGTCCATTACTCATATTATTTTAACATTTAAAATTTTTGGTTTTACTGTGGTAATGGATTATTACTGAAGTAATTTATTTTTGTTGACTAAAAATAAAATTGTCCAAATTAAATTATTTGATCCAACTAAATAAACAAAAAAATCCATTTTATCATGAAAAATAGTTATGTTTAATAATTCTCAATATTGAAATTATAATGTGTAACTTTTATAATCTAATTTTTATAAAAATTATTTTTAATAATAATTTTTTTTGAGTGCTAATGTACATATGTATATGCTTTTCATGTTAGTAATTTTTTGTTGTAAAAATATTAAATTTCATATTTCCATCGTAGGGATCCACAATCAAATTTCAATATTATTTTTAATTAAAATTAATATATCAATAAATCTTTTTATTTGACCATATTAATTATATTTATAAATTTTTAATTATTGGTTTTCAAAATTACACATATAATTATTAAAATACTAAATTTTAACTAAAAATTTTTTTTAATGAAAAAGTATCATACTCTTCTCAGTTATTCATATAATGTTATAAAATGTATAGTTTTTGGAAACCATACATTTTCACACTTCACATTAAAATTAAATTATTTGAGATAATAAAAAAATTAAAAAATTTAATTTTGCATTAATACATATTAAATTAGTTTAATTATATTAATTTAAATTTATAAGGTTTATAGATATAGTTTATAAAGAATAAATATACTGAAATTATTTTATATAAAATTAATTGAAATTTTTCTTTATAAGAAAAAATGTGAAATATATAAAATAAATATGATATTCAAGTTATTAAATGAATAATAATATTTTTACATTTAAATAAATATGGATTACATATACCATCATTATATTTCATCATAAGTAATGTAGAAGTGTAATTTGGGGTTATTTATTCCTCTATCATGTAAATCATGAAAATTTGAACATGTTTAATTTACATCACACATTATTTCCCTCATACAATATTTTTTTGAGATATGGTTACTCATCATCTAGTAAAAACCCTATTATATATTCCTCTTTCTATTTCATTGAAAATTGTGCTTCACAATAGAGGCACATGATACTCTATGAAACATTATTTCATCACAGATATTAAAATATCATTATTTCCATTTATAATAGATAATTAAACTTCTATATTATAATAGTTATATTATAATGTAATATATAATGAACTATATCTAGGGAGTATTTTATTTCAATCATGGAATTAATTATATTATTAATTAAGAAATATAAAATATAAAAATTTGGGTTCTCACCAAAAAATTATTACGGTTAATTATTTAAAATTAAACCAATAATGGTATGAAAATATCATACGTATTGGAATTTTATAAATATTAATATACAAAATAATGATTTTTTTATATGTAAACCTTCATATACCTATTACCTAATAATATAATTCATCCACAGGATATAGATATATGTTTGAGAATTTTTCTTCACATTTATCCACATATAAAAAATTTTCACCTATGGGAATTTATAATTTTTCCTAAGTTGAAAAATATTTTACAAAAAATAATTAATATATGGTAATTTGATGTTTAAATATTTATATATTTCAGAATATGTGCGTAAGAAGTTTTTTTTCAATGTATGATTCATCTAAAACTGAATATGGAGAATTATATATGTTTATAAGTAAAGCCTAGAGCTTCCATGATACATCTATGAATCCTAGCAGAGTTTTAAACATTGAGAAAAGATAATTTAATAATCCCAATCCCATGGATAACCCTATAAAAACATAGATTCATATAACCTGAATACAAACATATTGATTCCATGGATATTTCATTAAAAATATGTTTATGGAGATATTTTAAGGAATGAAGAATGTTGGGATGTCATGAGGATGAAAAAATTTTATAGATTAAAAAATAATATAATGGAGTAGGACAAACAATAAAAAAATGATATATTTTTGTTGTGTTGAAACATGAATTCAAAATAACATAAGTTATATAAATCTTATGATTGAAAACTTCATGGTATCCAATCTGTACGTCTGAGTAGTATTTTCATATTTATTATGGAAAAAAGATTTCCAATTTCAAATTATTCCATGTCTTATTCTCTTAGATATTATAAATTTAATTCTTTATTGATATCATTTTAATTAGTAAATAAGAATTTTATTGACATGTGAAAATATTAATATATAATTTGACCTTGATATTTATTAATATATCTTAAATTAATGCAGTGCTTTCTCTATTAATATATCTTTGGCGAGACGGGAGGCGAACCGAGCGATGGAGCGGAGTGATGGCGCCTGCTAGGGTTTTCTACCAAGATGGTTCTTCCACACTTCCTTGGATTCAATCGCCTCGACCTGCGAACGATGGGAAATGATCCGGTTCCTAGCGTTATTTCCTCTGCGATGTGTTCCGATTTCCGAAAACCAGCGGTTTCCTCTTCTGATTTGCTCGCGTCAGCTGGTGGTGTTGCCTCCTCTGGCGAGAGACGGTCTTCTGGAAAGGATGCGGTCCCGAGCAGCTTCAAAAAACTAGAGGCTTCCTCTGCTGATGTCGCATCGGCTGGTGGTGCGAAGGTCTCCTCTTGTGAGACTGTTTTGCTGAGATCGGAGGATGGTGCGGCGAGGGTGGACCGATTGAATCGCGTCGATGCGAAACCTCCGCCCTGCAAATCCCTTAACCAGTGTGCTTGGGATTCTTCGAGGTCCATGGTAAAGGATGTTTTGAATATTTCCTCCTCCGATGTCAATATTGGTCAGTTTCAGGAATCTGTGAGGGTTCCTTCTGGTGCCGCATCATGTGGTCAGCGTTCCTTTGTTGATGTGATGAAGGATTCTTTATCAGATCAGAAAAAGATTTAGAATTCATGATTTAGAAGGATTCTCTGAAAGGGATCATTGGCTCACGTTGAGGCGAACCACGGTGTGATTGCTGAAAGGTTGGCATTGGGCGAGAACTCATTGATTGCTCGCATTGTTCTTCCTAAAGGTGCACAACCCTAGAAATGTGAAGATTTATTTCGTAGAATTTCGATGTTGTGGGGCTTTGCTAGCTGGAAATGTGTCTCCCTTGGGCGGGGATTCTTTCACTGTTTGTTTCCATCGGCGGATCTCAAGATTATGGCATGGAGTTCTGGTTCCATGTTTCTAAAACCGGGATGGCTTCATCTGCACGAATGGTCACTTGACTTTAATGTCTCGAATGCAAAAAATTTCTTCGCTCAGGTATGGGTGCGTCTTCATGGTCTTAATTGGGTTCTTTGGCATCCAGATATCCTGTATGATATTGGAACGACAATTGGAACTCCCATCCGCCTTGATAAGGAAACAACTGATGTCAGATTTGGGCACTTCGCAAGAATGCTGGTGGAAGTTGATCTCAGATCCACTCTCATTGATATGGTAACTCTTTCTATTCCGTCTGATCAAATTCTAATTGATGTTGAATATGAAAAGAAACCTCTTTTATGCACTAAATACATGACTGTGGGGCACCCTTTGGAGTTGTGTCGTAAAAACAACTCTTGTAAGGAGTGTGGGATGTGAGGACACCCCTCCAATATCTGTCTAAAAAAGGATACTTTGAAGGAATAGCCCTCTCCAAAGCATGTCATCAAGGACAGCGACCCTCCTATGAAGGCAGCCCCTAATGTGACGACTCCTGCAAAGGGCAAAGAGTTGATTGTTGATTCTACTCCGACATGATCTTTTAGCGGCCCTTATAGAGATCATGAGGTTATCACTTCTGATAATTTGAGTCCTGCGTCAGCATTGGTGGTGAATTATTCTTCACAGCTGAACATTCAGAAGCTGGCTAAAGAGGGTCCTCTAGTTGAGGACATCCTCATGCGGACTCCTGAACGGGTGATCCCTGACTCTCACCAGGTTGATGTCTCTATTCAGGGTGATTTGAAACTACATGTTGATTATCATCATGAAATCCAGAAGCAATTTCAGATATCTGAGTTACCTGAGAAATGGGGGAACATTTCTGATGATGAACAGGGGAGGGTGTGTACCCCGATCCGGGTCTCGGGCAATGCTGGTCATGCCTCTTATAAGGATGAAATTTTGAGTGACAAGCCAAAGACTAATGAGGGTGAGGGTCCTCCCCTTATGGATGCAAATACGATATCATATAGCGATATTGTCTGAGGAGAAAAGAAAAGAGGCTCTGACAATGAGGGTGTCAGATCTGCCCCTGTTTCAAGGAAACCAAGGAAGGACTACTCTGCAGTTCCGAGGACCGTGACCACTAGGGCATCTGCCAAGAAGAAGATTGAGAAGCTATCGAAGGAGCAGCTGGACAAACGGAAGTTCTATAAGAAGTTTCTTAAAAAATATGAGACCCAATCACAATGGGAATCAGCTGATGCTGATGACACGATCGGGTATGGGGGTGGTGACTATGAATGTTTTGACTTGTAATATCTCTCTCTTCCTCCTCCCATTTCTGCACTTTTATTTTATTAATAAATTTGGTGTTCCAAGCTTGCTTGGATCGGACTTTCTGGGTATATCCCTTTAGCATGTGTAGTTCTTCTAGGTTTGAAAACTCAAAGGCCATTGGGTAGTTAGATCACATTCATAGAAGGATTTAATATTATACAATGGTCTTTATAAAATATCTATGTACAATTTTTTGGTTTACTTATAGTCATAATGTTTTGATTTTATAATTAAATATGATAATTCTTAGGAAAATGAAAAAAATGGTTTCTAAATGATTGAAACTAGTCCATGATTTCATTTTTTTATACAAAATTTGTAAATTTCATTTCCATGTCTCTCTAATTGTATTTTTGATTAATTTACATATATTTATATAGTTTATTTTCATATCATTAAAACCAAGAAGATCCCTTGTCTTAATAACATCTATAAAACAAAATAAAAAAACATTTCTAAACATAATCCACAACCACCTAATAATACAACATATGGTTCTTCTTTAATACATTCCATATGTGATAATAAATTTTTTTTTGTTTGATCAATGGAAAATATCATCATAAATTATTCATTATTGATGGGAATGTTTCTTATGTTCTTGAAATTAAATTTTAATTACCATAATTTTTAATCATTGTTTATTATAATTAGATATTTTAATATACTACACATATCATTCAAGTGTTTGGAATAAATATTTTTGTAGAAAACTAAGTATATCATAGTATAAAACATTCCCTTGGAAACAATGTCATAAATTTATCTTCACACAAAAAATATCAAGGGAATAAAATTTTGATTCTGAAATGATTATTTATTGTAACATGACCGTTATGGAATTTTTTGAATCTTATCAAAACGTCCAAAATATATGGAAATATCATGAATCACATTTTGAATTTGAAATAAATTCTAGATTCATACAACATTGATGAAAATTTATAGGGCATGTAACATATTTTCAAAAAAACCAACAATAATAATTCACTTATTGGTTAGTCAATATAAAACCCTATAGAGTCAGTTAAACAAAATTAATCTCCTTGGATCCTCTTTTTTATAAAATTTTATGAAATAATATTTGAAATTATAGCCACACTAATCTCTTATCAAGTTTTCAAATTAATAGAAAAATCATTTCCATGAAAAATTCATCCCATCCTCTATAAAACAATATTAATGAAAATTTGTTTGACTATGATACTCTCGGAGAATCCCACCATGAAAATTATAAATGATTAAATTTTATCCCCACCATCATATAAATTATAAACACATATTTATATAAATTTATAATGGATTATTCTTAAACAATATGAAGTTGATCTATGATATTACAAGATGACTGTTAGTTGAAAAAATACAACTACCTCTACGGAATGAATTAACAACATGTCTTGTAATGGTAAAAATTATTTATCAAATGTTTTATATAAGTTAATAATTATCTTTAAATTCAGACATCTACTTTTAGAATCATATTATATAATTTTAACTATTTGATCTTACTAGAATGATTCAATCTATAATTATTTCTAATACCAAACATCCCTAGTGCCAATCTGAAACATGTATTCCCTTGAAATTTGATAATGATTTTTTTATATAATGAAAATATTTGAAATTAATATTAAAAAATTAATAACCATATGAAAATTAAAAACAATATTTCCTATAAAACCCATTCTATTAAACCGATAATGAACTTTTCAATCCAATTAAAATTTAAACTAAAATTTGAACAACAAACCTCAAGAGATATCTAAACAACCTAAATAACTTAATATGTTTTACAATAAAAATATTATAACTTAAAAATATGATACATTAATGGTTAATCTAATTCATAAAATGTTAAAAAATAACCTGATGAAAACTACTAATAATCCAAAAATATAAAATGATGAATCTATGTGGAAGAATATCATGTTGTGCATATCAATGTTCCAAATAGTAAAACTAACAAATGATGATTATATTACATGTAATAAAATATTTTGTGGATTTCCTTGATTATATCATGTTTATACTAAAGTAAATGTGAATGATAATGTGTATTCCATTAATCATATGTGTCTGATTGGAAGGAAAAACATTCAAGATAAAAAACCATACACTATACCATATCTAACACATTATTTTCTGAGTACCAAAGAACCTTAACCATTTTTATGATTTATTTAATAAAATTAAACTAATAATGGACGTGCTGAAATACATTAACATGATATTAATGATAATTATATTTCTTAATAAGTTGATTTTCATGAAAATTATAATAATTAGTGAAAAATAATTTCATGAGAATTTGTTCCCAAAAACAATTGTAAATATATTCAAAAATAATATAAACCCCTGCTTCCATGTCCTAATTTTACACCTTGAATATAAACGCCTGAAATGATTGAATTATATAATGAAATTTTAGAAACCATAGACAATGATTACGTCAAAGTTACATTACATGAGTTTATAATACCCATATCATTGTATAAATTTTTCAATAGAAATTAAATATCACAAAAAATGAAAAAAATGGAAGAGTAATAATATAAAATTACTTTTTAGTCATATATCTATCATGTTATAGATTTATAATCTAAATATCATGGAACCATTATAATTCCCTATAAAATGGAATAATTTTAATGTTGTATTTCATGTTTTAACTAGGAGCCTCCATGAATATTATTAACTAATTGGTAAATTTAATCAAACTAGTTGTAGAAATCAAGACTTATTTAATTTTAATCTTTTCACACAAAAATAATAATAATTATTCCTAGTCGTGTTATTGAATTTTTCATAAATGTAAAAGTCATGATTTACCAAATTGATAAATATCACCTAGACATGAATGATGATGGATTAAGAACCCATGAATATATTTTTCATTGTAGATACATTTTGAAAAAAGATAATGTAATCAAAATTATCAAAAAATGAACATTTTCAACTATATTTTGTGGGGTTGTTTCTAAAGAAATTTTTTTAGATAAATGGAATATTGGAATGGGGACCATTTATCCACCAAATTTAACATGATATATTGGTACATTACGGATTTGATTCAAGATTGTAAATGAATAAAAAATTCATTTGTCTAGTGTTAATATAAGTGTTTTCATGTTCTATACATTTAAATATCTAATTAATAGTATTTTTATTTTAATATTTAATGAAGTTAATTTCTTGTTTTTTATTAAAATAATGATTTTGAATGAATTGAATGAGATTTGAAAAGTACATACGAGGAACCAAATATTTAATACTATATTTTTTGAAGAAAATATTAATCATTAAATTTTAAATAAGTATTAAATTAACAAAAACTAATAAAATTTATGAACAATATTTATCTCATGGAAATACTCATAAGTCTATAATTTTACTTATTAAATAAGGTTATTACTAGACATAAAGGAAAATTATTATCTTGAATATGAATATTAAAATAGAATTTTTCTTCATTAATAATAAGATGAAATTGAAAATGTCGAGAAAAAATATATAATTTATATAATGAAAATATGAATTCTAAGACAAATTTGAAACCCCCTTCCTAACACCCCATATATTTCATTTTGGACAGAATGACTGATTTCCATGGATCATTTATAAATATAATAAAACAATGAAGAGAACCAACTCTTAAGATTTCATTATAGTAAAATCATGAATACAGGTATGTTTAATTTTAACTATGATTATTATCATTTTTGGTTCTAGATTATTTTTTAGTTGCGGAATAAAAAATCTGTGTTTCTTAGAAAATATACAATAAACATTTTTTTAGGTGAATGGATAGTGGTAACTATGTGGTAACCATGTTATATTTATATGTGGTTTATATTTTTGTTTTCATATTTTGATAATAGTTTATATAATCCTAATACATTCCAAGTAAAAATGTTTAGTTATTTGAAATTGGATCCATTAAATGTCACATTGATTAAGCATGGATTTTTGAATTGTGCTTCAAAATCCTGAAAACAAAATTTAATTTCTTATATTATAAAAATACATTAATTACCTTGGATGTTTTCACGCAAATCAAATCATAATTTATAATTACCACAAATTATCACCCTCCAATATAATCTAAATGGATCTATATTTGATCTCGTTTTAATCCATGTTTATTTTTGTTGGATCTCATCACCGTATTTTTGTGATTCTTTAAATTTATCATCTTTTCCATGATCTAAATTTGATATAAAATTTAAAGGATAAATTAAAACCTAATTTTATTTTTATTTTAGGACATGTTTTAGGTAATAGGGAATCGATGATGTGTCCTTTTAATCAATCCATATGTGTTGCATATTTATATGTTTCACAATTCAAAATTGATGGAATCATTGTTTCCTTTATATAGGATGTAACTATCACTATGCAATTATTTATACAATTGAATTTCTTATGTTTATATGGAATTAATCCAATCACGGTTTTCTAAATAGATGAATAACAATTACTATAACGTTAAATATTTTTTTATTTCAATAATTATGTTTTCTAAAAAAGGATTTTTTTTCAATGAAACTGTTTTGATTCAGATGATGTATTTTACAAAATTCCACAATAATGATTTCAAAACGGAAATAGATTTTCATGAATTAATTATGTGATGTATATTGACATAAAATGTTTTATGAAAATATAGGATCGTAAATGACATGTATTTTCCCTGGAAATTTTTATCAAATATTAATTTATTTCATGAAATGTAATAATGTAATTGAATATTGGGTAGAATGATGTGTAAATGTGAGAACAATAAATTTTCAATTCATAGTTGAGTTTAAGTTTAGTAGTGAAGGTACCCTAGTTTTCTTGGTTTCTAGAGTGGTTCCCAATATATAGTAATGAGTATTGAAAACATTTCAGTTCTATTATTTAGTCTAGATCTTTATTTTTTTTAATTGATTACAAACTTGTATTGTGATTATCTATTTGTTTTAGTGGGTATCAATAAATTTTTTAATTATTTTATACTTGCATTTACCAATTTGATATGTATATTTATTCATGATAAATATTAACTTCATATTCATATCTATCATGAGTAAATTCTATATCACATATATTTGTTGATTGAATATGGCATGGTTTATAAATGAAAGAAGAATGATTTTATGTGGAAAATTTTATCATCATAACATTATTTAGAAATATATTTTAGAAAATAACTATTGGGGGAATATGGATCTATATTTATGGATTTTGTGGTTGTATCCTAATGATCTATATTGTACACAACATAAATTTTTTCAATGGGATTTTGTATCCTTGGTTTCATATGTTACATGTATTCAAAAGAGTATCACATAATGGAAAACTATGTTGAATCATGTTTTCATCCAAAGTGTTAGAGTATAGGTGACATTTTACCATTTTGAGATGATCTCATTGGTTTCATTAGGATGCATTTGGTTTGTATAATAATAGATTGTTTGGAAAATTTTATCTAGTTTTTAGTGGTTAATTTATTGGTTTTTTTGTATAACATATGATGTATGTTGAATATATGATCTAATGACACTACGGGAAAAATGGGTATTTGCGACGGGAATAAATCCCGTCGCAAATCGCCCAGTTAAAAACTTATTTGCGACGGGGGTATTTGCCCGTCGCAAATAACTAGCCTTTTGTGACGGGATAGCTTTCCCAGTCGCAAAAAGACTGGCGCCTTTTGCGCGCCAAATCGCGGGAAACATATTTGCGACGGGTGAATATTCCCGTCGCAAATAACCGGCGGCGGTAAAAGGTATTTGCGACGGGAATATTCCCCCGTCGCAAATAGTATGTCGGCAGGTGGTTATTTGCGACGGGACCCGTCGCAAATAACTATTTAACCGTTGACCGTAATAAATGTTGTCTAAGGTATTTGCGACGGTACCCGTCGCAAATGGTCCCGTAGCAACTAATCTGACCTATAAATACCCCCATCGGTTTTTTTCAAATCATTCTCAAATTCCATATTCTTCTTCTCTCAAAATTTTATTTCTATAGTTCAGTTTTTCTCAAGTTTAATTTTTTTCTTCGGAGTTGATATTGAAGTTTTGAAGAACGATCAGAGATCAACCTCAGATCAATTTTCAAGGTATTTATATTTATTTTAATTTAATATTTATTTTTAATGATTTATTAGTTTTAACTATTCTTAATTAGTTGTAATTTAATTATGTTTACAGCGTTTTATTACTTAATAATTAGTAATAAGTACTAATAATTAGGAATAATAACATTATTTAATTATTAATATATTTTATTATTAATATTAAAATAATATAATTTTATATATATATACAGTTCTCTTTTCATCTGTGTGTTTGCTGTCTTCATATGTATTATTTGTATATGGAGATAGAAAACACACAGATGAAAGGAGAAGTGTATATAAATTAAAAAATTATATTATTTTAATATTAATAATAAAATATACTAATAATGTTATTATTCCTAATTATTGGTAATTATTTCTAATTATTGGTAATTATTCATTTAATTACTCATAATTAAGAACAATTACCAATAATTAGTAATAATTAGTAATAATTAGTAATAATTAGTAATAATTAGTAATAATTACCAATAATTAGTAATAATTAGTAATAATTAGTAATAATTAGTAATAATTTGTAATAATTACCAATAATTATTAATAATTAGTAATAATTAGTAATAATTAGTAATAATTATTAATAATTACCAATAATTAGTAATAATTACCAATAATTAGTAATACTTACCAATAATTAGTAATAATTACCAATAATTATCAATAATTAGTAATAATTAGTAATAATTATTACTAATTATCAATAATTAGTAATAATTATTAATAATTACTAATAATTACCACTAATTAGTAAAAATTAAGAATAATTAGTAATAATTAAGAATAATTAGTAATAATTAAGAATAATTAGGAATAATTAAGAATAATTAGGAATAATTACCAATAATTACCAATAATTAGGAATAATTAGGAATAATTAGTAATAATTAGAAATAATTAGTAATAATTAGTAATAATTAGGAATAATTAGTATTAATTAGGAATAATTAGGAATAATTAGGAATAATTAAGAATAATTAGTAATAATTAGCAATAATTAGTAACAATTAGCAATAATTAGTAATAATTAACAATAATTAGTAATAATTACCAATAATTAGTAATAATTACCAATAATTAGTAATAATTATAAATAATTACCTGTAAATAGTAATAATTACCGGTAAATAGTAATAATTAGTAATAATTAGAAATAATTACCGCTAAATAGTAATAATTAGTAATAATTAGTAATAATTATCAATAATTAGTAATAATTACCAATAATAAGTATTAATTACCAATAATTACCAATAATTAGTAATAATTAGTAATAATTAGTAATAATTAGGAATAATTAGGAATAATTAGTAATAATTAGTAATAATTAGGAATAATTAGGAATAATTAGTAATAATTAGTAATAATTAGTAATAATTAGTAATAATTAGTAATAATTACCAATAATTAGTAATAATTAATAATTATTATCGGTAAATAGTAATAATTAGTAATAATTAGAAATAATTACCGGTAAAGAGTAATAATTCGTAATAATTGGTTATAATTAGTAATAATTACCAATAATTAGTAATAATTACCAATAATTAGTAATAATCACCAATAATTACCAATAATTACCAATAATTAGTAATAATTAGTAATAATTATTAATAATTAACAATAATTAGTAATAATTAACAATAATTATTAATAATTACCAATAATTAGTAATAATTACCAATAATTAGTAATAATTACCAATAATTAGTAATAATTACCAATAATTAGTAATAATTAAGAATAATTAGTAATAATTAAGAATAATTAGTAATAATTAGTAATAATTAGAAATAATTACCAATAATTAGTAATAATTACCAATAAATAGTAATAATTACCAATAAATTCCAATAATTACCAATAAATAGTAATTATTAGTAATAATTACCAATAATTAGTAATAATTACCAATAATTAGTAACAATTACCAATAATTAGTAATAATTACCAATAATTAGTAATAATTACCAATAATTAGTAATAATTACCAAAAATTAGTAATAATTACCAATAGTTAGTAATAATTACCAATAATTAGTAATAATTACCAATAATTAGTAATAATTACCAATAATTAGTAATAATTACCAATAATTACCAATAATTAGTAATAATTAGTAATAATTAGTAATAATTACCAATAATTAGTAATAATTAGTAATAATTACCAATAATTAGTAATAATTAGTAATAATTACCAATAATTAGTAATAATTACCAATTATTAGTAATAATTACCAATAATTACCAATAATTAGTAATAATTACCAATAATTAGAAATAATTAGTAATAATTAGTAATAATTACAAGTAATTAGTAATAATTACCAATAATTAGTAATAATTACCAATAATTACCAATAATTACCAATAATTAGTAATAATTACAAATATTTAGTAATAATTACCAATAATTAGTAAAAATTACCAATAATTAGTAATAATTACCAATAATTAGTAATAATTATAAATAATTAGTAATAATTACCGATAATTAGTAATAATTACCGATAATTACCAATAATTAGTAATTATTACCAATAAATAGTAATAATTACCAATAATTATCAATACTTAGTAATAATTAGTAATAATTACCAATAATTAGTAATAATTACCAATAATTAGTAATAATTACCAATAATTAGTAATACTTAACAATAATTAGTAATATTTACCAATAATTAGTAATAATTACCAATAATTACCATTAATTAGTAATAATTACCAATAATTACCAATAATTACTATTAATTACCAATAATTACTAATAATAACCAATAATTACCAATAATTAGTAATAATTAGTAATAATTAGTAATAATTACCAATAATTACCAATAATTAGTAATAATTAGTAATAATTAGTTATAATTAGTAATAATTACCAATAATTACCAATAATTACCAATAATTAGTAATAATTAGTAATAATTACCAATAATTAGTAATAATTACCATAAATAGTAATAATTATCAATAATTAGTAATAATTACCAATAATTAGTAATAATTATCAATAATTAGTAATAATTATCAATAATTAGTAATAATTACCGATAATTACCAATAATTACCGATAATTACCAATAATTAGTAATAATTACCAATAATTAGTAATAATTATCAATAATTAGTATTAATTAGTAATAATTAGCAATAATTGGTAATAATTAGTAATAATTACCAATAATTTGTAATTATTAGTAATAATTACCAATAATTAGTAATAATTAGTAATAATTAGTAATACTTAGCAATAATATTAGTACTATGAAAATAATAAAAAATTTATATAATATTAAAATTATCAATATTTGTAACATGTTTTTCTTTATTCTAAACATATTCAATTCTTAAAGGGTCAATTTTTAGGTCTATCTCAATAAAAAATTTGCGTCAGTCGTGTGTGATCTAAACTCTATAATTATCCTAGCTTGAGTGTTTTTTCTAACAAATTATTCAAAACCAGTAATGCTTTTATATTTTATAGAGAAATATGGAACAACGAGGTCATCAACAATCATTATTAGGTGACCGCATATGGATAAATCAACGTAGAAATCCAAACGGTTCTGGTTTAAATCCAGTATATGTAGAGGGTGTGGAGACTTTTTTATCATTTGCGGCATCAAATCCAGAATTTGTTTCAGAAGGCAAAATAAAATGCCCATGCAGAAAATGTGCATTGAGAACGTTTGACACGATTGACAAAGTGGGAGAACATCTCTTGCGTTTTGGTTTTCAACCAGATTATGTATTTTGGTATCAACACGGTGAACGCAGTTCCAGATCAGGTGATACCAACTTGATTCCGGATCCATCCCGGTTACAAGATTTAGTACATGATGTTGCAGGTTCATCTGTTCAACATACAGAAACTCCGGCTGATATAGCTTCAAATCCTGAGTTGGCACCATCTGAATTTTATGGGTTGTTAAAGTCTGCTGAGGATGCATTATATCCTGGCTGCAAGATGAGAAAATTACAAGCAGTTGCAAAATTTATGGCTATCAAATCAGATAACGGAATGTCAAACACCTGTTTTGACCAGATATTTTCTTTTCTTAAAACACTGTTAACCGAAGGAAATGTTTTACCTGCAAATTACTATGAGAGTAAGAGGCTGGTTCGAAATTTGGGACTTACTTGTCAGAAGATTCATGCATGTTCAAATGACTGCATTTTATATTCTGGGAAAAATGAGTCGTTGGATAGTTGTCCCACATGTGGGAAACTGAGATATAAAGAAGGACAACATGGGAAGTCTGGTTTGATTCCTGTAAAATAGTTGAGATAATTTCCGCTTACATCCAGACTCCAGCATTTATTCATGTATAAGAATATAGCGACAATGATTTCATGGCATAAAGAGAATATTTCAACCGATAAAAGTTTGAATCATCCAGCTGATGGTAATTCATGGAAACATTTTGATATAGTGCATCCATCCTTTGCTTTAGAAGCTAGAAATGTTCGACTGAGGATTTCCACTGATGGTTTCTGTCCGTTTGGATCTTATGGTAGTCAATATTCATGTTGGCCTGTTTTTTTAACTCCGTACAATTTACCTCGATGGATGTTGATGAAGGAGCCATATATCTTTTTGACTTTACTAATTCCTGGACATCCGAAGAAAAATATTGATGTTTATTTGAAACCATTTATTGATGAATTAAATTTATTGTGGAGTACTGGTGTCAGTACATATGATGTTGCAACGAAACAGAATTTCATACTGAGAGCAGCATTGATGTGGACAATAAGTGACTTCCCGGCTTATGGGATGTTATCTGACTGGAGTACACATGGTCAGAAATCATGTCCTTACTGTATGGGAGAGAACAAAGCATTTATGCTCATTCATGGAATGAAACCTTGTTATTTTGAATGTCATCGCAGGTTTCTTCCAGCTGATCATTCTTTTCGAAGAAACAGATCTCATTTCAGAAAAGGAACAGTTGAAAGGGAAGGACCTCCAAAAATTCTATCAGGTTCGGAGTTAAAATCAGTTGTACTTTCATTACCTCCAATCAATTTCGGTCCCACAATAAACCAACAGAAAATTTATGGTTTTGGGAAAGAACAGAATTGGATTAAACGTAGCATATTTTGGGATTTTCCATATTGGTCTGATTTGTTGGTCCGACACATGTTAGATGTCATTCATATTGAGAAGAACTGTTTTTATAATTTGTTTCATACAGTTTTGGATATGCCAGGAAAGAGCAAAGACAATGTAAATGCATGTTTAGATCTTGGCCAAATTTGCAGGCGTCCAGAATTGGAACTGTTTGAGAATGTCAGAACAGAAAGTTTACTGAAACCAAAAGCAGCTTATACACTGTCTACAGAAAACCGTTTATTATTTTGTCAGTGGATTGCAGATTTGAGACTTCCAGATGGTTGTGCTTCCATTTTGGGTAGATGTGTAAAGAATGGTCATATTACTGGATTAAAAAGTTATGATTGTCATGTTATAATGGAAAGACTTCTACCCATTGTATTAAGAGGTCTGTTGAATTCTGTGATTTGGGATTCCATAACAGACATGTCTCAATTTTTTTGGGAAATTTGTGCGGCTACAGCAGATTATGATGCTCTAGGAAAACATGAAAAAGATGTTGTTCATATTATATGTAAACTGGAAAAAATATTTCCCCCGTCTTTCTTCGACTCAATGGAACATTTGATGTTACATTTTCCATATGAAGCCAAATGTGGAGGTCTAGTACAGTTTCGATGGATGTACCCATTTGAAAGATGCATGAAAAAATTGAAAAGAAATGTACGTAACAAAGCATCTGTTGAAGGATCTATTGCAGAAGCTTATTTGCAAGAGGAAATATCTTTTTTTTTCTCCCATTATTTTGAATCTGAGTATCCTTCAAAACACAACCGAATGGGAATGAACGAGAGGAATATTGATGAAATCGATAATAAATTATCTATTTTCAACCAGTTAGAGCTTGGTTTTGGTGGAGTTTATGAACGCTGGCTTTCAGATGATGAACATCATAGAGCTCATACGTATGTTTAGCTCAACTGTGAAGAGATGACATCAGTTGTACTGTAAGTGTTTATATCACTTATTCTATCATTTATGTTACAGTAAATAACTTTGGTTTTTATAGGTTTTATGATAATCAGATCAAGAAACAAATTCCACAAATTACAGCAGCTGCTCTCAAAGAACATTGACTGAAAAATTTCTCTCAGTGGTTTCAAAAACTGGTAACATAAATTCTTTATCTTTTAGAAACTCATTCAAAGTATAGTTTACTATATTGATAATTATTTCACAAATTTTCAAGTGTCTCGACATGCTGATAAAATTGACAAACGGCTGTGTGTATTGAGTAACCCACCTTTCAAACTTGTTAAAACTTATAATACATATGTGGTGAATGGATTTCGATTCCACACACATGAATATGGGGAATCGAAAAAAACAATGAACAGTGGAGTTAGCTTGAGAGGATCTCATCATCGAGAAAATGAAGTTGACTTTTATGGCATACTTGATGAAATCATTGAACTCTGTTATCTTGGACAACATTACATAACCATGTTGAAATGTCGGTGGTTGGATATAGAGAGAGGCGTGCGTGTTCATCCGACTCATGGAATCATCAACATTAAATGTAAAAGTGTTCTCGCAGTAAATGAACCATTCTTATTGGCTCAACATGCACAATAAGTTTATTACGCAAAGTACTGTGCTACATCAAGGGACTTGACTGATTGGTGGAGTGTAATAAAAATAAAAAATCGAGACAATCAGTTTAGTCAAAGTGAATGTGCTTTCACTGATGTGCAAAGAATTGAAGTTTTTCAAGAGAGTACTCAAAATCAATATTTTTTGCAAAGAGACATGAGTATCGATGACGAAACCCCACATTTTAGAGTCGGTGATGAAGATGATGTTAATGATGTCACATATGAATTTGAAATGGTAAGAGATGAAGCAACTGTAACTCGAATGGATATCGATGATGTTGAGGAGGAATATGAAGATGACATTGACATATATGAAGATTATGAAGAAGATGAACACTGATAGAATTCCATGGTATTTATATACCATCATAATATGTATATATGTATATATAATAGTAATTATGATTATTTTCTAACAACATTAACATTTTCTGTTTCAGATGGACGACGCCACATTTCGTGAGTTGGCGGATGTTGACTTGACTTTCGATGCAGATGAGTTGCAGCAAGATGACCCTCAGCCTGCATGCGCTCCAGGGAGTATGCGGAGGGGGCGCGGTCTTGCACGATTGATGATTCCTGACCCCGTCCCCGAGCGACGTCCACGTCTTGGGTTTGATCCACGCACACAGAGGTGTGATAACCCGTGTGATAACCTATTGATTTGACTATGATTTCATTAATCTATTCACATAATAAATGTTTATTATTTTTACAGTTTTCCGCATATAGCAGTCGGACAGGGCAGCACTATTTTGCGCAACTATTTCTCTCAGCCGTGGACCACATGGGAGAAGATTCCCATTGATGTGAAGCAGGCCATGTTCGGCCATTGGTTGGTACGTACGTAAATAAATAATTTTTAATTTGAAAATTATTTCATTTCTAACTTGATATTTTGATTAATTTGTAGGGTTTATGGTATCCGATCGAGGATACCATGCGTGACGCCATCCACGAGGCATGGGAGGTGGCCATGCGTGATCGCCTTCGTCAGTTTTTGCACAATTTAAGAAAAGCTGTGATGAAGATAGTAGGAGTGTCAGATTTTGACGAGTCATGTAGAGCACACCGACCAGAGTACATTTCATCCCATGTATGGGATGCATTATGTGCGCACTGGTTGAGTGGTGCCTTTCTGAGGAGATCATCCGTGGGGAGGCAGAATCGGGGGAGACAGGAGGTGACTCATCGAGCTGGGAGTCGTTCTTTCACTACTCATAGACAGCATCTGGTACGTACATTATTTATAAATATTTTATATAACTATAAATATTAACAGTTTATTTTTTATTCTTATAGGCTGTCGAGAACCCCTATATTACGGAGTACGATGTATAACAGAGGATGTATAGTGATCCTGCTACTGGGGAGCTCAGAAGTGATCATCAGTATCACATTGTGGTTAGTATTATTTGTTTTCATGTTTAAAAATTAACTGTATATAATATATTCACAATTTAAATTATAAATTGCAACTACAGGAGTCTTATGAGGCCGCAGCGTCACATGCCCGGCCTGAGAGTCAGGCAGAGTCATCAGATCAGACCACTGGCCGTCAGTTTGATGAGGCGGCATAGATGCAGGCCACCCGGTATGCCTTCGAGAAGGGCCGAGTAGTTGGTATCAGCTCTCGAATGACTCCTGGAGATTATTATGGCAGTGCTGCGATGTCGGCGTCCAGCTCGAGAGGAGCTCGTGCATCTTCTTTTGATACACAGTATGACGATCAGTTGCGATCTCAGACTGCACTGATAGAGAGTCTCCGATAAGAGCAGGAGCAGATGCGTCAGCAGCATGAGGAGGAGCGTCGACGCCAGCAGCAGCTGTACGAGGAGCAGACGAGTTGGTGGCAGCAGCAGCATCAGGAGAAGATGGAGTACATGCGCCGAATCACTCATGCTTTAGGGATGGAGTTTCCTCCACCACCATATGCAAATCCCCCCTCCCCCTCCCCCCTCATTCACATTAGAGTTTGTATTTATGTTATAAAATTTGTGAAATCAAAATATGATTGTTTTTCTATTCGTAGTTTCTTTATCATTATAAAATATTTATTAATATTCTATTATTTTTTATTTTTGAATTATAATTCTATTATTATTATATTAATTAAAATAATTTATTATTTTTATTTGTGAATTATAATTCTATTATTATATTAATTAAAATCAATTATTACTATATTATTATTTTTTATTTTTGAATTATAATTGGATTATTATTATATTAATTAAAATAATTTATTAACAATTTATTTTATTTTTATTTTTTTATAGTATTTGTGACAGGATACTATTCCCGTCGCAAATAGTTTTTTTTTTATTTTTTGAAAAATAGTTTTTGCGACGGGCACGGTCGCAAATAGATTTTTACAAATATACGGAGGTTTAGTTGCGACGGGGATTCTCCCCGTCGCGGAAAAGGGCTTTAGCGACGGGCCTGTCGCAAAAAATTGTTATTGCGACACCATTTTCAGCAAAAGGTCATTTGCGACGGGACCCCGTCGCAAAAGGCCATTTGCGACGGGATCCCGTCGCAAATGACCCGTCGCAAATACCTGTTTTTCTAGTAGTGTGAACAATTTGATTCTATATATTCATATGTATGTTTATTGTGATATAATTAGCATTATCCTTTTTTGAAACACTTCTGTGCATTTTAATCACATTGAGTTTGGGAACTCGATTCATTCTAGGATGTGGTTCAATTTAGGGGAATTATATTTGTTTCTTGAGCATAATCATTAGTAATTTATAATAGAGGATTATGTTATCCTAAAAGAATTATAAAAATATTATGTCAATGGGTTGTCGAAAGAATATATATAAGATTATCTGAGCCGATGTGGTAGTCTGGGTGTTTTTTTGGGAATGAGGTCATTTATTAAATCCCAAATGTTACTATGGGGTGTATGGGGTTTTATAACATATTTTGTCATATTTTTTTCATTATATTAATCCAGCATTCAAAATTTTATTAATAATAATTGGATAAATTATATTCTACACGGGTTCTCTATTTTATTTAATATACTATTTCTCTTTTGATAAGTGAAAATCTGAATACTATTGTGGTTGTTGCAGAGAATTCCATATTGGTGAATACTCCAGTTAATACAGTGTTGGTGGAAAAAATATTATAGACGATCATATCAAAGGTCCAAGTCAGCAATGTAATATTACCATATAAGGTGGACTATTGTATAAAATCCACTCTAAATCATATAATTTTTTTCCAAGATAAGGCATCTCATAAATCCTAGGGAAGTATTTGAAAGACTGGTTGAATTTTTAAATTCCAAAAAAAAAGTATCACATGATGTAATCATCAAAATAAATTTATAAAGGGTCAGGAATGTATTTGTGGTAATTTTTTGTGAAATAAAGGATTAATTATGACCTTAATAGATGAATTTTGAGAAATATTATAATCAATACTTATTTCATGATATATGAACAATGGTGAATGAGTGATTTTGTTTCATTGGTATAGGTATTGTGTTCTATCATAGAATATGAAACTTTTTTGGAATGGTTCGGGAACCTATCTCTTGATTTTTTAAAATGACTATTTCATGTGGGGGAGGTTTGAGATGGTTATTAGGAGTATTATTGATTCCATGATGATTTTAATACCCAACCCATCTTCATGGTGGATGTGGATAACCCAAAAATTACTGGATAATAATTTATGGAGAATATATGAATGTTTAGAAAAATGATGATAATAAGAGTTATAGAGAATTTTTTTCGTTTAAAAAATAGTCTTCAAGAAAAGAACCAATATAGTGTCATGACTGTGTAATACAAATCCAGGAAAATATAGGTGGTAATTTTTATGTGTGTGATAAAAGTATACATCATGAGTTGATTGTAATACAGCTCCTTAGGTCTATCAATCATGTGGGATTTCCTCTCATCGTTACTCTTTAAATATGAGAGAATAATTTGTATTTACAACCTGATCCACCATCATTATGGTAT
Source organism: Viscum album (assembly GCA_963277665.1). Classification (NCBI taxonomy): domain Eukaryota; kingdom Viridiplantae; phylum Streptophyta; class Magnoliopsida; order Santalales; family Viscaceae; genus Viscum; species Viscum album. The sequence goes on along the minus strand of OY728128.1, from coordinate 149,299,695 downwards.
TTAAGTTCAAATTTTACATATTAAAATTATCAGGTCATCAACATCAATCAATGTATGTTATACTATTTATGATGAAAGGTCAGGATACATCTAGATAACTATAAACAATGGAGTTCCCAATGGAAGATTTATTGTAATGAATTTCTACCATGAGGGGTATGGTGTTTATTATATCTTTTATATTAATGAACTTCATTGATAATGGTGAATCCTTTTCATTTATCACTTCATATATAACTGGATTGATAGTTTTTTAATGTATTATGACTTTTATAGTGACCCATTCAACTCCTTTAAAAAATATGTCATACTGTTTCCCAATATTTTCAAAATGTTGGGTGATGTATTCTGATCATCAGAACAATATGGGGAAATTTATTTCATGATATACACAATATTGATCTCATCATTTTCATTGATTAGAATATTTTATATTAATTTCAATCACAATACTTGTCCTTTTATATCTTATAATGGATTAAATTATGTCTTTAAGATTATTGGTATCATATTATTAGGATAGAATGTCTCATTTATCCTAAAACTAAGGTTTAAACAAACATGGTTCAAGGATGTTTCATGATACTATAAATAAACATCTTTGTTTACCCCTTATATAAGATGTTAGTATGTATCCTAAATATTCTCAAGATGATTTAACCTGGTGTTCTTCCAAGAGGTATGTTGAGTAATAAATATACATGTTTCTAGAGACAATTCCCATTATATTCCATCATTCCATATAAAACAAATTGAATTAAAATAATCTGTGGTTTTTCATGATGATCATGATGTTATGGGATGTATTCATCCTAAATATATCCTTGTGAATCAAAATTGAAATTTTAAGAGAATTCAGAATGATTATTACATATTTTATTGATTACTAGAAACACAGCTGGGGGTTGTTTAAGAAAAAAATATAAAATTATTAGTATGGTTTACCTTTATATCATCTCCAGGGAAACCAGTGGGTTTTCAATATTGATATGTGATCAGGGAACTATTAGGGACCAGACTCGAGTGTATCCTGATGCAGGAGAGAGCAGTGATTGCGTATGGTTCTCGGCTGTTTGATAAAACATGAGCAGAACTATGCTACCAATGACCTGGAGTTAGCAGTAGTGGTCTTCTCCTTGAAGATGTGATGGCACTATCTGATGGGTGATATTTTTACCGTGTACTCTAATCAAAAGACTATCTGGTATATCTTCTCTCAGAATTACTTGAACCTGAGTCAATGATGATGGATTGGGTTCCTCCATAACTATGACTTAGAGATCGTCAATACTCATAGGAAGGCAAATGTTGTTGCGGATGCGCTCAATAGAAGGACTAATATTCAACTTCTATGAGAGGCGACAGAGCATCTAAATGCATTACAGATATATTTTGTGGATAGTGATGGAGTAGCTGATATTTAGTCTCTTATATTCACTACCACACTTCTGCATAGATTCAGGGAGGCACAACATGGATACACGGACTCTGAGACACAATGTGCTCAGATATCTATAGGGCAAGCACCTGATAGATTTTCTGAAGGTGGGGAGCATGTCATCCTCTTCATAGGATGTACAATGGTACCCGTTTTAGTACAAGAGGAAGTCTTGAGGGAGTTCCCCACTTACCCTCTAACGGTAAACCCAGGTGTAGAGAAGATGTACCAGGACCTTCGGTGACATCACTGGTAGACATGTATGAAGATGGAAGTAGCAGAGTTTGTCACACGATGCCTCACTTTTCAGCATGTGAAGGTGGAGCACCAGGTACCAGAAGGCTTGGTTCAGCCCTTAAAGGTCCTAGAGTGGATGTGGAATGGGATATCCATGGACGTTGTGAAGGGTATTCCTGGTGCATCTAGGAGGCACGACTTGATATGGGTGATTGTCAACCAAATCACCATGTCGGCCCACATCCTACCGATCAGGGAGCAGGGTTCAGTAGAGATCATGGGACGCCTCTATGTGCAGGAGATAGTGCGTTTACATGGAGTACCTTCCTTTATTGTCTCTAACTGTGACACATGATTTACTTCTGGGGTATGGAAGGGGTTGTAGGAAGCTTTCAGGACACAGCTTTGCATGAGAACTACCTTCCATCCTCAGATGGATGGTCAGACCATGAAGACCATCTAGACCCTCAATGACATTATACGTTCATGCATCCTTGACTTTGGTCGTATCTGGGAGGATCACTTGTCATTGGTGGTGTTTTCCTACAACAACAACTATCACTCGGCCATGGGTATGACACCTTTTGAGGCGTTGTACGGACGACCTTGCAGATCACCACATTATTGGACAGTCCCAGGGGAGTCATCACTAGTTGGACCAGAGATGGTACAGGATACCATGGATAAGGTGCAATTCATCCAAGAGCAGATAAAGACTGCACATAGTAGGAAGAAGTCTGATGTTGATAGCAGACAGATACCTCTAGAGTCTGAGGAAGGAGACCACGTCTTCCTAGGAGTCTCACCACGACGAGGTCTACAGATATTTGGCTGAGGTAGCAAGCTATCTCAAAGATTCATCGGACTATTCAAGGTCCTCAGCAGAGTAGGCGAGGAGGATTACCGCTTGGATCTTCCACCTCAGTTGCACCAGGTGCACGATGTTTTCCATGAATCCCAGCTGAGGAGATACTTGTACGACCAAATTCCACATCATCAACCACGGGGAGCTCGACATCGATGATGGGGGGACTTTCACAAAGGTTTTTGTAGTGATCGAGGATCGATAGGAGAGGGTCCTACGTGGACGTTTGTTACCTCTAGTACACTTTCGTTGGCAGCACAGGAACCTCTACGAGAGCACATGGGAGCGGGAGGCTCAGATGAGTCCTCAGTACCCCCATTTGTTCCCTTATTTCGAGTTGAAGATTATGGGGATGTAATTCCCTGAGATGGGTAGAATGTACTGACCGAGAATACCAATGGATTTATTTGAAATGAATGGGAATTTTATGCGCCCGTAGTTTCTGACGGCATTTGAATTTGAGGCACTGTGTGCCCAGAAACAATTTCTGAAGTTTTATTCAGGAATGTGTAGTAAATTTACATTCATAATTTTCTAACATTATAACCAGTACATGGAATCGAAATCCGAGGGCACCGTTAAACTCACAGAATATGTGATTGCTTAGTGAGACCTTCACAACAGTTGTGTTTTATCGAGAGTAGAAGTTAGTTTTTGGGGGTTTGTAATTAAATTGAATAATGTTAGAGATTTTACTTTATTTTATGTTGGTGTTTAAAACCTCCAAGGGTAGGTTGGAGGTGGGGCCACCACACCATATGCTCCCATGAGAGGCTATGGTTATGGGGCCCACCCGGTCATAACCTCCTTTGAGAGTATATTTATCGGCGGGGACCACCCGAGCCATTAACCACTTTAAACCCCCCATTTATGTGGGATGTCAACTATCCAACTTCCCCTCATTAATGTGACAATTCACATCATGAATTAATTGAATTCAACACCATCGTCCCCCAAATTAATGGAGAGAACTTCCCCCAAAAATTATGAGAAGTAACATAATTTAATTTGAATCATTTCGAATTCATTCCAAAAAAAAATAATAGGAAAAACTATTATTTTATTTTGTTGGGAATTATTTCTGGGTGGAATAGGGAAAGGGGAGAGCTAGAGAGGAGAATTTTCTCTTCCAACGAATAACACCTCCTTCCACCGAATACAGACGATGTATTCTTCCTTCTTCAACCGATGCAAGGAAAGCAAAGCAATTCTCAAGAAGAATGCTGATGACGTCATCTGGACTCACCTTCCTCAAATCCTTCCTTCTAGACATCTTCATCTTACTCCCGATTTAAACAGAATGATGTCCACTTCCCATGACTTCGTCATGTAGCGGCAATCAAGGCAGGGGCATTTGTGTTGGTTTTATTCTCATTCTCCGACGATTTATTTATAGAGTAAGATATGTCTTTTGATATCAACATAATGTGTGGTGGGGGGGGGGGGTTCGGACCACACAAACACGACCAAACCTTCCTCTTTTTTGTTCTCGATTGATGATGATGGCCTAGAAAAGAGGCGATGATGAACCATAGCACGCTACCTGCGGCCTCTGAGAACTGCACCGCCGGCCAAGCGGTGCCCGACCCGCGCCCCACACACTGCCCTGAGGCCCAGCCACCGTGCCCCGCCGTCGCACTGCTCGTGCCATGCTGCGCTACCCAACGCACCCCACGGCGCCCTGCCGCCCTGTCAGGTGCCCCCCAGCGCCCCGCGCGGTGCCCTAACGCCCTACTTGGTGCCCCCCCGACTCCCTACCGCCCTACTCGCCACGCCCCTGCGCGCTGTCCGGCACCCTGCCTGGCACCCCGCACTCTGCCTGGCATCCTCGCGTGCTACCTGGCACCCCAAAACCCCCACGGCCTACCCCACCTAGCCCCGCGGCCTGCCTCTCCCTTCCTAGTGCACCCGCAGCCTGCTCGGTCTCCAGTCGGCTTGCCCGCACCCCGCCTTGCCTGCCCACTGGCCAACCCACCATAGGCCTCTCGAGCTAACACGTGATGTCCCCCGCGGTGTCGCTAGCCGAACCGGCCCCGTCTTCCAGGCCGAGTCACCAAGCTGCCTACTTGGCGACTACTAGGCTGAACCGCCCTTACGTTCCGCTGGGCCGGGCCCAGCGGACCAAGATAAAACATAGCATGCTGACATGCCCATTGGGCTAGGTCAGGCCCATAGAGTCTGAATGGGTCAACCCAGACCAGGTCAGCGTAGACCGGGTTGGGCCGAGTCAATCCGATCGCACTAAGTCATATTACTGACCATTTTCTTGCTTTAGAAATATCATTACCTCCAGACGTCTGTTTGATGAACCGCTAGTTGCACATGAATTTTTAGAACGAAGCCCTCCCTTGGAGAAGATCCCATGAGACTTCGGGGTATAATAGAGATACGATCAGGTTGGTTCGTACACGAAACCAACCGGGCCCCACGAGACAAAAATGTTAATAACTCATGACCGAGCGTTCGATTGACGCATTGTCTGTTACATTGAGAACCCTATGACATGGAGGTCCATTGAGATAATTTTACGTGAGAGTTATTGACACTTGGAGTATTGACCAGTATGTCATGGAGTGGATCATTCCAGTGACAAGCTGAAAGAGTGCGGAGACCTAGTAGCTGTAGACCAAACAACTGCTTGACCGATTTGACTCGGAGAGACTCGACTAGCCCAATGTGGATCGCCCGGTATTTGGAGTCATACCCATGGTGGACGGACCACCTCGTATATGGATGCAGACCCACGGTACACGACAGGAGAAGTACCCTTGTATGCTATAGGGGGAGTGCCCGATATTTGGCGGCAGACCCACAACGGATGGAGAGCTTTGTAGCTGGCAGCAGACCTATGGTTCTCAACAGGAGGAGTACCTCAGAATTCCCAACTTAGTGAGAAGTGCCTCGGAGTCGTGACATGACCACATTACTTGACAGAGGAGGAGTTCTCCAGCAGTCGTGGTTTCGATAATTAAAATCCTGATTTGAGCTGAGTCAATGACCTTTGTGTTTTCCTCATGATTGAGATGGGTTACATGATAACTTAGGTATATATATGGGAATATACCTATTTTAGGGTTATCTGTTGATTTCATACTTTTTGGTTTATCCTTATTGGATTTGGTGAGACCATGAGGGTCTTGGGGTCTCTACTAAGTATTGATATACTCATCTCTCCATGGGCTATGCCTGCACCACGTTTTGATGTATGCAAACAATGAACATCGCTGACCGAGGAATAGTGTGCGACGACTGGACGGTACCTGAAGGTGGACCTCACGACGAGACAGTATCCAGATGAGACAGATGGAATTGGAGCACGGAAGAGGCTATATGTACCTACCCTTCAGGTAGGATCTATGTTGGATGATCCACGAGCTGCTAGACACCATCCAGATGTTTGTCCCTTTTTAGTTGTACATGTTTTTTCATTCACTTTTACCTTACTATTAGGCTTGTATATATGGCCCCTTTTACTTTCCAGCACATCTTTTGTAATAGAATTTTTACATAGGTTTTTTCCGCTTGAACTCTAGTTGTATGTGTTTAAATTTTATAAAGGCAATTCCTTCCTAGTTAAAGGGATTTTTTCCTTTGTTGGTAGTTTCTAGCCACTAGCCTATGGAAGGCGGGCTTGGGGTAGTTACGACACGAGCCCCGAGGGAAGGGTCATGAAAAATTGGTATCCGAAGTGTTGGTTCTACAGAAAAACATAGCACTCTGATATTTCTATTCTGGGATGCAATAATGTTACGTGTACCACATGTGGTTTTCAGTTCATGGAGTCCAGTGTTGTTGCGACGACCAACATATCAATACACCAGGATCATGACTAATTATTTATTACTTAGTACATGAAAACACTGATTTCATGTGTGTTTTCAAAATTTTTCATTAAGTAAGCTCAAACTAGGTGACTTTACAAGGTATAGACTTTTGACCGTGTCACATATGTTTATTTCAGGATGCCTCCCCATGGATGACCAGTTAGTGCCCCAAGAGTTGTTCATACTGATTTCCCACCGAGTGACGAGGCCATAGAATAGGGACCTCTTCCGGTTGAGGCACCAGCAGAGGAACAAGAGGAACTACTTCCCATTGGGCCACCGATTCCACCAACCCCAGCTGTAGAGAGTGCACGCTTCTTGAGCTTGCTGCATGAGTTCCAGTTCCAGAGGCCACCTAGGTTCTCGGGAGATATGGACCCACAGGCAGATAAGGATTGGATGGAGGATGTGGTGAGAGTTTTCTAGCTAGTAGGGACTCCAGCTGACTTAATGTTGATCCTTATTTCCAACATCCTTCAGGCAGTAGTACGAAGATGGTGGAGCCTGATGCTACATGTCCATAAATAGGCAATCCTTCTATGGGAAGAATTCGAGAGCCTTTTCCGGGAGGAGTTTGTACAAGCCACCCTTCAAGCGGTGTGGATACAAGAGCTACATCACCTGCAACAGGGCATCATGAGTGTAGCTCAGTACTCAGAAAGGTTCACCAACGCCTCTCACTACTCCACTGATGTGGTATGGAACCTATTCTTTGTGGTTGGTACCATTGAGCAGACACTTAGGAGAGACATTAGAGCTTAATTTATCTCCCATAGCATTACAACACATACAGGGGTGTTAGAGAGAGCCCTCCTAGTGGAGAGTTTTCTTGCTAAGCTGTATCCAACAGTGAGACCCACCACTACTCGACTTGCAGTGGAGTCTTCTGCAACTGGAAGTGGAAAGATGACGTAGAGGTCCAAGAGGACCAGTCCTACAAGTGGAAGACCGCATGACTCAGGGTCAGTTGTGCGGGGAACACAGATTAGAGACACACATGCCAGGAGTGGAATGTGTTACTCTTGCAGCGGGCTTGGTCACATGGCTCGTGAATGTCCGACACACTGCTCTGATGATCAGAAAATAGTTGAGGGACCTCCCAGGAAGAGGGAGAGGTATAATCAAGGCGGTCCACTGGGAACAGGTGGACATGGCAGAGGATCTGGTCATGCAGCTGGCTGTGGATGATTTTACGAGGTGCTACCGCCACCACCATCCGGAGGTCCACCCCGACTATAGGGACCAGGTGGATAGGGAAGAGCACATCTTTAGGCATCTGATGCCTACGATCATGGCAGTATAGAGATTATTTGAGGTACGATCTATGTCTACTCAACCATAGCTGCAATTATTATAGACTAAGGTGCCAATAACTCTTTCATATCCAATGCCCTCATTTGGAGCTTAGATATTATTACAGAGACGTTGGCTTGATCTTTATGGCTGGAGTCTCCTATGGGAGCAGACTCGATGATTACGCACTGGTGTTGGCAGTGTGAGCTTACTATAGAAGGTGAAAGCTTCGACTGTGATCTCCTTGTAGCGGCGTTGATGCCTTACATCGTCATCTTCTGTATGGACTGGTAATCTATAGTCCATGCTCAGATCAACTATATTGGGAGAAATTTTTGGTGTGTCCACACGGATGGGACCATGTTCACCTTCACTGGTGAGACGAGAACCTTTTCATCGCATGATGGACTTACTCAGAGGAGGGTGCAACCAATCACTCACTAGTTCGCTTGCCTTACCCTCGATGGAGTACATGTGGAGAGTCCGACTTATCCTATAGTGGTGGACCAATACTCAGATATTTACCTAGTGATGTTCCAGGACTACCTCCTCACCGCGAGGTGGACTTCTACAGAGACCTATACCCCGTTATGACCCCGATATCTACTCCAACATATCGGACGACTCCCGCTGAGATTCGTGAGCTGATGGTACAGCTGGAGGACTTACAGGGGAAGAGATTCTTTCGGCCCAGTGTTTCTCCCTAGGCAGCCCCGATTCTATTCACCATGAACTCATATGGTATCTTGAGGCTATGTATCGACTACCGTCACATTAACCCGGTGAATGTGGAAAACAAGTACCCTCTTTTGAGTATTGACGTCCTCTTTGATCAACTCAATGGAGAACAATGGTTCTTGAAGATTGACCTAAGACCAGGCTATCACCAGCTAAGAGTTTGAGACAAGGGTGTGTAGAAGATGGCCTTTAGGTGTCGGTAAGGCCACTACAAGTTCCTGGTTATTCCTTTTAGTGAAACCAACACTCCATTACTGTCCATGAGTTTCATGAACAGGATTATTCGAAATTACCTCGATCACTTTTCCATAGTCCTCATTGACGAAATATTGATCTACTCGACTAATGAGGAGGATCATGCCTACCATTTGTAGGTATTATTGGACACACTCCAAGAGCACCCGATTTATGGTAAGCTCTTGAAGTGCCATTTCCTAATGCGAGAGGTTTACTTCTTGGGACACGTCATCTGGGTGCCTGGAGTTGTAGTGGATCCAGCGATGATCGAAGCTGTACTTGCTTGTGAGATATCCAGAAGTGTGACAGAGGTATGAAGTTTCTTGGGTTTGGTTGGCTACTATCATAGATTTGTTCCATAATTCTCCAGAGTCAAGCACCACTTTCATCCTTGACAAAGAAGGGGAAACCCTTCGTCTGGTCGGATTGATCCTTGTAGTGCTTTCAGGATCTGAGGAAGAGGCTGACTAGTGCCCCCATCATGATGCTTCTAGAGGAAGGCATAGGGTGCGTAGTCTACTGTGATGCATCAGGGAATGGACTCAGGCGTGTCCTGATGTAGGAGTGAGCAATGATCACGTATGGTTTTTGGGTATTGAGACAGCATGAGAAGAGCTATAATGCCCATGAACTGGAGTTAGTAGCTGTTGTCTTCACCTTGAACATGTGGTGGCACTATCTGAAGAGTGAATGTTTTACTATGTACTCTGATCACAAGAGTCTCAGGTATATATTCTCTTAGAAGGACCTAAACCCGAGACAATGATGATGGATTGAGTTCCTCAAAGACCTTGGCTTCAAGATAGTCTATACTTATGTGAAGGGAAACATTATTGTGGATACGCTAAGAAAGAAGACTGATATTTAACAGCTAGGAGTTGAGAAAGAGAAGCTGGATACTATACAGATATCCATTGTGGATAGGGATGGAGCAGCCTATCTTCAGACCCTTAATGTAACTCCTCCACTTGTTTAGAGAGTCAGGGAGGTGACACATGGAGACGCTGACTGTGAGACACGACGTACTCATATATCCAAAGGGAATGCAACTGATGGATTTTCTGATGGTGGGTAGTACGTCATCCTTTTCAAAGAACATACCATGGTACCAGCTGTACTACAGGGGAATGTGTTGATGGAGTTCCATATTTCCACTCTAGCGGTACACCCTGGAGTGGAAAAAATATACCAGGACCTTCGATGACAGCACTGGTGTCCAGGTATGAAGAAGGTAATAGATGAGTTTTTCTCACGACCCAGACGAGGTCGGACTGAATCAGGGCCCATTACTGACCCATAGCTTGCTTTGGCCTTATCTTTAGCACCAGACATCCATTTGATGAATCGTTAGCATTGCCTGTATTCATGGAATGAAGTTTTCACTTTGATAATATCCCATAGAAGGTCAGGGAATAGTTGAGATATGGTCAGGTTGGTTCATACACGAAACCAAACAGGCCCCCTTGACAAAAAGGCAAATAGCTCACAGAACGAACATCAGATAGACTCGTGGTCTATTACATTGATACCCTTATGACATAGAGGTACTTTGAGATACATCTACGTGAGACATAGTGGCAGCTGGAGTATCAACCATTATCTCATGGAGTGGATCCTTTTGGTGACATGCATACAGATTACGGAGACCTAGTAGCTGTAAACCTGATGGCTGCTTGACCGATTCTACTCAGAGAGACTCGACTAAGCCCATTAGGGAGCACTTGGTATTTGGTGGCAGACCCACGGTGGACAGAGCACCTGAAGTTGGTTGTAGTACCATGGTACTCGACAAGCGGTGTACCTCTGTAGTCTATAGCGGGAGTGCCAAATATTTGGCGGTATACACACAGCGGACGGAGTGCCTGGTAGTTGAAAGCAAACTTGCGGTACTCGACAGGAGGAGTACATCATCATTCCACGGTTAGTGAGAAGCGCTTCAGTGTCACGACAGACCCACAGTACCTGACAGAGGAGGAGTTCTCTTGTATCCATGGTTTTGATAATGATAATATAGGATTGAGTTGAGTCAATGACCTTTGTGTTTTTCTCATGATTGAGATGGGTTACATGACAACATAGGTATATGTATGGGAATATACTTAGGTAAGGGTTATACATTGATTTTATACATTGTGATTTATCCATGTTGGATTTTGTGAGACATTTGGGGTCTTGGGGTCCCTACTGAGTATCATTATACTCACCCCTTCACGGGCTATTCCTGCACCCCGTTGTATTGGATGCGGATGACAGACAACACTGACTGAGTGAGAGTGTGCGAGGACTGGATGGTTCACGAAGGTGGACCTCACTACGAGACGATTCCCGAAGGAGACGGACGAATGTGGAGCCTTGAGGAGGATATCTGTACCCACCCTTCAAGTAGGACCCATGGTGGATGATCCATGAGCATCTAGGAACCTTCCAGATGTTTGTCCCTTTTCAGTTGTACATGTTTTGTCTTTTCCTTGTACCTTACTGTCGGGTTTGTATTTCCAGACCCTTTTAACTTCCAGCACATCATTTGTTATACAGTTTTTACGTATTGTTTAAATCCTCTTGTACTCTGGTTGTATGTGTTTACATTTTATAAAGGCATTACCTTCCCAGTTATGTGGATTTAACTCTTTGGTGCTAATCGCTAGCCCATGTCCTATGGAAGGTGGGTTTGTGGTAGTTACGACATGGGCCCCGAGGGATGGGTTGTGACAATTAAATATTATTATTCTTGGAATAATATATATATATATATATTTATATATATTAATTCAATAATTTTAGACCATGATTTTTGTTTATGAAAGAAAATTTTGCACATATCTTCATGTAAATGATAGTAAAAAAGAAATACATGAATGCTTTTTTATTCCATATAGGATGGAAAATTTATAAAAATGGTTTTTTAATAGAAATAATAGAATTTAAATATATTTAAATTACTAGTTTTATTATATCACCATGTTTTGAATTATTTTAAGAAGATATAATAAAATGTAATATGAAAACACTTTGATAAATATTATAAATCTTCTTCATAGAACAATATTTGGATTACAAAATAATTCTTCTAGGAATCTCTATAGATGAGAAGAAAATATCTACTTCATGTGGAGGATGGATGGAAAGGGATATGGGTTTGAATTGGTTGATCCTGAGTTCTAAATAGGTTCATGGTATATATGAGAATATGATCCCTTTTATAAGTTATGGAAGGTGTATAATTAGTATCATAAGAGCTATTAGAATTTTTATATTCATCTCCAGGGTCATGTTAGAAAAAATTATTTATTTTGAATATAGGATAGTTATGAGTATAATTCATATTATATAATAAAATGTAGACATGTTTTTTTGGTTTTAGATTAAACATCATGTTATCCCAACACCCCTCGTTAACATTTTTACTATTTATCCTGTTATAAAAAATTTTACACATTAGATGTTAAGAAAATATCAATAAAAATTATAAGAGAACCATAAGGAGAAAATGGATGAAATAATAGAACATATCATGTTCAATTTTAAGAAGATAATATTTTTATGATCTTCAATATATGTAATCAAATATTATTTACCATTAAAGTCATTTTATGGACATAAAAAATAATCATATATTAGAAAAATTCAATACATTATTTATTTATAATATATATATATATTTAATACATAAATTATAAATTATATTAATTTACATATTTATTCCACTCCAACACCCACTTCTAAAATAAAAACATATTTTTTTTAAAATATTTTAATGATTTAACTATGTTTTGTAGAAGCACAATTTCAGGGTTACAAAAATCTTTAGGTAATTCATCAATAAATAATAAAAATATTTATACAAAAAAAAAGAATTATTATTATTATTAAAAATAACAATTTAGAACAATTCAACAATTGTTTATTTCTTTTTGGAACTATTATATATATATGTGTGTGTGTGTTAAAATATAGAAATTTTTATTTTTGAATTACTGTATACATAAAATATCAGAATGTTTTTTGTCAATGAAAAACAGAACCCATGTGCCAAATTTTTAACCAAATAATTTTTTCCAAAACAATATTCATGGAAAATAATAAAATAAATTCATAGTGTGATTTTAAATCATTATCATGGTATTTGAAACATACATTACAGAATTTACCCATTATATTGCTGAAATGTTTTAATAAGGTTACTTTTCATTATGACAAAAATTAATAATGAAATATTAAATATATATATATATATATGGATATTTAAAATTTTTAGTCTATTTCATCATATAAAATTTATTTATGAGTTAGACATAAATTTTAAAATAAACATGAAAATCATGATAAAATGATATTTGAGAAAAAATTATTCCTAATTTAATATATATTTATATAATAATTAAGAATAATATCTATTACTATGTCATAAAATAGATCTTTTTTAATCAAAAGGATGTAATTAATTTTTTGAAACTAATTTGAAATAATTTTTTTTATTTTTAGTATGTGAAACTAAAATGTAGTTTACTATAATATCAATATACTTAGCTATTAATTTAAAAATCAATTAGTTCAAAAAAATCCAAAAAATAACACAATTAAGTAATTTTAATATGTTTATTTATAAAATGATATCATTTTTATAAAATCAAATTTCAAAAATTGATTAACATTTAATATTATTTTTTCCCAAAAAATGCAATAAAAACATTTTTGATGATAATGTATTATTATCGAATAAAATAAAAACACTAAATATTGAGATATAATTACCTTAAAATTAATTAATAAATTATATTTAGTTGGAATATTAAATATATATTTCAAAATTTTATTAATCTAATCCATACCCACCAATTCAATGTCTTGGAAATAATAGTCAAATTTAATATAATATTACATCCAATATCAATTTAGCTTAATGTTGTGTATATTATAATATACGAAACATTGTATTGGTATAAAATATAATTGAATTAAATTCTACATCCTAGATGAATGTCATCTATATAAATCAATATTTTTCAGTATACTTTAAGGGATGATTTTTTGAAAAATACCATTTATTAAAATCCCTCATAAAAATCATTATAACATATCATTTGGAAAAGCCATAAATAGAAATATAGTGTCTATATTGAATATCCCAAGAATATGTTCCAACATTGATAATATTTGTGGAAATTGAAAATATCAATTTTCAGGATATAATTAATTTCTAAATAATGAAGAGGATTCCTAGAATATATGATAATGATAATGTAAATGATCACAAATTTATTCAATAATAATAGGGATGGAATATTATTTATTTATCTGAAATGATGTTGAATATTTTTTTTATTTGTCAGGTAATATTTAATAATGTCTACTAAAACTATTGGAAAATATATACACATTATCCTCATTTAATCCATAATCCCAATTTCAACATATTGTTTCATGTTTAAAAATATTAATATCCATAACATCCAATTTTGATGTGATGAGAATCAATCGCAACCCTTTTATACGAATAGTGAATTAATATTGATCGATAATTTGATCCATAAAAGAATAAAAAGATAACCATTCAGTATTTATTTAATTCCAAAAAAGGATTGAGCATACAAATATATTTCATAAAATGAATTGATGATATTATAATCAAATAATATTTTAACCACCAAAATTTCCACAATAACTCCAAACTAAGGTCTTAGATAATTATTTAGGTAAATATACTTGAACAAAAGTAAATAATACCAATTTAAACATTATATAATGTTTTATCCTTAATTGATTTAATGTACAACCCCAGAACCATTAGATTTGGAATAGTTAAAGGTTCTTCTAAGCATATGTGATAACCCAATGACACTGAAAGATGAAAAAGGATAACTATTTATTATCCATAAATAACCAAACAAATATAACAACCAACATAACCATATGATAAATTAGTAATAATAATACAACTCATACTGAAATCAAAGAATGATAACAACGTAGAGCAATGAAAATTTAATGTGTAAGTACATGAAACGAATATACATTCTAATGTTGTTATATGAATGTTGTATCCATGCATTTATACCAAGAGGGATCAACAACCCCAAAAACCAATTGAGAAGTAAAGCATCATATTGATCTACTATAGAAATTTGACACCATTCCTTTAAATTTTTATCAATATACAATATCTAAAAATATATGAAATATAAAATAGAGGGGCTATGTATAAACTGTTTGGTCATTCCCAAATACTACCCAACAAAACAAACAAGTTCAAAAAAATATTATCATATTCTATTTATTATATAATATATGTAGATAAACTGTATATTAAAAACAATAAAATATTATCCTTATATGGAAATCATTAAATAATGTTTTATCACAATTTTTTATCACATAATGTAATCATTAAATCCAAAAACTCACACACACTCATGAATGAAACCATAGACCTCTCTATTCACATGAGTGACGAGTTATCCTTTCCCTAATTCACTGACCGGTGATCTTTTTGATGGTGTTTCATCAAACTATGACATGTTCCATGATTTCATAATGTTGTTGGCACTTCAAATCATGAGTCATCCCTTATTTATTTTTATGGTGGAATTTATAACCATGATCTGTCCATTTTTTATTGACTGTGGAACAAACCACCATGACCAATCCAAAAATTTATATGAACATATTCTCATAATATTTTACATTTTCATTTATATATCTAATTATTATAGACAAAAAATTTATTTCTAAAACAACATTATTTAATTAATTTAATTAAAACCCCATGTGATTAATTTTCAAATACAGAGGACATAGGTACTAAAATCTAGGTATTATTCCAAAAAATTGAATTTAAATTGCAATACATCATATTCTAGAATGGGAAGAATGATGGATTATCTAGCAACTTCCAGATTGATAAATTAATCAATTTACAAGACAATAAAAATAATTTTATTCCATTTAATCCTATTCTCTTAAATATATCCTACAATATATCATCAGGATCCATAGAAAAGAATATATATCCTTTCATGAATGAATTCATATAACATTATTGGGGATAGAATATGATAGGATGAAAAAAGAAACCGAGAATGAAATATTTGAAAAATATTATTGATTTCCATCAAACATTGATTTTTGAAATTTTCCATATAAATCATATAAAACTGACATTGAAGCCTATAAGAGGAGAGGTGATTCAGATACTGGGATAAATTTAGAAAACGAGGGTTTCGTGGCCTTAATATGAATTAATTTTTTTTTGAAGAGACTAGAATACATGTCACATGGTAAAGATAATTTTTTTCTAGTTCCGTTCCAACAATGATTGTGGTTCTAGATTCCACCTTGTGAGATGCATAGGTAGGCTATCTAGTTTTAAATATAATGAGCTGATATTTCAGTACAACTGATTCACTATTATACCATTTCACTATTGGATTTCACAATTTAAGATATTATGCACCAAACATGCATTTATCTACATATCTACTTGTTCTGATTCTTTTTGGAACCCACATACTTTGATAAAACTACACACCAAGCATGAACCAACCTAGTGAACACCAAAATAACTCATACATTTTCATTTAAATAGTTTACAGTTTTCCATAACCATTCTCAAACTTGGAACTTTTTTAAAAAATTCACAAAATATTCCAATACTATAAAAAACTCTCAATATTTATCAAAAGAATTCTATAACAATAAAATATCAAATAAAATGATATTTTAAATGAAAATATGGGAGTATAATTCTAACCCTTGGTATTTTTGTGCACATAAATTCTGATACCATCATTATTTTTATGAGCTTGGGCCACTTCTCTAAAATTTCCTTTAATGTTTCTATGAAACTTAATTTTTTTTACTATTAGTGCATAAAACATTTCATAAAAAATGTATTTCCAATGGAAGTGATTCTCCTATATATCCATAATTTGTTTCTACCCCTGAATAAATGTAGTATTTGTTTTAATATCATAATGGATCAATCTATTAATTTATTCGGGATTAGACTAGTTCTCATTCAATTGAGATACATAAAATACATTTTCCACAAAAAATGAACCATATATGTAAATCTAATTGATAATACACATCTGTAACTCATTAATGTATATGAAAAGGTCTAATTTATTTAGGATACTAGTTTCTAATATATCCAAAAGGTGAATCACATATCCATTTAATGAATATAAATAAAACATGGTTAACCACAATTATCTACAATGTCATAAATATGAATTTTGATGGCATTGTTGTACTACTATAATAATTTTATAATTGTAATTTTAAAAAATTTCAATGGATATTTCAAGATCTTGAGAGTGAATTATCATATGCTTTATCACAATAAAGTGGTGAACAAAATGATGATCTATAAAACACAAAATAATGATGATTATTATTATAGGTTGGATATTTTTTTAGAGAACTCAAATAATAATGCATGATCCTCCGATGAGCCTCAAACTATGAACACAGAATCTATAAGATTTATTTTCAATGATTGGATCAATTGTTTTGATTTTCCCTTCGTTTGATAATGAAATGTTCTCCACATTGTAAATTGGGTTCCAATGGATTTCAGTAAGGATATCTAAAATTGGGATATACACTAGGGGTATCAATAAACACAACAGAAACTATAATTCAGTATTACATTAAATCTTCTTGTACATAGTGATTAGAAAATAAAACAAATTTATTGTATTAAAAAATTAGGATCGAGTGAGGCAAATTCATTTATCGATCAAGAATCACCCATATAGAGTAATGTTTCTTAATTATTTTTGTATGGCATATGAAAAATTCCATAGGTATTTTCTCTAGTTTCTAACTGGGATTGGCCATATAATAATAAAAAATCTTCTGATAAATTGATCGATACCATTACATTCTTACATGTTATGAATCATGATAATAACACCACCACTCTCATATTCATTCAATCTTACTAAAACTGTGATTTAATATAATTATTCATCTAATGGATTACATGTTGAACAACCCATAATGAGGTGTTGTATGTTGAATACATAGATTCCAATTAATTTATTATTATCAAAATATTATAAATAAAACTCATCATAGATCTTCCATCATGTATCCATAACTCAATGGTTACACTGCAATTTCAATCACAAAAAAATGTCAATAGATTTTTAATTTATTTATAAATATCATTTTACTAGTCATAATAATTAGGGATTAAAGAAAGGGGAAATGAAACTGAAATGTCATTATGACCAATACAGTCTCTATGCATATCAACAATTACCGAAATTAGCATCCATTTATATGAAGCCTATTTATCGATTTGAATTTATGGAATTTAACTCGATAAATATTCCAATTAATTCTATTTAAAAGGTGTAGTAAAAAACATGTACTCAAATATAAAATGGTATTCCAATCATGTTATTCCCATTAGAATCAAATCCATTGTTTGGAAAATATTCATAAGGATTTTATGATCCATAACCATCATGAATTTTTAACCAAAAATAAATCAAATCCATGATTTCACGAGGTGGATTGTATACTACGGATCAAAATCAAGTTCTAGATAATTATTCTCTTGAACCTTAACTATTTTAACCCATAATAGATTAAATTATATCTTACAATGATAACTTATCCCAAGCCATAAATAGTTTCATAAAAATAATCATGTATCATCATCCTAACACTTGAAACCTATTGATGTGTTATAATTAATGGTCAAAATTAATGTCTTGAAAAAATTTATTCCAGTCAATTACAAATTGAAATATAACTTAATTACATTTATAATATTTAATTTTTATATTTTTCATGAAAAATAATAAATAAAACATCAATAGTTTATGAATTTTCTGAAAATTTTTCATTTATTAAAAAATTTGTAATTTGTTTTCAATGAGATAAACAAGTCTATCCATTCATTATCAATAGAAACTAATCATTTAATGATTACATGTACAAGGAAACCCATATCATGTATCAAGATATCACTCAATGAAGGAATAATATATATGAAATATTCTTTCAATATACCCAATATTATATCCGAGTGTTGTTAATAATCATTCTTTTTTCTAGAATACACCAAAATATAATAGATAAAAACCAATATAATAGATTAAATATATTATTTAAAAATTAAAATCTTCAATTACCTTAACAAAATAATTTTATTAATTAGACTAAGTGGAAAAACAAAAAAATTATTAAAACCATAACTACTACTAATGGTTATCTTTGGAATTTTTTCTCGATGAACTTGAGACGGGGATACCGAGATTATATGTAAATTTTAGAGAACTACTGTGAATTCAATTATTGATAATATATATAATCAATTAATTGAAAATAAAATCATTTAATTAACATAAACTAGTTGATATTAGGATTATCTCTAATGGTTGGTGATTTCTACATTCATTCTTGATACAAATAAATGGTGATTTCAATAGAGATATAGTATGTCAAATAAATCCTTTTTGTACCAAATATTATTGATTGAAAATAAATTAGAAATTTTTTTAGGTTATATATAATAACATTAATATAAAATATCACTAATTCATAATAATAGGTCAATCATAAATAACATTTATATTTTATGTGAAAAAACGGAGAAATTATTGGACTACAGTATGAGATATTATTTACAATTCCTCAATTAAATCATTTTGATACCGATTTTATACATAATTTTATGAGGTTACAACATTGTTGACTATCATTTACATTTTTCTATTTTTACCATTGTAATTAATTTAAAACTATGTTATGTGATTTAATTCAAAAAAATAAACCTATAATAATTAAATAATTAGAATGTATTTATTGAAACCATTTTATCCGTTTTTTTAAATTATTTTTTTGTAAAATTAATTTTATCATTATTACATGTATCATTTTTGAACGTATTTTTAGAAGAATTTTACTTTAAATAATTGATGAAATGTTTTGAACATATTTATAATTTTTTGTTGATTTAAATTATTTTAATTAATCTATTATGTTATTCTAAATTCTTGATTGAGTGAAAATTGATATAAGTTCATTAAAGACATTTTTTCAATATTTTCCAAAAAACAATTATTTTTGTTGAGATTCAATATTTAAGCCTAAATTAATATTTTTATTATAAATCGAACAAAAAATTTCATAATATTTAATTATATTTCTAATTTTTAATATTTTATAATTTAATTAAAAATAAAAATTGAAAACAATAAATTTAATTGAATAATTGGATTTATATTTT
Organism: Viscum album; assembly: GCA_963277665.1. NCBI lineage: Eukaryota > Viridiplantae > Streptophyta > Magnoliopsida > Santalales > Viscaceae > Viscum > Viscum album. The sequence goes on along the minus strand of OY728128.1, from coordinate 149,279,818 downwards.
TTTAATATATCAATATTCTTTCAAAAAAAATTATGATTTAATAAATGTTAATATAATTTATAATATACTGAAATATTATATATGATCATAATAATAAATTAAAATATTACAAATTAATTTACTAATACAAAAATCAATTATTTGGAAACAATAACTAATTTTAAATAATAAATAAAATTATTTATATATAAGAAAAACATAATCATTTAAAACTGGTTAATATATTTTTTATTTTTATATATGTTATTATTATTGTAATTTTTTAATGATGTGTTTTTGTATATATATATATATTTAATCATTTTAGCTCAACTTAATCTGTTATATAGGGTATCAAATGTAGTATTAATTTAGATAAAATGATATTACCAAATTTTATGGGGTTACACTCTCCACATTTAAATAAAATATTTCTAATTATTTTAATTATATATCTCTATAATGAATAGTTAACAGTATATAAAGGATATAAAAAATAATGATATAAGAAAAAAATGGGATTCCATGCATACTACCTCAAGTATGACTTGTAATCTTTTATATTACCTCATTAAAAAATTATTAACATTTTCATTTTATATATCTATTATTTCAAAAAAAGATTCTGTATGTTGAATGTTTGATATGAATGTTTCTAGGGAAATTCCATCTTTAGATTTATTTTAGTTATACGTATAGAAAAAAACTACCATAATAAAAGTTTATGATAATATTTACAAATGATACATAAAATTGTCAATTAAATATGAGAACATAATATTAATAAGTCCACTAAAAGTAAAACTCAATTTCAACATATTATATTTTCAGATCTATTGAGATATTAATTAAACAAATAGTAACAACTAATTTTTATCCATAGTTATCCATAATTGTTTTACATTTATTATTTTTATACTAACCAGTTATCTAAATCCAATTATTTTTATTTCCTAATAATTATCTCTATAGGGTGTAAGAATCACCAAATTATATTACACTATTGTTTCAATATAGGTTCTCAGATTTCTTCCTATACATCACACATAATGTGATGATCATTTTATAATCAAATAAAAAAATTTAAGTGATTATCCCATGGTGTGTTGGTGATACTGATGCATCTACTGGCTAGTATGTTGTAATTGATCTATTTACCCATAAAACCACAAACTCAACCCTCTAATAATATATCACTAGGTTAAACTATAAATAAACTCACTCTTATGTATTCAATGAATTTATATCATCCTAATTTTGAGAAAACAATGAAGCCAATCACCAAAAATAATAAACCATTTCTCTTATTCTATTTTAGTCATCCCGAAACCACACTCATAATTATGGAGAAACCACCCCATTATTAATACGACACCTTGATTCATGCTTGGATAAAAATTTCTTCATATTGCATCACATCCATAAATTAAACATTACTTTCCAAGAATATACCGAATCCATATAATAAAAGTTTTAGTTTTATTAAATGTAATGTGCATATGAACCATATTTTACAATAGTTTTAAAAAATATCTATATATTAAAAATATACCATAATCCACTATAAAGGTCTCCTAACGTATAATCATATTCATACCACATGGGATTGAACGATAACTAATATATGAGATCAAATGCCTCATATGGGAAAACACATCAATAGGATTTCCATGTTTATATTCATAGCATGTGAGAAATTATGAAATTGGGTTAAATATTATACTAAAAGGATTATGAAATGATTTTAGTTATCCTAAAATATTTATAGAATAATTTTCCATTGAATATTCAAAATCCAAAACCATGAAAAAATAGTGCGATTCAAAATAGGTGACTCAAGGGATATAAAAATAGGCATATAAAAATTTGGACAGTTGTTAAAACCTAAAAAAAGGAATTATAACACACAAAATAAGATTATTTTTGGATCCAAGAAAACCAAAACACCTGCCAAAATATAAGTGAAATATGACTCCCACATATGATGCACCCAAACACCCAATGAATAATTATTCCCTCAGTATATTCTCAAAAAATAAATGTGAACAATGTTACCTAAATCATGATAATAATATAATGGTGACACAAGCTACCTACATCACAATGAACTAAAAATATGTGTAGAAAGTAATTTGTACACCATTTACACAACAAACCTATTTGAAACAAACCCAATAACATGTTATCACAATACACCTCATGAATGTTTTACCCACATTGTGATTATAATAAAAGTTAACCATGTGATGTGAAATGATGTATTAACCAATTTATTATATGGATATATAATACCTCACTAATTACCATCGATATATATGGGTTCCACCTATAATTAATCATTCATAATATCATAAATAATCCATGGAAAGAAAATGTGATAAATGAAATTAATAAATTGTATCACCAAAAATCATAAAAATTATATTTTTTGATAATATATTTTCAATCACCAATGAAATTATTCATTATATAATTATGATGATGATTCGTAACACATAACTATATATGGGTTATGAATTCTAAAGGATAAAATCGAAATGAACCCATGAAATAATGGTTTTGAAAATATTAACTAACATTATTCTAAGGGAAAAAAATTATCAACCACTTAAAAAATAAATTTTCATGAATATAGAATGAAAATATTTTTCGAAAATAACATTAAAATTAAACGAAACAATTTATATTTGGAACATACATTATGGTTACCCATAGGAAATATGGAATGAAATATATTAGTACAAATATGAAACAGAAATCATTTTTAATGTTATTAAAATACATATATAAAATATAAGATCATTGAAAGTGTAACAAATAATTCATTAAAAAAAGTAATGTATATTTTTTAGATTACCTGAAACATTGAATATTATTGTTGGAAAATGAAAATGTATAATATTATCCCGATGATAAAATATTTATATGGAATAAAAAGACATCCATTGTAAATTTTGGGAATTATTGTTCAAATAATCATGTATTTTTAATTTATATTTCAATTAATATAATTCCCCCTATGAGAAGATTGAAAATATTAATTAAGTCAACATTGAACATTATAGGAACATCGTGTAATAATCATATCCAAATTGAATCATTTTTATTCAGGAATGAATTATTATATGGAAAGCACTTTTAAAATTATTTTAATAAAACCCTAATGATGGATAGATCATCAAATTGAACATCAAAGTTAATTGATGAATTATAATTTCTGATATTATATATCTACAAGGTCATATATAAAAAACTTAAATGTGGATTTGTGAATAAAAGACTTGTCTTAATCAATGGAAAGTGAGATGAAATGTCCTTAGAAAATCATAATACTTTTTATTGAAAACTTATGAATCCAAAAAAATATTATTTGAAAATAAAATATATTTCATGAAAAGTATTAGATCCTAATCAATGGCTATAAAATACAACACATTTAGGGGAAACTATTGGGAAATACATATCATATCTCAATGAATAAAAATTTAGATTCGAAAACCCTTATCAATATTCTTTTATTGAATTAAATCACTTTAATAACTATATACAAAAATATCTAACATAAAAAAATATTTTATAATCATAATAATAACTATTAAATTTTATAAATTTCATCAGTTGTCATTTTTCAGATATGTTAATTAGATATATATTAATTTAATCATATTATGTTATTAGTTTCGACTGAATATTTAAAAATTGTTTCACAATTGTTGTTTTAGTGAGGCATATATATATATTCAAATTTCATTATTAAATTATCATTTAATTTAATATAATAGATGTTTTAAAATTATTAATATTATTTTATGTTAATTTTATAACTATTTTAGTTATGATTTGTGATGATTATGTGACCACAAATCATAATTATGTGGTTTTAAATGACTGTTAGGAGGCCTCTTAATAGAGAGTTAAATATTAACATTGTCATTGTATTAAAAAAATAATTTAATAACAATTTCCCAAAATCCCTGGTTTTTAGGTTTATTTAGATACCCAAGATAGAAATATAATTTATTACTCATGTAGATGGCCAAAGCAGCCAAAAAACATTATATAATTTAGTTCTGAGTATGGTTATGAATGTTATAATTTTTTTATAATAATAATATTATTAAATAATAATTATTGGATATAGATGTTATAATGGTTGTGAATCAAATAAAATTTTAGTTGAATTAATATAAAAATACAATATTGGGAAACAAAATTTCTTACATTCTTGGTTGTGGTAGTACATACGTATATACCAGCACTATATTTTTTCCATCATTTGGTAGGGTTATAATGAATGGTTTATAATATAATAATTATAATAATTATATAAATATCATATTTTTCAATAACACAAACATTTTTGTACTATTCATTTAATGTGGTGATGAAAATGTAAATATTTCATTCATAAATGTGGTAGTCCACACATATGTATGATTAAATATTATTTATAATTAAAAGTGAATTGATAGTTAAGGATTATTCCATTGTAGTAAAAAATATTAATATTATAATATTAATTTAATATAAATATATCAATATGTTATTATTGAAAAATATATATCATCTAATGTTGGATGTTCAATGTAAACAATTTACATAATAAATTAGTGACTTGGAATTTCTAACAAACATCAATGAAAACTAATTTGGTAATTTGAGATGTGGTGTAGTGATGTGTAATTTTATAAGTGGATAGAGTGGACATTTTTAAAAATAATAAGTTTAAATTCATTATTAAGGGATCAAATGGACCCAATATTGGAAAATAAATGAATGGTTTATGTAGTAAGGTGAATAATCCCAAATGAATTTATTTTCATTAGTGTTTAAATCATGATATTAATTATTCTACGCATATATTTTTCAATATCCCTATTTATGGTTATTACAATGGAATGAAATTTTTAACCACGTAATTCACAACTAATTCCAAATATGGACTTATTTAATAAATTTATAGCAACTTTTTAAAAATATGATAAACATATTTCAATTTAGTATTTATATTTTTTATAAGAAAATAATTTTTAAATTAACTCTAGAAATATTTAATATCCCTTCATTTTAAAAATGCGTATTTTTTTAAAAAAAATTAGGTTTAGGAAAAAAATATCATTTATTTTTATTTTAAAGAGATATTTTAAGATATAATTAAAAATTGGGATGTTATTTGATATTAAATGAAATGAAAAATATAATTTCATCTATAATTTTTTTTGGAAAATACAATGTCTAAATATTTATTTTATTAGAAAATTAATTCTTAAATTTCTAAGTGTTAGACTTATTTTTAATAATTACAATGTATTATTTTCCGAAATAATGATATAAATTTATAAATATATTTTATTTCACAATTTTGTTTATAATATTAAAATTTAAAATTACATATTTTTATAGTCCTAAATGATAAAATTTTAGTACAAAAATTAAAAAAAACATTTCATATGATTATATTAGAACACTAAATCCTAGAATGTTTTTCATTTATTAAAATAAAATTACAAATTCCATCTATTTATATATTTATTGAAATAAGAGAATATAATGGAATTTATCTTTTATTAAATATATAATTTAGTACATTATGTATCCTCAATATTATAAAAGGAAAATTTATAATGTAAATAATGCTAATATATTTTTCTTCATATTTAACAAATAAATATTATCAAAATAGTTATTAATACTGTTTGATTAAATATTTCATAATTTTAACTATTATTTGGGCCCTAATAAAAATATCTAATATAAAATCAATTTATATATATAATATGAATTTATGAATTCATGATTTTATAATATCTTTTTACCATGTAAAGGTTTTATTATTCTTATTATTTTTCCACAATATTCATCAAATATTTCATTAATTTCTCCATATTGTATATTTCATGTGAAAAAAATCTATATAATTTTATTAATTTACAGAAAAATATAATTTATATAGTCATGGTAATATACATATAACATAAAATCTAATAAAAGTCTGCATCAATGACTCATGAAAATATCATGAAAATAATTTTATACCCTTATAATCACTATGGGAAATGGGGATACATAATAATAGAGATATTAAAAACATTCATTAGGTGGTAACAAATTAGTAATGTGACATGGAGAAATTATCAATAATTAATTTAAAATGAGATTTGTGTTCTTGAGGAGATTTAATGACTTACTAAATAAGCACATTAAACAAAATTAATCAACCAATAGGCATGATTGAAGAATCATATATAAAAAAATTAAATCTAAAAAATTGTTATCTTAAGGGTGAAACATATTCTGTAGTGAATGGATATGAAATCAAATGAAATTAATTCTAAACCATGGTATGATAAAATCTTACTGTGGATAGAAATATGCTTTCCAAATGAATTCTAAATATCTCACATAAAAAACATAGAAAATTATAACAAATTATAAGGATCTCTTCTAATGTAGTAGTCTAATATATTAAAACATCTATATTAAAAATATATTCAATAGATTGGGTCAAATGGAACACAAATCTAAAAAAATACTCGACTAAAAATCCATTAAATACTAAATATTAATGAACAATATATCAATTATTTTATAAAATGATTATAATCAATTAAAATATATATATACAGATATTTTACATTAGTGATCATTTATTAAATGTTTTCATTTTGACGAATAAATAAAAAAATTATTTCATATGATATAATACTAAACTGGCATGAAAATTTAAATCATTGTTTGTTTTATATAAAAAATGTTTTCATTTATTAATTTCATATTTTATTGATTTTTATATTACAAATTCAATATTTTCATTAGGAAAATTATAAATCTTGTACTATGGTATATGGGTAAATAAGATCATCGGATAATTTTTAGATATTTTCATTAAATAATTTATTTTTAGATGGATATTTAAAAATACATTAATATTAAAATAGTATTGTTCATTACAAGTACATTTTATAAGTAAGAAACAAAGGAATATATAACTTATTTAAATTTTAATAGATTTATTAAATGAGTAAAAATATATATATTTAAAAATACTATTATTAATTTAGGAAATAATTATTTAATAAGTTTTAAGCTCCATGAAGACCTCTTAACATACATCATTCCAAGAAAAAATTAATACATTCTAGGAATTCTTTGTTATAGGCTCTCACAATTTTACTAAATTTATCACAAATCAATGATAATACATATATACTCCATGTAAAATACATATATGTGACACATATAATGGCCTTGAACATCATTAAATATATTCATTCATCTAAAAGTCCACAAATATCCCATTTATTGTGATAATATTCCCATAGAATAAGTATTTCTTAAAATAGAATGCGAATTTTTTTACCTTACATAAATATTATCCTATGGAATGGTATTTATCAAAATGTTCAATTTCTCCACATACCCTACAATGGATTTAGGGTATATTATAATTTCTTTTATAAAAACTACATTATATATTTCATGGTATTATGTAATGTCTCTATTCATAAATTCTGTGTTGATGTCTGGAGTATTAGTCATTCCAAATAGAATTTCAATGAACTCATAGTGATGATACATTTTATAAAAAGTAATAATGAGTATATCATTCTACTTAAAAATATCTTGGTATTATACTGACCTCATATCTACTATGGAAATGTACGACGGTCCTCGTCTTTTATCCAATAGTTCATCAATCAGTGGTACATGTTACATTTTATTGGTCATGGTCTTTTTGAAATCATGATAATCAATTCAAAGGGGCATTGACCCATCCTTATTCATGAAGAATGGTACTTATGAACCAATTTGGGAATAACATGTTCATATGAACCCTTCATAAAAAATCTATTATAGTTGATTCTTTAGTTCCTCATGTTCCAAAATTGCCATTCTATAAATTTTTTTGAATTATGGTACCTCCCGAAGTATAAGCTTGATTTTAAATTTATCCTCACAGAAAGGAGGAAGAATATACAATTCCTTACAGAAAACATCTAGGTTTCCTCTCAAAATAGGAATGTATTATAGGATTATCCATTCATTATAATCAACAATGTAATCAATATACATTTTATTGTATGGTAATAATACAAGGACATTATTTGTTGGTGCAAAATAAGACTCAACCTCATCCTTGAACATGTACCTAATTTGTGTTCGATTAATAATAAGAATATTGATTTATTTATAATTGAAATTTATATTGGATATATATAATGAAATCAACTCCATACAGAAAATTGCATAAAATCCACAAAAGGAAGTATAAAAATGTACATTAGGATTTTTATCCCACAATTATTGATAGGGGAATTATATACCTTGGATGAAATAATTTCCCCATCAAATATTTTCCTAGAAACCTCTACATCTGTTCTTTTAGGTAGTTTTTGAATAGTTCTCTAATGATTTTTTAGGGGAATGAATTACACCCTGATCAAAATGTTTGTTCTCAATTATTTAATGAATAACTAGTGTACCTTTCATCAAATCATTGTTAGGATCCATCATAATGGGTGTGATAGAAATTATTACACTTAATGTGTTGGAGGTTTTTGGTTGTATGTTAAAACTAATGGCATAGTATAATTATTAGAAAATGACCCTTGTATTTTTCTGTTGAAGAAATGAATAATGTGATGAGGGTTTACTGGATCATTACATTCCTCCATCATCTTATCAGGCTTATCCTATATGAAATAATTAGATATGTGTCCTTCGTTCCCATACCTAATGATTTTTTTCATCCCCACTTGAGAATAGAGTGCTTATTTATTCACATTTGACAATTGTGATATTGAAATTTCATTGAGCAGTTTTATTTCTCCATCATAACACCATAGTAATATTCACTATTATACATCATATCAATGTGATTACCTTGAGATACCCTTATATTAATTTCAATATTAATATAACGTCTAACAATTTCTTCCTAGGTGTTCATATAGTGTTTTTCAATGAAATTTTATTGACTATTTTTCATCCCACTAAATAATCATTAAAAATATAATTTCGGTATTCCAAAAAAACCATAGGTGTATCGTGCAAGTATTTAGATGTTTTCCTTATAATCCTTGGTATATTAATCATCTTTTTTGATTGAGAGAATGGAAATCCCTTTAAATTTTAATATGGAGTGTCAGAGAAAAATATTTCTCAAAAACTACCTTATAGAATTCCTTCCACACAATAACATCTATATATTACATCAGAATACTATTCATGATTAATAAACACCACTGATCAGCTTCTCCCTCTATAAAATAAACAACAACTTTAACCTTGTCTTTATCAGATCATTGAATGATGTATAAGATCTTCTCAACTATCTTGATATATTTTTTTTGGTGATTATGTTGTCAGATGATCCATTGAATGTGTAAGGTATTTGTCTCATAAAGGACTCAATTTCAAGATTTACATTCTTAGGGGGATTTATGTAGTCCCCTAGATCCATCATTCCATTCAAAACATAAGGTATATGCGATAATGTCACCATGATGTACTGAATTATACTATCATTGGTTTGGAATCTTGTTGGGGGCAATCACACATTTCCCGTCACATTGATTGTTTAACTGGTTACTCATATTTTTGACCATTATCTATAATAGATGTAAAATTAAGGATGATTATTTTCCTAAACTATCAAAAACAGAAATTGTAATCCAATTAAACTAACGATATAACTTATAAATTACATCTACTTACAAACTTAGGAATTTCTATGCTTCAATCTATGCTATCCATGATAGTTTTACTAAAAAATAATCATATGGGATTTTTTATACCTTAACAATATTTTGTAATGAGAATATGAATTTATGAGATAATATCCCCTTGAACTGTCAATTCACAAGAATAGTAAAGAATTTTTTTGAGTAATGGATTACATTGAGTCACACCTGGCACACCTTGTCGGTGTTGTTATGCCTTTGAAGATCTATCCAGAACCAAATCTAATTGTAGTATCAAGATTGGGATGTTTTTTCTGAATAATCCACTTAATCTATTCATGCAAAAAATTTATATGTTTTCATATACATATTATTAACCATAAATCATTATCTAGAGTTTTCTAATCATAATCTCAAAAATAATAAATATTTTAATTTGATACCAACTTTAACAACCCTTATCTTTATTTCACAAAAATACAAGAACTATTTCAAAATACGACACATAATACAACCTGAATGATAAATTATTCCTGTGTAATTGGTAAATATTTACATTTCATTACATATTGATCCTGCTATACTACATCATTATTGATAACATCCCTCATATGCTTCTAAAATTTCCATGTCTCTTATAACACAATGTGATAACATGGGTACAAACATTAGAATGCGATTGGATAAAAATCCATCTATGGGAGTAAAAATTGAATAATATAATAAAATTAATAAAATAGAAATATCAATGGTTAATTAATGTAACCTATATAATAAAAAAATTATATAGAATGCTAGTCATATAATGAGAAATGTGAAGAAAAACTAAAATACAGAATCATAAACATAGGTCAACGATAACTACAAAGACTTCATGATCATTAAATTCCTATAAAAGAATTAGATTATATCCCCATCCCAACATGATGTGTCATGACAATAAAAATTTCCCAATTCGTCGGAGTGCTATAAATTTTGGGTGCACCTGTCAAATTCTTTTCAATCTAATGCATATGTGTTCCACATATATATTAAATCATGGAAAACATTTTCATCAATTTTAATTACATGAAAATGGGGTGTGGACTACATAAATTTATGTTTCATGTAAAATAGGAATATGTGTATACAACTGACCATCAATGATATTAAGTGAGTATGGTTTTCACTACAAAATTTGTTATGGAGGAAAAATTTTGTGATATTTCAGCAGCATAATGGCATCACATAGAATTTCATAAAATGGGTTTATGAAAAATAAATGGTCATAAAATAATATTGACATAAAATAGGATTTAATATTATAAGGTAAATAAAAATCCTATTATTAGGAATTTGAAATATAAGGACTACTATAATATGGATCCTTGAGGAATAAATTAAATGTGATGATCCCTTATATGAGATTGTGAAACAAAATTCATGGGAGGGAATTCATTAGATCTTGGGGGAACACTGAGAGGACTATTAAGTGTTGAGATATTATTAAAGATGTTATACAAGGATTTTATGTGATAAAAAATTGATTATTGGGTGTGTTTACAAAGGAAATGAGTAGGGATTTCATTATTAATTCTCAACCATTTTTTGGACTCAATATTATAAAATAACCAAAACCAAAAACCACTCCAAGGTTTTTGAACATGTATTATAACAAATTAGAATTTTTTTTCTTATATGTCTATGTCCTTAAAATAATAAAATAGAACCCTTGATTGAGTGGATGCGACTCTTGATTTTATTGAAATTATTTTAAAAACATAAAAAAATAATTGGTTTTGGAGGATCCAGAATGGGTTAAAAAAAAATAAAATTAAAATATATTTTAATTATTTTAATGATTAAAAATTTATATGGTCATGGTTAACATTTATTGTAATTAATACATTACTTTTTATTCATTGTGATGTTATAATACACAAAGTATATTTATACTATATTTAATTATTACTAGAGACATATATTTCTCATAAAATAATGAATATAATCTATTGGACAAATTCAATGTAAATATTTCAAAAACAATATCAATATAATCTAAATAATTTTATAATTATTTAAATTTTCACATTAAAAAAAATTGACATTTATAAAGAAATGTAGTTTTTTTTAATAATACTTTTTGAACCCTTCTTCAAATTACATTTGACATACAAAAAAATATATCAATATTACTATTTAATAAATATGATTTAATAATAATATATTATTATAATATTATTTATTTCAAAAATACATTAATTAATCAAAAATAAATTTCATAATTGAATTTGAATATTACCCAAATGTAATATTCATTTTTAATGTATAAAAATAAAAAACATCTCGATTTTATTAATAAAAATATGAATATATTTTCATTATTCATTAAAAAATAATGTAAAAAATAATATTTCAAGAGTCGGGATACGTATCCCAGTAATACACATGAAAATTTCCTATGATTGAGGTCAGCGGTGGTGATATTTTCATGTGGTGTTTGGGCATATGAGGTTTTGGTCATGATCTTGATGAGATTGAAACCTTCCCATAAATTGTTTTACAAATGATTATGTTTTTGGATCTCATCTTGAAAATGGTTAAGGGAAATTTATAGTGATCTTTTATCCCATAGATGATATGAAAAATGGGATTCTTATGGTATGCTCCTAATAGTTGAGGCAATATCTTCCTTTGTCTCTGTCAATTGGATTTTTCAAAAGTCTACATTTATACTAGTAATGTGATCTTTATTCAATGTATTTTAATTCAATATTAATTATACAAATGAATAATTTAAAGATTATAAGATATAATAAATCCAAAGGATTTCATCTGTTTTATATAAACATATTAAATAATAATAAATTTAATTTTAATATAATTTAAAATTTTAATTATAAAAGTTCATATAATTCCATATGTTGTGGTATTATATTACAATCATATTTTCTTATTTAAAATTTCTCTATATTCCTCATATGATAATTGATTACTTATAATTTAAGACTAAGAAAAATGATAATGCATCCATTAGTTATTATGAGGTTATTTTTACTTGGACTACATTATAAAATTTTCGAATAATCATTGAACTAGAATGTATGATTGATTTATTATTATTTTGATTAAAAATAATAAACGATTGGAATTATAAAAAGGTAATATTAGTAGTTATGGAGATATTTTTTTATGTGAACTGATGCTGAAAATTGAGACTAGAGTCATGCATCCATGTCCGCGTTTTGATATCAAAATAATTTTGTAATTCAATAGTGATTCTAATAACAAAACACATAGAGGGATAAATAAGAATATTCCTTTACACCATTACCGTGGAATGAATCATTGATAAATTCATTTTAAGGGGACATGTATCTTTTTAATCTATGGAAAAAAATCACATAATGTAAAATAATGATGATATGATGTTTAGATTCTAGTTCATGAAATGATGAAAGAAAGATATAATAAATAACATCTACCACACTCAAATGCTATAACTGAAACGAGTATATACATTCTTCAACCTAGTTCTCAAATTCTATGGTTAATGATTATGATCTACATTATGAAACTACTAATACCATATAAAAATAAAAATTATATTGATTCATTGTTTCCAATTATGGGTACAACAATGATGTAGGTAAAGGTACACATACCATGCACTGTAGATCTAATAATATATTATTTGATTTTGTCTCTAGCCAATGTTTTATATCAGATGATTTTTTTAAGTGTATCGCATTATAGCCTCAATGATTAATGTTCAATTCAAAGTAGAAACACAGTACGTAATGATGATCACGTATAATATAAATGATTCTTCCCCAATTGATGATTTTAGGTATTTATTCCTTGTAAATTTAAAATTATTCTTATTGTTTATTGTTACATTGTTTTGGTCATATATATAATTTATTTATATAAACCCCTTATAAATCATTGAGTAAGATATGTAATCATTAATATTAAATATCATAATATTATTCTCTATTAGTGAAATGGTAAATATTAAAATATAAATAAATTAAGTCCACCCAATGTGATTTATTCCTATTTTTATAGGGTACTTCCTTTATATTGTTGGGAAGAATAATATTTTCAGTAATATGACTTTTGTATGGGAGTTTGATGATGAATTTATGGAATATTTTTATTTTGTTACACAAAATCATGATTGTATGATTTCAATATAACTCAAACCCTATATAAATCATATGAAAAATATCCACAATGAATGGTACCAATTGATTGGTATGAATTAAAGATTAAACTCCTAGATAATTTTTCTATATGGGAAATTCAGTTAAGTACATCACCATAGTATTAAAATAATATTTTAGATGTTTTTTTTGATAAATAATATTTGTCATTGATTATTGAGAATCTAAAAATATCACTAAATTGAATAAATATCTTCTTCCCCATATTTCTGATTAAATTATTCAAATTAAAGGATCATAATATTATTCAATGATTTATCATCAATTTGGATACTATTAATTTATGGTAAAATTTTAATATATTCACATGAAAAAATTATATTTTACATGTGGTCCCTTGTAATTTACTGTGATCACATTTTCCTATACTAATTCCATAGCTTTTTTCCTCGATTAAATCTAATGTGATTTTTATTACCTTGATCATTTTGTGTTACTGTTTTCAGATGATATAAAAATGTAATAGGTGAGTAAGTAATATCAGGAATATTACATGGGTAAATAACTCATGACCCAAAGTAAGTATAATTTTTATGAAAAAATTTCCATTATTGATTATTTTCAACCGTTTGATTCACTTTTGAGATGAATGATATCAAATGAGGGTATATCAATAGATTTATTAGTGATAGATATTATTGAAAAATGTCCTAAAACAAACACAATGATATGTATTTTAATTATTTTAATAAATTGATAAGAATGAACCATTTTGGTGAATTTTTCCCTAACATATCATCAAGTACCCTTGAAAATAGAAAATGGAGATATGCTTCCAAAGATTGATGAATGTGATGAAACTCTTATGAAACAAAACAGATTGTATATTGTTCAACTACCCTTATACTAAAATATAGTAATCAAAATTGGGGACTTATAATGGTACATTGAAGTGGGGATGTGATTTGATATTATATAGAACGATTTGGTGATAGATTTACCCACATTATAATTATATGTCCTTGAGAAAAATTACACAAATAATTATTTTAGGTTATAAATAGTAATATTAAAATTAAATATATATATATATATATATAGTAATTATTTTTAAGCATAATAAGTTTATATAAATGTTGATCATATAATTTAACTGTATTTATTCTCCTATAATTAGTTAAATATTTGTAAAATATGATGGTTTTAGTAGATTAGTTATTTTAATTACATAATACATTACCACTATATATATGAAAAATGGGTGGATGAATCTTGGATTAGAATGGATGATGTTGTATTTTCTATTTTAATGATAAAAAAAGTTCTAATATTTTTTTGTTGAAAATGATAGACCATAAAATAATTATGGAAAGGAATACATATAATATTTATAAAATGAGTATTCAATAATCTATCAATGTAATTATTATTGATAAAAAAATATGATTATGTTCCACAAAACATGAATAAATGGCCCATGTTTTAGGGGTCCATTACTTTATGAAAATATCAAGCTGGTTTTTCTAGTCTGGGAATCTTTGTGAAGTTTGGGTAACGGTAGGCCTATCGGTGGCCTTAGCCTACCGGTATCAGGGCTACTGGTAGCTCTGTCTACCGGTAGCTTGACCTACCAGTAGCTGTAACAACCAGTCGCTGTCAGCCGCCGGTGGTTCTTAGCTACCGGTGGCTCTAGCCTAACCCTGCGGGTTCTTTCTAGTAGCACTACTTAGGGTTTTAAACCCTCTTTTGACCCCATTAAACTCGATTTAAAAGCCCAGTAACACCTTAATTTTTTAATTAAATATTTAATGAATTAACCTGGTGTGTGCATCGGTTTAAACCACCAGACCCTTTAATGACATGTGGGTGTCATGGTCAACGCAAGACCCCACGCCTTACGCGGTTTCATATTCTAATATCAAATGTCCCATCCCTTATAAACAAAAGGGTTCATCGTAGGGTTCTTTTCTTGTTCACCCTGCGCAGGAGTACCCTTCATTCAGACGATTAGCTTTTCATTTGGACGAGTCGCATCGCTATCTGTGATGTTCCATACCGGCATGGCCATGCTTTGTGTTGGTGGTAGTGGTTTGGTTATATCCTTTCATTGGCCGATTTCTAGGTGATGTGGGTGGGGATGGGATCCCCTGTTGATATGGATTCAGTGGTTGTGAATTTTAAGATCGGGTGGTTACCTTGTTTATATCAAGAATTGTGGTGGGATCCTCTGTTGATGAGAAACCTTTTGGGGGGGACACAATGTAGTGTCTCAAGGTTGTCTTTGGTTCCAGTACTTTGAGGGATCTCACTTATCCCTATCTTGTTGTGACATTACAAGTGAACCGTGTGTGAACACATAAATTTAATTTTGGCTAGATCTTTTCCTTGGTTTGTTCTTTTGATATTAGTTTCCCAGTAGTGCATAAAATTATTTAAAAATTATTACTGAACACGAAAATAAGAATGGAAAAAATGGGTGTTATTGGTGAGATTCGTGAGTTAGAATTGAGTGATGTTTGTGTCCTTTTGGCTGGCTGAAGAAAAACATAACTTTGGGTTAGTGCTTGTTAGTTATATATATACTTTTAGTTTTGTGTTTTTTATTTGCGTCCCACCCATGTTGATCACTTAGTGAAGAACACCCCCATTTCATGGGGGAGGGTGTTCTTCCCAACACTATTATTATTGGCTGGTTATTAGCTCCTTTTCTGCTCCCTTTGCCGGATAGCCCAAGTATCTTCGGGCAGGCTGTGATGGCATGAGGTCCATTATTAGCCCATGAACCTTCGGGCGGGGTGGTGTGGTGGTTATGCCCCAGGTGTGTGCGGGCAGGTAGTTTCCCATGTATCTTTGGGATGAGGCCCAGGTGTCTTCGGGCGTGGTGGTGGATCTTCTTGCCCAGGTGTCTTCGGGCGTGGTTGTGGTTGTTCTGGCCTAGGTGTTTTCAGGCGTGGTTACGTGGGACAGTTGTGTCCAAGGTGTTTTCGGGAGGGATTCAGCAGTGGGACTACATGTGGTTGTGGCCTAGGTGTGTGCGCGCGGGTGGTGCAATGGGACTGCGATGAGAATGGTGGGATTTGTTCGATGTGTAGGATGATTCAATAACTAGTGGGAACGTGGCGTGGGGCACCCAAACATCGATGTGCTCTTATAATTTGTATTACTTTACTTTAGTTATTTGGGGAGTGTGCCTTGGTGAGGATTGGGTAGATAGTTTACCTTGTTAGGTGTTTGGTTTACTCATTTTTCTCAGGAGAAATTAGTATGTTCACCCACTTGTGCACGATAGTATTTGGTTTTGCCTACTGAGTATAATTGTATGGTCACCCTAAGTATACAAAAAATGCTTTCAGGTTTCCTGGAGGACTTCGGGGATCGCGCAAGACAATACTAACCCCGACCTTTGTGGCAGTTACAGTTTTTGTTTTTCATTCTTCGTAATTTACCCTTGTAGTCACTTTGTACCTTGTGGATTTTACATTTGTAACATGCATTGGGAATGGTTCTTGGTATTACTTATACTTTACTCTTTTGGTGTAATTGGGATTTACCATCTTATCTACAGATCTTATTAATAGAAAAGGGTAATGCCTTCCATTTAGTGTGTGATTATATACCCTTTGTGCTATTCACCACTCCAGGACCTATTGAAGGCGGTTTTCAGGGGTCATTATCTCTCCTTCAACATAATGAAAGAAGGGACTAACAGTCTACTGACCCTTCCATCATTTGGTGAAGGCTGGTCATGAAAAAATGGTATCAGAGGCTGATGGTTGAGAGATAGGATGGAGTCTAGAGTTAGGAACAGTATGGATTGCATGGGATGGTAGGAAAACAGTTTTCGGTGACCTTGGTGCGTGAATTAGGACTGGGAAGACCGGCTAGGACACATGATTTTAGGGCACCTCGTGATCCGATGCAAGGACTCTAGACCAACCGAACCACCAAGTGAAGCCACTCTGATTGCAGGGTAGAGACCCTATGAATGGTACATGCATCATAATGACATGTATCCTCGTGTTTCTGGGATGTCATGGGAATTATGAATAAACAAAAATATTATGAAATATTAAAGAAAATATTAATCACTTCCTGGGCTTAGGAATTCCTTGTTTACATTGCAGTTATGGCACCTGAAAGGTGACCACGTGTGGTACAGGCAATCGAGGCCCTGGGGACTACCTTGGCCTATCGGCAGAGAGCGGATTGAGAGGAGGAGGAAGACCAGTGGCAGAAGACACGTCGGGCCATCCAACGACAGACCCTCGAGAAGTATGAGGGCAGCACCTCTGACATGAAAATGGAGAGCTGGCTAGAGGAGCTGGTGATAGCCTTCGACTTGATTCGGGCTCTGACCGAGTACAGGGTTCTTCTGGACATCAGCTAGATGCGGGGAGCGGTGCGTCAGTGGTGGACACTTTACCTGGGGGAGAGGAGAGAGGCTGAGGAGGCATGGGATGATTTCGAGAGCGAGTTCTGGGCGGAGTTCCACTCCTCGATGATGAAGGCGGAAAAGAGACAGGAGCACTCTCCCTACAACAGTGGAGTATGTTAGTGAGGGAGCTAGGAATCAATTTCAAGGACCTCCTACATTTTTCTCCAGACCACTTTCCCGATGAGGAGTCCCGGGCAAGTTGTTTAGAGGAGGCTCTTCGACCCTCCCTCCATTATGATGTTACCCCCTTTACCCTGCGGATGTACTTGGAGGTCCAGAAGAAGGCCGAAGTGGTGGAGAGGATGCAGGATCTTGGAGGAGTGTCACGAGAGGGGATCCAGCTAGGAACATCAAAGGGGAAGGCCGTCAGCACCAGGCCTCTAGTGTCAGGGACCTCTAAGTTAAGACCAGCTGGGAGCATGCTGCAGTGTTTTCAGTTCTAATCCCCTGGTCCTCGCCCTTTTTCATTGGGCCTAGGGCCATGGTGCTTCATCTGTGGGAGCCCTGGACATCTCCGGAGTCACTGCCCAGACCGGGTATAGTATGGCAGTGGCGGAAAACCCCACCACCTGCCCTAACAGCAGCTTCCATGCAGGCCTTTCCAATAGCAGCAACAGGGATAGCGAACTCCCTCTTCTCCGAGGGAAGATGTAATAGAAGGAGGCCGACCTCATGGCATTCCTCTGAGACCTCAACAGCGGTGTGGTCGGGGCGGTGGCCGGTAGCCGAGGGGCTTAGGAGGTGGGCGTGGACAGTTACATGCCATGGAGGCAGCAGTTCCTGTAGTGTTGGAGGTTGTTCGAGGTACGCTCAGTTTGTTCAGTACCCTTGCTTATACCTTGTTTGATACCAGAGCTTTCCACTTCTTTGTTGCACCCAGTCTAGTTCATACCTTGGTTCTAGATGCCGAGAGACTTCTAGTTCCCCTAGTGTTGAGAACACCAGTCAGAGGTTAGACCGACTTGTTGTTTTTCTGTCGAGGATTCAGACTGATGATAGGGCCACATCAGTCGGTTAGGGATCTTCTTCTGTTAGAGATATAACCATACAATGTCATCCTATGCATCAACTGGCTATTCTCTATGTGTGACGTCATCGACTGTTTCTGAGGAAGGGTTGCGTTCTCGGACTTGGGCGGCCAGCGTGTTACCTTCACCGGCGAGTGGGGTAGTTAGAAGGGCAGCAGTCGAGAGGAACCCCTCCTCTCCTTGTTAGCTGAGCTGTCAGTAGAGTCATTAGATGCTGAAATGGTGGCGGTTCCAGAGATCGTCCATGAGTCTATGGACGTCTTCCCTGAAGAGGTGACGACTCTACCCCCTCGACGTGATATCGACTTCGGGATAGACCTGCTGCCCGGCGCTCGTCCGATCTCGATGTCTCCATACCGGATGACACCTTTAGAGCTACGGGGGATGCAGACCCAAATTGACGATCTGATGAAGAGGGGTTATTTTCGGCCGAGTGTGTCACCGTGGGGTGATCCAGTCTTGTTCGTAAAGAAGGGAGATGGTGGTCTCAGGTTATGCATAGACTACAGGAGGCTGAATTAGGTGACGATCAAGAATCGCTACCGTCTTCCGAAGATAGACGATCTTTTCAACCATCTGAAAGGGGCTGGGTGGTTCTCGAAGATCGACCTGCAGTCTGGGTATCACTAGCTGAGAGTGAAGGAAAGTGACATCTCAAAGATAATGTTCAGGTGCAGATATTGACAATTAGAGTTTGTGGTCATGCCCTTCGGTGTTATGAATTCCCCAGCTGTGTTCATGGAGCTTATGAACTCCATCTTCCGGGAGTCCCAGGATCGGTTCGTGGTTGTGTTCATCGAAGATATCCTGATCTATTGATGGTCAGAAGAAGACCACACAGGGAACCTATGGACAGTTTTCTAGGTCCTCCAACAACATCAGCCTTATGTGAAGTTGTCAAAATGAATGTTCTGGACATGAGAAGTGCACTTCCTCAGGCACGTGGTGTCCGAGCAGGGGGTAGCGGTGGACCCATCAAAGGTTGAGGCAGTTGTTTCTTGGGAATCACTCAAGAATGTGGCAGAGGTCCGTAGTTTCCTCGGGTTGGCTGGATACTATCAGAGGTTCGTACAAAACTTCTCCTGAGTTTCAGCCCCTTTAACAGCCCTGACCAAGAATGACCAGGTTTTCATGTGGAGTGAGCGGTGCGAGTCAGCCTTTAGCTATCTGAAGGAGATGTTAGTCAGTGGCCCAGTGTTGATATTTCTAGAAGAAGGGGTGGCGTATGAGGTGTTCTGTGATGCTTCAGGACAAGGCCTGGGATGTGTGTTGATGCAGGGAAAAGGGGTGATCTCTTATGGGTCCACGCAGCTACGCCCTCATGAGCGTAATTACGCCACCCATGACCTGGAACATACAGTGGTGGTTTTTTCACTAAAGTTATGGCAGCACTACCTCATCAGAGAATGCTTTGTGGTCTTCACAGATCAAAAAATCATGAGGTATATCTTCTCCCAGCGGGACCTAAACTTACGACACCATATATGGGTGGAATTCCTCCAGGATTACAACTTAGAAATCACTTATACTGAGGGAAAGGGAAATGTAGTGGTCGATTCCTTGAGCAGTAGGACGCAGAGGGATGCGATCAGAGAGTTGACGGACGCCTAGAAGGCGATGGATGAGGTGGATGCCTTGCACCTGGATGTGAGGATGGATAGCGGTAGAGGCTCCCTGTATCAGATGACAGTGCAGTATTGTCTGTTGCAGCAAGTGGAGAAGTTTCAGTTGGGAGACCTAGAGTGCAAAGTCATGCATGACCTATTTGACTAGGGAAATGCTCCGGAAGGATGGAAGGAGGATGGTCAGAACTAGATTCTTTTATAGGGAAGGTTGTTTGTTCCAGAAGTGATGTGCAACAGGGTTCTCAGTGAGTTCCACAGCTCACCCCAAGAAGTGCACCATGGAGTGTCTAAGATTTACCAGGTATTGAAGAGATAGTTTTGGTGGCCCGGATTGAAGCGAGTGGTGGAAGAATTTGTTGCCAAGTTCATAGTGTGTCAGCAAGTGAAGGCTGAACATCGAGTTCCAAGCGGCCTACTTCAGTCTCTCGATGTCCCCGAGTGGAAGTAGGATGACATCACGATGGATTTCGTCTTGGTACTACCTAAGGTCCAAGGGGGTTATGATGCCATCTGGGAGGAAGTGGACCTGTTGACGAAATCGGCTCACTTTCTAGCGATCAGGGAGTCAAGTGCAGTGGATGATTTGGTGCGAAGGTACTTGGATGATGTGGTGCAATTTCATGGGATTTTGAGGTCTATAGTCTCAGATAGGGATGCATGGTTTACCTCATGAGTCTGGATAGGATTACAGCATCCTTTTGGCACCCAACTGCATCTTAGCACTACTTTCCTTCCCCAGAAAGCTGGACAGACAGAACATACCATCTAGACCGTGGAAGATATGCTGCGGGCATGTGTTCTAGACTCAGGAGGATCATGGTTACGATACTTTCCCCTGGTAGAGTTTTCCTACAAATAACGGCTACCTCTCTACCATTGGTATTTCCCCGTTTGAAGCCTTGTACGAGAGGCCATGTCGGTCACTTGTGTGTTGGTCCGAAGTAGGAGAGGAAGACATCTTTGGCCTGGAGTTGGTTCAGAGCACGACATAGAAGGATCAGCTCATAATGGAAAGGATGAAGGCAGCTGAGGACCGACAGAAGTCTTATGTTGATACCAGGAAGAGGCCCTTGGAGTTTGAGGTTGGAGACCACGTGTTCTTGAAGGTCTCCCCTCGGCGTGGAAAACAGATGTTCGGTAAGGGGAGTAAACTTTTTCCCAGGTTCATCGGGCCTTTTGATGTGTTGTGGCGGGTCGGCGAAGTGGCTTATCAGCTAGCGTTACCACTTCCACTACTGAGGATACATGATGTCTTCCATGTGTCCCAGCTCTGTCGGTATCTGCATGATGATTCACACATTCTTGATTGGGGTGATCTAGACATTGAGGATGACATGAATTTTGTGGAGAGACCAGTGAAGATCGAGGAACACAAGGAGAAGGTGCAACATGGGTGAACCATTCCCTTGGTTCGTTTGTTGTGGAGACATGGTGGTCTTGAGGAGGGTACATGGGAGAGGGAAGCAGAAATGCATACTCAGTACCCAGAGTTGTTTTAAGTTTTGTAATGTTTTGTTTGTTATACCTATTGTGGTAGAACGTTCTGGTCTTTTTGGCTATGAAATGAACTGGTTTTCATTCCTCTGAATGTGTGTGAAAAGCCCTAGCTATGGGGGAGGAGAAAACCTGACCCCTAATCAAGACACATTAAGGTGGATGCGATTAATCCTGTGTAGACGAGTCAGTGCCGCCCAAAGCGGATAATATCTTGACATGGGGAAGGAGACTCCCCAACCCCCACATGCCTGGGCAGTTTGACATGATATGTTGCATGGTTCATGAAATAAGGGTGTTTTTAGGTAACATGTGGTTCACTCCTAAGAGGTATCATTTCGGGTGGTTGTTTGGACCCTCTATTCTTGTTTTATTCTCAAGGACGAGAATCATTTAAGGGGTATCTGATGTAATTGGCCGAGTTATAGCGGTCCCTTACTTTGTGAAAATCTCAATTTGGGTTTTCTGTTCTGGGACTCTCGGTAACGTTTGGGTAACGGTTGGCCTACCGGTAGGAGGCCTACTGGTAGCTTAGTCTACCGGTAGCTCTGTCTACCAGTAGCTCGGTCTATCGGTAGCTCGGTCTACCGGTAGATGCAGGCTACGAGTACCTCAGTCTACTGGTTGCTGCAGCCTACCCATAGCTCGGTTGACCGGTCGTTGCAGCCTACCGGTAGCTCTCAGCTACCGGTAGCTGTCAGTCATCGGTAGTTCTCAGCTTCCAGTGGCTCTGGCCAACCCCCACGGGTTCTTTTCAGTAGCACTCCTTAGTGTTTTAAACCCTAGTTTTACCCCGTTAAACTCGTTTTAAAATCCCGGTAACTCACTAAATGTTTTAATAGAATATTTAATGAATTAACCTGGTGTGTGCATCGGTTTAAACCACCAGACCCTTTAATGACGTGTGGGGTCGCGTGGTCAACCCAGGACCCAGCGCCTTACGCAGATCCGCATTCTAATCTCATCTATCCCTGCCCTTATAAACAAAAGGGTTCTCCTTAGGGTTCTTTTCTCGTTCACCCCGCACAGGAGTACCCTTTGTTCAGACAAGTAGATTTTCTTTCGGACGAGGCGCATTTCTATCCTTGAAGTTCCATTCCCGGTCTTAGTGTTTATCGTTGATCAACAAGTAAGGAATTTCTCCATAGACTCTTATTTATATTGTGTATCATGCAGGGTGGGCGTGCTTTTGATTCTATAGAATTCGATAAACAAGACCTAAATAGTAATAATGAACAGATGATATAAGGAAGGAAGGGGGGGATGTGATCATTGATGTTGTTTTATGTTATGATCTTCTTTCTGAATTGTGTGGGCTTAGCCTACTGAAAATCATAACCATTGGTGGTCTTTATCTGTGCACTAATGAACCCCTAGGGATTTTTTAACTGACTTGTTTTGTAATTGTTAACTCATGCTGTGAAAAAAGTAATTGGTTAATCACGTATATCCTGCTAAATAAATTGAGTCACCAAGATCAATGCTTCTGGGATAACCCTAGATAAAGCACACAGAAATTGAAATCATGGAATGTGTTAAATCTTATAAATCTGAAAATACCAGCATGGTCCTGCTTTGTGTTGGTGGTAGTGGTTTGGTTATATCCTTTCACGGTCCGACATTGGGGTGATGTGGGTGGGGATGGGATCCCCTGTTGATATGGATTCAGTGGTTGTGAATTTTATGACCGGGTGGTTAACTTGTTTATATCACGAATTGGGGTGGGATCCTCTGTTGATGAGAATCCTTTGTGGGGGGACACGAGGAAGTGTCTCAGGGTTGTCTTTGGTTCTAGTACATCAAAAGATCTCACATACCCCTTTGTTATTGTGACTTTACAAGAGAAACATATGTGAAAACATAAATTTAATTTTGTCTAGATCTTTTCCTTGGTTTGTGATTATGATATTATATTCCTAGTAGTGTATAAACTTATTTAGACATTATTACTGAACATGAAAACAAGAATGGGACAAATGGTTTTTGTTGGTGAGAGTTGTGACTCAGACTTGAGTGTTGTTTGTGTCCTTTAGGCTGGCTAAAGAAAAAACTAACATTGGGTGAGTGCTTGTTACCTATATATATACTTATTGTTTTGTGTTTCTTATTCACGCCCCACCCAAGTTGAGGACATAGTTCCGAATACCCCATTTCATGGGGGAGGGTGTTTTTCCCAATACTATTATTAGTGGGTGGTTATTATCTCATTTTCTGCTCCCTTTCATGGATAGCCCAAGTATCTTCGGGCAGGGTGTGATGGCTTGAGGTCCATTATTAGCTGAAGAACCTTCGGGCAGGGTGGTGTGGTGGTTATGGCCCCGGTGTGTGCGAGCATGTAGTTTCCCAAGTATCTTCACGATGAGGCCCAGGTGTCTTCGAGCATGGTAGTGGATCTTCTAACCCAGGTGTTTTCAGCGTGGTGGTGGTTGTTATGGCCTAGGTGTTTGCATGCATGGTTAGGTGTGGAAATTGTGACCTAGGTGTTTGCGGGTAGGATTCTACAGTGGGACTGTGTGTGGTTGTGGCCCAGGTGTGTGCGGTCGCGTGTGGAAGTGGGACTGCGGTGAGAATGGCGAGATTGACTCGATGCATAGGAGGTCTCAATAACCAGTGCGAAAGTGGCACAGGGTACCCAAACATCGATGTGGTATTATTATATATAATACTTGACTTGCATTATTTGGGGAGTGTTCCTTGGTGAGGATTGGGTGGATAGTTTACCTTGTTAGGTGTTTGGTTTAATCCTTTTTCTCACGGAACATTAGTACGTTCCCCCACTTGTGCATGAGAGTCTTTGGATATCCCTACTGAGTATACATGTATGCTCACCCTACATATAGAAAACTAATTTCATGTTTCCAGGAGGACATCAGGGATCACGCAGGACTAGACTAGCTCATACCTTTGGGGCAGTTACATTTGCTGTTTTTTTCATGGTACTTTACCCTTGTAGTCACTTTGTACCTTGTGGATTTTACTTTTGTAATAGGCATTGAGAATGGTTCTTGGACTTACTTTTACTTTCATTATTTGGTGTTGTTGGGATTTACCATCTTATCTCTAGATCATAGTAATAGAAAAAGGATAATTCCTTCCATTTAGTGTGTGATGCTATACCCCTGGAGCTAGTTGCCACTCCGGGACCCATTGATGGTGGGTTTCAGGGGTCATTTTCTCTCCTTCAACTTAAAGAAGGAAGGGTCTGGCAGTCTGATGTACCTTCCCTCCTTTGGTGAAGGCGGGTCGTGACACATGATGAGAAATTTTTCTGATTTCAACCATAATTATGAGGGAATGATATATTTAATAAACTGATTATATATCTTATCAATATCATTACTCAAGATATAACATTTGGATGAATATTATATCTAATTGTTCATAAATGATCCATAAATTATAAATATGTATAATGATCTAAAATAGTGTTTTTTTCAAAAAAACAACAAGATAAATAATGTTGTGTTTTTATATAATATAGTAGATAAGTAAACAAATTAATGTGAAGAGATATAATTCAAAAACGATATTACCAAAAAATCATACTAGAATGGAAATAAAAAAGCATCACCACATATTTCTTCATCAAAATTTCATAAATGACAATAGGATATAATGTTGATTGTGTTTTAATATAATACCTTATGATGTAAGTAGAAAAAATTTCTATCGGATATTAATTCTCACATGATCATTATAAATGGATAAACAGTAAGGAAGTTGTACGGATTTATAAATTAACACATTCTATTGAATATAATTGATATTATAGGCTAATATTGACAATATTTATATGTCTTCAATAAGATCTAGATACACTTTAGTTCTTTAGTATGACATATAATCCTCTAATATTTTGTGATTCTGAGAATACTATTGAAAACCTATAGGATATATTGAGATCTAATTCATTCAAACTCATAGGTTGTTGTGACTATTACATTCATCTAGTCATGATATCTTACAACAATAGATTTCACATGTCGATGTAATATGGTCCTTATGAATACCTATATGGAAATAAGTACGATATGATAATAATCCTACTTTTATGTACTCATCAACTCTTATTTTTTATTAATGTTTTTTGGGGTTCATCCATATTATTTTTACAAAAATCCATTGTTTTTTTGAATTTATGTAATTTTCACTGTTGTTGAATTGTATGCCTGCAATGATCACCCTCCCAGTGGAAGCCATAAAAAACCAACTATTGGGGGATTTTAAAACTAGATGATGGCCTGAGAATCATTTTTCCCATCGACGAGAAATCTTGAAAACCCATCGTATTGGTCTACAATGAAGGTTCATGATTTGGATAACAATACGGCCCGGCACAACCGACCATGTGTAGCACATTTAATTATTTTGGAAGTTGCTAAAAATTCTCAAACATTATTTTTAAATCCCTATTATCCCTATCTCCCAATATCAAGATTTTTTCTTAAGGCTCTCTTAGACCCTTTTAGATCCTCCAAACCCATTTATAGGTCGATCTATGAAGATTGAATCACCTAAAAACTCCTCCCAATATGTGAAACATATCTTATTATCTTGTCTTAATTTCTTATGCTCTATTGTTTTGGGTTTCTAGGATTTATATTTTTTTTAATTATAATTCCCCATTATTTTATATATTGAATCTAGTGGTGATTCTCGATTCTCCATTACTAATATTATTCGTTGTAGTTTTCCCATTGTGGGAATTATGAGTCGTGATATCCTTATTCTTGAAGGTTGTTCCTTTTATTTTTTCCCAATTGATTTAACCAAAAAACCATTCATTTGAATTATATTTGATTGAATGGTATTATTGAAAACATAATTTTCAACGAATTTAGAATTTTTTTGAATGAGACATTGGGAAAACTCCCAATTCCATTGAATTGGGGCATGAATTTAATTTTGGGGAAATTTTTTTAATTAAATTGGGGATTTAAAATTATGAAATTTATTTCTAAAATTAATTTCAAATTTGTTTTTTTGAAAAATTGATAAAATATTTATTTTAAGAACATATTTGTTTTATCCTAGAAATGAGAATTATTTTATTAAAAACTCATTTTGGTATCTAAATGGTAATTTCTGTATCGAATTGAGTAACAGTATAATTTTATTTAATTTTTTTTTTGAAATAAATTTTTTATTATGCATTTTTTATGGATAATATAATACATGGTAATTTCTTTGTTATTAAACAGAACACTCTATTGATACTTTACAAATCTAATGAGGCATATGAAAGTGGCCACATCCTTAATGAGATGATGATGAGTCCTCTTTGATGATGTTATAAAGGATTTCTGTACACATACAACAATGATAACCTATTCATGTATGTGAGGATCTCATAAATTATAACAATCATTCTTCTTGGTAGAAGACCATGTTTTTCAATTGTGAATATTTTTATATATATTCCATTTCATAAACTTATTTACACATGAACTTTGAATTTATATTAAATATTTTGTACAAAAATATTTTTAATACATTGTTTATAAATGTTTCCATCAATTTATATATAAATAATAATATGTTTTAAATATGTTTTTAGAACTAACATGCAAGTTTGTTTATATATGTTATTTTTTTAGAATTGATTCATTGAGATTTGTTTCTATTGGGACTTGGGTTGTTTTTACTGATCTGAATTTTTTTATTTATTTGTCCTATGGTGTTTTATTTTTTATAAAAACTTGTAACTATTTCACTCGAATTTATTATTTAAAAATCATTCCATACTTATATTTTTTGAATCTAGGTGATTTTATCAAACAATTGATGATCATGAATTCCCTTAAGTGTATGTTAGCACCGGCTCAGTTATAACGATATCATGGTATCTAGGGTCGTTCATGGAATTGTGGTATCAATTTTTTAGGTTGAGCATCATTCATTTTTGTCGTTATGTAGTTATGGAAAAATACTGGGACATATGAGGTAGTTATGAATGAGTTCCAAGATAACACATACTGTAATGAAATATAATTCACCCGGCTGGTTTGTAAAGGCATCAGGTGGAATAGTTATAATTATTTTAATGTTTTATATTGGGATATGATGAAATAAAATAGTTTTATCTATTTTATGAGATTAATTTTCCTTTTACTTCGTTTATTGTTAATTTGTTCTATTCATTGTTTTTGGCTATTGTGTAGAATCATCCCTTAGGGAAAGAGTGTATATAGAATACATGAAGATGAAGATTGTGAACCTCAGTGAAAAATACTCCCATGGACCAAAATATGGACGATTTTATCATTTCTTCTATAAATTTTCTCAGATATAAACCTCCAAACATTCATTTTTTGGGTCATGTTTTCGTACCTTAAAGGGATGAATTCAAAAAATAATTATCTGGAATTTCATTACTATAAACCATTGTAATTTAATGACTCAAAAAGTTTCAAGATATGGGGATTGGATGATGAATATATATCTTGTATTAGAATTCACAGAAACACTTGATACAATCGATGTTAATGTGACACCTTCATCCACGAAGGTCCTATAAAGAGAGGTCGAGACTTGATGGCAATGGTGAAGAAGCATGATAGAGTATAGTGGAAATAAATTAGATTTATTTTAACTAACTAGTTAATTTATGATTCTATAGTGTTGGCCACAAGTATTGAGTTATTCAAATTTGACCACGATGATAGGATCATGATAGAATATGAAAATATAGTGGCTGACCTTGTGATGTTTGAACCTGATATTGGACAACATGAGAATACGAACACTATAATTTTTGAGATGGTACTTTGATATGATATTAATTCTCAAAATTTCATTTTAAGGAATTATTCTTCATTTGATTTTTTTGATAGTTAATTGTTTTATGAAATTGACCATGCTGTATGTGAAGGTTGATTTGTGGTCCTCTTTCTCATTGTAGAGGTTCAATGAGTTCTTCTAATTGGATGACGATCGATGATTCTCATAGGGGTTCTCAACATCAATGTTTTTCTAAACATATTACTATGTAAAGCATAAGACATTTGATTTTCTACTAGTGTAGATATCAAGGAAATTCTTAATATATTTTTTCTAACACACCTAAAATATGTTGTTTCTAGGATACTCAACTAACATATTGATGTTCTATCATGCCTTTTCTTCTCCACGTACTATAATAGGATCATAAATGCCTAATTTTTTTTATTCAATAATATTATTCATCTAAAATAGTTTTCCAACATCAGGAATTATGAGAAAATCTACTACACATAGTGGTTGTGTTTAGAAGAAGAAGATACAGGTGTAGTGAAAATGAGATGTGACATTACTATTTCTTAATATATAGTGAATGACTTATTTGATATTGGCTAATATCATTCATTTTTTTCAAATTTTATTTTAATTCTTCATGTTTATCTTATTTTACATTAATAAAATTTGATTTATATTACTACACCACTCTTAATGAAGATAATGCCAGGTCTATGTAATCACGCATGTGTTTTCTCTTTAACAGATTTTGATTTTCCATTGTATTTTCTTGTTCACAACATGATTTATTTTGATTTTAAAATTGTTGTGGACTTGATCATTTCCATTAAATTGTGTATTGATGGTTATCATAAATGGGTATCCTTTATTGTGCTAAATGGTGTTTGTAAAATCATTCTAGGAGAGAGGTACATGAGTTAGAGTAGATTCAAGATATCATATCTAGTGATGTGGAAACTAAAATATGTGTTCTATTTTTATATTAATATATAATCATTGAGGGGTGACCTATTTACCACAATTGTAAAGTATCTTAATTTTATTCCTTATAACATACATAGTTTTAAATTTATATGGTTGGTTTAGTATTATATCGATTTAGTGTTAGGTACTCTACCAATGTCTATTAATTCTTACCATATGGTACTATTTGAGATTAAATATATAATGAGCTGGTTGGATGATCTTTTAGAGATAGTACTTATATGGATTATTCGGTCACTTACATCTGTTTTTGTTCTACTTTACATATATGTTGATGGGTCATATTTCATTTTACCAAATAACTGATAACTCAATCAAGTTATCATATATAACATGTATCTGTTTCCATATATTGATAATATTTATACAATATTAAATGGTTTAAGTTGTTCATGAAGATTGGTCATCTTTTTGGTTGCCATCAGTTGAGAATAAAAGAATATGGCATTCCAAAAACAACCTTTCAAAGTCTTTATGACCATCATGAGTACCATTTTATTCAATTGGATCTAAAAAATGCTTCTTTTTTTGTTATTTATTTAATGGAATGTATTTTCCCTGAGTATCTTTATAACATTTTTTTTATCTTTTTATATGATATCCAAGTATATTCTATGTCTGGGGAAGATCATTTGCATCATCTGAGAGTTGTTCTAGAATAGTTGATAAATCAACAATTTTATGAAAATGCTAATGAAATGTGATTTTTGGATTCAAGAATTAAATTTTCTAAGACATTTGGGGTCATATAATTGTACTTAATTTTATACTATGAAGGTGAAGAATGTTATGAAATTGGAATTACTACAGAATGATTTTTTGATTTGAAGCATCATGGGTTTGGGTGGGTATTTTCAGCAGTTTTTAAGAGACGTCTCAATGATATCTTATACGATAGTTCCCATAACTCGGAATGGAGTAATGATTCTGTGGGTTGAAAAACATCATAATTATTGTGTTGAGATGAAATTTCTTTTGAAAAAATAAATGATGTTAACACTTGAGAGGTCAGTGTTGGGATATATGGTGTTCATTGTGGAATCATAATTGGATTATGGTACTCATCTTATGCAATGCTATCATGTCATTAGATATGGTTTTCAACTTCTCATTCTTCACTAGAGTAATTACCTGACCTATTACATTGAAATTGTATCTTTGATGGATATTATTAAGAGATTTCGACATTAACATTTAAAAGAAATTATTACCATATATTTTGATCGAGGATCATGAGTTACATAATCTCTAAAAAATATAAAAATCTCACCAATATGTTTTGAGTGGAATTAATTAAATATTTTTATTTCAGCATCATGTATACCATGTTGAAAGTAATTTTCATAGATTATTATTTGAGTAGGATGTTTCTAACCCATGCCATGAAATAATCATCAGAACAATGTAATATGATTGCAATCATTGCAACGTTAAATAGAGGATTTCTTAAATTAGTGGATTGGATTTCTTTATCCAGGGTTCAGTCAACCTCCCCCCTTATCAAGATCATTCTACCATAAAAAATGTAATTTTGAATTTATTAGAATTATATTATTTCTTTCTGGTGGGGTGACAATTTATTACTATTCATTCTACAGATATGGAATTTTATTCTATTGGAATCATTTTTTGTACTGGTATCGGTCTAGAGAGATGTGGTGGGGGATTTCCATACATTCTAGTGGGTAGTTCTCCCTAGAACCGTGATGATGTTTTATGGAATTTATCAATCATTCTAGTGTCTTGGTATGAGGTGAGGCATTTCAGATTTCATATTCAATTGTAATACAATCCATCATGTTAAGGCTAAGAATCAATTTCCTATGAGTTTTTTCATTCAATCCAATGTTTCTACTAGGAAGGTGGATGAGATTTCTAAGTAATTTTAGGTCAGTTTCATACCCATCTAGTGGAAGAATAATGTGATATAGGATATGATTGATTGTTTGAAAAAATAAGATAAAGTATTACCCATTCATAATAAATATAATATAGAGGTTTTGGAAAATCTCTATGTGAATGATATTTTCCATTTTCATGGAGATCCCTCTGTTTTATTATTTTATAGATATCCCTTATTTAATTATCACCTGTGGATATACCTTCACGAAGAACAGAAATCATTGATTCACTTGTGTATGGATGACCATCTACCTTCAAATGTAATACATACGCCTACGGGCCTTGTAAGGGTTCCACCTCATCCCTTGAAAGGTGGATTATCAAAAATTAATAATAAATGAAGGCCTTAGGGCCATTGGATGGATTAGAATGTCTCTTTTTGATTCCATGTATAGATGGCCTTGTAAATCACTTTTCAGTTAGATAGATATCACTGAATATTATTTGTTTGGGTCGTGCATGGTATGTTAGATGAAAATAAAGATTCAATGTATTTTTCATATAATAACGATTCCATAGTTCTATAATAAATCATATTCTACTCATTTATATAGGTCATTAGTTTTTTTAGATGCTGATTTGGGGATCTTGAATGAATCCACTCTGTTGGGTCATAGACACCTTGAGAGGAAAGGAAGTATTTCCCTTTATTTTGTTTGACTATTATAGGTTTTACAGAAGGTGGTGAATATGGATTCTCAATTATAAATTCCACCATATATGATGTCTATACATAAGATGATTCATATATCTCCGATATGAGGTTATAATTTTGATCCAACTAAAGTATTTAGATGGAAATATTTTGATATTCAGTCACATTTATCACTGACTGGATATCCTATAAGGGTCATTGATTTCGGGTATCAGGTTACTTAGTAATAGGATGATACCTTGTGTTTATGTTCTATTCAAGAACTAGTCTAAAAAACATGATACATGTGATAGGGTGGAAATTATGAGATATTAGTGGCATCACCTTTTCGACATGGATGCTTCAGGACATGAATTATGGGGAAATTTTTATTATGGGGTGGTTGTAATATCATGCAATTGTTTTTATGTAGTTCATGGAACATATTTTTTCCTGCATTTGTTGGGTTTACATGGAATTTCCCTAAAAAAATATATATAGAGAGAGAGTTAATGTGTTGTTTATGTATGGCACACAGTTTTCCAAAACCATTCCCCATCCCAATGGAAACCATGAAAACTAAAATTGTGGTTTTTTTCATGGATGGATCTTGGTTGGAAAAATCATGAACCCACCAAGGATAACATGTGAATCCACATAAAAGGGTGTACTATTATCGTGCATTATTGAGAAAATAGTTTATAATTTCCCACCTAACAATTCATATAAGATTTTATTCTTCTAAAAATTGTTAAAAATATTAAAAACGACAATTTTACCCCCCACTCATCCCTAACTACCCATAACATGATTTAGATTCTTTATAAAGATCTCAATGTCCCTTTTTTGGATCCTCCAAACCCCTTTATATTTGAATATAATAAAAATAATTCATTTCATTCACCTATATGAATTTGAATATTCTATTGTTAGTCTATAACAATATCTTCATCTCTCTCTCTCTCTTCCTTAGGGCTTGATAGATCCCCATGTTGTGGTAGGATCTAAATCATGATATTTTAGATCTTGAGTGAAGGCGTGATATTCTGATATTTGTGGCCAATATTCCTTAGTGATGTTTTCCCTTAGTAGGTGTTGTGGGTATTGATCTTCATGTATTGGATTGTAGTTCCATTTATTATTTTCCATTACATTTATCCAAAAAAATAATGATTTAAAATATATTTAATTAATTTGTATTATAGAAAGGCCCAAATCCCATTAAATCAGGATTCTAATTTTTTTATTCTTGAGATTACGGGAAAACACCCAATTCCAGTGAATAGGGAATGATTTTAATTTTATGGAAATTTGTGAAATTAAATTTTGGAATTTAAATTATGAAATTTATTATTGAAATTGATTAAAAAAATTTATGTGTGAAAAACTCATTAAGAACCCAATCTGTTATCCTGGATAAAGGTATGATTTTTTTAGAAAACCATTTTTGCTTTTAAATGAAAATCAGAATATTGAATTGGAAATGAGAAAATAGTGGTTTAAATAATTTGGAAATAAATTGACCTTTATTTTATTAATGAATATGAATGATTAGGTAGTAATGGAGGTATTTCAGAAAACACTCTGTTGAAAATTTAAAAGTCTAAAAATATATATGAAGAATATCTCTTCCCTGATGGGATGGTGATAAGTCCCCTTTGAACAATATCTCTGAGATGTGAGTACAAAAATTGTTGTGATCATATATTTTTGTGTGTCAGAATCACATAACCTGGAACTATCTATCCTCATGGAAGAAAAACATGATGACCATAAGTGAATATTTTAATATAAATTCAATTAATTGTCAACTATTTGACATTATCCATGTAAATTTTTCAAAACTATATTAATGAAATGATTTTTAAGTCATTATTTAGAAATTTTTCCATCAATTAAATTATAATGAATTATTTATATAAAATGTTATTTTGTTTATTTCATTAATATTTAGGTAAAATTGAATTCTTTTTTAGGTTAATAAATTGGGAATCATTTTATGGAATCAATTCTGGGACCCTAGCTGTATTTTAACTCAGACCGTACCTCTACCTTTGGTTGTTTATAGACTATCAACTTCAAGGTTCAAGATAATGTATTGGTATATATGGAGGTGGTACTTACTATTGATCCATAAGGCTATGATATATGTGTCTGTTAGGACATGGATTATTTTTACATTTTTTAATTTTGGTAATTTTTCTCTCAACAGGGTTTTCAATTGTGTATACTAACATATAAATATTTCATCCACTATTCATGTGAAAAAAAAATTCCATACGTATCATGTATTATTATAGGTTATTTTTTCCTCCATTTGGGGATCTGGAATGCCCTTCGGGATACGTAATTGTAAGCTATAGTATCAGGGTACAAGGGTATCTATGATGGTTCACGGCAACCAAAAAATGAAAACATGTTGAAATACTGACTTTGAATCAATTCTATATAGACCTGATATAGATAAAGAAATTACAGATAATCTTATATCCAATCATTATAAAATAAGGTCATTATATGTTTGATATAAGAGTTATGAAGACAATTGAAGGTCGGATATAACATTCCATGTAAGTGGGAATATATTATAATAAATTTCGACATGGAATATTGTATTTACATTAAAAAATAATAAAATATTTTTCCCAATGTGTATTGTTCCTTTTGGGATTCATAATCTATATGTTAGAGTTACTTATCACTAGTTATTCTCATTGAACCTCATCCAAGCTAAGGATGAGTTCAAAATATCTATCTTGAGTAATGATGTTACTATTTAATCATATATAATAAAATCAAATTATTTACTATTGGGGAAAAATAATTATTCTGAAAAAAATTGTAAAACGAAGGATTATAGAGAAAAAAATTAATGAAATAAAAAAAATAATGTGCTTAAAGTACTTTTGAAGATTCCAAAATTTTAGGAGGCTACATAGGAACCCAAGGATGTGATGAGACATTAATTTCATCAATTGATTATACTATGTGATGAAATTTCAAGGGATTAATTATTTTTAATGGTTTTATCATAGAAATAATGTGAGTATATATTTATTTTCAATTGAAATAATCATGATGTATCTTATAAAATTCATTAAAAGAAACCCTGAGTGAATATAAAAAAGGACTATGAGTCATTTAAAAATAGTTATTAAATCTGATGGAATAAATTGAAATAACATTATTATATAATTCATATATAAATGTATCGAATAATTAAAATTTATTTATTAATTCATAATAAATATGTACACATCTATTTATAGTCATTTTTCTGTAAAAAATGTTTTCATGGAAAGATGATTTTATTGAATTTTGTACATAATTTTTTTTATTAATTAATAGATTTTTGATAATTTTATTATAAAGTGAATATAATTATAATTATTAATATGTAAATGTTATTTTTTTTGTTAATTTTAATGGTTTTATAAAAATATAAAATTTTAGTGAATTTTGATAAATAATTTTTTATTCATATTGTGATTTATTTTCAAAAAAATGTTCAATGATTAATATTATTTTAATATAAATAAAATTTCATTAATTTTTTTTAATTATTTACCTAGTATAAATCATTATGGTTTTTTTGGTTATAACATCATTTTTTGTAAAAATAAAATTTTTTAATTTTTTTTTCATACGTCTAATTATTTTATTATAAAATTTAATTAATATGAATTTTATAAATTTTTAAATTAAATATATTGATTATATATTCAATAATATTTTTTTATCATTTACTTTATTTATTTTATTGGGAATAGAATAGATATAAATTATGTTATCTCATTAAAATGAATTAATCTAAAATGATGTTTCATGTCATTTTTGACACTTATTTGAAAAATAAATTATAAATCTTTTAAAATTTTTGACTAGGATAATAGATTTAAGAATTTTAATATTCATTACTATAATATTTTAATCATTCATTATATTTTTTTGATACAGTTAATGTGAAAAATAATAAAATTATGTTCATATGGTTAATGTAAAAACAATATTGTAAAGGGATAAATTAGTAGATAGGGGTAGAATTCCACAATCATTTGTCAAATTCATATTTTTTATATTTTTAAACTTTATATTATCCTATAATATAAATATTTTCAAATTTTATCTCATTTCCCATGAAAGTGATGTTATATCTTTGACGTATTTTATGAAATTAATTGTGTGTCCCTACAATCACATATAAATGAATATTTTTCTCTTCCCTTACAAAATTAGTGATTTTTATTTAAAAAATACAATCTCTAATGATATCAATCACCATAATACTCTATATTTTTCCATCTAAAATTTCCAATCCATTATGAAATAATGATTTTGTAAATGTGATCTCTAAAATAATCAAAATAAATCCTTATCAAGACAATTTACTATTATATCATATTCTACAGACACTAAACCTATTATATCAATCATATCTTGATGAATATATTAACTAAAATATATTGAGTTTTTATTATGAATGTGTAATGACCATTTCCAATTAAATTAAATTTAAATTGGAGATGAAAGTATTTCTTATGCGTACATGTGGACTTCCCACTCCACGTAGCGATATGATTCATTGTAAATCATTTTATTTCATGATTATCCATGATGAAATAATTAATATATATATATATATATATATATTAAAAATATAATTCTATAATATGTAAATAATGTAAAATTATAATTTACCTTTCTTCTATTCCACGAATCATTTATTGGAAATAACAATAGTTCATAAGAACAAACTACATTCTCCATGCATGGATGTAATTCAATTTTAATCAACTTTTTATGAATGGTTATATAGATATATAATGAATATATATGATGCTAATATTATTTTTAAAATTCACGATATGATGTAACCATGATCAATGTGCATATAACATAACTTAAGAACAAAAAATTAATTGAAAAATAAAGAAGTTATTGATGGTTATGGGCACAACTAAAGTTCCAGATCAAGACTTCCCACCATAGATTTTTATTGTAATCGATAATTAACATCATGTTAATATGAAAATTAGTGTCACTTTAGTTGAATTTGATCAATGATTATTGATTAGTAATAAAATTAGAACCAAACCATTAGATCATCACATATTATTTATAATTAAATTTTTGAAAATAAATAGTTGTATTTGAGGAAATATTTCATCAATGAATGATCTAAAATGTGTATATATTAGAAAATAATTTCATTGTAAGAATCAAGAATAAATTCCCACTAGTGGGGATATAATCATGTTCCAGGAACCTTCATATTTCTTTATTGGAATATTTAAGTAATATTATAGTATATCCTAATGCTTGCGTCAATCACATGTGATCACCATGAGAATCCCATCAACGTAGTGTTGTGTGAAATATCTCTTGACATTGGAATGGTTGTGGAAAAATAATAGTGAATGATATTTAGAGTTTTTTTGAACAGGGGGATCTCTAGGGATTTTATAGGCTTATCTCTGGATCTCATTATGCACAACAAAAATGAATTGGTCCTCCGAAAAAAAGTAATTGTGTTTATATATCGCTATGTTTAGAAAATTATTATTTCATATGATCCCTTTATATTTTTCATAATCATTATGAAACCCTCTTTCTAGAATGAAAATATTATAACTATAATTTCATTACATTCTCTAAACTAGTGAATATAATTAATAATTATTTATTCAAATAATATTCAACATGTAATATGTTTCAACGAACATATAAAAATGGGTTTTTCAGTCCTCAACAATATTTATCATACATTGGAAATTGAGTATTTATGCAGAAAATAAATATCAATTCCTTATTTAACAATAAAGAAATATATATTATATATTCACTAAATAGGAAATAAATATTTATGAAAATCATTCTCAGAAAATATTCAGTCAAATAAATAGATATATATTATTTGAGATCATATATACATGAAAAATATTTATACCACACGTGGGAAAAATATTTAATCACGATACTAAAGAATAAAATATATAATTATGTTATTGAAGTTATGTATACTATTAGTGTGTGACCCTCA
The DNA here is from genome assembly GCA_963277665.1 of Viscum album. Classification (NCBI taxonomy): domain Eukaryota; kingdom Viridiplantae; phylum Streptophyta; class Magnoliopsida; order Santalales; family Viscaceae; genus Viscum; species Viscum album. The sequence continues at coordinate 149,241,131 of OY728128.1, read as the reverse complement.
TTGAATCTTTCTTAGTGTCATTATGTTTTGTGACCTGAATTCAATTGTTAGGGTCTAAGAGCAATCCAAGGAACCCATGGACAATGAAGATAATTCCCAATTAAAATAAACTACATTCTGATGCATATTGTGTTATATTATTTATTTATTAATCTATATATAATAATGTATGTTTATTGTTAGTTCCATTCACTTATGTGATTGATTCCTCTTTTGATAACTTTTTTCGAACGTAAACTTTCCAACAATACACCATGAAAATGTATTAATTTATGTTATATAATCCCCATGAAAGATCTGTAGACATTAACATCCGTTAATGGATATAAGGGAAAATACATTCTCTCAATAATCATTAATGAAATATTACTTTTATGCACCAAACATATCATATGTAGCTACAAAAAAGTCGTCATACTGTTTATAAGTACATGAATCTACACATCTAATAACTATCATTTATAATAATATTAATCTGTATGGATTAATATAGAATTACATTTATTACAATAACCATTGACACATATGAATATTGATTTCCTACTAGAGACTCTTAATCCCATAATATCCTACATAAGATAATTCCATGAGATACACAAAGAGACAGTTCTTAGATATTCTATGAGTCTACTCTCAAAAAGGGATGTTATATTTTGGTCACTAAAATTATTTAATTTGGATATAGAATGTATATTTAAAAACTATTATTATTGCTCATATGGGTTCTCAAAATTACATTGAACTACAATGAATTTATTTTTTAACAACAATACTTACAGAATTATCAAATGATTTGAGAGATATTAAAACAACTAAGATGTGTTGATGAGATAATTAATATTCTAAAAATAAATAGGCATTATCATAAAATACCAAATTAAATTTCTAGGGAAACAACTCTAATGGACTCCAGCATTAACTCTAGGAAACAGGTAACATCCTTTAAAATTCTACATATATCATCATACTCCGACATCGGCTAATATAGGCCTATAGTCATAGGGAATTTGATAATTTTTTTCTGTTGAAATTATCTTACTAAAACATCATCCCTCTGAGAAAAATACCTCAAGAGGAGATATGTTAAATAATGTTATTTTTCTATTTTTTGTGTATCGCCCTATTGCTAGAGCCACCACTATAATAATATCACAATACAATGTGATAGGGTCTTCACCCACAGTTTCCACATCTTGATATATTTCAAGAATTCATATCCAAACATCTTATTTGTCTTTAACATAATAATTTATATATAAAGACTCCATTGTAGAAGAAATTACAATATGATATATTGAAATTCACCATCTCACATATCCTCTAATGAGAATGAAAATATATCCTTAGTGTGACATCAAATACATTATTTCTATCTAAAAATAGGCATCATTATTCCCTCTCATAGTTAGCTCTTCATCAACTCTATTATCCATTAATTTAGTAATTGATCATCTCATATAATTGTGGATAAACAGAACAGTTGAAAAAATTAGTTAGCTTATACATTATTTGTATCTACCTATCATAATTAATGAATAAGAAACATAATGCATGGTATATTACAAGGAAAAGATGATTGATTATATCATTGATGCGTATGGTATCTTACTAATTATCTATTTCTTCTCTTATTTCTAATGACACATTTGATTTGGATGTCGTATACCATATGTAACTGGAACCAATATCATCATAGATTGTTCAATACTAATGAAAATATGTTTATTTCTAAAATTATTACAATGAATTAGTTACAGAATCATCATCGATAAATTAGGTAACACATTGATCCCTAAAATATAGGATACATAAAATATGTCCATCACTTAGAAACATTTGTTTTACTAGTCCTTAATAGAAGATAGGACCTTTATGTCTTTTATACTAATTAATATATAATCAGTATATACTACTAGTATAATGACTTCATTCCCACTAAATAATATGTAATCTGATGAAACCAAATTATTTTGTAGCTTCATCAAATAAAAATTACCATCACATCTCTACGGCAATATTTGCATCAGTATGGTCATATGATCTCACATGAATTATTCATAGCATATAGAATAAATTTTAAAATCACCTCTTCTAATTAATATTGTGATTTTATGTCATTTTTCACTGATGAATAATTTCAATGGTCGTTTGAATGAACACCTCTATATATTAAACACACTCTTTGTCCATTTGTGTGCACATTGTTTATACAATTCTCATTGTTATAGATGAGCATCAAAGATATATTTTATGTCATATTGATAACCATGATCTCATTATTATGATTTGTGAAGATGTTATTTGTTCATTTTCTCTATGAAAATCACTCTCTCTCCTGGATTAATGAGGATAGAGAATTTATGATTCTATTGGAGGGAATAGTTTTCAAAATATAAAACCCCTTCCCTTATATTGTGAATGTCAAAATTACCTAGTTTGGTTTCCCCAACCCCTGTGTATTAAAATTCAACTACATAAGTTATAAATAAATAATTATAAAGAAACAAATTCATAATAAATATCATTTATATGTTATCACATATATATGTATATTAAATATATTACATTACCGAACAATATTAGTTAACTCAACTCATAATTATCAGTAATAATGAACATAGAATGAATATTAAAATATTATATATTTCATAAGATAATTACATATATTTAAATAAAAAAATATAAATAATTCTAATAAATATTTTGATCCAAAAGAATCAATAATTGAATAATAAAAATTATATCTATTTATCAATGATTTCTACCTCTTAGAAAACTACCAAACCACTCAGTGGGGACCATTATGTCATATATACATCATCACCTGAATGGAAAATATTTTTTTGTATAATAACACATCCCATAAAATCTATTCCCTTTTCATGATATCAGTTAATAGTATTCACTATCCTAGAACAGAGTCATACAACAAATCATGTCCCAAATGTTATAAGATAGAGTCCTAGAAACGATATTCATCCTCTAAAAACACTATGTAATATAATATCATACCTTTAGGCATATCATAAATCATGTTGAAAACAATATACATTATCCATCCTTTCATAATTATTAAATGATATAATGGGATGGAATTACATTTGATAGACATGGAAATTTATTTTATAAAGTTACTACCATCCAGGCCAATTGGTCCCTATATATCACATCCTTAACTCAGAAGTGAACATATTTATCTCTATAATTCAACCAATGTCATTCCATCAATGATTCTCCATGAAAATACCACACTATGAATTTAATGTCATGGTTTCTTCCTAACATCATTGTACATGATCAAATATCACAAATTAAAAATGATCTTTAGCCAAATGATAGGAAAAAATCTCAGTAGATAGGAACTACAAATGATACATGAAACACGTGGTGTTTCAATTTGTGGGTATACCTTATTTATCATGCCAAATGGATATCACCATTGGTTGAAATAATGAGAAAAATTATTAGTTTTTATGGGCCCCTAGAACAAGGTAGTCAGACATAATTTCTGTCAAGTCAAAATAACATATCTAGACAATTGGCCATTTGATTAATATTACTATCACAAATTTATGAGGTTATAATTAAATCCTATGAACTTATTTACAAATTTTACATAAGAATAATATTTTTTATTTTTTATTTAAATAGTGGAATAAAAAATATATACATTATAATGGTGGTGGTACATCATGTATAACTCATTGCACATTTTGTATGGTAGTAAAAAGTAATAGAAATGCTGGATATGGAATCCCAATATTTCCACACTACAACATGCATTGGATCCCACATTATACTCATTTTTGATAACATTAACATGATAAAATCATGTTTCTGTTGAATATATATTTATTCATTGTCATTATATGTTTAAACTTCATGATAGTTATAATATAAATGACAACAACTCATTATGTAAAACTCCTCGTGAGATGAAAGCCCTGAGTAGATATCATTTTTCCACTATCTAAACATTAATTCATGGGTAATATTATTAATATAAATATTTTCATTTTAATTAATTACCTACACGGTTTGTTTCTTTGAACTGAAAAACCATTTTGCGTTCTATACTACATATTTAGCTACCTCAAAATCCCCCCCCCCCACACACACAGTATTTATATACATGGATACCACCAATTTGAATGATGCTTAATTTCACATTAAAGTAGTATAAATAACATATAATACCATATTTTCCTAATATTAATACTAGTTTCTTCCACTTATAAATAGTATCCCTTCATATCCACACATGTAATATATAACTTGTTTACTCTTTCAAGGACATTCACATAGTTATAACACATTCCATTTCATTCGTAATATATATAAATGATATTTTATTACAATTTTTTAATTACTTCAATATTATATTATATAAATATTATGGAAGGCATAATTGATCACTCATAAAAGTTTGTGTAATTGAACTCACCACTTTAACCTCATCCTAATTCCCTTACTTTTCTCCTTGCAGTAATTTTTATCCATGTTTCATTTGCGACTATTCTGTATCAATTTTTTTTGAAAATTTATTTTTTATCACATTGTTAGTGTTTGTACAATTGACAGAGTATAAGCATACACTAGATATACCTCATAATACCTCATTCTCATGAATATAGGTTTCCACATTACATTGATATCTATACAATTAATTTCAATCTATTATCATAGAAATTTGTGTGAAATATATATTTTCCATATTCTTTCAATCATATTTTACAGAAAATACAGTGGTTATGACAATGTATTATCATACACTCAAGGAAACAACAAATTCAAAATGAATATTCTAGGATCATGGTTTTTAAATCAACCCAAATCATGATTTTATTGATTACACCGATTATTGGGAATCTATATTTCCCCCAAATCATTATAGTTGCATCATAAAATCCCAATATATTATATGTGGTCTAGATATGTGACACACAAAAAGATAATATAAATTATATATGAAATGTAAAAATATAATGGATATAGAAGGTTGACTCTGTATAACCAATCATTCATTATTTGTACCTTGATTTTACCAAACATGTATAGTTTCAAATAAATATCCACTATATAATTAAATATAATAATAACAGTATAAATTGATACATGGAATCTATTATTTAATATTAATTGTTCTTTTAAAATTTTGTTAATTGACATATACTACCTACTTGTATGTATTAAAACTATCAATGGATAATATATTACTCTTTGAGGGGGAATATTACACCACTACTATTGTTTCACTCTTCCTACATAATATGAGTCTTTAGAACATTCTTCTTCCATGGTTTCTTATAGATATATTTCATATGTAAACTATTTTTTCATCTATATCATTGAATTATACCTTGTCAATGTTTATATTACTATCACAATAAGATATGTGAAAACTATTTAGATATATATCATATCATATAATTATAATTATTCTGTAGTAAATATTAATATAATAACTGATATAAACTTTAGAATATTATCTATGACCCATAATGTGTTTTTTCTTGATGGACTTTTGATTATATCCATGACAATCTCCTTGTTACTAATCACTTGTTCTTATGAAAATTGACTTATATAATACTGGAAGTCATATTATATCCATTTTTTATTACATATGGTATATGGTAATGGGAAAATATATTTATTTTCATATATTGTATTAGAAATTTAATTAAATACAATGGTAGAGTTTAAATATTTATTCATATTTTACTTATGTCATTACATTAATTGGTTTATGGAAATGTGTGATTAGGAATTACTCCACGCTAAATTTAATTGATAATTGTCTAAATGTAATACTCATATAAGTTGTATTTATTATCATCATATATTTAATGAGGATATGATAATGTTAATTTAAAAATTACTCCACACTACATTATATTTTTCTTGTAATGATTGGTCATTATATTCCTAAAAATACTAGGCTAATGTATAACTTATCCATTTAATTTTAATATATAACAAGTCAATTTTTTATTCCAAAAAAATTAAAAGAATTTGATAACATGTAAAACCGATTAGATTACCCATTTAAGATTTCACACATTCAAGCTCAACTAATAACAAAAACAATATTTAAATATGTTATTTCTATATATTTATTTTTCAAAAAATAACTACATACATGTGTCAATATTACAAATAGTGTATGACTCAGAATATTCTAAAACCATACTGTGAATAACATTTGAAGCTATTTTTTTAGTTTAAAAATTATTATTGTTTGAAAACATGGAATATAAGTCTTAAGTTTTATATTATTCTTTTATTTACAATGATTCAAGAAATACATAACTATCGTTTAATTATCAATAACAAAAAAATTCATTCTAGAATTCAATAATGTCTCCATGTTACTAATGATCATGTGATATAATTGATATTATATACTTAAAAAAATTACATCATGAACTATTTACTATGAAATTTTTATTTTTTTTCACTTATCATCACCAACTTAGGAACAACCTTTTATATGCCACATGGAGGACACACCATATTAATGAAACAATTTCATTTATTCAATTTTTATTGTACTAAAAAATACATATTTTATTGTAAAATTATATTTAATACCCAAGAAGTGTAATAGTAATATTATATGAAATTGATGAATGTACATAAAGAAGAATAAACAATATGACTCATCAATTCTGTTTTTTGAGTTTAATCCCCCATAAATTTATTTGAAGAAATATAATGAAAATAACATCCATTTTAATTTATTTCCAATATTTATTTAAGTATTATGTGATGGTTTTATTATAATAATTTTCGATGTCCTTTTCTCCTTGTATTTCATCTTGTTAACCAATCTAACTAAATATTAGTACATATATATGCTCATTTCACCTTGTAGAACCCTACCCAAATATAATGAATTTATTTTCCAATTTACTATTAATTTTGAAATCATAAACTATATATGAGTAACTAGGTGAAAACAATATTGAATTGTGATTTCTTCAAATATATTGGTACAATATTCAAATTAACACATAACATATATAATTATCAGTAATTCATATTTTTCTTCATTTTATCCTTATAATATTTTCATATATGATAAAAAATGTGTAATAATCCATGTCCTGATGTTTTATCAACAATTTACATCAAATTTTGATGATATTATTTGGAAATAACCATCATATCGATCATACATTAGTCACATGTAATTTTTTTACAAAATTATTCAAATGTGGCTTAATAGGTTTTTGGGGTACCATCACGTTGAATTTAAAAAATATTATCACTTTTTCTAAGAACATGTAATACCAGTTTTTAAATAATTTAATTTTTGACTTTTTCATTGTCCAATATAAATCACAGAGTGCTTGTCGTATTGCATTACATTTTCATTTAAAAAAATATATAATATATTACCTTTATCATGATTAACTATTTATATATTATTTATTAATTCTCTCCCTCAATTTAATAAATCAGTAGACCACTCCATACTAGAATCAAGTCACATTTTTAATTGTGTATTCTAATTGAATGTATCCTGTTAACCTTACCTGACAATCTAAATTATATATGTACACCAATACTCAATGTTTTCAAGGTAAGAATTTGTTTATCTTGATATATTAATTCATGACTAATTGATCTGTTATTTGATTCCCCAAAATCTAAAATAAAAAACATTATTTAATAATTTCTTTCATATAAATATAAAACATGAAATCTTTTCCATCCTCATGAATATCATCGTTAGTTAACCAATCCATATTTTTTATAAGAAATAACCATTTATAGGAGGAAACATAATCTATGAATTATAATCAACCCAGGCACCTAGATTAATTCAAATTCCATCAATGGATGGTGTTTGCGACAAAATATTTCATTGATAATTTTACATTATTCAATTAATATAATCAATTTCTTTTAATAAATTCATACAATATTATAACACTCCCAATTTATCATTAATATAAATACATTAGTCGTGTCAATTTTTTGTTTTTTATTATATAATTTGATCTCTATAAAAATTCTCATGCTTAAAATAATATACAATTCATTTAGGAAATAATTTTAACTAGTTCATCTTGAGAATATAATATTGGTTCATCTAATTAAACATATTTGATCTATCATTACAATGGGGTATCATAAAAATGTTGGGTTATAACATTTAATATTTCACATCCTGAATCCACTTTTTACATATCTGATCGTGGTTTTAAATTTTCCATTTTTTTTTCCACATCATACATCATCTTAGTAATAATGATAATTTACTCTCATGCTTGCGAGGGGGTATCAGGAAGCCCCATATAAATAGATATGTAATAATGGATTCAAATTCCTATATACATATATAAATGAAGATGATGATGGGAAAACATTATAAAAATAACAACTTAATAAAATATCATATGATGTTAATTATAAGTTAAATTAAATTATCCATAAATACGCTGGGCCAGTCACTACTCAATACAAATTGGTATATTCTACAAACACGACATTTAAATAAATATCAGTCAATTGAATAAACTAGGGAATTTAAATTAATTAAATGAAATAATTATATTAAAATGATTTTAATTAATTTGGTCACGATAATAAATTAATTTTAGTTTCCTAAATTAAATTAATTACTTAATTAATTTAATAATAAAATTATAACAATGTTTTAGAATTTTAATGAAATAATAATAAAACCAAAAATTAATTTTAATTACATTTAATTTAATAATTATGTTAATATAATGAGTTAAAATAATTAAGGATTATATAAAAATTTAACATGCCCAATAACAACCCACATGCCCATTATTGGTGAAGCTGCGACCATGAATGAATGTTTCAAGAAAATAATACTTCATCCCTATTTCTCTTGTAATGTTTCTTCCAGACCAGACCCATTCGTGGTCAGGCTGGACCTCCTAATCCACTTTCTGTGTAGGTTGGATACATTAGGATGTTTTAAACCCATGGAAACTCAACTTAGTGGGGTATACACTATAAGGGGGATTGCATGTGTGGAACCCATTTTTAATGGACTATGGAGTCATCATTTTGGCGATATCATCCAAATAAACATCATATTGGTGAACGATGGTAGGGTATCTACAACACGAGGTTATCCTCAACTAATGTGGCATTGATTATTGATAAAATCAAAGAGGTCAACCTAGGATCCTAGTGAGTGGCTGGTAGTATCGCATGGTGACAATGTGGTGGGTAGGTGGCGACGACCATGTAATTTATGGTGGTTTGGGCATGTGGTGAGAAGGAAATCCAACAATGGGTGGTGTCAGCGAGACCTGGTAAGATCTTTAGAAGGAAGCTGAATTTTCTATGTGGTGAGATTAGTCAAACAGAACAACATAGTAAGGAATCAGGGTGAGAGAGTTCTAGTTGGAGGTGTGTGGCAGATTGAGAAACAGGAGACACCGCTATGAGCGGTCCAGATCACCAAACAGGAGAGGGAGGCACCATAGTTCTTTGATCCAAAGTGGTGAAGTGGATGGTTTTATAATCCCTTTTTAATGTACATATTAAATATATTCATGACACCATTAGAAGAAAACAAATTTTATCTACAATTTCCAATTCCATAAAATGGTATTTTCGTAAATAATGAATTTCCACAAATCATTCGGATAATAATAAAAATAATATACATTGTTGGTGACTAGAATTTTCATGCATATTCTCAGGAGTACAAGAGGTCCAAAAATAACAGATAGAAATCTAACATAGTTAAAATAATATATATATATATATATAACTATATGCCTCTTGAAATTTTATATCCAGAAAATCCATCTTTTGATCCTTAATTTTTTTTAGATTTCCATAATAGGTCCATCAAGGATGATAGTTACACATAGTCAAATCTGTTGGGTCAAAATAAAAACTCTCAATTAAACTATATTTAAAAATATTTATTTCTAGGCTTAAAATGTCCATGAAAACCCTCCAAGACCATTTTTGTCTTACAATTCATGAACCAAAAGCTTGTGGGCTATGGAATTTAAAATTTTCATTACAAGAGTGAAAATAGTTCATCTACTGCAGTTATCTTATAAAGATTATGGAATTATAATATCATTTTAATTAATAAGATAATGGATAATGAAATAAAATAAATACCTTATTATGTTAAAAGCATGATTTTATATCACACATATCTAGTGACCATTGCTCAAGCGATCAGAGACATAGCCCATATAGATCATCATCACACACTTAATGAATCCACCCACATTGCATTTAAACATTTTCAAAAGATACCACATATCATTGAAGATATGTTTTATTTCAGGATGATCATGATGATCTTATGTATTCAATATGTGAAGACATTCATTAAAAATTCACATAGAAAAAATGCATTATCTTTACGATATGGGAGGAGGTAAAATCATTCATTCCATTGGCTAGAATATTTTTTCGAATGAGCTTCCCCATGAAATATAATGTTGTTATCCAAATTTCCTGGTTAGGTTTCCCTCACCCACTAATATTTGACATCAACTTTATATGTTACAAAAATATATCAACGATAAATTAACTATATCATAAATATTTTTTCTTTTCAAAGAAATGTAATATATTAAATATATTACATGATAAATCCAGAGTAATTAACTCGAATCACAATTCCCACTAATATTAACGAAACCTATAATATAAAAACAATATTAATTAGTTACTATTATAACTTCTCCATATATAAATACATATAAATAAGTATAGTTAACTTATTCACCCCAATTATTATATACTATAATAAAAATAATTTATTTATCTATATTGGATCTATAATTCATTGATATCTCTCAAAACCCATGATTGGGACCACTATGTCCTATATAACTATTCACAATAATATCGAAACTTCTCAAATATGCTATTATGTATGGCCCTCTAGGTCATTGTCTCTATAGTATTGAATAGTGTTTATAGACCAAGAGTAGAGACTATAAACACATCGAGGACCCTAAATGGATATTGGATAGTTATTCAAATGAAAATATTCTAATGATAATTCATAGTGTAATATAAAATCATTATCTTCAAATATATTAAATAACATGGACACACACATATGTCATCTTCCTTCATTGATTAACTATATGTTGATCTAGCTTGACGAGTTTACCTTCTAATAACATTTCCATGTATTAAATAAATGTAATATAATCCCCATCAACACGGTTCGATATATCACATCCTCAAATCAGATGATAAAAAATTCAATCCTGATCTTTGAAAAATTTTCATATATACAATGATATACCCAAAAAAGGTACATCTCCATGAGATCAAATCTATATAATTTACCATACATCAACATAATATATCAAATGAAACACATTGAAAAGATCTTATTTCAGGAATCATGTGAAAATGTTGTTAGAAAGGAAAAAATAATGACATCAAAAACATATTTTTTTTTCATTAGCTGGTCAATCCAGCAATTATTTTATACTAGAGATAACAAAATGGTACCTTGTGAAAGAGAAGTCTCAATTATTATGATCCCCCATCACATGAATGTTGGATATCATCTATGTTTATTCATAATGATATGTTAAGATCATAGTTAATTTTTTTAATATTAATTTTATAGTGTCTCCATGTTCTCATTATAGTATTGGAAGTACAATTACCTTTTCATATGAAAAAAATATAATGAAATTAAATTTTAAATAGTGTTTGTAGAAAAATGTATAGTGTATTGGTTAGGGCATAGAATATATCAATCATTGTACACATGGTATTGAAATAAAAAATACTGAGAATGTTTAGTCTAGGGAATCCACTTTTACCACATCATAGAGACATATTACTGAATGATCCAAATTTTGTAAGAACATTTGATGTCTATTTACAAAATTTTATAGCAATGGTATGATACTGTAGGAAAAATGTTCTAATGGGTTTTATATTGGAGACCAAGGAAAATGATTCATCATATATATTTCCATAATATTGGTTAATCCATTTAACTACTAGCCTTAATTTTAAGGTTCATAACTTAACATTCATGTATAGTTTTCTCTGGAGTACCTTTTTTCAACCTAAATTATTTACATAATCTATAAAATTTACAAGAACAAAAATGTGGGTTGGATATGAAAAACACATCTTAGAATTCATGTCATATTGATACAATGATTAATTTGAGTCCTCTATAGTCACATTATAATATAATTGTCAATTATCTTCATCCAATAATAATTAACTATATTTGGTGTATAGAAAACCAAATCTTTAAGTTTCTATTACCTATATAGTGTTCCCACATAATAATTGTGTTTAAGGATCGACTTATTCCATGGGGAATTATGGAATATATTATTAAACCAACACTTATGTATATAAGTCATCAACTTCATCAATGGAAATATTTTTCTGACTATTCCTATTGATGATGTTCTCTTTATCATGAATGGAAAATTTTATAGTGGAATTTACATTATTTTAAGATGGGTTGTATATTTAGTATCTATTTTACCATAGGATAACCTATCTAGATACACACTGTGCCTCGTTTTTTTATGTTTAGATAGAATGACTTATCTATTACCTCACAACCCCATATACGTTTTTCAATCTAAAATGTTTTATACCCACTCAATATCTCGAAGGGAATTACATGTTCCCCATTAGATGGTATTGTGATACATATTGATTAAAATGTTTTTAATCGAAATCTTAAAAATGATAATGGATTATCTTTGTATATCATAACCAAACTTACCAAGTATTGAAAAGTATAGTTTCTATCTTTAGTAACATCATTCCACTGTGGTGTGTTTGTTGGAGTGAGAGTAGAAACAATGAAAAAACTCATATAAAATTCCATTAATCATTGGGTTAAGATATTCACTATCATATTCTTCTCAAATATTCATTATATTATTTTAATGTGGATTCTGCACTTCAATAGTGAATTAATTTTTCAAACGACTTGTACTTATACCTTATCATTAAGACATATCCATATCTCCTAATGTCATCATTAAATTTTATTATTTATGTGTACCCATCTGTAACATCTATTTTGAAATGGTCCACACACATTACAATGAACTAAAATGAAAATCAATGTTTCTGTTTCGTTATTCCTAGTCTACAATCATCACACATGTCACCTTTTTTTAGGCTAATATATTCTAAATATCCATCATGAGAGAGCTTCATCAAAGGATTCTCTTTTATAAGGACAAGAAGGTTATCCCATAGTTGTTCGTTATGTGATACATGTCATTATTTTTTTATCAATCTATAATACATATTATTTTAATTTAATTCGGTAATACTATTATTTAAATTTTCAATAACATAACATATGTTTACATTATAAAAGTAAAAAATTTTATGTAAAAATATTAACATAAAACCAAATGTATATATTATGTATGAGGAAACAAATTTCAACAAAACCGTTGGTACATAATTACAATCCATTAAATCTAATATCATTCATGATTGAAATGAATGGTGCTAGACTATAATTTCATGAACAACCACTCCACACCATTAGATTCACGCAAATCCTGCACTTATATAGAAATATTTCAATGTCTACTCTGGTACTACATATGGATAAAAATTAAGCACCAAAAGATGTATATAATAACCAAAGAAAATATTTCAAAATACAACACTAGATAAGGAACAAATCATTATATTCTTTTTTAATCTAAGGGATATTTCTCTTCATGTGTCCATACATTCTAACTGAATGTTGTACTACTTCTTTTTTCATTACCATCCCCTAGATATTAATCTACTGATACAGAAGATTCATATTGGATATATAAAAGTAATGTGTCTTTCTCCCAATTAAAAATTCCCTCCATTTTTTATTCTCCATAAATATTTATGGTCATTCATTCCCCTTTAAGTTTATTATTTTGGGAATAAATGTAAAATGTTTCGAAATTATATTATTATTATTTCTCATGAGATAATAGTAAATAAATATATATAAGGAATGGGGTAGTGAGGAATGTATGATATCATAGTAAAACTCATCTAGTATCAGAATCCATAAGATGTTTACGCACTCAATGTTTCTAATTAGAATTATTATATAAGGCATTGGTAGAACTCGCTCTCATAAATTGGTTGTTTACAAATAATTGATTATCTCAAGTCTCTCTTGAATATCCTTACTTTAATATTGACCCCAATGGTGAGACATCCTGTTATATAAGTCCATGTCCAAATGTTTCTTTAGAATCTCATAAGTAATGGATGATAGCATAAAAAACTAAAAAACATTTACATCATTCAAATATATTTCATTGTGAGATGACACTTCATCAATTGTCTATTTACAAGGTTCATCAATAATAAGTTATCAAATCCCATAAAATTTCCAATCATAGAATTTTATAATGAATATACACCCATCCACTATAGTAATTATTTACCTATGATAAGTTTATACTAGTCATGTGAGGATCATAAATATTTCTCTGATGTCTTTTTTCATTTTTTCCAATTAATAAGATGTTAAAAATTGTACCGCATTATATACAAAAAATTGAACACATAAATATAGATTCTATTCATTAATCTCTTAATTTTTATTGATACAAAATATCCCTAAAAATTCATTTTGGAATTTCATACTTCATGTACAATATTTTTTAAATGATATATATTCCCCTTCTCATAATACTACTTTTCATATTTATTAAACTTTTATTTATTTTGGATGGAATTCCAAACATCCACTACATTAAAAAATTGTTAATTGACCATTCATGTTAAATCCCCAATATCAGTTAATATAATATTTATTTACTTGACCATTTACTCATTCATAAAATGAATAATAGTTATGAATTCAACTCATGATATGAAAAAAATTTATTTCATCCCAAAACATCACGATAGAATTCCTCGATAACATAAAGTTCCCCAATGTTGGCTGGTTAGATACATAGAACTATGGTTCATTTTTAACTTGTGTAGTGGAAGGATATAAGGACATGATATTGGTCATCATTTTATCTTATCATTATACAAAAATTATAAATTACTATCATTATTATATGTCGTTTAATATTATATAGATTTATATATTATTATTTCCATGAATTGGATATTTTTTACACATTATAAAATTTATTTATGTTGTATCATTCATTTTTGTTAATTCTATAAAATCATGTTACTCTCATTCTGGTACTCCTGAACCCTTCACTTTTATCATTCTTTGGTTTTGGTTTTTCTATTGTTGTTTCAGGTGTAATGTTTAAAATATGTATAATTTTGGGTTGTGTATGGTTGGTTCATTGTTTTCCCAAGCCATGTGTCCCCTAGTAATAAATGGCCAACCCTTGGAAGAGAGGGTTTTCAAAATTATCTCATGAATTAAAAAACATTAACCCATCATGCAGAGACCATGAACACTATTATAGTGGTTTAAAGTTAGGGTATATAGTTTTTCTAACCATCCAACACTGCTAAAAACCATGCAGAGAAGATATTTTATCATACAAAATAATTTTCAAAATACCCAATAACATTTTCCCCCACTCAAACTAATATTATTATAACATTGAAATCAAAGGTCCTATGGTCTATTAATATCCCCTTTTGGATCTTCCACACCCCTTCCTAGGTGGATCAAATCATGGTTGATATCATATTATCCTTCTCCAATATGTGAATCTCCCCTCGTTACATTTATCCCAATCAACCATTCATTCATTCATAGGGATTATAGATCATTCATTTTTTGATGGATTTGATAATATAAATTTGTATCTTGAATATATTTAAAATTTATTGATCTCTTTTTCATTCGTTCATTATATGAAAATCCAGGTTGGTGTATTGCATTTTGAAACCATGATTAATGGATGGTGGTTCTATCTAAGATCAACCAAATGATTTGAAAAATAATTTCATAATGATTTAAATTTCGATCAATTGATTAGTGAAAAAAACTATATGATGAATTTTTTTAATTAAAATGATTTCTTATATAATATTGGGGAAACCACCAATTATAATGTAATTTGAATTATTAGTGTAATTATAATTTTAATTATATTTTAAAATTGATTTTATAAATAATTTTTTAGAAAATGGATTAAATTGAATATAAAAAACACATGAATGGTTTTTAATTCAAATGTTTTGAAATTTGATTAATTGATTAAGAACATATGAGTAAGGGTTTTTAGTGGGGTATTTGGGATGAGAAGACTATGATGGTAATTCATTAGAAATATATTGAATATTACAACTTGAATAAAAATATATTTAAGCAGATAAAATTCATGATTCAATTTTGAGGTGACTTATTTGTACTAAGCATAGGATCCATGTGTACAGATATTCCATGATCCCTAATATGATTCATTGTGGATCCAATAACTAGAAACTATGCTACTGTTGAGAATATAACAATCATATTTATTATAATTACATTGATATATATTCTATTGATTATGAACCCAATTTTATCACCACCAGTGATTTATGTAATCTTATTCATATAAAATTGTTACATAAGAAATTATTTAAAATGATTCCATCATTTGAAATGAAAAATATGTTTTGTTTTAAATATTGAATTATAATTTCTTTCCTATTTTAATTTAAATTAAAATCATGATATGGTTAATTATTTTTGATATTATTATAGAACACATTATGATACCCTGCATGACAATTATCTCACAATCTACCATTTTCCATCAAAAAATATTAGGATTTAATCATCTTGGTATATGAAAAGGTAAATAACCTTTTGTAGGAGGTGGATAGTCTTAATAAATTAGGAAATAATGTCACATGTCCTTTGGGATGTTTGGTTATCTTTTCTATTTCAATTTATTTGATGATATTTTGTTTTGTTTTGGATATAACTGTTTGGTTCCTATTACTATATTCATTAGAGATTCATGACGATATAGATATGTATATATTATATTGGTTTATTTTTTGTAAAATTAGTTCCTTGTGGTATATTTTATAATGCTAGTTCCTAGTCTCCAACCTATGGGAATCGAGAACTCCCTTCGGGCTATGTTGGAGCAGAATCATGTATCATGGTATCAAATATGGTAATTAAATATTTGGTATAAAAGGGAAAATATTTTTATGTTTTTTTAATCTCATTATGTAGTTAAGAGATCACGTCAGGATTTAGGATCTGGTTTGAGTGGGTTCCAGACCATATCTTTTTGTAATGAGCATTAGGTCACCATGGTTGGATTAGGAAAGGGGTTTTGAAGATTGATTCTATTATTTTTCCATATTTAAATATGTATAGATATAAATACAAATGTATTTTTCATTTTTTATGAGATTAATTTCCCTATTCCTCTTATTAGTATGTTGATCTGAGTACTATATAGTCATATTCAATGATTATTAATGATATTTTGTAGAATTATTCATTTATTATGTTGTCTGAATAGGATATATAATGATTATTTTAGGAACCATAATTATAAAATACATCCATTTTTAAAATTAAAATTTTGATTTTTGTACATGTTGTATAAGATATGAGGAAAACAGTTAAGCCCATTTATGTATTGGATCCTTTTTAGGAAATTTAAAGGGATGAATCTTACAATCATGATCAGATGTTCATTAATCAGAATCATCCTTCCATCCAAGGCTTTAACGATACTAAAAGGCTGAGTATTGTTTGAGAATGGATGAGTTTTTTTATGAAATCTTGGATATTCTTGATGCGATTAGGTTAAAATTAACCACCATCATGATCAAAGGTCATTATAGGAGATGGTGAATCATGATAGTGAATGATATGAATAACAATTGTTTATTATATAATAACATTAATTTTATTTTAACAATACATTTAAATCCAAACACTATAGTGATGACTAAGACAGTGGATTATTTTAATCATGACCATGCAGAGAGGACCATGGTAGTGTATGTGAAATGAGTCACTAAACATGTGCATTTTTTACATAAGATTATTTCAAACTATATTATAAATACCTGATGGATTGATATGGAACATCATTATTATATTCATTCTCATTTTCTCTAATCCAAACATTATTCTAATATAATCTTCAAGGGGATGGAATTGATTGTTCTACGTGATATGGATGGTATTTTATTGTTCATGGGAATTATTTCTTCTCCCGCAGGTAATTAATAGTGTTCATTTAAAAAAATTGAAGTAAGATGATTTTGATGGTATTTTTTGATTACAAATTTCTCATATAAAATTTTTTGTTCTAATAGGAGGATATTTGACATGATTCAATTATGGAAATCCTCGTAATTTAAAATAGGTTAAAACTGAGGCACCAATGATATATGACTCATATGATTATTCAAGATAATTTCAGATATTATGTTATTAAATTATTTTAACTATTTTGAGGAATAAGATTATCAAAAAATAGGTAATGTAGTGAAACTATATTATTTAGGTTCTTGTAGGTTCTACCCACAAGAATTTAGAAAATATACTCTTCATATAGTGGAACAATATCCAGATGATGAAAATACGAGTATTGCGACTATATGAGGTACAATCACCATAGAACCATCTTTATTGATAGATTTATTTAATTATAGTGCATCTTATTCCATTATATTGACAAATAATATGTATTTAATAGTCCTTCATTCGTATCTTTTACCATATTTGACCTATATTATTATTACCCTTATAACACTAAGAGAGAATGGTCTATAAATTAGTTCTTGTGATTTCTTTTTATCAAAGGCTGATCATACTTGGGATTTTCTAGTTCTAAAAATAAAACCAATTGATTTCATATTCAGGATATATTATATCATTTAATATATTATTTCAACTTATTTTTATCTCCATCAAGTCTCTTTTATTATCCTCGATGGGGTGTTCCATATCAGGAAAGGTGAATCGTACGCGAGGTTTAGAAGAGCCAGATATTCTATTCCAATGTGTGGGAAAGTATTATATGTTTTGTATTTCCACATATAGTTGTAATAATTGAGGTAAGATCCCCTGCTTATTTTCATTTTTTACACATCATTTTTTCTTCTGAATATCATTTTTTATCTTCTAGTAAGATGTGTACTATTTTTTTGATTCAGTTCCTAGTACTCAATCAGTTTCAATATCTTCTTACTACATAGTATAGTGTGTAATAAAATAGTTAGAGACTCTTTTTCATATTTATATGAAAATTGTTTTACATTCCTATGAGTTTCACATTTTATTGGTGGTATTCTATTTTCAATGATAGTAGATGAAACACTACATCTTTTTTTTAATTGTGATAATCACAATTTAGTCACATTAAAGAATATGTATCAATTTCCAGGGATTGATGACTCATGTTACTAGTTGAATCATTCAAGCTTTTTTTCTAAGACTGATCTCTGATAGGGTTTTTACATATATAGAATAATGGAATATGACATTCATAAGACTACATGTTACAGTATATAAGGATATTATGAGTTCCTTTTCAAAAAAAATTTCTAAAAAATAGTCCTAATGTTTTTATAGTGATGTTAAGCAAGATCATCCAGGAGAAACTAAATGTGTTCATGATGGAATATGTGGATTATATTATAATTTAATCAATGTAAAAGGATGATCATGTGGATCATTTTAAAAATGTTCTATAACTGTTAAAAAATCTCCGAATTGTTTTCCAAGATATCATAATCTGATTTTTTATTGAGGAATATGTGTAATTAGGACATGTGGTTTCAAATAATGTTATCATAGTTGGTCCAGAGAAATTTAATGTGTCTATGACATTGATGACACATTGTATTATTTTTAATATTATGATATTAGTTTTTTAGCTATATGTTTTCACTAGTTTGTATGAATTTTCTCAAAGTTGGTATCACATATGAAAACTCTAACTCGGAAGGGAGTGACATTTCATTGTATGATAAATGTCATAGTTCTTTTTATAATCTAAAGTTATTTTGGACTATGATGTTGTTGTATTATTATATAATGTCTAGGTATGGATACATGGTTTTATGTGATTCATCTAGTTCAGGTTTAGGTTGTGCTCATTAGTAAGGTAGCCACTTCATTGTATTTTCTAGAATATGGGATTTATTTATATATGAATGTTGTCATAATTTGTCTTTTCTAATTCTTGTTGTGGTGTTGAGTTTGGATACCATTACAAAAGGTAGGTGGATCCCTCTATGTTTGGAAAAATTATTTAACATTTAACTTAATAAAATATGAAATTGCATTAAATTTGTTTTTTGAAAAACCATTTTGATTAAAATTTCAATTGAATGTGATTTGGTATTGAATTTTCAAACAACCCAAAATTCCAATTGAATTGGAATTGGGTGTTTTATTTGAAATTTATGGAAATTGAGGAATTTAATTGTGAATTGATTTTGAGGAATATTAATTAAATTGATTTGAATTAAACTTATGATTTTTATTTAATTTAAATGTAATGAAATTTTATTTTTTGATTGAGAAACATAATACATTGGTAGTCAGTGGTTAATTTTGGAGATGTTTATTATGATAGAAAGTATGTAGATATGAATTAAAAATGAAAAATCTTGAAAAAAAATATTTTTATGTACATGAAATTCATGGTCTAATGTATTTAAGTCCGTTTATTCTTAATCCTATGGTATATGAGTACAAATATACCATGATCACTAATATGAGATTGAAATGATCCTATAACTAGAAACATGCATACCGTAGAGCGAATGAAAATGGTGCTTGTTTTGATTGCATTGATATATATTCAATTTATTATGAAACCTCTATCATCAATGCTGGTGATATATATGTGTGTGTGTGTGTATGTGTCTGTGTGTGTACACTTTAAAATAATATTTTTATGTATTCCAATTTATTAAATTTTTCTATCATTTGAATGGAAAAACATGTTTTGTTTAAAATATGAAAATGTACTTCCATTTTTATCATTAATATTGATAGAATTTTTTTGTTTGTTATTATGTAATCATATTATATAACACATGGTGAGACACTACAAGTCTATTAGATTCGTGACCACTTTTTTATTATGGTATTTGAAGATTACCTTCATCCATGTCTCAGAAATGGGAAAACACAGTTTGGAGGAGGTGGTAGTTGTTATCCTTTTGGGTATTAAGTGACATTAATTTTTGTACATTTTCATATATAGTATTAATCATTCTATTTTAGTATGTAATATTAAGGTTTTCACATAATATTTTGGTTCTTGGTATGGTATTCTTGTGGATATTTTGGGCATACTCATATGCATATGTTATCTTTCACTGTTTTAAAGTAGTACCTTTCCCATTATTTTATTTTCTGATTCCATGTGGTAGTCACAAAATCATGTGGATTGTGAATTCTCTTCAGGATATATTGTTTCCATATCGGGTACCATGGTTCTAGGCTCTCTGATTTGGTTCATGAAATAATCAATAATTAATGTGATCGTGACCAAACAACAATAATAATATAACTATGAAGCATGAAAAAAAATTATGTGGGATGATCATGAGATTTTACTAATATTGAGTATATCTTGAAGGTGGAAAACTAATATTCTATATAGGGGAAAATATTTAACCATTTTATGGTTCATGTTTCACTGTTACACCTATCTAACTATTTATCTATCTCATATTTTTTTAACCTAACAACCAAACCTGAAAAACCACAATAATATTTAGATCACCATCCTTTACAAAAGATTGTAGTAACACAAATGTGAGGTGAATAAACATTTTGGTTAATGGGTCTTTATAAGTTTAATCATCGGAACAATGGACCTTACATAATGAAAGAAGGGATGGAACACATATGAATAATTTTAACTAATAAGAAATTAAAAGAACCCAATAATTTAAAATATACTGGTCTATGCTCCTAATCATCAATAAACATAAAAATATTTATGAATTTAATAAAATATATTTCAAATTTAAATGTTCTTATTTATGATAAATCACATTGAAATAAATTATTCATATTTATTAATTAATAAATTAATTTTTCCTAAATCTCATCCAAAACATTATTAAGATTTTATTATATAATATTTTTTAACAAAATAAATTCAATTAAAATTTACTATGTATAGTACATATAAATTAGAGGAAACATTGGGATTACTCTTCCAAACAATCAAATCTGTAGTATATTAATATTTTATTTACACATGTGGGGTCTAATAAACATAAATTATTATGCAAGGTCATAGTTCGTACAATCAGATTATAAAACATATGTAAAACATGATATTTACCTATCACTTAATATTTCAATGTTAATAGTGTAATAGCGATGTTATGACTTATAAGAAATATGAATATTCATATATTACACAAAATATTAATAAGACATTAAATTTATAATACCAATCAAATTGAATGTAATATAAACTTAATGACCACATATAAAAAATGTTGATAATGTTTGATATGTATAAAAAATTAATTTTAATTTATATATAATTTGATAAAAATACACGACATAAACACTCATTCTATATGACATGAATTATTATCACCGTATATGTGTGGCACATTCCTTGGGACTCTATGTGTAAATTTTCCCTGCAAAATAATTAATTTAAAAAATGATTATGTGTGATACATGGAATCTGACATCTGAGTGAGATGAACACTATTTAAGAAGTTAATTTAAAAAAATTTACACTGAATCAATGAATAATTAACTATACATCATTTATGGACATTAAATCATGTTCACTATACCTAAGTGGATGACAAGATGGCATGGTCAACACATATTGTGTAATTAAATTCACTACATAAAAGAAATTCATGTGGATTGAATTTATATTGAATTAATCCATGGTTCATTTAAAACATGTAACAGAATCCTATTTCCTTCTTTTTTGTATTTTTATAACACTTTTAGTTTCTTTTTTTATTTGGTTGAGTTTCATATCATTTCAGTATATAGATAATTTTTTATGAAAATGAACCAATGTTCAAGGATTCGTGTTTTTTATTAAAATCATTATTTTTATAAATGATTCAAATCACTCATGAGGGTTATACATGTGTTTTTAATGATTCAAGGGTGATTCGGTTTTATTTATGATGAATCTAGATTGTTACCTATCTTCTGAACACATAATTATTTTGAATTGATTAAATAGTGTGGAAACATTTTCATGAAATTTCAATAAAATGTGTAAGAGTGTGAAAAGATTAAAATATGTGAAGCTAGATCACTTGTTGAAAAATTTTATCAGAGATATTTGGAAACTAAACGTTTAATTTAGGGAATATCTTATAATCAATGAAATTTTTCATAATTATATGGTTTGGATTCATGAATGGGTAGTTGCTAATGGGTTTAACTATACTTCCCATATGATACTCTTTTTATTCTACGTGTATGATTTTCCATCAAAACCTAGGAGATCAATAAAAAGAACAAGGGGGCCTCCACTCATTTTGTACCCTTCCATTTATTGATATTTCTTTGTGTTGGATTTTATTTCACTCACATTGTATTTGATTAGTTCTAATTTTCATTTCCGTTGTTCATGATATCAACTTTTTAAAATGTATTTCAATTTTTTGAACATTTGGTTGTCTCCATCATGAGTACATCCAGATAGAGTGTAATATATTTTTTGTGGATTAGTTCATTATTGTTATTAGCGTGGAAACTTCATTTTATATGATCTATGAGTTACCTATAATCTCTACTTACACTAGTTTTTATAAAATATGATTCTAAAATTTGAAATTATAATATAGATCCTTCTTTTTTTAATAACCATTTCTTCTATTGGGATTGGATACAATCATGATTATGTGTGAAATGATTTTGAGGTAGGTGTATCTATAAATAGACTATGTTGAATGAACCTTAATATTTTTTAATAAAACAATTAATTTTATAAGTTTTTTCCCTTGATTTTGGAAAAGGAAAATGGGTTCTTTCAAGTAATTATAAAAATTGATTAGTAAAATGCATTTCAAGACTAATTTTAATCAAATGGTTTGTAAAATGTTTCAAATGGTAATCATGAGAACATATTTGGTCCAATTATTAATAGATGAATTTCATTGATAATCTCACAGTATTCACTCCTGGGGTCTTCCCCTACTCTATATTCTTGTTGTTCTAGAGACATGTTATACACTATTGGGAGGTTCACATTCGAGGTTGTAACTCTACTCTCTAGATTAGATACAGATATCTCGAGTCTTAATAAACACGATTATCCTTGTCTGAATAAGAGTGTATTATTTATCCTAACACGTAGTGGTCCTTTAGTGAAGTTACTAATTATTTTGCGTTATATATATTTTTATTGATTACTTAATTGATATATTATATATTATTTGAAAATGTATAACTTTAATAATATTAATTTCACAAAATGGTTATTTTTAATATTCTATTTATATATATATATAGTTTAATTAATTTTTAATGATTTTTACATTAATGATGATAATGTTTAGATTTTTTATAGTGACTTGTTCTTGACCACATGTGTGGGATCATATGGAGCATATTGGCTCACATTCAGAAAACGACATTATTGGATAATAGACTGTGTTAGGTTATTTTATGTAATGATAGGGTAGGATCCAAAATGTCGGAGGTAGGATTATATTATATGTGTTGGATAGATATTGTTGAAATATTATGACATTTTCAACATATCACATAGTGTATCGATTTTTCACATTTGGTTTCTTCCTTTTTTATTTGATATGAACTCTTATTTTTTCTTAGAAACTTTTTTGTTGTGATACATATGTTGTTTTCTTTTTTATGTAATATATGATAGGATTTATCATCCATTATTTCATCAATTTATATATGTTTATATACCATGTTTTCTCCTTAAGGTTTAGAGAAATCACTCTCTGTTGTTACTGATGATGCCAAGTTGATAGTTTCTATCCCATAGGGTTTGGTAATTCTTATAAGGTATGCGATGGTATGGGATAGGTGCCTATATATTTTGGTACTACAATGAGTTTATTACAAAATTGTACCAATAGAAGGTTTAGTTATTATTTTGGAGATATAGGTAGAATTTATTTTGCTTAATCAGTAATATAGGGGTTGGTTCTGGTGAGTGTCTATCAATATCAATCAATGATAAGACTCAAGATACAACCGTATTTTGGGATATATGACTACATTTTATGATTTCTTTATAATAATATCATTTTTTTTGGTATTTTAGTTTGAAAATTTATTTTCTAGTCATTTTTTCTATAATTTTTCTTTCTGTATAAAATGATATACCAACAATATGCCTTCTATAGGTTCCATAAGAGGGTGTAGGGTATTATACTCAAGTTAATCAACATTTTGATCGTGAAATTACATATTACATCACGTGAGAATTTCTCACCATAGTGTAAAGTGTATGACAAGTCAAAAATGAAATTTTTTGTGTACATCATAGATCATTAATGAAAAAGGGATTGATCAATGAAGATGTGACTTTTTTATACACCTCCATTATATGTATTAATGATACTTAATTGGTATAGTAATAGATGGATATTGTCAATTAAATCTTTGAATACCATGATATAGAAAATAATGTCAACACATTTTACACAAAATTAAGACTCAAGGGACCCACCCAATAATGGTGGCATTCAATGGTACATGAATATAAACATGTATGTGGTGATAGAATGGGTTTCACAATTCTATTCTCCCAGTAGTTCATTATATAGTCCTTAATGATGGGAAAGACTCTATAATTATGATTTTTAATTAGTGAGAGTATTCTTCTTTGACATACACCAATCTGTCTGTGTATTTTATTATTTTCAATGGAGTTATTAAGGATTGATCATTTATATTCTCATATGTTCTTATAAGTTCATAAAAAGGATATCAAATCATATTTATTTGTTATAAATCACTTCCAGTTAGTGGAATCCTAATTGGGGAGAGGGGAGGGAATAATAATTAGCATGGTAATCACATAATTATTTGAGGTTGTTTTTTAGAAGAAGATAACCTTATACCATAAATTAGAAGAATTTTTTGTGCCACAAATTTTCTATTAATTTTGAATGGTCATAAGAAATCCAGATTACTATACTTTTTCCTGAAAATATTTATAACAGATGTTGATCCTATGGCCATCAACAATGATTCTATGATTCTATATTTATGCCTAATTTTAGTCATTGATAATCATCCCCAAAGCTACTCTGGAGCATTCATATAATTCAATGACTATTGGGATCTATCCACAAGCCTCATGAGTGAAGAATCTACATGTAGTAGATGAGTTTCCGAGGGAGGTTGATGTAGGCCCATCGATAGTGATTATCATCCTCTTTATTTCAACATCTATTGAAGCTTCCTTAATTGATATTGGTGCCTCACACATATTTGGTTCTTCCCATTTGTTGATTCTGTTAAACATCCAAAAAAGATAATGTCAATTTCTAGGGAGTTAGAAACACCTATTGGGATGAATAAATTTGAGGGATTTAAATTTCATTAATGTTCATTATAGATTAATGATGGAGATTCATTTTGATATTTCATCATTATCTATTCAGATATAATAAATTTCATCATCATGAAAGATTATATTATTTCTCACCATAATTAGATTTATTTTTATCATAATAGAATCATGTTCCATACTGGTGATGGGGGCCCTTGGGTGTTTTATGGGGTGTGGGATCCAAGGCCTTATCTTGTTGAACATTCCTTCCAAGAGACCTAGAATTGGGTTTCTTATATAGAAGTTAATCTGAATGATATTTATTATATTTCTGAACCTACTCATTTTGTTGGCTATATTACTAATGTTTTAATCCAAATACCTTTCATGTATTCCTTTTATGAGTTATGTATTTTTATTATTCCCATGGTTCCAATCTTGCATTCTATTTCGATACACTCATGTTCAGTGGCCCCAGCTGACATAAAAGTGCTTATGATTTAGTTGGATGATTTGGTAGAATTTTTTTGTGCATCCTATTTTATTTTCATGGACATATACTTTTCTATTTTCCATGGGGTAGATTGTTCAATATTATTTTTTAGGATGTATCATATGTTTAAAATATTTATTGTTATAAATATTGAACCTTTTCCTCACATGGAATTTATTTTACTACGTAAATGGGAACAATTTTTCATTATAGATCGATATTTGATTATTTAATCATTAGATCAGTGATTCAAAGTGAAACATAATGAAGACATCTTTCAGGGGAACTTATGGACATTTTGAATATATCATGGGGAATTTTGTTCAGAAAAATGCTCCATTTTTTTATAAAATTAATGAATCATTTATTACATGATAATATCTATAGGATAATTGTAGTGTTAGAGGATTATATATTTGTTCCGTTGAAATTCAATCATGAGAACTAGAAACATTTCAGTTTTCTTCTAGAAATCATTAAGATTGAAATCCATTATAGATTTCTTTAAAAATGTAATCTCTATATACATTAGGTGATGTTCATTGGGAACATGATTTCTAATAATGTTTTTTCAATTTATTATCAGTAGGTGAAGGATATCTATTCATGAGAAAATCCATGGAACAACATTCATATTTTTAGAATTAATTTCTTTGTAGTATTTATTTGGCTGATTATTAAGGATTTCTCTAGGTATGCATCAACTTTGACTGATAAGAACTTGTAATGGTGATGTTCATGAAAGATGTGAATTGTCATATTGTATTGATGTGTTGAAAAAAATAATTACATCATCTTATACATTGATCACACGTTTTACATGTATGGGCAATGTGGTGTACTTTAATGCATCAATTGTGGTTTTGGGTTGTGCTCTTATGAAAGAATATCTTTTTGTGGTGTCTAGATCTCATTATTTGTATACTCGTTAATGAAATTACATCAATGAGGATTCCATCATTAAATGGTTATACGTGACTTAGTTTTTTGAAACACTGTCTCTATGAGAGAGTTTCATATTCTTTTATAATCATAATTTTTTTTAAAAGGTTGGGGCTGAAGCCTCAATTTATTATTTTAATGCAAAGTCCTTGTAAAACTGGGTAGAGGGAGACCTATTACATAACCCAATGGCTCAAGGCCAAGTGGCCTGAATACAAGGCTTGAATTCCCATTTAAATGTCCCAATGGACCCCTCAGTGAACAGTACTGCTACAATATCTGTGCTGCTACAGTTCCTGCTACAGTACCACCACTGCCACCGTATCTGCTATAGTCCCTCCGCCGCTACAGTTTTTCCGCTGCTACAGTGCCGCCTCTACTACAGTACCTGCTACAGTACCTGGGAAATTCGCCCCTACCCGGATTTCATCCTGGGTCTTTTGGATGCCAAGCAGGAGCATGTACCACAAGAGGATGTGGGAGGAATACCTTCCCAAAAACATTGATGAAATCACCTAGAACTCATGGAATTGTAGTGTCATTACATATGCTATTAGTGGGAATGAAAAATCATTGGTTTTTCTAGAGTATAATCTATTCTGGAACCATATGGGACTCTTCACACAGTTGCATCTGGACGATAATGTGGAATTTCCTGGAAGTATCTTAAAAGTGTACTGTATTCAACATCTCTATATGATTATATTCAACATGGTTAGCAGTTGTATGATATTTTCATAGATTTTGAATAATCTATTTTTGGTCATGGGGATCATTTCTAGTTCATCTCTCACTTCATTTTAAATTCATAATTTTGGGGATCAATTTTTCATACCAGGATCATTAAGATCATTGTTTTGCTTAACTATCATAGTCATTCATGGTATATTCATTCATGGACTACCATGGTCTATTATGAAATGTGGTAAATTTTCGATTTTATGTATGAATAATGATACATCATATTATATATCCTAGTATTACACCTAGCAGTGGGTAAAAATAGAGAATTCAATACCATAAACTTTTCTCAAGAATCATTAATTTCAGATTTGTAAATGGTATTAGTTGTCCATATACCTTGGAGTTAGATTACCACAGGCTCCTTGACGTATAACTTATATCTATGAAGATACTGATATATTGAAAAATTCATCTTATTTATTCTGATTAGGGACACATCTATATATTATAACAGAGTTATGATGTATATATAGATGATTTTGAGGATAAATGGGGAAACATCAATAATTTTTTTAGAATGGGATTCTTAGTTTAACAAATTATTCATGAGGATTCTCCACATGATGATCGGGATATATACTAGGATGACAATAAATTACCATCAATAGACAAACTATTAAATGGAGTGTTCTATTATGATCCTGGATGATATTACCAGTTCCAAAATCTAGTGTTGTAGTTGTATTTTGAAAATCCATCATAGAATTGTTGAGTTTTATTATAATAATTATTATTATTAATCAATTTTAATGGTTCAATTTGTTGATTTCTATGGTCTATTGTGAAATTCTAACCTTTTTTGTGAATAGGTTGTTGAGAAATCATTGGTAGAGCTGACAGTTATTATGGATATGTTGGTGAGGATTCCAAATATATATTGGGGACATTATATAACATAGAGTCAAAATATATTTTATGAATATTATCAGTGGAATCCTTTTGAGTGTTTCATTTTTCCAAATTTATTCTTGAATGTTTCTACTTATTTTGGACACCATAAAAGTTGAAGGCATTGAATGTTGGATTCAAAATATGTCAGTCATTTTTAGTTCACTAAGTGTCTTGTAAATGTTATTAATTTATTTCCATTTCTCATTAAATTGATAAGAAATTGGGATGGATTTCATGTATCTAAACACAAGAAATACCCCTAGATCCCTATCACATACTAAATTGGGAAGATATATAGTAAGAGATATGTGATTAAGTTATGGTGTAGAAAATTGGGATAATTTACTCCTAGATGAATGGATTTCTTTGAAAAAATATCTCTTTAGCCATTGTGTATTAATATTTGGATTATATTAAAAAATAACCTATTAGTGTGAAATGTTAGTGTGGGAGTCGTGGAATCAACACATTTTGTAGGTATATTTTTCCATATTCCATCATGGGGATATAAATACCTATATTTGGGATTTTTTATTATCTGATTTCCTTAATTATTATATTTACCCTCTATCATTTCATTATTTTACTTTCTGTGTTCTGTTACATATTATGTTGAAGAAAATTTAGTTGTAATATGCCCTTTTGTTTAGGGATGCATGTTTTTATGAATTAATGAAATATTGGTATAAATGTTTCAAAAAATTTATAGGTTCCTCTATGGGTCTTCAATTCTTTGGTGGTGCATTGGTCTTTTTTATTAATCTAGACTATTATTTTTCTTCTAGAAAAATTCAAATAATTAATCAGTTACACAATGTGAATCATTTGTATGGATATTTTTATCAAATAGTCCATAAACTAAAATTTTAACAAGATCTTAAATAGATACCCTTTTTAAAAATGTCGATCAAATTTATTATAAATTTGAGGAAACACCACTTCCAGAATATTTTGTAAATCATGATATTCGCATCAGGAAAGGGTTTCCCATCATGAATGGTTTGGGTCCAATGTTTTTATCCACACTTCAATTATTATTTTAAATTCATTTTATGTACAAGAATCTATAGTTAATTTTAGGATATCCCCATCATAATATTGGGTACCTTTAGTCCTTTTGGAGTGATTCATATTTTCCATTGATATTTGTAGTGGATTTGGTTCATCTCTCTTGGAAAGGGATATTTTTGATCCTCTTTAATAATGTTCGTATTTTCTCCTCTACACTATATTTTTGGATATATTGATACTGTGGTGTTATCATTGTTATAAATTTTCAAATACAATGTGTGATATTTTTTTGGGGTCTGGTACTGTATTAGCTTCTATGAAACAAGTGTGGTTTTGTTGTGTTATGTGTGACATAACCTATCCTTTTATCCTAGTATTTATGGAATAAAATTCTAATTTATACAAATCATAGGTAGGGAAATAGATTGTTTATTTATTCATCCTTTTGGATTAATAAATTGATACGAGCATTGATGGATTGAGATTGAGGTATGTGGTTTCGTCACCATCCCATGTTGGATGAACCTTCATTTCTATTGTTTTTAAATTATTTTATAAATAGTACAATATTTTTTATAGATTTATTTTTATGATTTTGAAAACATGTATTTCTAAAAATATTTTTTTACACTTTTTGGTAAAATAATAATGGTTTTTTTCAATGAATTGAGATCTTTGTTTTCAATGGTAATTGAAGAATGGTTTTGTAGAAATTTATTGGAAGTTGTACCACATAGATAGACATGGGTAATTATGATTATGGTGATATTATATGCCTCTTACATTGATTTTGTAAAGGGTTTTCACTCATTGTGTGTTCATATACTCTTCATGCCTATTGTTCAAGGGACTAGTTAGAAACTATTATGAGGCTCATTTATCTGGGTGGTACCCTTGTCCCTATATTTGATTCATATATCTAGACAAATGATGTAGAAACATTTTTATGTATTGGTACAATTTTTTTAGATTTCCTAACATATAGTCACCATTTGTTTTATGATACATATTCTTTGGAGTTATTCATCTTATATTTCATAACCTTTGTTGATATATTTTATATGTATAATAAATGTTTTACCTAGACAATTTATATTATTGAAAAGGGGGGATATTTTCCATTATTTGGATATAAAAATTGGTTAACTGATTATCCTGCACTGATTTCATTAAATTTTATCATGTTAGGATTGGTTTATAGAGACTTGTTATGGAACCCTTGGGTTGGATCCTACAGTTCCAATAATCTCACAACCTGTGCAACACCGATGCATAATCCTTGTTAGGTACTTCTATGTAGGGAATAACTAGTTTCTATTGGGAGGTTGTGAGGTTTTTATCAACTAAATTAGGTAGCTAGTGGAGATATATAGTTAAGTTGTTTTTATCAAATGGAGTATCCATTTATTATGATTATATTTGACTATTTTTATTAGACTCATAACATGGATTTTGAATTATTTAATTTTGGGGTTTATCATTTCTATTGTTACCTATTTTCTATGGAATATATGTCATTTTTCATATTCTCTTTTTTCATCATGATTTGTTTGTATATATTCCTTGTTTTTAGCTTCAATATTGGAGAAATCATTACATCTAGTTTTTGTTGATGTTTGGAAGGTATTCATCGTCTTCTGTAGTTCAGCAATTCCAGTTGGTAATATGATGAGTTGTGTCGACTTCAATTTTGGGAGTGTTTTTGGGTTAATTACCTAAACATGTAAATGCCATGTTCCCACTGGCTACATATTGTGTACTCTATAGATATCTGTTTAGATTCAATAGCACCAATGGGTGATTTTTTTTTTTCATCAAACTAATCAATTAAATTATATTTCTGATAAATGGAGAGCATGAATGAAAATAACATGATTCATATTAATTAATAGTAAAAAATGGAATTGAAAACTAATAAAAATTATATAATTAAATTAATGATATTTAAAAACCTAAAAATAATTATGTGGCCCATCTAATATAACATTAAGGATCAAGAAGTAGAGGAAGTGTTAGATCAAGAATTCACTGATCTTCTTTTTGTCATAATTGAAGAACAATCTGGGATTTACATGAAAATAAATGACATGATCAATTTAATTAATTCTAATAATATTGAAGAGGTAAACTATGGGAAAAAACATAGGATCATCACATATTATTTATAATTAATTTCTGAATGAAAACAATTACATTGAATGGAAATATTTCTTAAATAGTGGATCTAAAAAAATTTAATATCATTCTATCATTTTTTTTGTAGGAATCTGGAATTGATTCCCCCATGTGATGATACTTACGTGTTCAAAAAAAATCTGAATAATTCATATAAATATATGGGTGCATAAATGAATGATCCAAACACATATTTCATTCTCTTGTAATATCCTCATGAATCACTTCAAGGAAGGGTTCTATTTGATATAACAATACTTGAGGGTGTGGATTGTGGTGGATATCTCAATGTTCATAACAACATTTTTTGAGCTAGATCACTCTAGGTCATTGAGAGGAATCTCTCCATCTGTCATCGAACATAACTAAAATTTATTGGATCTCCTATAAAAATAATATAATTGTTATAAATATAACTATGACTAGAAAATATTAACATCATATATACAATTATTATTATTATTAGCCCTTTTTAAAACACTATTATATAATTGTAATTGTATTAGTTTCTTAAAATGTTATAAACTATTAAATTTAATAAATTATTAATATTTCAAATAATATTAAATATATTAGTTTACATTGGACTATTAAACTTATTATCCTAATCCTCATCAATATTTATTATAACTTTTATAATGAAAATTAATTTAATCAATAAATATAACATAATTTTTAATCAATAAATACATTTGTATTATATATTCACTAAATAGAAAAAAAATATTTACTGAATATTTTTATCATATAATATTTTATAAATTAACATGTAAAAAATTAAATGAAATCAAGATTAATGAATAATTTTTAAAACACATTTAAAATTAATATTTCATCACTATGTAAAATTATCAAAAATATTATTATTTAAATGATGTTCTCAATACACATAGCATGTGATCCTCAAGGCCAATTTCACATTATAATTAAGAGTTGCATACCAACGACCAAGGTTAACATATATAAAAATAAAATGGAACACGTAATAAATTATTAAATGTAACATAGATAAAAAAACCACATATGGACACTTCATTTGTTATATAATACCTTTATCATGATATATTTATTCATTTTCGTTGCATTCTAGATAAATCAACCTCTGTCCTCAATGATTCATTGGTTAAAATTATATAAATTAAAATTTTATTTGTAAAACAATGGACATGGACATATTTAGGCTCCATGATTTCAATAAAAGGGACTGAGAGATCAAATTCAATTAAATCCATAGGGGAAACAACTTTCTTTTAATATTAATTAATTTCCGTTTAATGGTAAGAAACATTATATATCCAATTCCACCATTAACATAATACACCATCATTTTCAAAAATACATAAATATTATGTGACCAAAAGTAATCAATATTGATTATATTAATTTCAAATTGTCATTGTAAATGTCGATATATTGCAACATCAAATAAAAGATATAAATGATAATTTCCAACCCACAGGACAGGTTCGCATAATAATAAGCAATTTACATTACCAATAGAACACTCCATGAGATTGTTCCTCAAATTCATTTGAGTAACTAATCTCGATGGACTATAGTAGTTGTGTCACTCAAATTATTACATACTTATATATAAAATATACTTATGAAAACTAGCATTGTTATTTTTAGACCCTATCATATTGGGGAACCGTTGTGACCATTTATTGTGACATTACACATAGAAAATTATGCCATGATCAATTAAAAAAATAAAAATAAGGATGTAATTAGATGTTTTCTATTGTTAAATACTATGAAAATATAATATCATAAAGGATTCATATGTTTTTTCTAGGGAACAAAACTCCAACAGTTTGAAACTGTAATGATTAGAGTAATTAAATATTATTAATGAATAAATATGAAGATTATATATGTAAACCATGTATTTTATTGTATGTAAGAATATTATTCTCTTATATAATTATAATAATATTAATTTTATTATTAAGGAGTTTATATATTTTACTCGGAACTAGGGCCTCGAGGTTTGGATTTTATGTTACAATAATATTTTTAACTGGATTTTCTACGCTTAAATATTTTGATGATGAAATTATATGATATATATCTACCAAAAATTATTTATTTTATCTCATATTTATTATAATTCGATAATATGTTTTATAATAATTTTTCTTGATTTACGTACTAAGGAAATTGAAAGGATTTTTTAATGAAAACAAACTTTATTAGTTATTTAGTTGATAATTTTTTCAGCCATGGTCATAATATCATGAAAATGATTTCATGAATTTATTTAATAATCTCAAATGGTTAAAAAAAGTAATTCTCTAACATGATTGACTTTATATTAAAAAATTTAAATGGATTCCTTTTTTATTATTCAAAATGTTGTATTGTTTATTTTTTTACTGAAAAAGTGAAAAGTGACACTCTTTTTACTAAACCCACATTATCTAATTTTCCTAAAATCCTGATTAATAATAAAAATGAATCATAAAATCTAGTCTTCCATTTATATTTCAAAAAATATTTCATTACTAATATTTTAAAATATTTATATTTTTTGAAATATAAATGTAATATAATAATTGTTGTCTACTCAGGAAATGATTAATAGTTAATTTAAGAGTATTTTTATCTAAAAAAATCCATTTATGTTACCCATTAATCACATTGAAAATTGATTCAATAACACAATACATCTTCTTTCTATAGATGATTTATGATTAAGATGATGATATGTTATGATACCTGTTAATCTGCAACGTGATATGATATGATGAAATATTTATGAACCCTATTTCATTTCAATGAGTCTTTATATGATTAATTAATGAATGATCTATGATATTTTGTAACATATATATATATACTTATGTGGTTATAGTTATTTGATTTGTGGTCTCGGATTTATATATCCATTAAATCATGAACCATCCTCCCTAATTCACCAACCTTATCTTATAACACCACATGTCTCCTAAAAATACTTAGTTTTGTTAGAATCACAATGTTAGTTATTATTAACAGGTTTAAAAATAATAATAATGATTATCCCCATCGGCTGACACATGTAATTTCAATGATCATTATTCTCAATCACACCCACCATGAGAAATATTTAGTAGGTCACCCATCCTAACAATACCACAGTCTAATACTATTTAACTATATATTTATAATTAGTTAATATCCTGGAAATAAAGGCTCACATTGCTGATAAGGGTAGTAAAATTTTTATCTTTCAACCATTTGACTTCCTAGATTGTTATATTTATGACCCCTTTGAGAATAATATTATTGTTGTGGACCCTATATCTCCAACCATTGATATCCACTACATATCTATCTAAGATACTTCTATGATACCATTTTTCATTACCCAATATCTTTTTTCCATTAAACTAATCATATAACCCAATGGGTAAACTAAAAATCTATTGTTTCATTCATATCACGCAACATAATTTTAATCAATATGGTTATATATGAGGATAATTAATAAAATTGTAGGTTAACGCATATATTTTAATATATATTTACTATAATCACACACACTGATTAGAAGATCCAATGAGGTTACCTATCTTGATAGTACTCCATGAAAACAATGCTAGACTATTTAGATCTAACCGTTTTGGATCAATGAAATAAATATCCACCTTGATAAAATGGTTATTAAAATTTATACCAATTAATACACTATCTTATTGTGGTGTTCCAACAATATTTTACCTTTTTTATTTTAAAATTTCAAAATGAATTATTTTTTAGTTATTGATAATATTCATTTAAATTATGTTATGGAAATTTGAATATATAAATAATTTTAAAATTCAATTGGTAGTATTAAAAAATATTTATTATTAATCAATAATATATTCATAATAGTTAAATGTATGTTGATACCTATCGTAAATAAAATTTCTCTAAATTATATTATAGAATTGATCTTATCTAAGTTGTTTTATAATACTTAAAATGTAATTTGAAAATTATTATAATATTTATTATATTTTTAATGATGAAAAACTTATATATTAGATAACCTGGATAATTTTAAATTTAATTAACGGTCTAACCTAAAATCAAAAAAAAAAATTCATACTCATTTTCCTTTTAAAGAATTTTATAGGAGGAATTATTTAATTATTTTTATGTGACTAAAATATACAATGAAAAAATATCATTTGAAAAAAAAATCAATCAATAGATATATTGGTGTGTTTTTAATGTAATAAATTAAAAATAATTATTTTGTTTTTTAGGTCTTCAATTTATTTCATTTGAATTAAAAATTATGATCATGTGATGTATAATTTCGAACTAATAAATTCAGGTTTTTTATTACAATTTCTTATAATGTGTTGTATTTATTCAATGAAAGAAAATTTTAACATAACATTAAAATGGTAAAACACAATTATATCACTAATTTATTATCATCGTGACCATTAATGAGTTGTGATAAAGCTATCAGATTATCATCTATAAGTACTCACATAATGATAAATTTTTTACTCAATAGTTACATGTATGAATTATTTTATAGAAATGTGCACATTAATTTTAATTCATATAATATCATATATATATCATTATTATTAATAAGGTGTTATATTAATAATATACAAAATACATGACATTTTAAAATAAATAAAATGTGAATCATTAAACATTCGTAACATTATTGTGCTAATCATAAAAAAATTATAATATTAGATGCAGTTGTGAAATTTATTGATTAGGTGATGGGGTTTACATAATCATGATTAAATTTATCATATATATTTTAAATTACTTCTATATCCCCAATATTAAATAAATTAAATCACAAAAAATAAAAAAATATGGATGTAAATAATGAAAAATAATAATTACAAAGCATGAATACCAACATATTAGCCAGTATATCTTCATGACTAGTAGTTTTTGTAGATAACCATTATAATTTATAATAGGAACATAACTCTATTGTTATCCATTATCCAAATAGATTCAATAACTATTTTCCTATGATCTCTTCTCCATACAATTGAATAATATTTCAATGTTACATGTTATGTGAGAAACATTAAGGGGATTGAATCTTTCGACTTGTGGAAAAATTGTTAAATATATTGAAATAAGATCATTGATAAAAATTTAATTCGAAATGGTTCATTTTAATGATGTATTTTATTTATGTATTTACGGTTTTGTAACACATAATTATTCCATTTAATATTTATTATATCTAAAATTTATAATAATATCCATTTTTATTGATTTATTATAATACTCTTTTATCATTTCCATAATCCTAAAAACATCGTCACCTAATTAATTATTAACATCAAATTATGTGATAATGATTAAAAGATAATAAATTTATCGATATTTATTATTATTCGTGATAAGAACCATGAGATGGATCAATACAAAATTGTTATAACACATTCCACAATATTAAATATGTCACTTCATTATTATTTAGGCCTTATTGTATTTATCCAAAAAATTAAAAATTTTACTGAATCCCATTAAAATTTATATAGAATTTAATAAAAAAATTGATTACATAAAAATGAATTTATATATGATTGAGATATACAAAATATCAAATTTTAGAAATTTTTTTATAAAATTTATTTCTAGTTTTTTCCTGCCCTCTAAATCTTTGTACTATTACATTTCATTAAATAACAATATTTTCAGTATTCTTTAATTTTAATAATGAATTTCCCATATGGAAAACATTATTTCTACTCAATCACTAAAAATATATTACACAATCTATTTCAAAAACAATCATATATCTAAAATACAATATGAAATACAAAATGAATCTTTAAACATCATATATATAATGTTATTGTCTATTCATTTTTGAAATTTTTTTATATCCTAGAAAAATAATATTTCAAACTATTATCGTGCATATAAAACATTTTTATATCTCCAAAATATATTATCCAAACGAGATTAATACACCACATGAAATTCATATAATATCATGATGAAATCAAATGTCACTAATTAAAAAATACAGAGAAATGTCATCAATTTAATTAAATAATTATTATTGTTTTCATAAAGGTTATAATGTTCTAAAAACCCAATGTTTATTGTTAAATATAAAAACGAGAATCCACTATATGCATAAAGACTTTGAAATTTTCTCATCCTCAAGGATATAATTGATATATAAGGTAACTAGTTGATAATTGGAATTTTGTTTTATTTAATAACACACCCTAGGTATGTCAATGATGGTATATAAATCAATTGACATTATAGATATTCATGGGTCAATTTAAATAATAATATAAACATATTATCGAATTCATACACATTCTATAAAAAATGAGGCTACCCTCATTCACAATTCAATATAACATAATATCCATTAATACCACATATTGATCATCAATAAGGGAGAGATTAAAAATTTTAATTTTAGGGGGATTAATAAATACACTCTAATGGTTATTTTTACTATATATGAATATATAATAAATATATGTTTCTTTTATTAAAAAACCATAATATATGTATTTTAATAAAAACTCATTAATCCAGTTCCTCGTGTATTTAATGCGTAGATAAATTTCATAACCCACATAATTTTTCTATGATAATGGATTTTTTGAATATATATATATATATTATTCTTCTATATAGCTACACATCTAATCTTTATGTCACTCCTCTTTTTATTTTAGGGAATGTAACAATATTTTTATGTCTATATATAGCTGTTCTGGTAGACTATTGAAATTTCCGTAAAATTTTTTTTCTATTACTATCTTAGTTGAGATATATTACTCCAAATATTATGTGAACCACCACACACTTAGGATAAACATATTTGGTGAAAACTACTTATAAGACCCCAGAATTAAACCGTACATAATAAAGAGTTAATTAAAGAATTCACATTGATGATATATTCATGATTAGGGATTTATATTAATATTCCAAAACTATAACATAAACAATACGTAGAAAGGGAATGTGGATTCTACCAACAATATCTTTTTCTCCCATAAAATAAATTCTATTAAAAAAACATGGTTTATTCTCTTGTTTAATCATCATAATGTTTCCATGATTACATCCTTGACAATATTCTCCATTAAATCATATGAAAACATATACAACCCATGAATGAGCACAAAAAACTCAGTAATGGACATTGATAATTATTAATAATTGTCAGTCTAGATAAAATTAGATAAAGCATTCCATTTTCTTTAATCAGATGAAGCAAATCATTTTCAAATCAATAAAACTCATACTATTTCTTCAATGAAAAAAACTAAAACCAAAAACAAGAAAGTAAAACTCCTCTAGGTGACTTAGAGAATAATATACATAAAACCCTATAAAACATTATCCAATTTAAAAAGATAAATCCTTGAAATAAAAATTGGAGATCTACAATGAAGATAACCCTTCGTATAATTTACATCAGACTATACTCTGTGTTAAATTTTGGGTTAAACCTTCGTATAAGTTCTATAATGTTCACCTATGAGGTATAATGGGACTAAAACATTCGTATAATGTAGAGACTCTGGTTTTTGGCTGTGTCAGACTTTGTAATATTTGTACGAATAATTCCAGAGCTAGGCGTGAAGACGGCGTGTGATTCTGAGGCCTAGTATGCCCGAAATTAATTTTTTAAAAATATTAAGTATTTTTGAACTATGCACATGGTGGGGGTATTATATCTCTTAAACGATAGTGCAGAATGGGAATCTGAGGGCACTGTTGCGTCCGGATCATGCCGTTTACCCTAGGCGAGGTGTAAACATTGCGGTTGCGTGCCTGCGTTGAGAAACGCCACCAGTGGTGTTTTCGTAATTAAGTGGAAAAGTTAGTTTTCGAGTGTCGGCTCGAATAACTTCTGAACGGAGTATTGGATCGCAAATCTGAGTACACCATTGCGTTCAGAAAGGCGCGATTAACCTAGGTGTGACCTTAACTTTGTCTGCATTAGGGGTCGGAACGAGGGTGAGATGTCGGGGAGTTAAATGAGTTGTTTTATAAAAAAAACTCATTTCATGTCCCACACCCCTATATCCTACGTTCAGGCGGTGACAACCACCCCACCTCCTTCGTTTCTTCACCAGATCGAGCCATAATCATCCGTTTTCTGCGCCGTTCGACAGCGGATCTAGCTTTAGGGCATCACTGAAGTCGATCTGCACCCGAAGAATCGACTTTTCACCTGTGGGGTAGGCGGTATGCGTTTTAATCCCACAATCATGTTTTGTTGTGTATTGATTCTTTTCGAGGTCGTTGCAGGGTAGATCACGTCCCTAGGGGTCACACCGGTGCTTTCGGATCGCAAAATGGACCACCGGGGGTGCCACCGGCGGTCCGCGGAAGGGCCGCCAGCACCGGCGGAGCACGGAGGCCAGCCGCCTAGTAGGGCGGCGCACCGGTGGAGCACGGCAGAGGGCCTCCAGCTCGGGTGGGCCAGCGGCGGCAGCCGGTCCAGGCCGGTCGGACCGGTAGGTTCAGGCAGGTCCGACCACATTTCTCATACGGGGGACTTTAAGCCCCCGTATCATGCAATCCGGGAGTCGGATTCGCGTGCCGTTTGCGGGGACACAAACCTCATGATGGGGCGAACCCTCCAGTGTGAGTTTGAGAGAATAAGGGTTCTGGACCGTGGCCCGAGAGTTAGAAACGCCGTAAAAAATATTATTATTTTATTTTTTTACGTCTCCGGGCCGTTGTAACATCTACCCAGAGTGTCCGAATGACGTTATGTAAGTGGCATTGAGACCCTGATGGTATGGAGGACATTTAGAGATGGTTCGGGGTGTTTGGAATGAGATCAGGGTGTGGGCCCCATGAGGTCGGGTTTTGGCGTTTGCGGAGAAACCCATCTTTCGCACCAGGAGTCCGATTTTGGCGGATTATTAGTCGATCCTGCGTGTTTTTTACGAGAGGATCAAAATGGCACGATCTGTTCAATGAGATTCAGAATCGAGGCATGGTCCCCAACCAAAATGGATTAAGTGAATAATACCTTTTTCACTTGGTGTCAATTTCTTAAGAGTGAGTCCTCGATTCTGCTTGTTTTTTCGAGGGGATCATCGTGGTATGATCCACTCGATGGGGATCAGGATCGTTTTGTAGGCCCCACATGAGCTAGCTACGGCTAACAGTTCCTATTTCATTGGTTCTTCGATTCGGGCTAGTTAGTAGCCTATCCTGCATGTTTTTCCATGTATATCGCGATGGTGGCCTTGGTATTGGCCTTTGAGGTGCGCAGTGTGGCATTGTTGTGGGTCGCTCGGGTTAGCGACGTTTTGGACCAGGAGTGGATGAGGGTGCTACCTTGGATCATTCACACGAGGGTTCGTGTGGCATCACAACCTTCGTATAGGTTTGTGATCCTCTCGATGGGATGTTTAAACTGTTAGAGTTGTGGAATCCCTCCAGTGGACCCAGAGCGGGATCCTCTAGCATCTTTTCCCCAGATCGGGTTCTTGGTATCGTTGTGACCGCTTATTCACTGGTGGTGATCCCCTATATAGTAGGTTAATCTTGTTGGGATTGTGGCATCATCAGGAATATGATCCCCTACGATGTGGGACGTGCTCAGTAGGGTTGTGGCATCGTCGGGTATACGATACCCTACTCACCAGGAGGTGTATAGTAGTGTTGCGGTATCATTGGTTATGTGATCCCCAACTCAGAGCGTGGTATCAGTAGGGTTGCGACATCGTCGATTCGATCCCCTACATCATGAGTTGTACCAGGTAGGGTTCTAGTATCATCGTGACAACATTTATATGGGAGATGATACTCTATTTGAGTGATGTGCTTCTGTCGAGCGCCAGATTGGGTTGTGGTATCCCCCAGCGGATCCTGGGTGTGGTACCCTATCTGTGAGAACTTCACATGCCAGATCGGGTCGTGGTATCCCCCAGAGGACCCTAGGAGTGATCCCCTTTCTATGAGCTTTGTATACAGGAGTGGGTTCTGGTATCCCCTAGCGGACCCAAGGAGTGATCCCCTATCCAAGGAGTTTGGTGGTAATGTTGTTTCAGTTAGTTATCCTCAGTGATGCTATCCGATGAGAGTGATCTCTCAGGTGGGAATAGGAGAGGATTGAAAGAATCCCAATGGAGTGTATCTCTCAGGAGCATGTCATCTAGGATGACAGTGTTTGTGAAGTGTGCTCTCCGGGTTGTGAATCATTGCTGGTGTTGAGGTCGGTAAGTCAGGTGGCTTATTGTGCGAGCTGAGTATTTCTAGATTGTTCAAGGTGTATGTACGGGCATACACCTGAGCTGACATGACTAGTTCTGTTTAGCCGAGGATGGTCACGAGATGGAGTTCCTCTCTCGTCTGGGTTCCCTCTGGCTGGGATGAGCAGATTGTTGTCTTTCAGTTGCACTCTTTGGTTTTGGGTTTCTGGGGTGCCTACAGAGTATGTTTATACTCACCCCTGCACGGGCTTTTCCTGCACATGTTTGTGTCTTGTGCAGACCACATGCCTTTCGATGGAGTCCTAGGAGGATCCGGAGCAGGTGGAGCTGAGTGAGCGAGACTGGTCAGGGTGTTTGCTGGTACGGTGCCGAGGGAGCTTTCTGACGGTGTTTGTGGAAGCGTTCTCCTTCTTCAGAATAGTTTGTATGTGGTTTTGTAGTTTTACTTATGTGGGATATGTTTTTTCCTTTGTACTTCTGCTATACTCTTGTTGTGGTTGTGTGTGTACAGGTACCTTAGGCTAATACCTCCCATGTCTGTGAAAGCCTACTCAATGCTGGTCTCCAGCCCCTGGCCTATTGGAGGTGGGCTTAGGGAGTCGCGGCTCGAGCCCTGTTGGGTTACGTCGTGACAGAGTGGTATCAGAGGAGGTTCCACCTTTGGGATATCCGAGTGCAGCTGGTCTAGCCATGAGTTTGGTTTGGGTTGCATAGACGCAGTGTTAGGGTGTTTTGAGCTCGGATTTCAGGCCAGAGACTCCAGTGTTGGTGCAGCGGCTGACGTATCCACACACCAGGACCATAATAACCTGCCTTTCGACTGGGGACATTCGTACACTAGTCGTAGGGACATAACGGTAGATGCATCATATAGGACTGAGTTTTTTTGGTTTTTCCTTGTCCTTCTCAAGTCATCTCTCCAGATATAC
This sequence comes from Viscum album, assembly GCA_963277665.1. Classification (NCBI taxonomy): domain Eukaryota; kingdom Viridiplantae; phylum Streptophyta; class Magnoliopsida; order Santalales; family Viscaceae; genus Viscum; species Viscum album. Next base: position 149,197,333 of record OY728128.1, on the reverse strand, counting down.
TCTTAGACTGTGGTGTGTCTTGAATGTATTTCAGGATGCCTCCATAAAAACAGCCAACGGGGGTTCTACATCAAGATTTTGGTGATGATCAGCCCCATGTAGAGGTCGTGGACCAGGGCAAATGATCTGAGGCTGGACCTCCAGGTGGTCCACCAGTTGAGCCACCACCTGTCGAGTAGCTAGTTGTGTCAATAGTGCAGGACGAGGTTGCGCACAGGCTGATTGCATTGCACGAGTTCTAGAGGCAGCGACCAATGAGGTATTTGGGTGATCCAGACCCCCAGGCAGCTGATGTCTGGCTTGAGGCAGTCACCTGAGTTTTCTGCCTAGTGTGGACACCTCCAGATCAGATAGTGGTCCTAGTAGTGAGCCTTATGCATGGTTCTGTCAGGCGATGGTGGAGCATGGTGACACAGTCCCTTGGTGAGGAGATTCTCAAGTGGGCAGAGTTTGAGAGTCTCCTCAGGGAGGAGTTCTATCCCATGACTCTGAGTTATGTGCGGATTCAGGAGCTTCTGGTGCTTCGGCAGGAGGGCCTGACTATGTCGGAGTACTCGGCGAGGATTACAGACCTGTCATGATACTCCATGGATATCGTTCGAGACCCATTCATTAGGTCTTAGACCTTCGAGCAGGGCTTACGTAGGGACCTCTGAGAAGGTGTGGGTACCTTGTGCATGCCCACCTATGCTAGAGTTTTGGAGCGAGCTTTGGTGGTGGAGAGCTTTCTGGCCAAGCAGATCCCGCCTATTAGTGCTGGGCATGAAAGATATGAGACTTTGTCAGTTAGATCGGCATCTGTTAGCCGACGACAGACTCAGGGGTCTGGACGTGGCCGACGTTTTAGGAGGAGACCCCAGGATTGAGGATCTGAGGCTCAGGGATCAGAGGCCAGTTTTGGTCAGCTGTAGGAGAGGTGGTGTTATGCTTGCGACGGTCGGGGACATCTTTCTAGAGATTGTACTACCTGACGTGCTGCTGAGAGGGAGTCGGTCAATGGACTGCCTTGGCAGAGGCTACTTCTCGAGAAAGGAGGTTCGTAGGGCGGCGTACGTGGCGGCGGAGTGGGTACAATAGGAGGAGGTGGTATGCGGTACCAATTTCCACCACCCCACCCCCAGGTGGTCCATGCCAAGCTCAGGGAGCTGGTGGCCGAGGGTGAAGACAGTTGCTTTTCGTGGAGGCTGTTGACCTAGAGGCTCTACGGATGGATAGAGGTATGCCTTGTGTTCTTTCTACTTTCTACAGTAGTTTGATAGACACTGTTTAGCAGTAATTTTTATTTTTTTGTTGCTTGCTCGAGTTTTGTTCATGGAATTAGTAAGACCCTTTGTGGGAGTTGTTCGGCATGCTTCAAATGCGTGAGGAAGAGGGATAATTCCCCCATCGAGACGCATTTATTGTGATGCGATTAAAACCGTGCGGGTGAGTCAGTGCCACCCAAAGCTGATAGTATTGAGGTGTGGTGGATTTGTCCCTCTAACTTAAGTGTTCGGGCATGGGCTATTGTGGTTGAACTTGCTGGTGTGTGAGACCCAGTTGAGAGTCCAGTCGCTTTCCTTGTGCCTAGAGCTTTTCAGGGACGAAAAGTTTTAGGGGGTGGGGGATGTACCGACTCGGGGTTTTGCCCCTGTCAGACTTTCAAATATTTCTAAGAATAATTCCAGAGCGAGGCGCGAAGACGACGTGCGATTCTGAGGCCCAGTGTGCCCGAAATTAATTTTATAAAAAAATTAAGTATTTTTATACTATGTATGTGCCGAGGGTGTGAAATATCCTAAACGGTAGCACAGAACGGGAATCTGAGGGCACAGTTGCGTCCAGAACATTTTGTTTACCCGATTCGAGTTGTAAACATTGCGGGCGCGGGCCTGCGGTGAGAAATGCCACCATGGGAATTTTCATAATTATGTGGAAAAGTTAGTTTTCGAGCGTCAGTTCGAATAAATTCTTAACGGATTCTTGGATCGCAAATCTGAGCCTGCCGTTGCATTCAGAATATCGCGTTTACCGTAGGAGTGACCTTAACTTTGTCCGCATCGAGGGACGGAACGGGGGCGAGATGGTAGAGAGTAAAATGAGTTGTTTTATAAAAAAACACAACTCATTTCATCTCCCCCACCCCTAAATCCTACGTCCAGGTGGCAGAAACCACCCTACTTCCTCCGTTTCTTCACCAGATCGTGCCAGAATCGTCCGTTTTCTGTGTCGTTCGACGGTAGATCTTGGCTCAGGGCGTCACTGGCGTCGATCTGCACCCGAAGCTTCGACATTTCGCCCTCAGGGTCATCGGTTTGCGTTTTAATCTCCCGATCCCATTTTTACTATGAATGGATTCGTTTTGAGCTCGTTGCAGTGTAGATCGCATCCTGGGGGTTGCACCGGTGCTTTCGGGTCTCAAAACGGACGACTGGGGTGCCCCCGACAGTCCGCGGAAGGTTTGCCGGCGCGGCACCAGCGCGGAGGCGCCGTGGAGGCCGGCTGCCCAGCGTGGAAGCGCACCAACAACGCGCCACCGCTGGCCGCTGGCTAGTGCGGACCAGCAGCGGTGGCCAGTCCAGGCCGACCGGACCGCACATTTCAGGCCGGTCCAACCACATTTGTCATACGAGGGTCTTTATACCCCCGTATCGTGCAATCTGGGATCGGATTCACGTGCCGTTTGCGGCGACGTGACCCTGACGATGGGGAGAACCCTCCGGTGTGAGTTTGAGAGTTTAAGGGTTTGGGAACACGACCCTAGAGTTAGAAATGTCATATAAAACAATATTATTTTATTATTTTACGACTTCGGGTCGTTGTAACTTCTAACCGGAGCGTCCGAATGACGTGCCATCTGTGGAATTTTGACCTTGACTGTACGAAGGACTTTTTGAGATGGTTTTTGGGTGATAGGACTGAGAATGGGGTGCATGCCCCACGAGGCCGGGTTTTGGCGTTTGTAGAGAAACTTAGATTTCGCACCAGGAGTCCGATTTTGGTGGATGATTAATCGATCCAGTGAGTTTTTTTCGAGAGGATCGCAATTGTGCGATCTGGTCGATGAGTTTCAGAATCGAGGCGTGGCCCCACCCGAGCTGGCTTCGATTGATAGTACATTTTTTACCGGGTGTCCGTTTCTGACAAGCGAGTAGTTGATTCTGCTATTTTTTCGAGGGGATCGTCGTGGTATGATCCGCTCGATGGGTTCCGAGATCGTTGTGTGGGTCCAAAATGAGCTAGATACGGTGAATAATTCCTTTTTTATCGGTGCTCTGATTCGGGCGAGTAAGAAGCCTATCCTGCGAGTTTTTCCATGTATATCGCGATGGTGGCCTTCGTATTGGCCTTGGAAGTGCGTAGTGTGGTGTTGTTGTGAGACACCCAGATGTTTTGGTCCAGCAATGGTTGAGGGTACTCCCTTGGATCATTCCCACGAGGTTTCTTGTGGAATCACAAACTATGTATAGGTTTTTGATCCTCTCGATGGGATGTTTAAACTGTTAGAGTTGTGGCATCCCTCCGGTGGGCCCAGAACGGGATCCTCTAGAATCTTTTCCTTAGATCAGGTTCTTGGTCTATTTGTGACCGCTTATTCAAGGGTTGTGATCCCCTATCAAGCTGGTTAACCCCGTAGGGTTTGTGGAATCATCAGGAATATGATCCCCTACGCAGTGGGCCATGGTCAGTAGGGTTGTGGCATCATCGGGTATACAATCCCCTACTCAGCATGAGGTTTATAGTATGGTTGCAGTATTGTTGGTTATATGATCTCCTACTCAGCGCATGGTATTGGTAGGGTTGCAACATCATCAATTGGAACCCCTACATCACGAGTAATACAATGTAGGGTTCTGGTATCATCGTTACCACCTTTATATGGGTGATGATCCTCTATATGAGTGATGTGCTTCTGTCGAGCACTAGATCGGGTTGTGGTATCCCACATTGGATCCTGGGTGTGATCCCCTATCTGTGAGAACATAGTATGCCAGATCGGGTGGTGGTATCCCCCAGTGGACCCTGGGAGTGATACCCTTTTTGTGTGCTTCGTATACCAGAGTGGGTTCTGGTATCCCCTAGTGGAACCTAGGAGTGATCCCCTATCCGAGGACTTTGGTGGTTATTTTGTTTCGGTGAGTTATCATCAGTGATACTATCTGACGAGCGTGATCTCTAGGGTGAGCGTTTGAGAGGTTTGAGATAAACCCAATGGAGTGTATCTCTCAGGCGCATGTCATCTGGGATGATAGTGTTTGTGGAGTGTGTCCTCCTAGTTATGAATCGTTGTTGGTGTTGAGGTCGGTACCTCAGGTGGCTTGTTGCGGGAGCTGAGTATTTCTAGATTGTTCAAGGTGTATGCATAGGCATACACCTGAGCTGAGCTGACTAGTTGTGTTTAGCCGAGGATGGTCGCAAGATGGAGTTCCTCTCTCATATGTGTTCCCTCTGGCTGGGATGAGCAGACTGTTGTCTTTTAGTTTCTCTCGTTGGTTTTGGGTTTTTGGGGTGCCTACTGAGTATGTTTATACTCACCCCTGCACAGGCTTTTCCCTCACATGTTTGTGTATTGTGCAGACCACAGGCCTTTCGATGGATTCCCAGGATGACCCGAAGCAAGTGGAGCTGAGTGAGCGAGACTGGCCAGGGTGTTTGCCGATACGGTGTCGAGGGAGCTTTCCAGCGGTGTTTGTGGTACCGTTCCCATTCTTCAGAACAGTTTGGATGCGCTTTTGTAGTTTTATATTGGTGGGCCCTGTTTTGCCCTTTATTCTTCTGTTGTACTCTGGTTATGGGTGTGTATGTACAAGTACCTTAGGATAATGCCTCCCATGTGTGTGATAGCCTACATGGTGCAAGTCGCCACCCCCTGGCCTACTGGAGGCGGGCTTGGGGAGTCACGGCACGAGCCCCGTTGGGACAGGTCAGGACATATAAGCTATATCGGGATAAAATGTGAGCTATAATGGGGATACAACCTTCATATAAGCCATATAGGGCCCACCCATGAGCTATAATGGGGCTCAACCCTTTGTACAAGCAATATTGGGATCACTCGTTTCATATAATGCAAATGTACCATTTCATGAAAAAAACATATTAATCACAAAATCACTTTCAGAACGATTTTTCTAATACCATATAAAAATATATCTATTTATAAATAATATTTTCTTTTATGGACTATTATTCCATACAATGTAACCAAAAAAATTGAATTAGGTATTTATTTTCATTTGGAAATAAATTAAGGCTTATAGAGGAAGCCAAATATCAAATAACAGTTATTTCTATGCAGAATTTGTTCCAACTGTATATGTTAAAATAACATTCCTTTTTTCATTTTTTAAGGAAAGTAAAAAAATCCTATAATATAATTCCTTTTGAAATCATGTAATTAAATTCATTAAAGTTTCTATATATTCATTTTATATAAAATTTAATGAATTTGTAATTTAATATAAGTAATAAAACAATTTGATAATTAAATCATTAAAAGATCATGGTGTCCTATAACAGCTTGATAAGTTAAATATTAAACTCCATTATTTATAAAATAAAATTCTTATAGATAAAATATGGATATTAAATTTCATAGAGGCTACATTTATACCTTATAAAAGAATGAAGGTTCTTATTATAAGGAAATTCATCAATTAATGGTTATTGAGATGAAGTCAATTTCTATGAGTCTGAGATGTCTTGTTCATTTGATAATTTCCAAAATAATAATCTTTTGTTAACATATAATTGATTTATAACCTTTTTAATTTTTATTATTCATTTTATATCACTTACTATCATTTTATTTCAATTAGCTAAATATTTGATTTCATATTGGATGTTTTGTCGTTGTTCATTATTTGAGTTGAAAATTAACAATTTTTTCTTGATAATTAATCATGTGGTAAAAAGTATATTATCTCAAGAATATTATTCAGTAATTGAATATAATATTTAAATATTATTTTTTATTTATAATTTTCCTTAAAATTTGGATATATGAAATGAAATGCATCTTTCATTGACATGGTAGGTTTTACGTATACATTAATCCCACTATTATTACAATGTCATATTCATAGAATTAAAACAAAAATATACATCATAATTTTATAATTATAGTATAATATCAATGTTATATATGTTCTATAAGTACATTAATTGCATTCTTTAAATGTTCCATGTATGGAATTAACAAGACATATCACTTTGTGGGGTTGTACTCCACACTTTCCCAAATGAAATTATCCTAATTACACATTATGGAAAGCATAATGGTTTTTTGTAATTAACAATTATAGAACACTAGATATAATGAATATATAAATTATATAATATAAAAATACTTCATGATCATAATATCCGCAATGATAGGTGGTAGGAGAATATTGAAAAATCATCATTTTTTAAGGTAGTAGTTCAACATACAAAAAACAGTATGTTCTATATCTATTTGATGGTGGTGTGTATATGTGTAGGTTGATACCAAATAAAAAAACATAATAACATATTTAGGATAATATTATTGTTATTAAATTATGGAAAAATTATAGTTTTGGGGGTTGGATAAAGAAAATAAATGAATGGAGCTTGAGGGGTGGTGTTACCTCCAAAGGAAAAAAATTCCTTCTGATTTTATCCAAAAGGCATTCCTGAATTTCATTATGGTTAAGATATGTATTATTAGTGGAAGGTGTGTATTATGGGATATTAATTGATAATAAATTATATGATCCATGAGTAATGATAGGTGTGAGTATGTGTGTAAAGGTGGTGGCTTTTTATTAGAGGGAGGAGGGGCACTTTAAGAAAGTCATGAAATATTATTCTATTATAAATTTATTTTGGAATTATTATTGTTAGTAGGTGATAAAATTAATGCTTAAAATGAGAATGGGTCAAAAACCTATCAAAAAAGGTTTTAGAAAGGTTTAGTTAAAAAAGTTAACCTTATCATTTAGAATTATCCCTTAGTTAAAAATATTAACTCTTACCAAGTCTTCTTGTATTTTCAAAACATATGATTACTATAGATACTATAAAACGACAATATAACCAAATGTCAGTCATTAATTAACGTTTCATAATTATATAATTCACATTGAAGTATCATATATTATTATTATTAATATATCATTTAATAGAATACTATTTGTTTTAAAAACTATTTTTTGTAAATTTGGACACTATTTAGAAATAGACTTTTGTTAAAGTCATAAAAGCCTTATTACATAGAAAAAACACATTATATTATCCCTAAAATGTCTGTATTATCCAAAAATATTCCAGATGGAAATATAATTTTGATATTAAATATATTTTAATAATTATAATAACATTTATTTGAATATTCCATTAATAAGGCTATTGTTCCATCGTAATTATGTCATAAATATATATACTTTTTTAATGTATACTAATTATAAATAAAATAACATGAAATATGACCTATAGTTATATTTATAATTGATATTTAATGTCTAAGAGATCGTATTTATAAAAGAAATTAATTTTTGTATTTAGGAGATTCATGTTTATGTCAATTTCTATTTTTATTAGATTAAATATTATAAAAGGTCATTTCTAGTGACAAATAGATTAATGGGGTCCTAAATTAGACCCATGGATTATAATGGTTGGAAATATATCATCCAGTAGGATTACAACAAGTGTTAGGGTAGCCTTGTATTTTTAGAAGTCTACATTAAACCTTTATTTACCAAATTTACCTATTAAATATGGTAAATAAAAATAATTACAAAATTTACTATTCATAATGTATATAAATATACGGTACCTATTTTATTTATTGGGACCTTCTGATTCCAAATATGGAATCTAATTGGCCAAATTTATGTCATATAATTGGTTGAAATTAATTTTAAATTAACTTTCATTATAATAACAAGAAGAGAGATTTTAATTATATAGAAACTATGAAATGATTAACATTTCTTTTTACACAAATTAAATGAGAAATATCATCCAATGACCATAATTGTATTGAATGATAAAATATAATCCAAATAAAAATTAAAACCATTTAGTAGGACAATATCTGTATATAAATAAATTAGACAAATAAAATATTTTGAATTTAAATGCAGTATTTTTCATTATACATAAAAATATTTATTATATTAGAAACATTCCAAAATTTCAACCAAAATACTATATTATGTACCTCTTGTAATTAATATGTTTATTTTATCAATTATAACATATAAAATTATAGACATTGTTTTTTAAAACAGATTTTCCAACAAAATGTAGTAAAATGACATTTTACTAATATTAGAGTATATTTTGAATAAAATGTGATTCATCCTCATTTTAGCCTCTAAATTTCATTTGATATACGCAATATATATATATATATATTTAAAATAATAATATAGATAATTATGTTCATTTATGACAATAAAACTACTAGGGGTTAACTACCATTTAGAATTGTATTATTATTGTTGTATTATTTATCAATATAACTCAGTGTTTTGTGCCATGATAGATTTTAGAGAAACCCACTATTGCATGTTGGTAATGATATCATACATAGTGACCCCATTAAGAATTAAATTTATTAATATAAATTTAAATATATAATTCTACAAATACCTAGGATATTAAATCTTTCCCCGTTTTAAAAATTTTATTATTAAAATTTTAAAATTACGATCATAAACATCATTTAAAAACACACATCGATGAAATAGAGTCAAAAAAATATCTCATTAAAATAATTAAATATAAGAACAAAGGTCACCTGAGATATCATATTCTAGTGTTAATTATAGGAAATAATGTATATGGATCCTAAAAATAACACTTAAGGACTAATAAATAGTTGTAGAGAACAGCGGCATTGGAATGTTAGCCATCACAAATCCATAATTATGTGATGGTTCAAAAGACAATTAGAAAACGTGAAAAAAATTTATTTTGGTTTTAAGATCATTTTTATAGATTTGATGAATTTATTTACTTCTTATAATAAAAACATAATGAAACATAATTACTTGATGTATTTCTAATTTATAAGCAATGCTTCATCCAAATAATTATCCCAGAATATGATGTCCATACCTAAGAATAACCTTAAGTATAAAAGATCACACAAACCATAATGGATATAAAAATCATAAAAACTGAGGTAAAGTGTAAAGCCACACTACCACATAAAAATTTCATACATAAACATAACCCCAAAAAAAATCTCCCAGAATAAACATTGGTAACTATTTATCACATCATATAAATCGTCAGAAGGTTTGTCAAAAACCATGACCATATGGTTATCCATAAAAAAATTACTAGGCACCCAGGATCATCAACCACTTCACTGGATGTCTCAACATCAACTTCAGTAGTTGTAAAATACTTTATTGAATATATTTTTAATCATAATTAATTCCTCACAGTGTAATTATCTTCAGACACCTATATTCCCAAGGTCCAAAATTTTTGTATCTAAATCATATTATTGTCGACTGGATTTTTATTATCTCATTATTGGACTTTCCATGTACCTTTTAGTTGTAGTCATTAACAATGTGAGATAACATACCACACCATTAACACTTTTAAAATCAACAGATAAATTCCCAAAAATATATTTTACTCTACATGGGACATGTTTTAGGCATAACTTTATAATTCATAGTTGGTTTCTTCTCAATTTATTCACACCATGCCTACTATTTACTCTTATCACCACATGGTACATAAGTGATGGAAAATCCATTTCAACATTCCCTCTACAACGATCCAATTTTTAGTAACATTTAAAATATAAGGAGTCAAAATCTCTTTGTATCTCGGGTTTCAATCAAGATTAAAATCTACTAATTTAAATGTCAATGTATGGAATAAATTTGAAACATACATGGACATTATTTAAATATTTTCATCATATTCCAAAACTAAATCATCATCCATTTTCATTAATTCAAGGTATTATATCACTATCATATGGAACATATCCTTAAGGAAGTATTTCTTGTGAAAAATATCTTTAAATTCAATCCATTAAATGGAATTAGGATCATTTTTCTCTCTAGTATTCATTGAAAAATGACCATGATAGATCATCTTCATCTTCAATACAATAGCTGGAAAGAGAAATCATTTGATATTTCTATCATTCTGGGACTTCAAATAACTTCCCTAGTGTACTGATCTATCCTTCAGTTACAACTGGGTCAGATGATCCATTGAATGAAGAGAGATGTTTCCTCACAAAATATTATACTACTGACATATTCATCGATGGTTGATTGGGATGATCTTGTTTAGGGGAACCACAACCATTTTTAGCCGAAGTCAACTAATCTCACACTCTATAAAATTGTTCAGTTCCAATTTATTCCACATCAAAATGATGATTTGTTTCTTTTTTTTCCTCTCGATGCCTTCACATTATATCATTCGTATTTCTTATAGTGAAATCCATTCTTAAAAAAATGATTCGTATAAAGAAATAAGAAAACAATAGAAATCTAAATCATTTCAACATAACCATAAATTAAAATTATCTTTTAGAAATAAATTACCACTATATTAACCTTGAATGTTATCTTAACCAACCATTGATTCCAACTATAAGGCCCCATATTTAATTGTTACAAAATCTATAGTTAATTCCATATTTCTAATTGATCATATTTTCTAGTTTTGAGATTTAGATATATATTCCACAACTATTACCTAAAAAAACATATAAATACAATGTGGAAACATCCAATAGTATCTGTTTCATCCATAACATAAAAACACATAAAAAGAAACATGGTTTTTTTCATGTTTAATCATCATAACATTTTTTTTGACTATACCCTTAACTCTATTCTCCAAATAATCCATTTAAAACATTTAATAACTATCATTGTGAACAAAAATATCAGTAAGGGACATAAAAATAAATATAAAAAATTAGTCTTGTATAAACCAAATAACCTATTCAATGGTCTTTGCGTTGATTAAACACAGAAATTTTAGATGAATTACACACATAATTTTTTCTCAATGAAAATATTTAAAAGCAAAAGCAAGTAATTAATACATCACCAGGTTATATATGACATTAAATACATCAAACCCTTTCTATCATAGTTCAATTTAAATAACAATATCGTTGAATTCCAAATTGAATAACTATAATGGGGATCACTTTTTATATAACCTATGTTAGGATCACATGTGATCTATAATGGCGATCAATCCGTTGTGTTTGTTTTTTTGTGCTCAACCCTAAGCTAAAATGGGATTCATCCGTTTTTATATGAAAAATTGGGATCACCCTTGATTTATAATGGGGATCAAACCAACATATAAGCTAAAACAGGCCCAATAATGAGATATAATGGGATTCAACCCTTCGTTTATTATATATTGGGCTAACCCCTTTCATATATTTTACAAGTACAATTTCATAAAAAAACATTATTATCACAAAACCCCTTTTTTTGAATGTTTCATCTAATCCCATTTGAAAAACATTTCAACAAAAAATACCACTTTCAGTTAAGTACCCATTTCAAATAAAAATATACCTAAATTATTGAATAATGGATTTATTTTCATTTTAAAATACAATTACGCTTATAGAGGAAATCAAATATCAAATAATGGTTATGGTGGTAGAGAAGTCTTTGTCGATGTATACATTAAAACAAATTCCTTTTGGAGTTTTCTAATGAAATTAAAATGAATCATATAAATTGATTCCATTTAAATCATGGACTGAAATCCATAAAATTTACTATATATTCCTTTTATACCCATATAAATAAATATGAAATTTAATACTAGGAGGAAAAATATTCGATAAATAATTCTTAATTGTTCAAGGGTTCACCTAAAACATCAAACATCTAAATAATAATCTCAACGATTTAATAAATAAGATTATTATAGATAATATCGATATATGAACACTAATATTGGTTTTATATATATCCTATAAAATAATAATGGTGTATATTATGATGACATTCCTCATTGAAAGAATATTGAGCTGATGTCCCTTACCTAGAGTCGAAATTGTCTCGTTCATTCTATAATTTCCTGAATAATAAAAATTTGTTAATTAATACAATCACTATAACCTTTTAATGTTTATTATTCATTTTATATCACTTATTACCTTGTAAAATAAATTATATCATTATTTTAGTTAATATCAGAAATTTTCTTGATTTTGCGTATTTGAGTAAAAAAAAGTTTTTGATGAAAATTATCATTGGGTTCATAGTTACAGTATCTTCTGAATATTATTTATGTTTAAAATATCACATATTTCTAGTATATATGTATTTATAATACTCCAAATCATTTGGATATATGAAATAAAATGTATTGTTCATGTACATGGTAGGTCGTACATACACATGAATGTTACAATCATTTGTTAGTCATATTATAGGAAGAAAAAATAAAAGATACATTGATATATTGTAATTAAATTATAATATATAGGTTATATATGGTACTTAAATTCATTAATTCCATCATTTATATGTCCCATGTCTACCATGAACGAGCCATATCACATTGAGGTGGCGGTACTCCACTTTTTATCAAATGTAGTTATCGTATTTACACTTTATAGAAAGAATAATTGAATTTTGTAAATAAAATAGTAATGAATAATATAATATATATTAATATAATATATATCATATATAAATATAGTTCTATTATAATTTCAACCAAAAGAGTTGGTAGGGTAAAATTAAACAATCATCGTTTCATGACCTAGTAGTTCTCCATATATAGAAACAATATGTTCTATATCCATTAGTTGGAGGTGTGTGTAATTTTAAGACGAAGTCATATAATAAAAAATACATTTATATTTTTTATACCAGTTTTGTTGTAAAATAATGGAAGAATGATTGGTATGGGGGTTGCATGAGGAAAATAAATGAAAGGATCTTGAGAAAAGACATTACCTCTAAATCAGGAACCTGATTTTGATTTTAGCCAAATTGATTTATTGAACATCATTGTCCCAAATTTAATGATCCTAGTAGTTGATATGTATGTTGGTATATTATTGTACTATAATTAGAATGATTAAAAGGGCCTTGATAGGTGTGAGTATGTGGGTAGATGTGGTGGCCTTTTATAAAAGATAGGAGGGTCACATTAGGAATGTCTAGAAATATTATTTTATTATAAATTTATTTATGATTTATAATATTTCAAAACTGATAAATTTAAATGATAAGATATGTATGTGTCTAAAGACTCTCATATGATAGGTTTTATACATGTTTAGGTCACAAAATGTACCATATCTTTTATCATTAACCCTTAGTTACTAATATTAACTCCTATGTAATTTACTATTTTCAAAATATATGATTACAATATGTACTATTAAATTCTCAAATTAGAAAAAGTGGATCACTAATGATATTTTTTACATTAAATAAGTTTGTTGGTAGAATTTTATATTGTTGGGACTTTTATATCATTTAATCAAATTATATTTTATTTAAAAACACATTTCCTTCCATTTAAACACTATTTAAAAATTGATTTTGGTTAACGTCCTAAAAAATAGATTATTTCGAAAAAAGGAATAATGTTATCACTAACATGTCAATTTCTTCCAAAAAAATTCCTTTATGGCATAAAAATGTTCATATTACATTTGTTTTAATTTTCATTATATCAATTATTTGAATATTTCAATAATAAGGTAATCGCTCCATCATCATTGTGTCATAAATATAATTATTTATTTAATGTCTAAAAATTATAAAAAACTTCCTTGATTTATGAAATAAATATATAATCCTAAATAAAAATTATTATTAAATAGATAATTTATATATAAAAATTTAAATTGTTTATCTTTGGAGATTCAGGTTTGTGTGATATTTACCTTTTAATTAAATAAAATTTTATAAAATCTCATTATCACACTCATGTGGCTCCATGGGGTCCCAAATTAGACCCATGTATGCTAATAGTTGAAAATATCTTATAAAATTTAATTTGGAGGCATGATAATGTAGTTTGATATTATTATACTGTAACTTTTTTTACACATATTTACTAAATTTACCCTTTAACCACGATAATTAAATATAATTAATTAATTAGTCACAATGAGCATTAATAAAATGTACTTATTTAACTAATTTTGATATTATTATTAGAAATATGGATTAAATTTTAAAAATTCCAAAACACAGAATTGGTAGATATTAAATTAATATTATTTCCCATTTTCATAACTAGAAAATGGGTTTTTGAGAAGTAAATACAATCAAATGATTGACATGTGTTTATGTCAAATATAAATATGAAATATTTTCCAATGATAATAATTTAATGAAGTTAATAAAGATAATATAGTTAAAAATTAAAACCAATTAAAATGTAAATATATCAATATAAATAAATTATATTAAAAGGAAATTTGGAATTATTATGTATTATTTTTAAATATTCATATAAATATGGATTTTATCAGAAAAATTCCAAATTTTAAAATGAAGAAAATTTTTATATGCCCCATCTAAAGATGTGTTTTATTTTATCAAATACAATATTTAAAAGAAAAAAAATATTTTTCAAAAGGGATAACCCTCAAAAGGATGGAGAAGAACCTTTTAAAATTATTAAAGTATTTATAGTTAAAATTGGATTCATTCTCATTTTAATACAATTAATTCAACAGATAAATTTAAAAACATTTTAAAATTATTTAAAATTATAATATAGTTAATTATTTTCATTCCTAAAAATAAAAAAACTTGGCTTTAAATACCATTTAAAACAATAATAATAATATTGTATAAATTTTCAGTTTAACTCAGAGTTGTTTGCAACATATGATTTCGAAGAAAACCATTGTTTCATTTCTTGTAAAATATCATCCATAGTGTTAACATTAAGAATTATATTTATAAATGTATATTAATAAGTATTATTATATAAATACATATGATGTTACACTGCGTCTTGGAAGAATTAGATATATTTCTTTACAACACGATAATTATATTTTCCACAATAGTAGTTTGTTTAAAACTCTTCCAACATATATCTCTCTCTATGAAGGATAAAATGAAACAAAATTGTGATATTGTATCACATATTTTCAATTGGAATATAATGATAGTGTGTGTCTTTACAATTAACTCCTCTACTCAACCATTGATCGAGAAAAATACATTTTTTTGGAAGTTCTTAAATACATTAACTACTATAATCCAATTTTTCTATATGATATTATATTTGTACATATTCATTTTTAACAACAAATAAGTGACATCGGGGAGAATAAAAAATAGTTTAATCATGATAGATTATAATATTCAATCTCATTTTACAAATTTCCATCTAACTAATTAGAATGGAATTTATTCTTCAAAATACTAATTCCATATAACACCATTAATGACATATTAATATAGTTTCCAATATTAGAATACTTTCTAATGATTCTAATATATGTGTTCTAATTAAAAACTAGGATCCTAAATCTATTTATTTAAATCATTAAACATGGGGCTTGGGATATTTCAATCATTCCATTCACTGAGAAAAAATGTGTCAATAATAATTTTATCGAATATGAAATTTGGATACAACTTATCATAATTGTTATTACATCATCATACAATAAATATATGATAAAAAACTAACATTTATATATATATATATATATAATTTTAGATGACTATAATGAAAACAAAACATCATGATTTTATTCGAAAAATAAATGTAATAAATCCATGAATCATACAATAATCCAAAAAATAAACCACTGAATCATTTATAAATTCCATTAATGTAATAGAAATGTTTATTTACTTATAATAAAAAAATTTATTTTATTTTATTTGATAATTTTAAAAACTATGTCTTACACAGAAATTTTAAAATAAAAAACCCATTTTCTAAATACCATTTTTGTGTTTCATATGCACTAAAATAAAAATAAAATTTTCAATCCCATTATAATTTTATTTAATTATATAATTTCAAATTTGGAAATAATAAGGGTTAAATTAGTTAGTTATTTTAATAATAATATTTTACATTATTAATAATTACAAATTTTTACAATAACTTACTATGGTAAAATTAAATTTTAATTAATGTTAAAATACTGAAATAAAATAACCTTAATCAAACATGGTCACCTCCAAAATGAGTGTGTGTGGTTATTAATGAATATTTGTTTGGTAAAATTATAGGATAATATTAAACACTACCCTTAATGTGACTTATAAATGATAACACATCCACCTCCCCAATCCTATCCGGCCATTCAAATTTATTAATAAAAATGTGGACCAATTCTCTACCTACCACAGAATAATTCATCATATAACTATTAGTAAGACTAATTACATTATATCATAAGAGAATAAATGGGAAACATTCAAACCCACGACATGAGTATTCAATTTAACTTAGTGTCACCCACTAAATATTTAGTGTGCTAACAATATTAATATAGATAAATCAATATTAATATTTTTATAATTTCTATATATATTATTTTAAAACAATTCTCAATCGTTTGCATCATCTATTAAAAAAATAGTACATCAATCATGTGTTAATGCGGATTAACAACCCAATGAGGTGATATTATTTTTTTCTCATCAGATCCATTCCAGAACGATATAAAATTTGGATTCAAAAAAATTATATATATATATGTGAAAAATATAATTTGTAAATGAAAATATTTCATATACCATCAATAAATCCATTAATTGAGTAAAGGGATAGTTAATAATGTGTATAGTGGATTATTTCCGCCATAAATGATGAATTTCATTTCAAATATCCACCCAAAAAGGATGGTAATTGGAATAGATTAACTTTGTATATATTATATTTATGAATTTTTATTTTTTCATAATATTATATTCAATCAATAAATAAAATCATTTTTACCTAAGAACCCATTATATGAAATTAATCTTTTTGTTGGTTTTAAAATATATTTTATTTATATTATAAGGTTTATATCATGAACCATTATGGAATTTTATTTAATTAAAAAATCAAGTAATAATAATGAATTTATTATTTAGTATTGATGATATTATTTCATTTTTAATATATTTAATATTTATTAAAATATTAACTTTTGAATATTAATTATGCTATGAATACATAATCATGATTTTCATTTTCACTAACCATGTTCATTAAATATGAGTAATTAAATAGTAAATAACTAATAATTTGAAAAACATTGTTACAATATATATTTATAATAATCCTTCAATGAAAAAAATGATGAAATATTGTAACATATGACTTTGTTACCATGATATTTAAATTGGAGAAACAAATAATCAATCTAACTTTTGTTAGAGGGAATACTTATAATTAACTAATATATATATATATAAAACTATTAATAATATACATTATAAATTCAAGAAGAATTTCTTAAGGTCTTTATTTTAGTTACATTATTTATACCATAGATTTTACTATGGATAGGTTATCAGAAACTCTATGTAAGGGTTTTCTTCCCAAATTCCTATCGTTAAGATATTTTTTTTTGTATTGTGCTACAAATTTCATTAACGTGTGGCATACACGGCCTAATTGACAAGACAAATAATTAAAAACACATTATTCATTTTATTTTATCTTCAATTTATTAATCAAAAAAATTAAAATGGGTTTTCATTTAAATAACCTAAAAATTTAATAGTTTCAATGCCTTTTTTTTAAAATTTCATAGACTTGATAGATGATACACACTAATGTTTATTTATTTTACATATTCACTAATCTGTGTCTATTACGTATAATGAATATATATTATTTCATGATATAATAATTTCAATTTTCTTTTTAATCTCTTATTCCTACATTAAAATTATTGTATATGTATTTGGAATCACACTTCTCATTCATTGAGTTATGATTGTTCTATTTGAACTTATTTAACATAATTTTGGTACATTATTCATCTTTTTTTTATATTATAAGGAGATTTATATTTATTTTTTGGGGTTCACATTTATATCATATAAATCATTTCAAAATAAACCTTGTTTCATGAATAATTACATTCATTATATATTTTGATAACTCAATGTTACATTCATTGATATAAAATTTTATTCTAAGAGAGGTATTCATTTACTTTGGTTGTGTCCTTAATATTTCGATTCCATAAGAAATTTATTTTATTAACTCCAAAGAGTTTTTTTCTAAATCAATGAATAATTATCAATGTATATATTTCTTATTAAATTGTTATTTATGAAATGTAATAATAGTTTTATTCCATTTATATATTCATCATTCCGAAAAATGTTTTACTTTTTTTGAATCCCAAATATGGAGTTGCTAATGTGTCCTTCATATTTTCATTGTCATATGTTAAAATTAATATTATACTGAATTTTTTACAATGTGATTTTTAATAAATGGAATATCTAATTATTAAAAAGCATTTATATACATAAGAAAAATATATATTTTATGTCCCACTCTAAGTTCCATTTTAATAATCTTTGAATCCTATCAATGCATAATAATTGAATATTAATATTTCTAGAGAAAAATATTAATTTTTTTTCACATTGATATTGTAAAAAATATATATACCCATTAGTACTACACTATGAAATGTTCCAATTAAAATTATTAATTTTTCAAAACTCCTCCCTTTCCATTCTCAATTTTCATTATTGAAATTGAAAAACAATTAATGAAAACCCTAAAATTAATTAATGAAATTGTTTTTCTTTTTATATAAATATTTCCTATAAATATAGTATCTAATAAATATATTATTTATTTACAACCTATATATTATTGACATATGATTCCAATTTTATTCATAATATTTTTTATATACTGTGATTTCATATCATCATGTTATATGATCTTTTTTAAAAGGATTAATAACCCAAATAATTTTACAAGGATTAATCATGATATAGTGAATATATGATTTCATGATTCACTAATTTATCAGTATTATGGTTTATAGGGTCTTATATTTCAATATGATGACTTGGATATTGTTTCAAGTAAAATTGATATGATGAAATTTTATCAGAATGTATTGTAAGAAGGTATATCCAAATGATTAATCAATGAATATGATTATGGCTAATTTGTTCAATTTTTTTTTGGTTGAGATGTAGGAAGATTGTGATCCAGCTTTCTTCCATGAATGAGATTAAATAATCATTGTTCATATGTTTATTTTTGAACATGATGGATGAATCATTATTAAAAAATATTACATTTATGTTTCCTCTATAGTTGATTGATTCCAATGTTTTATGCGTATTATCACTATAAAACTATGTTATCATAAATCAATTTTTTAACTCATTTAATATACTCATGTCTTTATTTATGTCCACAATTACTTGTGGAATTATTACATATTATTTGTTGCTTATTATTTTAGTATAATTCCTCATTATACACATATCCTCGGATTATTCTCACTTATGAACATTTCATCTTTTCTATTATGTTTAACACTAGTTAAAATATGAGACCATCCCATTAAAATGTTTCAGTTTCCCCAAATCATGATGAATATGTATGATATGTAAAGTATAGATTTTTATTTTCATAATATTTGGTATATATAATATACATTTAAATGATTAATAAGATTTCATCATTGTGGGTGAAATTTACATTAGTTGGAAAGACATGGGTTTTAACATAAATCATATCATCAAAATATATAATACATTAAACATAAAAGGTCTTGTGATATGTTATGTTGAAACATTTTCTTTTAGATATATAAATATTGGATTATTAGGTCTGGGTTTTATGGGTTGGTATTAAGGTATGTGTTGTATAACATTGGATTCTATGATTTTATCTATTTGAGATAAAATTGAAGTATCAATTATCATGCATGTTTCATAATTTATTGATTATCCTAAAATATATAGAATATATATCCCTTTTTGTAATATATTGTAATATTGTATTTTTGAGGGTTTAATATTTGGGATTTTTTTGAACACCCATAGGTGTAGTCATAGATATTTTTAATAATAAATGATAAAAAAATGAAATTTTGGAAGTGTAATGGTTATGTGGTTTTACAAAAAAAAATGAATCCATATCTAATTATTAGAATGTAGATGTAGTATCTCAAAATTTTTTACAAATGGTAAATAAACTCTTAGTTTTGGTGTTTTGTATTATTTAAATATTGACCTAGTGCAGAACAATGATTCTTAACTATAGAATATGATAAATAATATTGGATGATATTAATTGGTGAATTACATTACTTATATGAAAATTTTATGGAATTATTTCATAATTAAAATAAGTTATTAGGTTAAAAACTATGAAATAAAAAAAGATATTAATCCTAGGTTTTTGTAAGAGTGTTATATGATTACCCAAGAATGACATAGATGGAATAAAATTATCATAGGATAATGGTATTTTCTAATTAAAAAAGATATCTTAAGAATACGATATCATTTTAAAAAAAACTAATTAATTTGGATATTTTGATATCATATTTAAATTTAGTATTTCATATATAGAATATTATGATGATGAATCTTAAAATAGTAGGTATCCAAGAACCACTATTCATATTAACTAATAATGGGATATGTCATAAATGGTTGACATTCGTAGTATATTTATGTTATGTTATAAAATATGAGTTCTATAGTCTTACAGAAGATACTAAGGTTGATATAATAATGTGAATTAATTTTTTTATATTGATGGATATTTCTATTTGTGAATGATATTTTCCAATGAATTCAAGAATATTATAAATGTTTTGATGTTTACATGAAGTATATATGTAATTTTTATGTAGTAATACTTTCAGGGTTTTAAAAATTATATTAAATTAATTCAATAACATTGAAATGTTATTTTATGAGAAGGATATATTTTTTTGGGAATTATTATTTATCAACACATTCCTAAGGTATTTATATCATTTATTTTAAAATATGCATGCCTATTTATTAAGAATTGTTGAATTGTGTTTGAATTGTTATGTAATATATTGTATATATCCTTAAGATTAAATATGGAATCCTAATTTAATTTAGGATAATGGTACATACATGGTGCTACATTATTTTATAAACAATTGGTTAATAATATTTTATGATTAATTATAGAATTTATTTTTTGATGAATATATTATTTTCCCTACAATTCTATTAATTATATGTTTATGTTTTTTTTTCTAATAGGTTATTATTTATTATTTTTTATTAGGAGATGAATATATCATGGCATGTGATTGTAAAATATTTCATGGATTCTGGTTTTTTATATTCAAATAACCTAATATATTAAGACAAATATCCCAATGAGGTTATATATTTATTTATAATATCACTATATATCATTATTTATAATAATTCATTTTAATTGAGATGATGGAATTTATTTAAGGTGGTAGAATGTGTTGAGAAATAATTATTAACAATATAAAAAAATTATTTAATAAATTTTTTCACATCCTATAACTAGTGTAAATGAACCAAAAAATATGATAATATCATTACTCATTAAGGTATAATAAACAAAATTATTTTCTATCAAAAAATTTTATTATCATTAGAAGATATATAATTAGTGTGTGTTGAAATTAAAGAAAAATTTTACATTGAATAAAATACATATTAATTATATTTTCTCTATTATTTGAAATGAAAAAATTAAACATTTTAGATTATAATTATATAAAATAAAATTAATTTTTTATTTCAACTCAAAACTATAGTATGACATATTTAAATTTTTAAAAATATTATTTTTTATATCTAAAATTTGAATCCTGGGGAAACAATATTTATTATGATTTTATCATTATATAAAACAGTACTATAATTTAAAAATCCATTTATATAATAACATATGTATTTATGGATCAAAAATATATGTTTCAAAGTAATCATTGACCTTAAAAGAAATATATCAAAAAAAATTACATCTAAAATTTAATGTATGTTTAATTTAAACAATTTCATGTTTTATTATCCCTTAAAATCCTCAAACGTTTAATGTTTTTATAATAAACCAATTCATTAAGATGAATTTTTATTTTAATTAACTATTTTTTAGACATAAATTTTTATATTATGATTTTTTTTGAAAAATCCATATTTACTTGTAGTTTGAAGTAATTATAAAATAAATCATTCAAACACATATAAATTTTAATATTTTGAATTATTTCAAAAAAATATATTACAAGGTTCAAATTATTTCAAAATATCAAAAATTCTTACTTATATAAAATTTTTACCAATGATATAAATTAATTTCTATAGTAAAACTAAATAACTGTAAAATTTTTATTTCATAATGAAACATCCAAAGAAACATAGGTACATATAACTAAAAATATTTGATGAGGTGACTTAAAAACGAAACTATGATTTCTCTACATTATTTTCCAAATTGTGAAAACTAAAATATTAATAGTAACATTAAATTTTGGAAAATGTAAGGATCATTTCCAAAACAACCCCTCTCTTCAAATAAAATGCCTAAAATTAAAACACTTCGAGGCTCATCATCCCATATAATTTTTCAATAAAAAAATAAAATATTTATCCTACTCAGACCCTATCACTCTTTAAAAATTAATCTTATCTATATTACTCATCATAATACATTCATTAAAATATATAATTCCTAAGGACAATTCATGTCACCGATATGAGCATCCACTTCTTCTTAGTGTTTCATCATCAGTTTATATTGTCCTAATATTCAATAACTATATAAATATAAAATAATAATAATTATTAATTTATTTTATATTAATTTATTAATTGGATAATGATTTTAAATTCCTTCGCACCACTAATAGTGAATAATAATACCAATCATGTGTATATGTGGGTTGCCACATCCACATAGATAATTTGTGTATTTCCAATAACTAAATATCAAGGATAATTTAATTGAATAATTTGAGGAATCAACATTTTTTATATGTAAAAATTATTATTATTTATTGATAATTTTGATATATCATCAATCCAACCATTTTTTTGAGAAAAGGGATCATTAATCATGCATAAAATAGACAACAACCTCTATAAAAGTTGAATGTTTGTTTCCATCTCCACCCAACATGGACTATTCTATGGATTTACTTTATGAGGATATATGATATTAATAAATTTTTTAATATTGTTAATAGTTCAACAATATCATTACCAATTGACATTCAATTTATCATTTAATCATTATTAAACACAAGATTTTTTGTTTGTTTACCACGTACTTTGTAGAGACCCGTATCCTGACGTACATGGACATTACATTACATTTGCGGAATACTTAGTACATAACAAAAACACACACTAAAGGATCGTAATAGTTTAGTGTCTTTGGAAACTCGGAACATAATCTTCTAATCCTGGTGAAAGATCTTCAATATCTCCCGTAAAGATCTTCCATTTTTTTTACCTAAAACCTTTCTTTATATCCTGGGGAAAAGAAAACATAAAAGGGTGAGCTCAAATGCTCATTAAGGGTATACAAAAGAAATAAAAATCATATCATATCTTTTTGAAAATCACAACCTGCAAAAGAGATCATAATATCTTAACATGGAACAAATCATAGAAGTGAAAATGAGATCCCCATAATCATAACATGAAACTTGAAACTTTGTGGCATGCACACATAATCATGGAAAATCATTTCTTGTTAGTCATGACTCATTGCCAAGACTATCTTAGTGGACAAAGTCCCTTTCTGAACCGAGTTCACTCCTCGTTTCAGTCCTGTATCACTGAACCGAAATAACCTTCCGTTCCAGCCATGTCTATCTCATGAGATATAAAATCTTTACCCAATGCATTGGAGGGAGATATAGGTCCCACCCATCTTATAATGAATCCTTTCTTATGTGTGCCACATAATCATAAAACATACATCATCGCATAACACATGTAACAAAAATGGGATTCTTGAAACATCATGACATCATAAATCAATTCATATAAGATAAAGGAATTCATAAAAATAATTCCATCACAACATGAACAAATCAATTTAATAATAGGGATAAAACAGAACCCTTTATTATCTTAGATGGAAAATAATTTTGATAAAACACTTGAACTCCATTCTTGAGGAAAATATCCTTTCTTCTTCAAAAACATTTTTCCTTTCATAACATGTCATACAACTTTAAAATAAAAGAAGTTGATTAAAAATAAACTTGAAAACTTGTAAAGGAAGCTTCTTTGAAGTAATGTTTTAAAAATCCTTTCATGCCGTATAAGTTAAAAAAAACATTCTTCGTACTTTTGTCGGAAAAGTCAAAAAGTACCTCGTACGGAAAAACGACAAAAGATTCCTTTCATATTCTTTACTAAAAACTCACCTAAGGGTAAAATTGGATTTAAACTATTTCAAGTGGATGGAAACGATATTTCATATTGAGGGAACATGGATGTGGATGATAAAATACACCCCAGTAAATACTTACGAATAAACAATCTCGGATAAAAATGAGATTGTGATATTTCCCTTACCTTAGGTCCGATTAGCTTTGTATGTGTCCTAAGCTCCTGTATAATGGTTTAAATAATGTTATTGACTTATTCCAGAATCATACATATTGATATGATATCATATATGGTCATATTATTAGCTTCTTGTTAGTAATATTTCATTGTTACTTGTTACTCGGGTCTTTATAACTTTTTGTTCTTATGCGTGTTTTGTCGAATAAATTCTTATTCTTATCTTTAGGTTATAGATAATTCATTTCCAGAATGGTATTAGTGTAGTATATACCATATTCATTCATTCAATTCATTTATATAATCATTATGAAATGAAGATCATGTAGAACGAGTCGCATCACATCGTGGAGACGGTATTCCGTACGTACGCACGAGTGATGATATTGTTCCTATGATCGTGGAATTGTATTGGAGTATATATATATTATTTCAGTATCAATATTACTTCATAATAATCATATTTAGTTACTCATTACACCATTATACCCATCCTTGTAAGGTGATGGTGGAAAATAGATTACACCACGGCGTGGAGACGGTATTCCGTACGTACGCACGCGCGGTGATTTCATTTTTCCGTAGGATGGATAGAAGGTGAATTAGGGTTGTTTCATATTTATAATAACATATCAGTATGTAAGTAATACTGATGTTATTACTTTATCATGAAACAACTAAAGAAGAAGAAGTTGAAGAAGAAAGAAATTGAAAAGATCGGTAATGGATATTACCTCTTCTTTGGAACGCCTCTTTGAATCCTCCACTTAAGGAACTAAGATTGGTCTTTGGAGAAGACCAGAAACTCTAGGATTATTCTAGGAAAGTGGAGAGGAGAAAATGTCAGGGGTTGGCCGAGCTTTAGTGCTCCAAATTGGTGTGAGGAGGAGGGGGAGGAGGTGCCCTTTTATAAGGGAGGAGAGGGGCACCTTAGGAATTCTTAAAAATATTAATTTATAATAAATCTAACCCCACTTAAAAACCTCCAAAAATGACTCATATTCGAATATTAGATGAGATAGGGTTGTAATCTCATCAACCAATCAAATTTAGACATGTTTGGATATTATTTTAAACCTTATCAATTATATTTAACTCTATGTTAAATAATTTAACTTTTACCGTGTCTTTTTGTTTTCTTTCACTATATGGTTAATAAACTTACTATAACATGCCAAACGAACCACAAATTGTTTATTATTAATATATATATCCTTATATAAGTCATTTGGCCGAACCTTAGATTTTTAGGAATAAAATAACAATTAATAATATAATATTTGATTTAAAAACTATTTTGTGTCAATTTTGACACTATTTGATATATGATTTTTGTGAAAGTCATAACAGAATTATATGTTCGAACCAAGTTGATTAAATCAACATTAATATATCATAGTAACCTAGAAAATTAGTGGAATTCATAAAAAATCTCAAATTACATTTATTTTGGTGTTTATAACATCAATTATGTCAATATTTCATTAATAAGATAATTACTGCATCATCGTTGTGTCATAAATAAATTAAATTATTTGATGTCTAAAAATTACAAATAAAATACCATCATGTAGGAAATCTTTTTAGATTTCTAATTAATATTTACAATCGAATTTATCTTATGTATAACCCCATATTAAAAATGATTTACTTATTAAACTTTGATTTTAACTATTTTAACCCTTCTTTAAATAAATTAATAATAAATGTCCTAATCTAATCCAAGTGGGCCTAAATGGTCATATTTTATTCCTAAGTTTGTTTTTGGTCGAATTACACTTGTCCAATAGAATTAGGACATGTGTTAGGGTAATATTAATATCATATTTACCCTTAGTTACCTTATTTACTATTAACCGTGGTAAAAAAAGTAAAAAGTTACTATTCACCAAAAAATTATTTTCATCTCATTGAACCACATTTTAGTCCTTGATATTAACCGTGTCTCTCGGATTTTCAAAATTCCATTCACAGAAGCGGTAAAATTAAGTTTTATGCAAAAATTCAGTTTTTAACCTACCATTAGTAGTTTCACTATTCATCAAAAATTGATGTTTTTCAGAACAATGCCAAAATTTCATCCCAAGCTATATTTCATATTCCGAATTAAAAAATGAAGTCTATTTTACCAAATTCATAACATAAAAGTTGCATTAATTAATTTTATAATTAAATCCCGCTGTTAAAACAAATAGCATGTTTTTAAGAAACAATATCTATCAAAAGATTGACACTTGTTTATGTCTAGTTTAAATGTGAAACTACATCCAATGACCAACATTGTATTAAATTGTAAAAATATATTCTAAATATACTTTAAAACCACTCAAATTAATGATTTATCACTATTAATTATTTCGATTAAAAAAGTTGTTTTTAATTATAATTTAGTAATTTTCACTATTCATCAGAATATGAAAGTTATCCGAAAAGTACCAAAATTTCACCTTAGGCTAAATTCGATACTCCGAATCCAAAAATAAAGTTCATTTTGAAAAATAAGATTTACTGGATATCAAAAAGTGGTTATTACTATTCATAACGGCTAGTTTTAATAATATTTTTATAGCATATCGTTGTTTAGTGAAACTCGGTATTGCGTACTACACACGCTATCGAGGAAGGTCGCGATTGCGTGTAATGCAAGTCAAGTCAAGGATGTGTGTTGTGCAAGCTCCTTTTGGTGTAGCGTACAACACAAGACATTAATAAAATTAAAAAGAATATTTTTAATAAAATCTTGGGCTGTTACATTCTACCCCCCTTAAAATGAATTTCGCCCTCGAAATTCGTCGTGGTTATAAATGGTTTTCTATTCGAAAGTTTCCCACATCGTAAAAAGGAATACCAAAACTTGGCTTTAAAAACTAAAGTATGAAATGTAACGATTACCCAAATAAACTAATTGTTGGGTTTCCACATAGGTAAAAATATGGATATGGAAGAAAAATCTAACCATCATGTTCTGATGGAGAGTGGTAGAGAACATGGCTATGGAAAAGCCAAAAATCACAAATCCATAAATTTGTGATGATATAAGGTACCATCTGATTCCTCAGGTATAAGATCACTAGGACAACATTTTTGGTTTTCAAGATCATTTCCCTAAAGTTGAAAATTTGATTTAGAATAAATACTTACTTTATTTTGGTACAATCTCACTATTGTTCGTGCCTTGAACAATTTCCACTTCATCTCTTAAATAAATGAAGTTGAATTTGTTATTCGTGAAGTGTTAGCAGATAATGTGATAGAATGACGGGTCATTCCATCTGTCTCAAACAAAAGGTTAGCAAAAATTATATGCATAAATCGATCTATAGTGAGATTAATCATATATGGTTCCTAAAATGGACTTATACTTCATATATCATACTGCTTAATATAATAAAACTAGTTTCTACTAAATAGGGACTTCCTGTAGGTCAGTGGTAGGCGATAAAGGCCAGTCGCACTTCGGTTGTGGGTTCGATTCCTACAGCCTTGTCCGAAGCGATGGGCTGTCGCCCGTCCTGCAGGTTGTCCTTTTTCTAAAACTATATTACTATAACATCCCATCAATAATATCGAGAAAACTTCGATCCTTAAACAATACTCACTTATGTCCAACACAATCCATTTCAATCTTTAGGCTTATCCATAATACTGCAGTCCACTCTCATAATATAGTGACAACGATTACCAGAGATTTAATACTGTCGTTGATCCCCACATATCATAAGATATGTTTTGTTGGTCACATTCTAAACATTCAAAGTCCTTAATCATGTATTCTCTTGAATACCTTAGCGACAACATGAATGCAGTTAAAAGTTAACACTTTCCACATACCAAAATCCTCAAAATTCTATATATTCAATCCATGATATCACTTAGTCCTTATATCAATCATGAGCTCATGAATATTGTTAAACATTTCATTTTCTTATTTTCCCTTCATTATGCGCATATCATCTTATTTCCAAAAATATCTCAATCACTTTGAATACCACATTAAACCAATACATAAATATTCCAATACTCCATGATACAACATTATTTTGGAATCCCATTACATAAACACTTAATCATTCCACCACATCATTGTCATATTCAACATTTCCAATAGTGATCGCATGTGATTTCCCTTTGTCCTTTGCCTTCAGTGGTTGCTCATGTTGATCATCACTAACCCTTGGATTAGGGCAATTATTAGCATAATGCCCCATTTCCTTGCACTTGAAGCATTGAAGTGTTGGCGGTGCGTTCTCTGCAGTGTTTGCTTTATTCACATCATTAGAAAACCCTTTTTCCATTACTTCGACACTCAGCTGCTCGATGACCTTCTTTTCCACGCTTAAAACATTTTCTAGTTCCTTTAAGACAATCTCCACCATGCTTCTTTCCACACTTTGTGCATAAGGAAACATTCATCTTATTTTCACCATTATTATGAGATTTCTCCTTGAACTCCATCTTTCGTTTCTTGTCAAAACCATGAGATGGATATGTAACACCAAATTCCATTTCTACCTTGATAGCACAACGCACAATTTCTTCATAGCTACTGAAGTCTCTTATAGCTAATGCCCTTCGAAGACTTGGTTTTAAGCCACTGAAAAATCGATCAACTTTACTTTCAGGTTGGATGATAATGCCAGATGCATACCTTGCAAGTCTTGTAAAATTCGCTTCATATATACCAACAGATTCATCATCCTTCTGCTTCAGCTCAATAAACCCTTTTTCCATATTTGTTCGAAGAATACGAGGGAAGTACTTACTGAAAAACAAGTTCTTGAACTCGTCCCATTCCATGGACTCAATTTCATCCCTTGGCCTCGTATTCTTGATAAGATTCCACCATTGATCAGCTTCACCTTCCAAACGATATACTGCTAAGATGACTTTATCATGTTCAGAACATTGAAGAACTGAAAATATCTTTTCAGTGGTACTGATCCATTGTTCAGCAACAAGTGGATCGGAAGTCCCACTGAAAGAAGGTGGACGTTGCCTCATGAAGGACTCAATAGAATATTGTTCCCTTCTCTGCTCATTTGGAAGTCCAGAATGATTCATAGCTTGTGTAAGTATAGCAATAAGATTTTGCACTCCATCTCCCATAACATTTGTTTGTTCAGGAGGGCAATCATTGCATTGTCCATTGCATTGATCAACACGGTTCCTTCGGGTTCCAGCCATCGTCTAAAACCCAAAAAGAATAGTGTGAGAGGCAAAAATCATGCTAGGGAAAACAACATAATAAAGGGGGAGTACCTTCACTATCCAACATCTTAGGTTTAATTCTATGATCGTTAGCGTAATTCTATTACTATAACCTATACGTATACTTATCCCTAGGGACATCCCTAGACATATCTTAGAAATATCTCTAGGGATCTCACTAACGTTTTCGCATCCTAGTTTCCAAAGGTTGACTAAACCTTTCCTCTGATACCAACTGTAGAGACCCGTATCCTGACGTACATGGACATTACATTACATTTGCGGAATACTTAGTACATAACAAAAACACACACTAAAGGATCGTAATAGTTTAGTGTCTTTGGAAACTCGGAACATAATCTTCTAATCCTGGTGAAAGATCTTCAATATCTCCCGTAAAGATCTTCCATTTTTTTTAACCTAAAACCTTTCTTTATATCCTGGGGAAAAGAAAACATAAAAGGGTGAGCTCAAATGCTCAGTAAGGGTATACAAAAGAAATAAAAATCATATCATATCTTTTTGAAAATCACAACCTGCAAAAGAGATCATAATATCTTAACATGGAACAAATCATAGAAGTGAAAATGAGATCCCCATAATCATAACATGAAACTTGAATCTTTGTGGCATGCACACATAATCATGGAAAATCATTTCTTGTTAGTCATGACTCATTTCCAAGACTATCTTAGTGGACAAAGTCCCTTTCTGAACCGAGTTCACTCCTCGTTTCAGTCCTGTATCACTGAACCGAAATAACCTTCCGTTCCAGCCATGTCTATCTCATGAGATATAAAATCTTTACCCAATGCATTGGAGGGAGATATAGGTCCCACCCATCTTATAATGAATCCTTTCTTATGTGTGCCACATAATCATAAAACATACATCATCGCATAACACATGTAACAAAAATGGGATTCTTGAAACATCATGACATCATAAATCAATTCATATAAGATAAAGGAATTCATAAAAATAATTCCATCACAACATGAACAAATCAATTTAATAATAGGGATAAAACAGAACCCTTTATTATCATAGATGGAAAATAATTTTGATAAAACACTTGAACTCCATTCTTGAGGAAAATATCCTTTCTTCTTCAAAAACATTTTTCCTTTCATAACATGTCATACAACTTTAAAATAAAAGAAGTTGATTAAAAATAAACTTGAAAACTTGTAAAGGAAGCTTCTTTGAATTAATGTTTTAAAAATCCATTCATGCCGTATAAGTTAAAAAAAACATTCTTCGTACTTTTGTCGGAAAAGTCAAAAAGTACCTCGTACGGAAAAACGACAAAAGATTCCTTTCATATTCTTTACTAAAAACTCACCTAAGGGTAAAATTGGATTTAAACTATTTCAAGTGGATGGAAACGATATTTCATATTGAGGGAACATGGATGTGGATGATAAAATACACCCCAGTAAATACTTACGAATAAACAATCTCGGATAAAAATGAGATTGTGATATTTCTCTTACCTTGGGTCCGATTAGCTTTGTACGTGTCCAAAGCTCCTGTATAATGGTTTAAATAATGTTATTGACTTATTCCAGAATCATACATATTGATATGATATCATATATGGTCATATTATTAGCTTCTTGTTAGTAATATTTCATTGTTACTTATTACTCGGGTCTTTATAACTTTTTGTTCTTATGCGTGTTTTGTCGAATAAATTCTTATTATTATCTTTAGGTTATAGATAATTCATTTCCAGAATGGTATTAGTGTAGTATATACCATATTCATTCATTCAATTCATTTATATAATCATTATGAAATGAAGATCATGTAGAACGAGTCGCATCACATCGTGGAGACGGTATTCCGTACGTACGCACGAGTGATGATATCGTTCCTATGATCGTGGAATTGTATTGGAGTATATATATATTATTTCAGTATCAATATTACTTCATAATAATCATATGTAGTTACTCATTACACCATTATACCCATCCTTGTAAGGTTATGGTGGAAAATAGATTACACCACGGCGTGGAGACGGTATTCTGTACGTACGCACGCGCGGTGATTTCATTTTTCCATAGGATGGATAGAAGGTGAATTAGGGTTGTTTCATATTTATAATAACATATCAGTATGTAAGTAATACTGATGTTATTACTTTATCATGAAACAACTAAAGAAGAATAAGTTGAAGAAGAAAGAAATTGAAAAGATCGGTAATGGATATTACCTCTTCTTTGGAACGCCTCTTTGAATCCTCCACTTAAGGAACTATGATTGGTCTTTGGAGAAGACCAGAACCTCTAGGATTATTCTAGGAAAGTGGAGAGGAGAAAATGTCAGGGGTTGGCCGAGCTTGAGTGCTCAAAATTGGTGTGAGGAGGAGGGGGAGGAGGTGCCCTTTTATAAGGGAGGAGAGGGGCACCTTAGGAATTCTTAAAAATATTAATTTATAATAAATCTAACCCCACTTAAAAACCTCCAAAAATGACTCATATTCGAATATTAGATGAGATAGGGTTGTAATCTCATCAACCAATCAAATTTAGACATGTTTGGATATTATTTTAAACCTTATCAATTATATTTAACTCTAAGTTAAATAATTTAACTTTTACCGTGTCTTTTTGTTTTCTTTCACTATATGGTTAATAAACTTACTATAACATGCCAAACGAACCACAAATTGTTTATTATTAATATATATATCCTCATCTAAGTCATTTGGCCGAACCATAGATTTTTAGGAATAAAATAACAATTAATAATATAATATTTGATTTAAAAACTATTTTGTGTCAATTTTGACACTATTTGATATATGATTTTTGTGAAAGTCATAACAGAATTATATGTTCGAACCAAGTTGATTAAATCAACATTAATATATCATAGTAACCTAGAAAATTAGTGGAATTCATAATAAATCTCAAATTACATTTATTTTGGTGTTTATAACATCAATTATGTCAATATTTCATTAATAAGATAATTACTGCATCATCGTTGTGTCATAAATAAATTAAATTATTTGATGTCTAAAAATTACAAATAAAATACCATCATGTAGGAAATCTTTTTAGCTTTCTAATGAATATTTACAATCGAATTTATCTTATGTATAACCCCATATTAAAAATGATTTACTTATTAAACTTTTATTTTAACTATTTTAATCCTTCTTTAAATTAATTAATAATAAATGTCCTAATCTAATCCAAGTGGGCCTAAATGGTCATATTTCATTCCTAAGTTTGTTTTTGGTCGAATTACACTTTTCCAATAGAATTAGGACATGTGTTAGGGTAATATTAATATCATATTTACCCTTAGTTACCTTATTTACTATTAACCGTGGTAAAACAAGTAAAAAGTTACTATTCACCAAAAAATTATTTTCATCTCATTGAACCACATTTTAGTCCTTGATATTAACCATGTCTCTCAGATTTTCAAAATTCCATTCACAGAAGCGGTAAAATTATGTTTTATGCAAAAATTCAGTTTTTAACCTACCACTTAGTAGTTTCACTATTCATCAAAAATTGATGTTTTTCAGAACAATGCCAAAATTTCATCCCAAGCTATATTTCATATTCCGAATTCAAAAATGAAGTCTATTTTACCAAATTCATAACATAAAAGTTGCATTAATTAATTTTATAATTAAATCCCGCTGTTAAAACAAATAGCGTGTTTTTAAGAAACAATATCTATCAAAAGATTGACACTTGTTTATGTCTAGTTTAAATGTGAAACTACATCCAATGACCAACAATGTATTAAATTGTAAAAATATATTCTAAATATACTTTAAAACAACTCAAATTAATGATTTATCACTATTAATTATTTCGATTAAAAAAGTTGTTTTTAATTATAATTTAGTAATTTTCACTATTCATCAGAATATGAAAGTTATCCGAAAAGTACCAAAATTTCACCATAGGCTAAATTCGATACTCCGAATCCAAAAATAAAGTTCATTTTGAAAAATAAGATTTACTGGATTTCAAAAAGTGGTTATTACTATTCATAACGGCTAGTTTTAATAATATTTTTATAGCATATCGTTGTTTAGTGAAACTCGGTATTGCGTACTACACACGCTATCGAGGAAGGTCGTGATTGCGTGTAATGCAAGTCAAGTCAAGGATGTGTGTTGTGCAAGCTCCTTTTGATGTAGCGTACAACACAAGACATTAATAAAATTAAAAAGAATATTTTTCATAAAATCTTGGGCTGTTACATACTTTCACGGTAGTATAATTTTTAAGATATGAATGATTATGTATTATTATAATATTATAATATTATATATAATAATGAAATTAATATTTAATAATTATTATAGACTTTTATATTAATTATTTTATTTATTTAAATTATATCATCATTACATTGTTAAACTCATTAATTTTTTTTTTCAGGGATTCAATTTCTATATGATGTATTTGTTTTAGTCACATAATGAAAACATTGAATATTTAATATTTATAAAAAAAAATTTCATATATTTAATTATCCACAAATGATTATATTGAAACATCTTATTATGAATTGACTCTGTTGAAATAATATTTTAATAAGGAAAAGAAATGAATGTTCTTACATCAGTCAGTGAATGTAACTATAACAAAGCAATATAATTAAAATTAATTATTAAAAATGATGTTGATAAATATTAATATATTTAATAATGTATTTAGGTCTCCACATTCATTATATAGGAGGATAGAGTGATGCAAAATAAGTAAAGAGTGAATTTATAGTCTTTACCCAAAAATTTCCCCTATCTGGAAGTTTTTATA
This sequence comes from Viscum album, assembly GCA_963277665.1. Taxonomy (NCBI): domain Eukaryota; kingdom Viridiplantae; phylum Streptophyta; class Magnoliopsida; order Santalales; family Viscaceae; genus Viscum; species Viscum album. The sequence continues at coordinate 149,162,817 of OY728128.1, read as the reverse complement.
CATTGAACAAAATGTCATTTATGTGATTATTATAATAGAAATATGTGCTATTAAATCATGTAATATATTTAATTAATTGTAAATTAAGTTATATTTAATGTTTTTATTCATTCATGATGGTTTGTGTTTAACTCACTTCATATTTTTATTTATTTCTAATTTTCATATCATTGATATATGTTTTATATTGTTCCCATTATTTATTTTATATGATATATTCACCATTCTACTACTTTCATGTGTAATGATTATATCTCATGGTGTGATGAATTAATTTCAATTTCATGGAAACCCTCTTGTTATTAGGTTTCCATTACTATAAGTTCTTTTTTAATCTCAAATCACATTCGTTGATTAATGATTTTTCATCACTAACATCATTCAAATATGTTTCATAAATTCATACCTTTTATTTTATATATGGAAATTTTTCTTTTTTATAGGGATTTATATTTTGAAAACCTAACCCCTTTTTAAATGTCCCTAGCATTGTAAATGATCTCAATATTAAGGTCTTTATTTATCATAAATTTATTATATTTGAGTTAAAACATTATTCCTTAAGGATAATTATTATATGATTTCCAAATAATTATATTTAAGATTCCATTACATAGTTCCCCAATTACATCTATGAAATTAATTTTTTTAAATCAATATTTTTAATATAATTACATTTTCCTTAAATTTGATCATTTTGATTGGAATGTATAATCAAATTTATTGTCTAACCTTCATTTAATATAATGTTCATTATTCATGAGAATGTTCCATTTTCTAATTTCTATTTCATAATAACTGCTAACTCATGAGTCCTCTATATTTACATTTTCTTCAATTAAAATAGATATTTTCTAAATATTATTTATATCGGTTTTCATGATTATCACTTAAAAATATTTAATTGTCTTCAATATGGTACAAATAAAATGTTTTATACTGAACACCATGTTTCTTTTTTATAATTTTAATATCCTTTAAAATGTCGATAATTTAAATTTCATTTTAATGTATAAGTATTTGAAATTATTTAAGATTAAACTTTTTGAAATCATTATATCATTTTCAGGGATCCGATTTTAAAATGTCATTTAATATGTAGTAATTTTTCAAAATTATCCAATTTGTTTTCTTATAAATTCTTTTGAATGTAACATGGATATACTTTTTTAGAATATTTTTTTTAAATTCGTTTGTAAAAACTTTTACCTTTCTCTAATATTTTTTCATCTAAGCCTTATCCGTGATAAAGTGATCCAAAGATAACTATCTATACATTATTATATTATTATTTATTTTTTAAAAGTTATTTTATTCAAATACTATGATTTATTATGTTCATTTTTTATTTGGTTTATTTCTGGTTTATTAAACCAGTTATTTTTCCATGGGTTAATTTGTTTATAATGAATGTATTATTTTATGCGAAACATAAATGTATATTTGATGGTGTGTGGGGTCCAATATTAACCTCCAATTAATTTTTTAATGTTTTATATCACATGAGATGATCATGTATTTTGTGTATGAGATACAATAATATTTTTTCACATGTTTACTGATTGAATGATATATTGAAGTATTTTATCACCAATATTTTTTTTAATTGTTACAAAAAAGTAATCATAAAATGATTCATGTTTAAATGAGATATGAGATGATATTTTCATAAGTTGATTATTGAATGTGATGTGAAAAAAAAAATTCATAAGATTTTATATACTTATGATTGTTCTATATTTGATTTACTACATAATTTTTCTATTATTCTCATTTCAATGTTAGTTTCTCATAATTTATTTATTGACACAATCTGTTGACTCATGTATGGTTTTATAGGATTAATTATGCCAAAATATTTTACCTTTGGGTTGTGGGGTTAAATTTTCTTATATATATTTATTTTATCCACATTATTATCAAACTATTATTAAATATATTAGATACATAATTTTGATATTTACCAATAATTAGTATTTGAAAACATTCATTTTTATTATTTTCACAGGTTTTTAATAGAACTTATATATACTAATTTTCTAGAATAACATCATATATATTTTATTTTATTGAAATATTTAAGACTTATTATGGGTTGAGTAGTTATTTATATAGCGTAAAATGTCCATTAGTTGAAAAATACTATATTTTTATGTTGGTGTTTTCTCATAATTCAATAAAACAATAAACCAAATTTTTTATGGGAATGTTTTGTTCTAAAATACATTCATTACATTGTGTAATTAAAAAATTATTTGGAATAGGATGTCATCACTATGTACTTGCCTTAATGAATTCAATACATCTAGAAACAAGATCATTAAAAATGAATGATTTAGGCTACCATATTAAGAACAGATAATACCAAACAACTAAAAATAATTTACTAGTGGATGATATGTGGTTATTATAATGAGATATCATGAATGAATATTGATTGGTATAGGTATGTTAATGGTCCTGTAATATTTTAGTTTCGATTATAATTATGAAAAATATTCATTACATAATATAAAGGGTCTTCATTTTTATTAGTAATGTAAATGAGTGGAAAATAGTTGATATGCTTTATGAGTTACCTAATCATCAGAATTAGATACATTTGTTGATATTTTATTTAATTTCAATATTTTTTATCCCCTTTTATCGCATTTTATATATATATAACACAATTTTTAACATGTATCATAAATTTATGCGTAGAAATGAAATTGATAATCATATATAATTTTGATGTGATGATTAAAAATTTTGACATGTTCTTTTAAAATTAAATTTTAATATATGATAAATTAATATTTTAAATGAAATCTTATAAAATAAATAAATATTGTTTTTATATCAAAATGGAAATTCAAGAATTGATGGATCTTAATCAAAATATATATCAATTATAATTTTGATGTGTTTATTTATATTTTTTTCAAAATAAATATTCAATATTTAATAAACCATTTAAATATATTAATTAATTATATAAATGAAAAATTATTGAACAAAAATATATTTTTAAAATAATAACCTTTTAATATAATATATTTTTATCACATCCCATTAGATAAAATTATTCATCTTATAAATAATTAATTTAATATATCAATTTGGTTTATAATATTTATTTTCATTTTATAAATATATGAGAACATAATTTTTAATAATATCAATAAATGCATTTAACTAATAAATTAGTAAAATATTTTCAATAAAAAATATCATTATAAATCGTTGTAGAAATATTTTTTTAAATTTTTGATTTATGTTATCTTAAATTTATTAATAATAATTTACCAATTTTATTTTTCCTATTGGGTATATTCATAAAAAATTATGTCATATTTAATGCCCATATATCTAGCAATTACATTTTCAATAGTCGTGTATACAACTATCAAATTTTTTACTATATATATCATTATTTTATTTTTAATAGTAATTATTCCAATTAATTTAGAATATTATTTTTAAAAATATATGACTTTGATAATTTTTACACTTCATTCTATATTTTTATTTATAATTATGATTTTAATGGAATAACATGGGGATATGGATTTCACTATTGTTTTCTTATTTTAGTACTTATCTATTTAATTCCATTGTTGTTATAATAATGTAGATCGATATTGAAATATAATACTTTATTAATAAATATAAATATTTCAAATAAAATTTCTCTATTAAATACAGAATTAATATTTTTAGTTTATTAATCTATGAAAAAAAATCAAGGTGAAAAATTGTGATAATGTTAATTACATAGTAAAATAACTTGTGTTGCATTATATCCCAATTAATTGAATTTCCACCTCAGATTTATTATTCCCCAGAAATCCAATGTGGTTACTTCATCCTCATTACATCATAAGGCTCTCATTTCTCATCCATAATCATATAATTCTTCCTCAAGACATTAATTATCTTACAGGTTTTGTTTCAAATTACTTATCTCTTTTATTAGTTATTTTTACACATTGATCCTTACATGTGAGATCATGTTCTTGTAATACTACATATGTGTTTGGTACATGTGAATGATTCGGTGAATAATTCCTCAAATGTGATACATGGATTGCAAAAAACAAATGGATTAGATTTGGTGGATGTTAAATATGAAAAGTTATCAGCCCCATATAATCCAGTATTCCAAAATGGAAAACATATGTATGGATAAATGCTAAATTTTACTAAAATATCATAATCCTAATCTATGATGATATTTAAATGAAGAATTTAAATTTAAATTTAATATAAAAACAAAGTTACAATTAGCAAAATAGACAATTTATTTAATTTTGTATGTTTTATTGTTTGCCTAAATTTTGTGAAACATTTGTGTCATATCTAGAAAAATATTTACATATAATATTTTCCACTCACATACATCATTAGAGCATGTTCTATTACAAAATAAATTTCTGTTTATAGCATTAATTAGTTCCATTTATTAATAAAATAAAAACTTATTATATTTGAAAACACTACTGGGGTATGTTGTTGATCCCATCCACCCATGGAATCTATTCCATAATAATCATTAATATAATCATATTCATTAATGTTCCTTTTAGAATAACCATTATATTGAGGATAATAATAATTATGAAAGGAAAAAATCTATATCTAATTCTTATTGAATTTTTATCAAACACCTTGAGGTATACAATGGATATCAATTTGGAAAAATTAATGTTTTAAACTATACAACAATAAAACATATTTTATTTTTATTTTAGAAAATTAATCCATAGAGAAATACTATTAATTATCAATTAAATGCATTGAAATCATAGTGAAATCACCCATAAGACAAAAGTAATTATAACCTCGAGTAGTCATATGAAAAACTATAAAATAATTCATTGTTATATTCTCCAATTATTATATAGTTACGTGTAATTATTTCATCATTCCCTAAAAACTATTATTAACATTAACATGTTATTATCACATTTATCAAGATATTCACTCATCAATATCCATTTTCCTATATCCCCACTGTAAAGTAAACATTATATATATATAGCTATGTTGGATATTGAATTATGAGAAAAATAACATTCAATGATTTTTGTATTAATGGTACAAAATTTTATTTTAGAATATAATAATTTAATAATTTTCAAATTTTGAATACTAGAATATTTTTTACCATCATCTATGGGTCCATATCATCTTTCTATGATACCTTAATATTTAAATGGACTGTTTGTTTAGATGTTATTTACGAAATATTGATTTTTTCACCCTATATTATGAATTTTATGTCCATTCTATTAATATATATGATTATAAGTAACTTTCTATCATCATTAGAGATTAGGTTTCATGATCCATCATTCAAAAAACACATCCAATAATGTTTTCATCTGGTGGTGGTAGTGTATTTGGAAATCATATCACATAATTAACTCCATAAATATCATATTACACACATTCAAACTCTTTTGTGTTTATATAAACGTAATTATCATTCGATCAGTATATATATAGAGAACACATTTCAACATATTGATAATTTCTCCATATCATTAATACATATTTTATTTCCATAACATAATATGTGTAGTAATTCTCCATGACAATTAGTTGTCATGAGTCATAAACCCAACACATATTAATTTATACTATAATGATTAAAAAATAGTATGGTATATATATTTATATATTAAATAATTTATGATGTGCCCACCTAAAATCATCAAATTAATAAAATAGTTAAAAATTGAAGGATTTTCTTTAATGTATATTAGGTCTATGGTCTTCTTATTTTATAAAATTCCTTCAATATTCCACAAATGTTCTTCACTAATGATATTCTTCTTGGAATGTTATATATAATAATATTATATATTTTCTTTGGAATGGAATTATAATAAATGGATGAGATCAAATACATTGTTTATGAAAAACATATAAGTGATTCATAATGTGATAAAACATTAGAATTTTAGTAGTCCTAATCCTTGGGAAAATTAATTTATTTAAATAAAAAATGTTTAATAACATGAATATTAATGTCATGATATAAATATAATAAATAAAGAAGGGATATCATTAAATATGTGAATTCTATAGCACATTAATGTAGAAACATGGGTTAATTGTCTTGATCAATGGAATAAAATGGTGACATATTGTGTAAAAACTCATATATATAAAACATAACATTTTTAAATTATGTAAAGGCAATTGATTCTATTCATATAATATACAAAAATTTAATTTGATCCACATATCATAAGATGATCACATTTATATGGACTATAAATTGTGTTTTGATCATATCAATAATGTCCCTACATTTATCTATAAATAATTCAATGTGTCCTATATATATATGTGAAAATATATTAATATGGTCTTGGGGAAGAGTGATTAACATATTAAAATTCCATGCCTTGATTTTTAACTTGCTCAGATTTCTTCAGGTCTGATACTTAGTAATTTTAGAATTTAATCATATTTTTTATGAATAGTTGATTTGTTTGAGTTTTAAGTTACATTAGATTATTTTGGGAGTTTTTTTGGTATTTTTTAACGAGAACGGTTGGAGAATGGTTATCTGAAAACAAGTTTTTCCTCTAGAAAATAATTTGACAACTTTTATAGATTCATGGGGTAGAAATTAGTTCAGCCTCAAGGAATATCAATCTATTTTTCCTATCCAGTATAAATTTGTGACATGATCCATTGGTCAGAATAATTGTTGGAATAGAGTTTTAAAAACCCTGAATAAAATATATTTGAGTTGTTTAAGGGATCTAGTATTCCTCAAATAGTTAGAATATTATTTGGAATTGCATGCAGCCATACATTGTGAAAATGATTTAATTATCAGAAAGTCACATTTAATGTCCATTTTCCTCATGTTTTGAGACAATATTCTATATACTCTAATCCATCTTGAATATTAATACATCATTGGCCTTCATTACTATATTCATTTCATTTTAAACATGAATTTTATAGATCCATGTTAGTTAATGGTTAATAATCAACATACATGATCCAAGTATATTTTTCTTTGGGTTTGTTTTAGATCTAAATCATTTTCATAGAAATGAAACCTCAATAAGAAAATAAATAAGAAAATTTTCTTTATATTGATTCTATTTAACATGTGTATTTTATTACAGATATAATTGAATCCGAGTTATTGTGTTTTAAAATTTGGGAATAATTTTTCAAAGACAATTGTTGGTGGAAGATATAATTGTGTAAGTGTAATCTTGATGGGATATTTGGGTGTGGATTATACATACCTATGTTCCACATTTTCATTATATTGATTAATTTGGAATTTACCACTATTTTACAGAGGTGATATTGGTTTTAGAAATCAACCATAGTCATTGAATAATTACTTCACATAACCTAGATAATACGTTTCATTGGAACATGTTTATATGAGTTCTTATGAAGATATTTAATATAAATGTGTGATCACGTCATACATGTTTCTTATGATTTGATCATATTAGTTGAAAATAGAAATATTACACCTATTTTAGATAATAATCACAAGTGGATTAATATTTTCAAATCCATTTGTTTATAAAATAGAAATTCTTTGCTTATATTGATATCTTAATTAACATGTTTTGTTCCATTATCATCTGTAGTTAAATATAGAGTTTGAAAATTATATACGATCCATTAAAGGAATTTTAAGATGACTAGTCAACATTTATATTTCATCTCCCATTTAAAGGGATGTTTCATAAATTTTATTTATACTACTACCTCCAAAATTATGTTTTTGGCTATTTTTATTATCATCTATCCAACATAGAACCGAAGATGTTAGTGTAAATCTCTAAAAACATCAAATAATTTGATTCTGTGATAAATTCGTTTCTTACCATTATTTTTTAATTTCATGGATTTCATAATTAAATATTATCTACTACGGTTAAAGAATATTGGTGGTGTCCAACTGAGTTTCAAACTCACAACCTAATTGTTATTATCATTTTCGAAATACATTTAATGGAAAACGATGTAGGTTAGGGAAAGGGAATTGTGGTCAACTATTGTGATTTATTAGCATGTGGATGGAGATAGGATCATAAGTAAATTTTCTTGATATCTTCCATTGATTTTTTACCTCATAATTTAATCAACATTATTTTTGAATCATTTTATTTGTTTTCATTTTGGTACCATACTTTACATACCTACATTTCATGGGTTTGTGACCCTTTTTTAATTCATAAAATTTGAGGATATATATCTTTATTATTTATTCATTGATTATATTGTTTATTAATATTTTTATAATCTCGTATTTTTGATGTCAATGGTAAAGTATCCCCATAGGTATCCACTTGTACTTCTACATTATTTGGAGAAATCATGTGTGTGAGGTGGCGTTCATGAAATCATTTGAATCTTCTTCCTTGTCCATGTGATTCGGGATGTGATGTAAAAAATGGTATTAGTTTACTATATTCAATAGATAATTAACTTTTTCCATGATTAATGATAGTCTCTAAAAGATATATAAGGTCTTTAATCTAGATTGGTATCTATGACAGTTCTTAGGAAGTACTGTATTAGTCCCCTGTGATGGTATAAAATAAAAAATAGTTCCCTTGATGTTATATTTTACCCATTATTTAATTATCATTGGGTGATTTATATTTGTTGATTTTTTGATTTAAGGGATTTTTTTTCATTATTTCATCATTTTTATCCATTTATGATAATTATACATATGAGGGATTCTTACAATATATAATTTATAAGTACTTAAATTCCTTTTGAGATCAATATAAGCTAATTTTATCATTTTTTATATCATTTATTTATATGATATAGATTATTCTATATATGATTAAATATATATTTTTGTGTCTATATATTCTATATTATAGGCTTTTATTGGTCCCTGGGTTGTTCTTTGGGTGTTATGAATTTATATTGGGGTTGCCTCATAGTTTTAACATTACTGTCTAACTATTTTCTTCATGAAATATTTTATGTCTCATCATAGTTAGCTATTGGGTTACTCAATGGTTTCATCTATATTTTCAAAAAATTCCTCCCAATATTCTACTATTTCATCATGATTATACACCTTATGGTTAGGAGGATAAAATTGATATTTCTCATGTGGTAGTTTTTTCCTCCCATGCTTTAGAATAGATCCATCCTAGATTGTTTCCTAATGAAAATGTTTATGATGTAGGATTCTATTGGGATATGGTAATGATTTCTAAATAATATCATCCCTTAAAAAAACATACTCTTGATATTACATTTAACTAGAGTCCGTAAGTATATATAGGAGAGGATATGATTCATCTAGATAATATTTGACCTTATAGAGACCTCATAGGACTGAATGATAATTGTTTCGTCTTTCAATCTTCAAGGACTAGTAGTGTGTTTGTCTGACATTATGCATATATTTGGATGATATAGAGTGATATAATGAATTACAATGAAGGTCAATTTATTTACGGAGTTCTTCACTAATGTGATGATGTTGTAATATTCGTAAAATTTCATTGAGACGTTTTCAGAGATGATGTTAGTGTCTTCATTTTTATTGATATTTACTGAGTTGGTCTGCATTTCCCATCTTCTATGGAGGAATGTGGTGTAGATGTATAAGAAGAATATTTTTGGCCTTCATCCTAATGTTTTTTTGGTTGGGATAAATGATATATGAACCAATAAATAGAATACTTCATAAGTATCATATGATAGAGAGTGGAATCAAGAATGAAAGGGTTGTATGTCTTCATAAAGATAAGAATTTAAAAAAAATCATTCTCTACATTAAATCATGATTATTATTATTATTGGTGTAAAAATTTATTTTATAGGATTGAATCAATGGTGGGGAACATCCTTCATAGTATAGTAGTTTTCATTAGAGAACCTATATGTTAGATGAGTCAAATTGGTTCAATAATAATGGAATGAATGTCTGCAACTTCATAGAAATTCATTTCCCTTTAAGTAATTTTTTCATGTGCTAGAAACCCAGGCTTACGAATTAGTTATCTTCCAATGATATACATATTCACACAAAAAAAATCATGATATATTTCATTATATATCCACATCATCCATTATTTTCCACATAAGGGTAAGTGAATCAAGTGATCCTTGAGCCTCTAGGGAATCATCATGCTATTACCCTCCAAGATTAAGAGGTTTATCAGGATTTGATTGATAGTAGAGAGTTAACATAAATATATCACGGTATAGTCATTATATTATCTAAATTGTATGTTTATATTCTGATATAAGAACGTACAATTAATTAAAGAAATCTCATGTGGATGTTATTTTATATACAACTAGTATGTTCTCTTCGAGGTTGTTCATTATCGATACACCACTAACAATAAATGTGGATAATCATTATATATATTTATATAATATCCATCAGTGGGTTCCAACATCAATATTTTGTGGATAATTATAATTAAATATTTGAATGATTACAATGTGATATATTTCATGGGATGTTTTTATTGCTATCATGAAAAAAATATTGTTAACTGGATCAATGGACATTTAAATCAACAAGGGGTACTATTGTTGATCAATTAATGAGATATTGAGGAAGGTTCTTTGAGACCATATCATTCTAAATGAAATTTATTTTCATCATAATTGTCAAAATTAACCATGAAGTGTACTAGATAGTGGATTCTTTATATCATCCATTTGATGTAGACGAGTACTAGGATGTATTTGAACAGTATTTCTAAGGGTTGAATCCATAAAGGGTAGTTATTTATGAGATTATTCTCATTACTAGTGCAAGACCTATATCAATTAATCTATATCACAGTGCTCTAGATAACTTTAAACTGCTCAGGGTATAATATGCATTTATTGAGGATAAATAATTCATTATAATTGGACCATCCCATTGGGGGATTCATCGATGTCATTCTATTAGAAGTATAATGGTAATTATTAACTTTGTGTGGAATAATTGATGTTGAATTAATTAATTGTTGGAATTAGGTAAGCATTTATAATGATTTATGACTTTTTTGATCATTCAATTGGATTATAATGGTTTTCAATTATTAACATTTTTTTCAAATACCATCATCTTCATGTCATGAAAGAATATATAATAGTGAAAAAATAATGAGAAAATATAGGTTTGATGAGAATGTTGTAATTTATTTTGGACTAAAGAATAATTTTATAGTGTTAATAGATCTCATGAACAACATGATTCACCCATACTGGTAATTTGTTTTCATTTTTTTCATTAATGAAATATTGATATATTTCTTTCTTCTTGAATCAGAAGATATACAAAATGATATTATATTGATCATGATTTGGGGACATCATCATTTAATAATTTTATCAAAGTGTAAATTTTTAATCCTACATGTGGGATTTATTTGTAATATGGTTTCTAATAACGGAATATCAGTTGATTCAATGAAGAATGATGCAATAATATTGTTGGTATAAACAATGAATGTTTTTGAGATTCAATGTCTCTGTAGCTAGGATCGATACCATATAAGTAATATTTTGTACTTCGCTCAACAAGAGGGTCCTATTACCCCAATTATAGAGATGGTATTCTTGTTCTAAGTAAGTTCCCTATGTTATGAGGTTTTATTATAGATGAATAAATTTTTAACATCAGCTCATATTAAGATTATTCATGAGCATGAGAATGAGAATTTAGTGTTTATTGAAAAATAAAAAATTGTTATTGGAGATATTATAATATAGGATGAAAATGTATATACATGTGTGTCTTGTCACCTAAAACCCTATAAGATTAATTACCCTTTTCATGACATATATTTGGATGATGTGTCTTATGTATAATAATTTTACTGACTCCACCTCTTAATAGGTAGATTTTTTAAATACAATACCACATAATTCATTAGTATATTATCACCTAGTGTGATATAAATATTATATTAGTTTAGTAGAAAGAATATTTGGAGGTGATTATCATTGAAATATCAGATAATCTTGGTAAATGAGATAAATTTGTAAATTCACATTCAAGGATGATGTGAGAAATTAAAGTGTTTGTGTTAGAAATTATATAGAAATTCAAAGAATTATAGGATCATTGAGTAGTGGGTGTAACTAAGGACTGAGGGATGGTGAATTGTTCAATGAATATTTTCAAGTTTTCATTATTTGAATGATTTATAATGAATCATATGATTGATACAATGTGGTTTTTGAAGCTTGAGAGGCTAGAGGAAAATGCTTCCACTACAGGACACATTATAGACAAACATGATGTATTGGTTTTTCACCAAAAATAGGTAGTTACCACATTTATTTAATGTAGACCAAATTTAATCCTCTCATTGTATGATAATTTATGTTATCCTAGGAATTAAATAAGTATACCATGATGATAAATGGTATTTTTGTGGCCTTATAAGAAGAGTGGCATTTCATGTTTTTCCTCTCATTATCCCACTTGATAGAAAATAAAAAATAGAGATCTGATACCCAATGTTTTTGTATATCTACTCCATATGACATTGGGGATGTGGGATAAAATAAATATTTACTGTTTTATAGGATTTTGATTAATCCTAATATGTAGTAGGAATTGTGTGGGTTGTATAGGAATAGTTGAACAAGGTGTATCAATTATTAATGATCTGAGAGTCTAAAATAAGTTATAATCTATGTAATATATTTGTTTTGAAGAATATGTGGCTACATATAGTTCCTTTTATGATGGTATCTAATAATGATTCCCAATTCAGTTCATTATTTTGGAATGTGTTTTCAATAATGAGGTGGGATCAATGAATTTTTTTTGCATCTTTTCATCAACATATTGACATGTGTTTGGAAAGAAATTTTGAGAAATTAAAGGATTTGATTTCAACAAGAGTTATGAATTTATGATGTTATTGGAATATTCATAGTAATTTAACGGAGTTTTTGTACAGCAGTATCATTTACTATTCAATTTCAATGGATTCATTTTAGGCTCTCAATGGGTGGATATGTTATTCACCACTATGATGCAATAAGCTAATTGATTATTTAAATTTAAAGATTATAATTTATCAATTGAGATCAAAGTGTTACCAATGAAAAAATTGAAATATTCATGTCATTAAAACATAATATTTCATATTATGACATGAGAAGCTGACCTTGTTGTTCACTATGGGTAGCATGTTTTTTATAAATGTGTCTGTATCGTCAGGTTATAGGCTGTTAATGAAAAAAGTGATGTAGAAAACATATAATATTTGGCAGTTTGAGATCATCAAATGAATTGAGATAATGTAAAATCATTTTTCTCTCCCTTCGTAGTACAAATGTATGTATAATTTTTTCAATGTATGTCAACATTATAATTACATAACTTATCATGTATATGTCTTCGACTGTTAGGATGTCGATATTGAACCTGATTCATTTTTTTGTAGTGACTCATTCATATTATTGAACGATTTGATAATGTTCTATGAGGGATTACCATTCCAATTATTCATGTTTTATCTCATCATTGGAAGACTCTTAATGTTACATGGGATTATGAGGTATATATTAATACATAGTGCTCAAATATTGTTTACCTATATTCCTAGTGGGTTTTTATTGATGATGAGAAATCCATAGAGGGGGGATAATGACATACTTGGATTTGAAATGGTGAATTATACATTAATATCATATCATAACATATTTTAATCTATAAAGAGTATGAGTTTATCGATATGATTTCTATGTTTATTTTTTTATATTTTTTGTCTATTTTGATGGAAATTTTTAGGGATCACAATTTTAGAACGGTTTTCCCAAATTGAGAATATACTCACCAAAATTATGCTATTATAAGAAGTGGATCAAGGGGTAGTAAAAAACTAAGACTCCTAGATTATTAATTCATTCATCATCACCTAAAAAACAACATCATGAGCTCTAGTATCCAAAATAAATTTTTTGATCATTGTATGATATTAAATGTAAACATACTGTGTGACATCCTTATGAGAAGAATTAAGCATCTCAATTATGGCCCATGATTTGGTAAAAATTTAATTTAAACATTTTTCATGAAATATAATTATATAAAAAATAATTATTAACTTTCATTAACTATTTTTTTACCCATAATTCCGCTTAAATAAACATCCTTTCAATATTGGGACTCCAAATAACTTCTCTATAGTTTTTATTCCCTTATATGGTTCAATATTATAGATCCATGGGATTTGATGGTGATGAATTAAGGTAGGGGATCCAAAATATTCTATTCATTAGTTATCATTAGGATTATACTATTTTTCCTTAAAATTATTTTTTGATATGTTTTATTGTTTCTAGATCATTGGATTTTGATTCCATTATACATGGGAATTGTTGATCACTGATAGAATCAACACCCCGATCAATATTTTTCAATTATATGAATCATTAGACATATACTATTATATGTTTTATTCCTTATTTGGGTTGTGTGACAATGTACATTAATTTTGGTGTGAATTATCCTTACCCATGATACTATTTTTTTCCTTTGATTAATTAAGAATGACTCTAGTTCTTAGTGTGGGGGGATGTAAATCCTACATCCGCTGTTGTTATCAATTCTTTGTTGATCCTAGAGAACGAGTCCCTTTTCATTATAATATATATATATTTTTTCATGGAATATTTTTTTGTTTTTGTCTGTACTGTTGTTAGACATATTTTTTATTCTTGGTCATATGATGTGTGCATGTGTAATAAGGCCCCAGCCTTAATCCTTAGTTAATCTTGAGTTATTACAAGATTACACATTGAGGATATTTTCAGGTTTAGAGTTTTAGAGAATTAGACCATAAAATTTGCATTACATTCCACATTTAAAAAAAGTGGTTACATAAAATATTGTATTCATTTTCCCCATCAACAGAAACCTATTTAAAATAAAACATGAATGCTTTCTTAACACTTCCTTGGCACTATCATCATATCATGTACCCTTCCCTTGACCTATGAAAAACATTTCAGAAACTTGGGATGAGCATAAAAAGCTCAGTAAGGGATATAAAAATATGGAAAGGAAACATGTGTACATGTATACATAATAATGAAATCATACTTTACCCATAAAACATAAGCACTTTAACATACCTCGTAAAATCATGAATAAATCATAGAAATCCTAAGACATAAAAGGTAACTTGAGGCATTCATAACTTTCTTATGTATGGAGTAACCCTCTTGGTTACGTTTGGAATACCCACCCCTGTATATTCCCTAAATCTCTTCGGAGAAACCTTAACATTTAACCCCTTCATGTTACCCAATGCATTAGAGAGCTATATCGGGCTCACCCGCCCTTAGTTTATCACAGAACCACCCGTTTTCATAACAATTCCCAAGAACCATAACATAAATGTATCACATAAAACATGCATAATGGAAATATAACATTTCCACATTTCAATCACAATATAACATTTTAGGATATTGAAATAATGATTCCATTAAAAAACCATTTTTCAAAACCATTTAAAACATTTAATAAAGAGATTTTTGAATCAATGTGTACCATACCACCTTGATGATTTTATCATTTTAAACCATTAATATCCCTATAAATAAATCCTTAATACAATTTTTAAAACAGGGATATTAATAAGAAAAAAATCATTAAGACATTTAAATAGATATTTTGTTTAATGGGTTTTTACCAAAATTAGAGACACTTGAATACAATAATTAAGGAATAAAATTTAACCAGAACGTTATAATATCATGAGAATAAATGGATTCATGATATAATATTATAAAGGACAGTATATACACCATATAAGAGTGAATTGGTTCATAACAACAATGAAGTCTCAATAGAGATGTAAAATGTGATGAAATCCCTTATAAAGAAGGCATCCTTAAATTAAGGATAAATCAATCTCCAAATTATGTGTGACAAATAAAAATACACCAAATATAATTGGATATTAAGTGAAAACAATAAAAGTTAATTCACACATATTCAAATGATGACATATTCAATAACTACATGTTGAACCCAAAGAAATCGAAATTGGGTTAAAAAGTTCTCTTGGTAAAATTCGACAGCCTAACGCTGTCACTTCAATAATTCAGAAAATGAGTTGATGGGAGATAAAAAGGGAATCTCATAACTTGGAAATAAAATTTACATCAATCAGGATATAGAATAACATATCCCGACATAATAGTATGTGAATTAAAAGACATAACAAATGACGTCTTTTAAAAAGAGGAGGGTGAAGGGTTCCCTTACCATCTTGGGTAACTTTTGAAAAGTACACCCTATTGAAGAAGTGTCATACAATGAATATGTAAATACCCATAAATGGAATTATATTACAAAAGGAGTGTAATAATGGGCAGTACATAAACCACTAAAAGAAAATTGTGGCCAATGTAGCATAAATCTCATGGGAATAAAAGTGAGATGAAAAATCACTTACGAAAACTCGGTAGCCAAACAGTTCCCCTTAAAACTTCCAAAATGGATTGATGAGAGGAAATAGGGTCTCTCATAAAATCAAAATACAGTTTAAAGAAAGAGTAATATAAAATAACATCCCCCAACATAACAAAGCGGAGTTTAAAAGAAGTGACATAAAGTAGAGTACTTAAAAAAAGAGAGGATAGATCTCTTAAGAAAATTCGGCAGCCTAACGGCGCCAATCAAAACATTCAAAATAGATTGATGAGAGAGAATAGGGTCTCTAATCACATGTACATAAAAATTACAGTATGAGTAATATAAAATAACATCCCAATCACATGAAATATTAGCTTAAAAGGAATGACATAAAAGAGTGTACTTAAAAAGAAAGAGAGGAGTAGTATCCCTTACCTCGGGTTCGACTTGACTCGATCGTTCTTTAATCTCCTGAATAATAAACTTGAGTTAATTTATACTTCCTTAAGAACCTTTTTCAATTTAATTATTACTTTTATATCACTTATAACCTTGTCTTGAACACTATGTAATTATTTTAGTTAATAACGGTCGTTTAAACGATCATTGGTACATGAGTCAAAAAATGAACTTGTTTGAAAAATGATTTTCCATGTAGTTATAAGTAAATAATTTCCAGAATATTATTAATGATTAAAATATCATATATACCCAGTACATATTCATTTTATACTATTCCATATCATTTGGAGATAAAAATGAAAAGCATCGTTCATAGAGACGGCTGGTCGTACGTACGCATGAACACTACTTTCATTTTTTCTTTGTCATATTAACGGAATTAAAAATAAATGATTTATATATATATATTATATTTCCAGTATAATATATATGTTATATAGGTAACATATGTTCATTAATTTCATTCTTTATACATTCCATGTATTTCATGTACGAGTCACATCACTTGAGAGGGCGGTAGTCCGCACTTCCACATATGAAATTATCGCATTTACACAACATGAAAAGAATAATGGTATGGTTTAAATATAAAATACAGAAGCATATAGTAAACATAAATACCAGATATATAATATATAAAATACATTGACATCATAATGTCCACCTTTAAAGGTGTTAAAGGAATATTGAACAATCATCGTTTCGTGAGGCAGAAAATCGCCTACCATAGAAATAGTATGTTATTTAACCATTAGATGAAGGTTTTTGTAAGTGTAGCTCGAATAATTATTATAAAAACATCCTAGTATATTTAATATACTATAGTTGTTACAAATGAAATGAATAAAAAGAGTTTAGGGGGTTGGAGAAGCAAAATAAAACAAAAGGACTAAAGTGAAGACATTACCTTAAAATCGGGTAACTACCATTGGTTTGAGCTCAAAGGATTCCTTGGGAAGACTTCTGCCCAAAGTGAGGCATCAAGGAGTTATAGAGGGATTTGGAGATAAAACATGGGCAGGTTTTGGCCGATCCAAAGGCTTTGTAAGTGTGGGTAAGGAGGTAGGGGTGGGGGCCTTTTATAAGAGGAGAGGTGGGGAACTCGTGGAATGGTATAAAATGTAACATTATTTTCAATTTAGTTTCGGATTTTAATGGTCCCACATTGATTTATTTTGGGGAAAAGGTGATAAGGGTTATAAATAAACCCATACAATAATTTTTTTACATTTGTAGGTCTTAGATATTACATTATCATTCCATTTTATTTAAATCATTAAATAATGAGGTCATCGCTACATCATCATGATGTCATATATAATTTAATTTATATAATGTCTAAGAATTATAAAAAAACTACTATGATGTAGAAAATCTTCTAATATTTCCAATGAATATTTATAGTCCAAATGATCATTTATGTAGACAAATTTAAAAAATTTTACTTAGGTGATACATTCTTTGTTACATTTAACATTCTTTAAAAAATAAAAAGATAAAAAGTCACTTTCTCACAAAAGTGATTCCATGGGGCCCCCAAGTTTTGCATAAGGCATCCCATGGTCTGCCATGAGACAACCAGTAGCCTTAGGATACATGTTGTGGTAATTTTTTATTATTATGATATTATTTTATTATCTTTAACTACCCGATTACTCATTAATGAAGATAGAAAAAGATAATTACCGTCGTTACTATTCATAATGTCGAAAAACAAGAGTCTTAATTACATAATTTGTAACTTCTGATTCCAAATATTTAATCCATTTTACCAAATTCCAAACACATAAATTGAAATAATTAATTTAAAAAAACTTCATGTTGTCAAAACAAATAGCGGGTTTTTTTTAGAAACAATATTTATGAAAAGTTTGGCACTTGTTTATGCCTAATTACAAAGTGAAATTAATCCCAATGACCATAATTGTATTACATGGTAAAAATATATTCTAATTACACTTTAAAACAAATTAAAAAGATAATATAACCATATAATTAAATTATATGAAAAAGCAGTTTTGATGTAAAATGCAGTATTTGTCACTATTCATTGAAAAATGAACATTGTCAGAAAAATATCAAAAATTAACCCAAGGTAAATTTAAATGTCCCAATAATAAATAATATGTTTATTTTGAATAATAGAGCTTATAAAATTGTCACAAGTTTGATTTAATAATGGATTGCCATCAAAAGGTAGTAAAACAATCATAAAAAAATAATAGTGTATTCAATGCTTAAGATTGGATTCAATTGTATTTTAAGCCTCAAAAATTTATTGGTTAAAAGTAAAAACATTTAAAAAATATATATAATCTTATTTTAGTTATTTCTATTCATTCCCACCAATACAACGACTATGTGTTAACTACGATTTAAAATAATATTATTTTATTATTAGAGTGCAACGTAAGATTTCAAAAGAACTAGTTGTTGCATATTGGGTAAGCCATCGAGCATAGAGTTCCATTTAAATTAATATTGACATTTTTTCCACAAATAGGGATAAATATAAAAATGGCATATTCTTTATTTACCTAGGGTGTTACATCCATCCCCCCTTTTGGAAATTGTGTCCTCGCAATTATAAAACTGGGCTTGGAAACATCATTGAAAATCCCAATCGGAACAAGAGTCGGTAAAAAATCACTTTAAAATAAAGAGAAGTATAGAGGACACCCGAGTTAACCCATTATAGGATTCCATGTAGGAAAACATGGACATGGAGGAGAAAAAATAGGGTCATGTTCTGATGGAGAGTGATAGAAAACATGTTTAGGAGAATGTTAACCACAAGAAAATCAAAAACTTTTTATGGGTTAAACGGTATTCGATTCCCCAGTAGGAAAAGTTAATAGAAAACATTTTTATTTTAACTTACTTTTTATTGAGGAATTTATTCATAAGGAATCCTAATCCCTTATCATGTTGGCTTTCAACTTTTATTATATTCCTTATACAAACTCATATTATCTCCAAAAGACGAGTATTTAGGAAGACTTGTCCACATTAAGAGTACTATAATCAACTTCTAGAGAATCACCTAATCCAAAAAAGAGAACTATATACTTCCCATATATTTAGACCTTAACCAAAACCGAAACCAAAAGGTTGGTACAAGATCAGATAATCAAGAAAAGGATAACCCTTTATAAAAAGAAAATCTATTCTTAATCTCCAAAATTTGTCCAACAAAACACAAAGTTCAATGAGGACCATTCGATAAAAAAATTTTCCATAAAATTCTTCAAAGTAAACCAAACTAAGATTGAAACCCAAAATAAACTTACTCTTGATTCCTAAAATCATCTAGCTAAAAAGAATTAGTCAAACTAACCAAGGACGTCACGTAGTATAGTGGTTGGAGATAAATACCTGTCACACTTTGGTTGTGGGTTCGATTTCCACAGCTTTGACCGACGCGACGGGTTGTCACACGGTCTGCGTGTTGTCTTTTTTCGAAAACTATATAATTCTCAAATCATTCCCCTAAAAGAGATAAAATCATAAAAAATAACCATAAAATAATTTAACCTCAATTTTATCTCATGTCTTTCACTTACATCATAACATATATTAACCAATAATTAACTCAAAAGTAAGGATCATATAAACCCAAATAGTTCTTTATAACTATGTCCACAAAAGAACAGAAAACTATTTCTTGAATAAAATTTTCATATATTATTCATCAGGGTTACACATACTATAAAAAGTCTTCTAATGTAACCCCATCATCAAAAGAGACCTAATACTCTTAAGAATTTCACCATAACTCTTGAAGCCCTTATATGTTGACTTCTTACTCATTCAACATTCTTCATGATCCATCAACAATTATTTCCAACTTATTCTGAAATAATTATTTCCTACAATCAAAATCATGAATCATATCCTAAGATTCCAAAATAGGAAAACAATAGTTATCAAATAATCCATACCTTTGATTGGTCATTTTCAGTTTCTTCATCCTCAATCAGAATGGAATTAATTATTGGTAAACGAACATTTGTACGATCTTGGTGATCCCATTCATGAAACTTTTTCAAAGGACATGTGTTTTCCTAATGACCATGCACACCACATTTAAACCATTCAATTGATCCCTCAGAAAGAACTTCTTTCCCTTTCCTGGAGTCAACTGGATGCTTTCTTTTTCCATGGCAGGTTCTTGCTTTATGACCTTCATTTCCACATATATAGCATATTTCATTCCCTTTGAAACATTTTCCTAGGTGTTTCATTCCAAATCTTTGACACATAGGTTTTTGAACACACTTACCATTATGATTATTACATGTACTTCCGTAGGGATTTGTTTCTCGCATATATGATTCCTTAAAGAAATCACCAAGTATTAGGTGGTCAATCATGACTCTAGATAGTTGGTTGAGGATAATAATAATAGTTCTCATTGCATCTCCCATATCATTCAGTTGTTTTCTCAACATACAATCACAGTTTCCTTCACATCCACTGTTACTTTGGTGCCTGCTAGATCCATCCATTTACTAAAACCAAAAAGGTCAGTGTGAGTATATCAAAAAACCCATCATGTACTAATGAGGAAGATAAACAATAAGATATACTTAATCATTCACTTTATCTAAAACTAGGACTCTTTCTGAAATCCTAACCATTATGTTAATGTCACTTATGCTTAAAGAATACCCTAACCTCTAAAGATATCTAAACCGGCCTCAGATACCAACTATAAGGCCCCAGCCTTAAACCTTACTTAATCTTGAGTTATTACAAGATTACACATTGAGTATCTTTTCAGGTTTAGAGTTTTAGAGAATTAGATCATAAAACTTGCATTACATTCCACATCTAAACAAAGTGGTTACATAAAAGATTGTATTCATTTTTCCCATCAACAGAAACATATTTAAAATAAAACATGGATTCTTTCTTGACACTTTCTTGACACTATCATCATATCTTGTACCCTTCCCTTGACCTATGAAAAACATTTCAAAAACTTGGGATGAGCATAAAAATCTCAGTAAGGGATATAAAAATATGGATAGGAAACATGAGTACATGTGTACATAAGAATGAAATCTTACTTTACCCATAAAACATAAGCACTTTAACATACCTCATAAAATCATGAATAAATCATAGAAATCATAATATATAAAAGGTAACTTGAGGCATTCACAACTTTCTTATTTAGGGAGTAATCCTCTTGGTTACATTTGGAATACCCACCATAGTATATTCCCTAAATCTCTTCGGAGAAACCTTAACGTTTAACCCCTTCGAGTTACCCAATGCATTGCAGAGCTATATCGGGCTCACCCGACATTAGTTTATCACGGAACCACCCATTCTCATAAAAATTACCAAGAACCATAACATAAATGTGTCACATAAAACATGCATAAAGGAAATATAACATTTACACATTTCAATCACAATATAACATTTTAGGATATTGAAATAATGAATCCATTAAAAAACCATTTTTCAAAACAATTTAAAAAATTTAATAAATAGATTATTGAATCAATGTGTCCCATACCACCTTGAATCTTTTAAAATTTTAAACCATTAATATGCATATAAAAAAATCCTTAAAAACATTTTGAAAACATGGATATTAATAAGAACAAATCATTAAAACATTTAAAGAGATATTTTGGTTAAAGGGTTTTTACCAAAATTAGAGACACTTGAATACAATAATTGAGGATTAACATTTAAAAGGATATTTATAATATCATGAGAATAAATGGATTCATGATATAATATTCCAATGTACAGTATATACACCATATAAGAGTGAATTGGTGAATAACAACAATGAAGTCTCAATAGAGATGTAAGATGTGATGAAATCCCTTATAAAGAAGGTATCCTTAAATTAAGGATAAATCAATCTCAAAATTATGTGTGACAAATATAAATACAACCAATATAATTGGATATTAAGTTTAAAACAATAAAAGTTCATTCACAAATATTCAAATGATGGCATATTCAATAACTACATGTTGAACCCAAAGAAATCGAAATTGGGTTAAAAAGTTCCCATGGTAAAATTCGACAGCCTAACAGCGTCACATCAAAAATTCCGAAAACGAGTTGATGAAAGATAAAAAGTGAATATCATAACTTGGACATAAAATTTACATCAATCAGGATATATAAGAACATATCCCAACATAATAGTATGTGAATTAAAAGACATAACAAATGAAGTCTTTTAAAAAGAGGAGGGTGAAAGGTTCCCTTACCGACTTGGGTAACTTTCAAAAAGTACACCCCATTGAAGAAGTGTCATACAATGAATATGTAAATACCCATAAATGGAATTATATTACAAAAGGATTTTAATAATGTGATGTACATAACCCACTCAATGGAAATTTTGGCAAATGTAGCATAAATCTCACGGGAATAAAAGTGAGATGAAAAATCTATTACGAAAACATGGTAGCCTAACGGTGCCACATAAAACATCCAAAATGGATTGATGAGAGGAAATAGGGTCTCTCATAAAATCAAAATAATTTTTAAAAATATACTAATATAAAATAAAATCCACAAACATAACAAATAAGAGCTTAAAAGAAGTGACATAAAGGAGAGTACTTAAAAAGAAAGAGAGAGGTTAGATCTCTTACGAAAATTCGGCAGCCTAACGGCGCCACTCAAAACATCCAAAATGGATTGATGAGATATAATAGGGTATCTCATCATATGTACATAAAATTTACAGTAATATTAATATAATATAACATCCCAATCACACTAAATATGATCATAAAAGGAATGACATAAAAGAGTGTACTTAAAAAGATAGAGAGGAGTAGGATCCCTTACCTCGGGTACGACATGACTCGATCGTTCTTTAATCTCCTGAATAATAAACTTGAGTTAATTTCTACTTCCTTAAGAAACTTTTTTATGTTCGTTATTCCATTTATATCACTTATTACCATGTCATGAACAATATGTAATTATTTTAGTTAATAACGGTCGTTTAAACGATCATTCGTACTTGAGTCAAAAAATGAAATTGTTTGAAAAATGATTGTCCATGTAGTTATAAGTAAATAATTTCCAGAATAGTATTAATGATTACAATACCATATATATCTAGTACATATTCATTTTATACTATTCCATATCATTTGGAGATAAAAATGAAAAGCACCGTTCGTGGAGACGTTAGGCCATACGTACGCATGAACACAACTTTCATTTTTTCTTTGTGATATTAACGGAATTAAAAATAAATGATATATATATATATATATATTATATTTCTATTATAATATATATGTTATATAGGTCACATATGTTTATTAATTTCATTATTTATACATTCCATGTATTGCATGTATGAGTCACATCACTTGAGGGGGCGGTAGTTCGCACTTACTCATATGAAATTATCGCATTTACACAACATGAAAAGAATAAAGGTATGTTTTAAATATAAAATACATAAGCATATAGTAAACATAAATACCATATATATAATATATAAAATACGGTGACATCATAATGGCCACCTTTAAAGGTGTTAAAAGAATATTGAACAATCATCGTTTCGTGAGGCAGAAAATCACCAACCACAGAAACAATATGTTCTTTAACCATTAGAAGAAGGTGTGTGTATGTGTAGCTCGAATAATTCTTATAAAAACATCCTAGTATATTGAAGATAATGTATTTGTTACAAAAGAAATTAATAAAAAGAGGTTAGTGGGTTAGAGAATCAAAATAAAACAAAAGGACTCAAGTGAAGACATTACCTTAAAATCGGGTAACTCCCTTTGGTTTCAGCTCAAAGGCTTCCTTGGGAAGACTTCTGCCCAATGTGAGGCTTCAAGGAGTTATAGAGGGACGTGGAGAGACAAAATGGGCAGGGGTTGGTCGAGTCAAAGGCTTTGGGAGTGTGGTTAAAGAGGTAGGGGTGGTGGCCTTTTATAAGAGGAGAGGAGGGGCACTCTTGGAAAGGTATAAAATGTAACATTATTTTCAAATGAGTTTCGGATTTTAATGGTTCCACATTGATGGGTTTCTGGGATAAGGTGATAAGGGTTCGAAATAAACCCATACAATAGGTTTTTTACATGTGTAGGTCTTTGATATTACATTATCCTTCCATTTTATTTAAATCGTTAAATAATGAGGTCATCGCTACATCATCATGATGTCATATATAATTTAATTTATATAATGTATAAAAATTATAAAAAAAATACTATGATGTATAAAATATTTTTATATTTCCAATGAATTTTTATAGTCCAAAAGATCATTTATGTAGACAAAATTAAGAATATTTTACTTAAGTGATACATTCTTTGTTACATTTAACATTCTTTAAAAAAATAAAAAGATAAAAAGTCACTTTCTCACAAAAGTGATTCCATGGGGCCCCAAAATTTGGAAAAAGGAATCCCATGGTCTGCCATGAGACAAACAGTAGCATTAGGACATATTTTGTGGTCATTTTTTATTATTATGATATTATTTTATTATATTTAACTACCCGATTACTCATTAATCAAGATAATTAAAGATAATTATCGTCATTACTATTCATAATGTTCAAAAACAAAAGTGTCTTAATTACATAATTTGGAACTTCTGATTCGAAATATTTAATTCATTTTACCAAATTCCAGACACATAAATTGCAATAATTAATTTAAAAAAATTTCCCGTTGTCAAAACAAAGAGCGGGTTTTTTAGAAACAATATTTATGAAACGTTTGGCACTTGATTATGCCTAATTCCAAAGTGAAATTAATACCAATGACCATAATTTTATTACATGGTAAAAATATATTTTAATTACACTTTAAAACAAATTAAAAAGATAATATAACCATATAATTTAATTATATGAAAACGCAGTTTTGATGTAAAATGCAGTATTTTTCACTATTCATTGAAAAATGAACATTGTCAGAAAAATAAAAAAAATTAACACAATGTAAATTTCAATGTCCCAATCATAAAAAATATGTTTATTTTGAAAAATAGATCTTATAAAATTGTCAAAAGTTTTATTTAAAAATGGTTTTCCATAAAAAGGTAGTAAAACAATCTTTTAAAAATACTAGTGTATTCAATGATTATGATTGGATTCATTTGTATTTTAAGCCTCTAAAATTTATTGGATAAAAGTAAAAAAATTTAAAAAACATATATAATCGTATTTTAGTTATTTCTATTCATTCCCGCCAATAAAATGGCTATGTGTTAACTACTATTTAAAATAATATTATTGTATTATTAGAGTGAAACGTAAGATTTCAAAGGAACTCGTTGTCGCGTATTGGGTAAGACATAGAGCATAGCATTACATTTAAATTAATATTGAAATTTTTTCCACAAATAGGGATAAATATAAAAATTCCATATTCTTTATTTACCTGGGCTGTTACATGTGTAGCCATGTGGCACATATGCAAGATGTTTTCCACATGTGGATTATGATAGTAAAAAAAAATTCATGATATGATGTGATGTTTATCTTATAATTTTTATCATGATTTTCGTTATTCCCTACAATTATTATATAGTTTAGATTATAGGGTATGAATTATTGATAATCCTTCATTGGGGATGTGTCTGATTCTTATTTTTATGTCATTTTCATTATAATATAAAATAGGGATGTGTTAGATATTTTTTTGGAATATCCCATAAACATGAATTTTAAGGTGGGTGAATGATGTTCCTTATATATTGGAGTGAAATCTTGTGGATTTGTTCTCTATGGAACCAACACATATGTAATGATTGTGTGATATAATATTTTTTTATCTTAGGGTTGGTATATGATAGCATTATCCAGAATTTCATATACACTTATATAGTGGAATATTATTGGATTCTAGCAATGTCTCATACTCCATCACTAATAGATCATCATATTGTGAATGTATATTTAATGAAAAGAGACATAATAAAATTAAATGTTTGTACAATGGATTGTTGATAATGTTTGATAACAGGAAGCATGATTTGAAGGATGGTATATATCTTTATATTTTATATTTTTTTGTTACCGCTTACATGTTTTTTTAAAATGTGGGGAGCCTTTACATTGTTTTATATTTTAACATTCATTAAATACCACAATTTTATTAGTTTTTTGTTATATTTTATCATGGTACCCTGATGGTTATTTTGTTATTAATTGTTCATTTACTCTTGTAATTTATTATATTTTATACACTCAAATTTTGATATTAAAGGCACTATATCGAAATATTTCACCTCTTGTACATCATTTATAGTCTCCAACCACATTTATTTAGGGATTCATTCATGTGGTCATGTTTCAATCCATCCTAGACCCAGTTATTTGTGATGGGGAAATAAAGAGCTATGGACATATAAAACATATCCCCAAATTATATTATTTCCTCGTGAGATAAAAATATTTAATTATTTTAATGGAGATATATATCATACCCACCCATTATATAAATATAAATTATATGGATGTGTACTATAATATGCTAATAATTTTTATCCCAATATAGTTTGATTGATCTATTAGAGACAAACAATATTCATGAAAACATATATAAGAGATCATTATAGTATTTCCAGAGAAATAAGTTTTATATCATCATTTTAGAATAAAATAAATGAATAATAATTGACATTAATGAATATTGAGATATATAAAAAACTATTGTTAGTGCATTGAATAAATGCATTGAAAAATAAGTGTAAATATCATTCATTTTTTATCACTTTTCAAAAAATAACACCTAAAGAAATGGGAATATAACATAAATTATGAAAACCTAAAAATGATTGATTTTATGTTATTATATAAAACTATATAATACCCAGGGACATAAAATTCAAATAAGAAAAATTTTAAAAATATTCCTTTTAATATTTTTTAAATATTTTTATTGATATCATAAAACAATAATACTCTAAATTAATTAATTATATTCTGACAGATAATAATGTTAACGTAAAAACTAGAATATTTAAATTAGTTATGGATATTTTTAAAGATTTTTTTGAGGAAATAGAAAAAATGGGGGTTTTCTTTGTACATTTCGTGTACTTATTAATACATTTCATTTACCAAATTACTACATGAAGTAATGTATATTCCATTTAACGGCAGAGTACATGGCCATGTAACATCCCCGTATAAGGCAAAGTGATGTCTTGGCTGACCCAGTTATGTGGAGGTGCAGTTAAGGCTAATACACAGTGTGCACTGTTAATGTAAATTCAATGTATATTTATTTTTATTTTATATTTCTGATTGGGGTCACTTCATATGTCTAAAGGTGTCTTCTTATCCCCATGGTTAACAAATGAGAGTGATGGAATGATCAAATTACATCATAACCCTCATGATTCCCCATCCGAGGTCTGATTGATATGCCTTTAGGTGTTTTGGAATCCCACTGGAGAGTTTTCCAAACCCCAAGAGCCTTTATTCTTGATTATTCCTCTCTCATGTGTTATTAAAGGATGGTATTTTTCACCCTATTGTACATCTATACTGATTTAGTATGATTCAACAGTTGAGGATCATGTATATTGATCGTGAGACATTGAGGTTGGTGGTTTGTGACTTTATAGTTCCTAATTGGATTATATATGCCAATGATGTCACCTACCCACAATAGGGGAATTTATTGATTTGTAATTTAACCATGTTTATAACTAGTTATGGTTCTTTTGATTATTAATGTGTTGTTTCTTATATGTTTGGTTGAACACATTATTTATGGAACACCCCAGGGGTGTGTTTCCCTAGATTGACTATTTATGGAAGTTCAGTCACGGTTTCCAATAAGGCATACCTTGTTTTCCATTAATTGAAATTGTTTAGGATGATGTTTGATTGATTATATGATGTTATTTTTAATGGTAACATTGTAGTAGTTATAGGTTACATGTGATAATTTTTAGTGTTATTTAGGATATGTTTCCAACAGACTGTGAGAGTTGTAGACAAGGAAAACTGTGGCGGTTTCCATGTTATTTACATAAGACAATGAGATCCTTGGTGTAGATGTTATCCTAGGGGTATTCCCTATGAGATCTACCTAGGAGTCCATTTAAAAGTACATTTTTCAATGTTGACCTAGGGGTTTTGGCTGTGATAGCTACCCATGATGTAGTTTATAATTTATTGATGCTATATTGACCTAGGAGGTATTTACTGTGAGAGATACCCATGAGGTTGTTTATAATTTATTGATTCCGTGTTCTCCTAGGGGTATTGACCCTAATATTTTACTAGGTGTCCATTTATAAATCATTAGTGATATGATAAACTAATGGGGCTCGACCGTGATAGCATTCCAAGAGTCTTATTTATGAAACAATGAATGAGTGTGGTGAGTATTTAAGATAAAGAAAAATCTTGGAATCGATCATATGTGATTATTTAGATGGTCTTCTGAGACATCTGTTTTTTCTATTACACAGAGGGATATAGATAATAGGATAGATCTGAATATTTCATGATTCAAATGATGAATAATAAATGTAAATGAATATAATTGAAATATGTATGATTATATACTCTTGAGTACTTCTAAGTTTATTGGTTCACTTTTAAAATTTTCTGCTATAAATATTAACCGATAGTTAGGAACATACCTTTTGGTGGATGACTTCTAGGATTTAAATGACATACAATTTGGGTCACAGTTTGGACGCAAATAGATTATAAGGTTTCATGTAATGATAACATCGAAATACCTTATTCATCATGTACTTTATTTTTCTTGGAGCAGGAGAGCATGTGACCAAGCTAAGGATTGTGATGTTAGTGAAGTTTACTAGTTTTTTTACATATATTTCTATATTTCCTTCCAGAATTTTGACTTGTTAGGATGTTTTAGGCGATATATATTCTACAAAACATACGTATATTGTGAATTCTATTGGATTTAATTTCATCCTACCACTACTTATTTATGTTGTTGGTATTACTACATCTGTTACTATTTAAACATTTTTTACTGTTGGATATGTTGATCCAATGATAGTCTAGTTTCTCAACTATAATACCATTGGAACTTGATACTAGTTGGAAGCCTTTGTAATTTGGGGAAATGTTCTTGAGGCCATGTGGCCTACCGGGCACAGGGCACCCTTGGGTTCCACCCTGATTTGGGACGTTACAAAGCGTTATCAGAGGATCTTCTTTTCTAATTTTCATTACTATTTAGATTCAATTGTATGGGATTGGAAGTAATAGTTAGATGGTAATATTCTATCTTTTGGTGTTGATAACCAATGAATAGTTAATATCCACATTACCTCAAATAATGAAAATTTTCTGTTTTGGAATTGTTAGAGTTGATTTTATTTAACAGTTTTGTGATTTAATATTTTGTGTGGTTATGATTGATATCATTGTGGTTTTATTTATATTGAAACTCGATTATATATGGGTATTCCAACTAAGGAATCCAATATAATCTTTCAAGGGGTCACATTTCATGAATTCATATCATGCCATTTATGGTGAATTACAGAATGCATGTTATTGTGATAGATGTTGTTCATGATATACATGATGTTGTGATAGATTTCATGATCTAAATACCTTCTATTGTGATATGGTATTGTTATATGTAATTCTTCAATTCTCTAGATGCCAAATTTTTTCCCCTGAGGTGTTAATGGCCCTATTGGATTGGAATTTGGTGTGTTGTGTTTGAAATTTAATTCAATTACATCAATATGATATAAATAAGAATTCAAAACATTGAGTCACTGGGAGTATGATATCTCAGGTATTAGAACATGGAATTTTGTGGCCATATTTCTAGATTTTGGGGGGTTTTAACATTTAATTAAAGGATTATAGTTCAGAAACCCAGAAAACATGGTTTTTGATATCATGAACACACACTTTGTGTTCTTATATTCTATATGACATGACTTTTCATAAGTACACATTATGTAATGTATGTACATGTCGTTTAGTTGTTAATTGAATATGTGAGCAGAGACACCAGGTTGGTAAACAATTGTTAGAACACACTGTGTAGTGGGAGTACACACAAATTTGTATAAGACTGTGTCACTGGATATGCGACTAACGACATGGTTGGATGAATTATGGGTTGTACTCACCATATCTAGATTATACACACTATGTAGTGACAAATTATGTATCTAGTAGTGTGAATAATGTCCAGGGTGAGTGGAACCTAAGTATAACACGCCGTGTCTGGGGTGTACATGTTGTTTAGTGTTACACCAGCCAAACCGTGTAGTTATAGCCATGTAAAAGTACTTGGGAAGGAGGGGATACCCATGTATACACCTTGTATCCTGATGAACATACTATGTGTATGGGGTGTTACACGACTAGGATGGAAGAGGTGCATTCCCTTGTTAAGTCTTAAATGGAACACATTGTGTAACCTTGTTTTGAAAAACATGGATGTTTTCTATCTCATGTTCTATTCTAGAACATCTATTATACTACCATTGATAACCATGAACTATGTTGTGCATTTGGTCGTGTAGATTCATTCCACCAAGACATCCTCTTGGTGTACGCTAGGTTTATGTTAATGGCCAGACATCGGAAATGGTGGATCATGGACTACCAGAAGATCCTTCCATCATTCCCATTTGGGAAAAACTATAATATCAGACATAGTTTCGGATTAAAATTTATATGAAGGGTTTATGAGGATGTTTCATAATTTTAATGGGGAACCACATCCTTCCCCAACTATGGAAGATCTGATGTGGGTGTTCCAACTACAGCATCCCCCTACTTTATTAGGAAATGTAGAAAAATTGGTTGAATTGTCTTAGATGGAGTTCTTGCTTTATATCATCAAGCATCTGGAGAAGCCTTCATAGAGGAGGTAGAAGCTCACAATGTACATAATACATGATTCCACCATGAGATGGTGGGATGTTATTAATATTACTCTACCAGACATGGGTTATTTGGGGAGTGTTCCTTGGTGTGGCTGGGTGTAATGATTCATTACTAGTTTCTATATTTATCTATATTTATCATAGGGAACTAGAATGCCTCCCCACTTGTGCATGATAGATATTGGGTTACCCAACTGAGTATACTTGTATACTAACCTTAAATATATAAAATTGATTTTAGGTTTCCAAGAGGACATTCATAACCGTGCCAGACCTTTCTATCTTCGGATTCTGGATTTTTCATTTATTATTTCATTTCTTTTGGTATTTTTTTCATCAAATTTATATTTTACCTTGTACACATTTATTTTAGAAATTCATATGGGAGTGGTTATTTGGATTTACTTCTACATTAATTTTATTTATTTATTGGCGATTTACAATCTTATCTCCCTATCTTATTAATAAAAAATTGTAATGTTAACCATTTCTTGTGAGATTCTATAACTTTTTTTATATTGACGTCTCCCTGATATATTTAAGGTTTTAATCGGGGATCATTATCTCTCTTTCAAATTATAGAAAGAAGTGTATGATAGTTTTTTATCCCATTCCTTATCTGGGTGAATGCAGATCGTGACACAATGGTATCAGAAGTGATGGTTGAGTGATAGTATAGATTTTTTGGTAAGTCATAGTGAAGATTTAATGGGATGGTAGGGAAATAATATTATGAAATCATGGTGAGTGAAATTGGAAAGGGAATAACGTTTATGACATGATATATTAGGGCCCCCATGATCCGATTCATGGACATTGGGCATAACGAACGACAAAGTGAAGATACAATGATTTTAGGGTTGAGTCCCTAGGAATGTTACATAAATCATCATGAGTTGTGTTCTATTGTGTTTAGGGTGTTTTGGTGAATTAAAAATGATTAAAATTTTTTATAAATATTTTAAATAAATCTTCTACACTACATGGTATTATGCATTTCTTTCTTTACCTTGTAGTTATGGAACCCGGACGTTGACCACGAGTAATGTGGGCAATCGAGGAACATGAGGGAGATTTGGATAATTAGAAAAGGATTTTCCCTGATGCATATGCGTGAAGAGACAGGTCAGTGGTGGACCATCTATTTCTGGGAGAATAAGGAGGATGAGGTTTGGTGGACCGACTTGGAGATGGACTTCTGGCCGTAATTCCCTTCTTCTATAATGTTGGATGAAATGTGGCCTGATTTGATAGTCCTCAAACAGATTATTATGTCAGTGAGGTAATTAGGGATCATGATAATGTATCTCAATCATTTCACTGTAGACCTCTTCAAAGATGAGGAGTCGAGGGAAACACACATAGTGGAGGCACACTGACCTTCCCTTTAGTATGTTATAACTCCCATCACTCTACCTGAGTACTTGGTTGTTCAAAATAAGGATGATGTGGTGGAGAGGATGCTCAAATTGATATGTGTGTCATGAGAGGGGATCCAGTTGAGCACATTGAAGGGAATGGTCGTTATTATCTAGCCTCCTTCATCATGGACATCCAGTTTTTACCCAGCAGGGAGGAGGCACCAAAATTTCAAGTTAGGATCTCTCATAACATTCCATTTCTATATGAGCCTAGGACTAAGAATCATAATACGTAGTAGTTGTGGTAATATTTGTAGTTAGTTCCTAGACCATGTGCAGTACAGTGGATGTGGGATAGTTTCAAAACAACATTAGTAATAACATTTTACACCCAGACCCTTTTGAGAAATAACTGTAGGAGCATTAAGCTCCCAATCATCTATGAACAAACATTATAAAAGGAGACTAAACGTAGTGCACTATTTAGGGACCTCGACCATGTCATGTTTGGGGAGGATTGTTGGAATCCAAATAGAAGGGGTTTTGGTGATGGGAATTTTCAGAGCAAAGAGGCAGTAGTTCTGGAAAAGCTGGAGGTCATTTGAGGTATGTTTTGTTTGTTTTGTAATCTTTCTCATTCCTTGTTTGGTTGAAAAATTTATCATTCCTTTGTTTCAATCCATCTATCCCATGCCTTAGTCCTATATGTAGAGAGGCTCTCCAAACCCCTTGTGCTAAGTACACCATTTGTAGATCAGACCAGCCGGCTTGTTGTTCATTGTGTTTGCTGACTGATGTTAAGGCCACGTCAATCAAGTAGGGATCTCTTCTGGCTGTAAATGTTGCCTTATGATGTCTTCCTAGGAATCTATTGTCTATTTTCCATACACATTGTTATCGACTTATTCCAAATAAGGCTTGTGTTTTTAGATATGGGTGGCCAGCGTGTAACATTCGTTGGGAAGTGGGGTTTATAAGAGGATAGCCAGTGAGTGGAGACTCTTTCTTCATTATTAGATGAACTATCATTGGAGTCTGTAGAAAAGAATATGGTCAATGTCACTGGGATCGTCAGGTAGTTCTTGGAAATATTCCTTGGAGAGGTGGTGAATCTACACCCTCAACGTGATGTTCAGTATGGGAAAGGCATAAAACTCAGTGTCCGTCTGATTTTGATGGATACCTATCAGATGTATCCATCTGATTTGTGGGAGATATGGATCAAGGTCGATGACACAATGATGAAGGTTTTTATCAGACCATGTACAACACTGTGGGGTGCTCCAATATTTTTCACTATGTAGGTATATATTGGTCTTATGCATTGTGTTGACTACAGATGACTGAATCGGGTAAAGGTTAATCACCTATACCCTATATTGA
Organism: Viscum album; assembly: GCA_963277665.1. Classification (NCBI taxonomy): domain Eukaryota; kingdom Viridiplantae; phylum Streptophyta; class Magnoliopsida; order Santalales; family Viscaceae; genus Viscum; species Viscum album. The sequence continues at coordinate 149,128,326 of OY728128.1, read as the reverse complement.
GGATCAGTTACCTTTTTGACCAGTTGAAGGGAGCTGGTTTGTTCTCCATTATTTTCTTGCGTTTGGGATTTAACCAATTGTGGGTGAAGGAGGGGCACATCTCGAAGACTGCTTTTAGGTGTATATATTGGAACATTTTGGTTTTAGTCAATTGGTTCGATGTTACTAATGCACCTATGACGTTCATGGGACTCATGAACACTTTATTATTCAAGTTTCTAGATAGGATAATCATTGTGTTCATTATCGAAAAAATAATATAGTAAAGATCATAGGAGGATCATGCAGGGTATTTAAGTATAGTTTTGCAAGTCCATTGACCCCACTAGATCTACATGATGTAGTCCAAGTTCCACTTATAAACTATAGAGGTGTACTTCCTTGGACATGTGGTGTCCCGTTATATAATAATAGTTGACCAATCAAAGGTGAGAGCGATTTTTTCTTAGCCCGAACCCATCAACCTAGTAGAGGTACGTAGATTTATGGGACTGGAAGGTACTACATGAGGATTGTTCCCAACTTCTCCTGAGTTGATACACCTTTAACATGCACGAAAAAGAAATACTAGGATTTAATTTGGATAGATAAGTGAAGATGACTATATGTTATCTAAATGAGAAGTTGGTCAGCGCAATAGTGCATAAGTTTCTAGGGGAAGGGATTCCATTTGGATTATTCTCTGATTCTTTCAGTCTAGGCAGGGAATGTGTGAAAATGTAGCAGTGAGGAGTGATCTCTTATGGTTCTAGGATGTTTCATACTAATTAACATAACTATTCCACCCATGACATGAAACATGTAACAGTTGTGTTCTCAATGATGTTGTGGCTGCATTACCTTATCGAGTAATGCTTCGTGGTCCTCAAAAATCATAAGAGCACGAGGTAAGTCATATCCCAGTGAGACCTGAACTTGTAGCAACATAGATGGATAGAGTTTGATTTGGACTATGACTTTTATATTACTTACACATCAGTAATTAAGAACATGGTGGCCGATTCCTTGATCAGGAAATTGCAGAAGGGTGTGTTTCATGAGTCAGTAGATTCTTCGAAAGCAATGATTAGCTAGATTCATTACATATGATCATTATATTGGATAAATTTAGATATTTTTTGTTAAAAATTATGGTCATGTCATCATTGGTATAGTTGGTGGAGGAGTCTTAGTAGGGTATCGTAAAGGAATAAGTTATGTGTTATTGTGTTAGTCAATGTAATACTCTGAAAGAAATGTCATATGATGGTCTTAATTAGATTATTTTTAATGGGATGTTGTTTTTCCCAAAAACAATTCATGAAAGAGTTCACTTTCAGTTTCATTACTCACCCCTAGAGGTACAACCAAGATTTTCCATTATGTTCCATGTCCAAAGAGAATAGTTTTGGTGCCCATTGTGAAGTGGGATGTGTTAGAGTTTGGGGCAATGTGCCTTGTGTGTCAGTTTATGAAGGTTTTGAACCATGTTCCAGGAAGTGTGTTTCATCCCTTAGACGTTTTCTAGAATAAGTTGGATGAAATCTAGATAGGTTTATTCACACGACTACCCAATGCATGGAGAGAATTTGATGCCATCTGGGTAGTGGTTAACGAACTGATGAAATATGCACACATCATTGCAGTTAAGTAGTCGAGCATAAAGGATTCCATAACATAGAAGTATGTGGGAGAAGTGGTGTATTTGAATGGAGTTCCAATGTCCATAATATCAGATCATGATGCGAGGTTTACCTAATGATTGTGGAAGGGATTGAAAAATGATTTTAGAGACATGATACGCCTTAGAACTGATTTCAACCACATAAATATTTCCATATAGAGAAGACCATCCAGATGATGGATGATATGATTCGATCATGTGTTTTGGTCTTCAAGTTCTTGTGGGTATGACACATGACACTGGTTTTGTTTTCCTAAAACAATTGTTATCACTCTACTATTGGAATGGATCTATTCAAATCCTGGTTTGGAAGGCTGTGTCGTTCACCCGTGTATTGGACCGTGGATGGGGAAACAGGTGTTCATGGTCTAGAGGGGGTGCAGAGCACAACAGAGAAAGATAATCGTAAACATGAGAGGATAAAGGCATCTTAGGCATGGAATAATTTTTATGCCAATCATTGGAAGAGACCATTGGAGATGGAGGGTGGGGAACTTCTGTTTTTAAATGTCCATCCTCAGAATGGGTAGCTAATGTTCGAAAGTGGGAGTATGATTTCTCCCACGTTTTTCAGAACCTTTTAAATGTTGTGGTGAGTTGGCTAAGGGGACATTAATCTTGTTCTACCACCACCACTATTGAGGGTCCACGATGTCTTCAATATGTCTCAACACCATTGGTATCTACATGATGATTCTCACATGTTTTAGTACCCCTGATTTCTGGTATGTATCCCTTACTTGATGGTTTTCATGGTTTTATAGTTATCGGTGTTGAATGGGGGAGTACAAAGAACATTGAATGTTGTTTTTAGGCAAAAGGGTATGTCGCCCGGGAGGTGCATGGTTTGTATAAATCAGGCATCCAAACCGTGTGTAGTGGGACTTGGAGGTAGTGGCTTCCGCATGTTCAGTGCACGGTTTGTCTAACTGTGCAGCCATACCATGAGGGAAGGGTTCCCTAGGCAGTATCTGACGCACAGTTAGCGCATCGTTTGTCAAACCGTGCGAACTAACCATGTGACCACTTTAAAAATATCTTATAAAAGTGGATCTCACGCATTTTTTACTCTAAGTGGCTCATTTATGTTCCTAGGAGTCCCTAACTCCGGATTTTGGTTCTCCTAAGGTCAGAGAGGGTTCTCTCATTGTTCCGAAGGCGATCCGAAGGCTTCTCTTGAAAAATCGAAGACAGATTCTTGAGGTATGTGATTGTTCTTGTTTTATTTCTTATATCCACTTAGATATACCTCTCCTCTTCTCTCGGTTTCTTAGATCTATGCCCATTATGGGTAGATCTATGTGTGTGGATGCCACACATGATGAGTTTTGGTCTTGGTTGGGTTTGGAGAAGAGATCTAAGGATGTTCCATGGTGAATTGGCCATGTTTTCTTGTATGTTCTATATTTTTTATGGTTGTCATCAAAACAATTGAGGTTGGTGGCCTCACTCTCGATTAATCTTTCATATAACATGATGGTTTAGATCAATTTGATTTAATTTCATGCTTTTGATTGTGAAATTTTGGTGCAATGCATTTTATAAAAAAAAATTAGTGATGATTTATGGCTTTGATGGAATTATGTAAATCCAAAGAATGGGTTGTGCAATGTGTTTTAGTTTCTGAATTTTAAAATAGTTATTGTAAAATATGTCTTTGTAGGTTTTGTAAAATGGGTTTTATTCTTGATTGGAATGGTTTTCAATAAATGGTTTGATGCTTTATTGAAAGGTTTTGAACACACTAGGTTTTGGGGATAGATTTTCATGGGTTGTGGTGTGTGTTCATATGCATTGGGATGGATAAGGGTGATAAGTACCCCATAAAAAGGTTTAATGTATAAGGGTTAGAAGTACCCCCCTCAAAAGGGACAGATAAGGTTGTGGAGTACCCCGGTCAAGGTATTTCACTATGTGACGACTTAGTGGAAGGATAACTCTCCACTCGCGAGTATAGGGAGGTATAGGTTGCATACATGGTTGGTTGTGTGGATTTGTGAAACGAAATAGATGTTCCAAAATGGAAATGTGAATTCAATTGGAATGCTTTGTTGGTTGTTCTTCTTGAGAAAGATTCTTTTTCATGGAACGTTTTTTTGACATGGAACTTGTTTATTGTGAACTGTTTTAAATTTTTTTTATATAAATTGTTTTATATAAATGTTCTAACATGTTTTATCCGAGAGGAATGTGTTGGGAAGTCATCGGGTAAAACCTACTGAGTTTCATTACTCACCCACTGCATTGGAATATTGGCGCTTTGTAGATGTCTTATATCGGGATGTTGGAAAATGTAAAGAGTAACATGTTTATAGCACTTCTTTGTGATGCACAGGCTGGTTCATGATGTTGGATCTTGGAGTAGGTAGTGCATGGAGTTGGGTTGTCATCTTTTGGACTTTTAGTTTGTATTTCCCCTATTTACTATGATTTAGTGTTGGTTTCCGCTATGGTACTTTTGGATGGTTTTCTATAAAATAAATGGTTGTGTTGTCATAGCTTTTATCATGGATCATTTAGTTGATTTGTTTGGCCATGGTTGTTGGCTCTGTGGTATGTTCAAAAAGGGTAAATCGTCCCCCACTGGTTTTGAAACCCTTCGTCATTTATTTGGAGCCTTTGGTGCCTTGGGGATGCCTCTTATGGCTTAGTAATGACTCGTTGAGATCTCAAGGAAATGTGAATTGGCGGGTCATTACAAATGGTTTCTGTTTGTTCGGTCCGAGGTGTATAAATGAAATCATCTTTTTATTTTCCTTGTGGAACAAGTAGTCACCAGTTTTGTTGGTCATGGAGTTAAATTATTACGTTTCTATTCCTTGTGTGGTCATCTTATACAGGAGTAGGATTTTCGGAACATGAAATGTATATCATAAAAGGATGTAGCTAAACCGTTTATGCTGAACATCATGTTACCAATGTGTTGGGTACATAAATGTTTTGGATACACTTCTAGAATCTTGGAAATGTCATTTTCATGGGTTTTTCTAATGAGATGGGCATGAAATGCAACAGAGGAATGAATTACCACTATAATTTCAAATCTCATTGTGAAGAATGATTTATGATTTCGGGAATGATGAAAGTTTTTGAAAAATGAAGCAATTGATTTTCAAATGAACAATTTTTAAATGTGGATATTTGGTGTATTTTGAAAATGGGAGGACCTTCACAAAGAATGTGGTATGTTTTCAAAAATGGATGAACATGTTAAAAAGATTTATGGTTGGAAGTCAATGTGGTGATAGTTGATGTGATAGAATTTTGAAATACTAAGACTTCAATTGCTAGGACAAGAGACTAACGAAGTGCATTGTTTGTATATAAAATTCATCCGTTTGGAGTTGTAGAAACTAACCGGAATAAGATGCTGAAAATGTGGTTTCACCAGAACCATGTTTGAACCAAGAGTTGGTCCAGAATATCATCAAAGAGTTCCAAGATATAGACACGAGTAATCAGAGGGATGAGTCAAGGCATGTAGACCATCCCATCCAGTTGTAGAAGCAGAATCAACCCATATTTTAGGATGGTTTTAAACCAGAAACGGTGGAGGTGTTGCTGAGTAGGAAGAATCGTATCTTAAATTTTCATTGGCACATCATCAGAACTGAATGTAATATTCGCAACGTATATGCTGGAGGATCTTGATCGACAGTGGTAGGAGCTAGTGGTGTAGGCTAAGGTGGATCAAGGACTGGGTTGGGAGGAATTTGAGGAGTTGTTCAATAAACAATTATATACTCACACATTCAAGGTCTAGAGAAAGACGAAATTTTTCAGCCTAAAGTAGGAGAATATCTCTTTCATGGAGTATGCGGCGAAATTTAGGAATTTAGTGTGCTTTGCACAAAATGTTGCTGCCAGTTCATCGCTGAAGGAACACGTCATTGAATCAGGGTTATGACATGCGATTCACTCGAAGATAGTTGTTCTATGTATTAAGGATTATACAGAAATGGTAAAAAGGGTAAAATTAGCCGAAAGAGACATCTTGGGAGTTATGGGAGGAGTTAGTATGATGATGCCCATGGGAACTGGTGAGAACTCTAATTTTGGGAACAAGGGGAAGAGGGAAACCTACTTTTAATGTGGGAGTGCGAATCAGAATCAGATGGCTGGATTGGTGTATCTTCCTCCATGTTCCATGATGAATGCCGAGTGTTTTCAATGTGGATCTAATGATCACATAAATCAAGATTCTACAACCCGACACTGGCAATGTCACGATTTCAAGCAGTTGGGGAATATACAACGCTATTTTAGAAATACTCCAAGGTCGGCTGCACGTGAAACATCCCAGGCATCGCAAACATCGTATTCTTTGACACAACAAGGAAAAACAGAGTCAATCTCATCTACATAACAGAGCTTTCCATGGGGATTCTTGAAATACCCTGACTCTTCAACCAGGACAGTCTCTGCAAGGCATCAAATATAATAGTGCAGCAATGAAGCAACTGTATAGAGCTAAGCAGATGATTGATGATGATAAGGCTGGACCATCAACAGTTATAGGTATAATTATTTTGAATTCTACCTTCGTGCAAGTGTTGTTTGATACTGGTGCATCAAATTCCTTCATTTCTTCTTGTGCTATTGACTTTATATCTTTAAAACTGTAAATGATGCCTTCTGTGATGAAACTAAAAACTCCACTTGGTGAAAGAGAATGTCAAGCCTTAGTGTGTCGAGAACGTGCTCTAACTTTTTATGGAGATGAGCTTGAATGGGACTTCTCCATGTTGGATATGGATTTCTATGATGTAATCATAGGTATGGATTGGTTGGCATGGTTTAGGGCTCACATCGACTGTTATGGGAGAACAGTTAGTTTCACGACTGAGGACGGCTTTGAGCATCTCTTTATAGGAGAGAAGATGGTGAGGAATTGTGAAAAGAGTCGGTTGGCACCAATGGTGGGAACAGTTTAATACCAAAATTGAAGCGTTGAAATTGGTATCATTGGAAGAGATCGTGGAAAATAGTTTTCCAGCTGTGGTGGATCAATTTCCTGATGTATTTCCTGAAAAATTCTCAGGGTTACCATCTGTAAGAGATGTAGAGTTTACGATTGATCTCCTTCCCGTGACCAGACCAATCTCACTTCTATATTATAGGATGGAACCAACAGAGTTACATGAATTTAAAATGCAGTTAGAGGAGCTGGAAAGAAAGGGTTTCATTCGGCCAACCTTGTCTCCATGGGCAGCACCTGTTTTGTTTGTAATGAAAGAAGATGGAACATTGAGGCTATGTGTGTATTATCATAAACATAACCAAGTTATGATAATGAATAGATTTACACTTCCATGCATTAATGAATTGTTTGATCAATTGATAGGAGTTCAGTGGTTCTCTAAAATTGACTTGCGGTCAGGATATCACCAGTTGTGAGTTCTGAAGGAAGATATTCCGAAGACATCCTTCAGGAGTAGATATGAACACTACGAATATTTAGTCATTCCTTTTGGTCTTACTAATGCACTTTCCGTATTTTTGGAATTCAGGAATCATATATTTCAGTGATATTTGGATTCTTTATTTGTGGTGTTTGTGGAAGACATATTGGTGCATTCAATAACAAGGAATTTACATTAGCAACACTTGACGACAGTGGAGGAAATCTTGAGAGACCATCAGTTGTAGGCCAAATTATCAAAGTGAATTTTTTGGATACAAGAGGTAAACATTCTGGGCCATTTTGTTTCTAAGAATGGTGTTTCAGTGGATCCAATAAATATAGATGCTGTTCATTCTTGGAAACTGCCAATGAATGTCTTTGAAATAAGAAGTTTTCATGGTCTATCTGGTTATTACAAATGATTTTTCCATGAATTATCATGACTAGCTTCTCCTATGACAGCATTGACAAAGAAGAAAAATACATATCAATTGGAAAAATAATGTCAGAGATCTTTTCAAGAGTTGAACGTTAAACTTACATCAGCACTGATCTTGATTTTTCTGGAATCAAGACAGGGGTATGTGTTGTATTGTGATGCTTCAGGAATAGGGTTGGGATGTGTTCTCATGAATAGAGACCATGTGGTTGCTTAAGGGTCAATGCATTTGAGGGTTCATGGGAAAAATTACCCAACACATGATTTGGAGTTGGCTGCGATCGTCTATGCTTTGAAAACATGGATACATTATCTTTTCGGTGATAAATTTACTGTGATTACAGATAAAAAATCTTGAAACACATTTTCTCACAGTGAGATTTGAATCTAAGGCAGATGAGATTGATGGAGTATTATAGAAATATCTACTTTGACTAGATGTATACACCAGGTAAGGGAAATTCGGTGGCTGATGCATTAAATAGAAAGTCTTATGATCAGTTAGCGAAAGAATCTTCAGATGAGTGGGAGTTGATGTCGGTCCTAGCCGACATGCATGTGGAATGTGAAGACCGAGGTGATGTTGTGGTTTTCTTTCCAGTTGGGCTTGTTCCTGATTTGGTGGAGATAGTAAAGGAGTCACATAAATCTAATGTTGACTGTGTTGTTATGAGTTCCGAACTCAATGGTTGGGAGACAATTGAGGGATGGAAGCTGGATGGGAGTTCAGTTTGGCAATTTCGATATCGGATGGTTGTACCTTTAGCTTCTCATTAAAAACTCCTTCATGCTTACCACAATTCAAGATGGGATGTACATATGGGTACATAGAATATGAATAAGGCATTGAAGGCACAATTTTGGTGGAGTGGCAAGAAATAGAAGGTAGCTGAATTTGTTTCAAGGTGTTTAACTTGTCAGTATGTTAATGTAGAAAACTAGTAGCCAGCTAGTATGTTACAATCATTACCTATCCTAGTGTGGAAATGGGATCAGATAGCAATGGATTTTGATACAAGTCTTCTAATAACTATCTAGAAACACGATGCCATTTGGGTGATAGGGGATCGTCTTAACAAGTCGGACCATTTCATCCCTATTCATGAAAGGCATACAATGGAAGATCATTCAAAAATCTATAATCGAGAAGTGGTAAAGATACATGTAATACTTGTTTCAATCGTGTCTGACAGAGATCTATGGTTCACATCTCGTTTCTGTTGATCCTTACAAAAATCCCTGGGAACTTAGTTGAATATGAGTATGACGTATAATCCATAGACGGATGAACAATCATAAAGGACGATACAGACATTGGAAGACATGTTGTAGGCTTGTGTAATGGATTATGGTGGCTCGTGGGAAGAGCAATTGCCTTTAGTGGAGTTCTCATATAAAAAAAGATACCAGAACTCGATACACATAGCTCCATTTGAAGCATTGTATGGTCCTCCTTGTCGTTCTCCACTTTGTTGGGTGGAAACATGTGATACTACACTAGTTGTGCTGATTGTTGTCCAAGAAACAATAGAGAATATTATGTTTATAAAAATCAGATGGAGACTCCACAGAGTCGTCAGAAATATTATGTCGATCATCGTCGAAGATCGTGGTCATTTGTGGTGAGTGATCATGTGTTTTTTAGAATCTCTCAATGGAATGGAAATCGTTGTTTTGGGAAGAAGGGAAAATTTTCTCCTAGATATATAGGACCTTTTGAGATACTGGAAATAGTTGGCAAGGTGGCGTATTGGTTGGCATTACATCCACGGTTCAGTGTAGTGGATAATGGGTTCCATGTATCTCAGTTTAAGAAGTATCAGCCCGATCATGACCATGTGATTAGATGGTATCACGTTGACCTAGAGCCGGATGCATGTTTGATACGTATCCCAGTACGGATTGTGGATAGGCAGGATAATGTCTTTCATGGGAAAAGCATCGATCTAGTGCGGGTTTTGGGGAAACATGGTCAGATTCAGGAAGAGACTTGGGAATGCAGGAAAGAAATAAAAGAGCAGTGGCCAGAACTCTTTCAAGAAAGCGATGATTTTCTACATTCTAGGGATGGAAAGGACAATGGTGTGGAGAAATTAGTAACCTCGATTTCTAGTATGTAACCCTTACATGATGTTTATTATGGTTTTAATGATAAGAGTGTTTAATGGGAGAGCTGGGATAACATGGAATGATGTTTTGTTGCAAAAGGGGAAGTCACACGGGAGGCGCATGGTTCGTATAAACCGTGCGGCCACATTGTGCGCAGTGGGTCTTGGAGGCAGTTTCTTCTACATGATCGGCGCACGGTTTGTCTAATTGTGCTGCCAAACCGTGCGAGAAGGGTGGCCGAGGCAGTAGCCAATGCACGGTTAGCGCACCGTTTGTCAAACAATGCGAACTAACTGTGCGACCACTTAAACGAGATACTATAAATGTGGATCTCATGTGTTTTTTCCTCTAAGTGTCTTGTTTAAGCTTCTAAGAAACCCTAAATCAGGATTTTGGTTATCATAATGTCAAAGAGGGTTCTTCCATCATTCCATAGGTGATCCGAAGGCTTCTCTTGGAAAATTGTAGCTGGATTCTTGAGGTATGTGATCATTCCTGTTTTATATCTCAGATCTACTTAGATCTACTTCTCCTCTTCCCTAGGTTTCTTACATCTACACCCGTTATGGGTAGATATATGTATTTTTATTCCAAACATGATGAGTTTTGGTTTTGGTTTTGTTTAGAGAAGAGATCTAATGAGGATCCTTCGTGAATCAGCGGGGTTTTCTTGGGCATTCTCCGTTTATTAGTGTTTTCCTCAAAACCATTAAGGTAGGTGGATTCACTATCGATTTCTCTTTATTATAAATTTATGTATTAGTTAAATATGATTTAATTTCATGGTTTTGATTGTGAAATTGTTGTGCAAGGTTTTTTAAAAATATTTTTTATTGATGATTTATGGGTTTGATGTAATTGTAGTGATTGAAGGAATGGGTTGTACAAAGTGTTTTGGTTTCTGAATTTTAAAATAGTGATTTTAAAATATGGCTTTTATGGATTTGGAAAATGGTTTTTCTACTTGAAATGATTGGTTTTCAATAAAAGGATTGATGCTTTATTGAAATTTTTTGAACACACTTGGTTTTGGGATCGATTTTAATGGGTTGTGGTGTGTGTTCATATGCATTGGGATGGATAAGGGCGAGAAGTACCACCATAGAATGGTTTGATGGATAAGGGCGAGATGTAACCAAATCAAATGGGACAGATAAGTTCGTGATGTACCCCCATCATGGTAATTCACTATGTGTCAAATTAGTGGAAGGATAACTCTCCTATTGCGAGTATGGGGAGGTCCAGGCTTCATGCATGGTTGGTTGCGTGGATTTGTGAAATGTAATGGATGTGACAAAATGGAAATTTGAATTCAATTGGAATACTTTCTTGGTTGTTCTTATTGAGAAAGATAGTTTTTGTTGGAAAATGGTTTTGACATGGAACTGGTTTATTGTGAATTGTTTTGGAATTGTTTTACATAAATTGTTTTATATAAATGTGCTAACATGTTTTATCATAGAGTCATTGGTTGGGAAATCATCAGGGAAAACCTACTGAGTTTCATTACATACCCCCTACTATGGAATATTGGTTCTTTTGTAGTTGTCTTATAGCAGGATGTTGGCAAAGGTAAAGCATCACCTGTTTATCGCACTATTTCGTGATGCTTGGGCTAGTGTGTGATGTTGGAGCATGGTGCTTATGGAGCATGTAGTTGAGTTGTCATCTTGTGTTCTTTTACATTTTCTTTCCGTTGTTTACTCGGATTTAGTGTTGGTTTCCACTTTGGTACTTTTGGTTGGTTTTTGAAAAAATAAATGGTTGAGTTGTCATAGTTTTTATCAGGCATCATTTAGTTGTTTTTTTTTGTTATGGTTGTTGGCTCTATGGTATATTCAAAAATGGTTAATCGTCCCCCACTTGTTTTGAAACCCTTCGGCATTTATTGACAGCTATTGGCACCTTGGGGATGTTGCTTAAGGCCTTGTAATGACTCGTTGGTCTCTCAAGCCAATGAGAATTGGCGGGTCATTACACGTCCTCAGTTGGGGATAGTTGGATATCGAGGACGATGAAATGTTTTTGGGAGACTCGTGAGGGCCGATGAGCATGAGGAGAAGGTGAATTGTTCATGAAACATTCCCTTTATTTGTTTGTTATGGAGGCAGGGTGTCCTTGTGTAGAGTACCTGGTAATGGGAGGCACATATGTGGTCCCAGTACCCATATCTATTTTGAGTATTGTTTTGAGTTTTTTTGTAATTGACTGCGATGTATTTCTTAACATTGTTAACTAACTGATGGTCTGTTTTCATTTACCTAATCTTGTGTGAAATTTACATACTATGTGGAAGGTAGGACCTAATTTCTAATCAAGACTAGTTAAGGTGGATGCTACTAAACCTATACAGGTGAGTCAGTGTAACCCAATGTGGAGAGTATCATGACATGGGATCAGAGACTCCCTAATCTGTGTGTGTGTACGATGTGACCTTTGCATGTTTTTGTGGTCACATGGGGGGTGAAGAGAGTTAGTGTACCTATAGTTATTCAGGATATTGATGAGGGAGAGGTGTTCCAATATATCAATGTTATTCCATATTTTGAACTAATATAGTGTGGTTTTTACTTAAGAGGTATATTATGGAGTTGTTGTTCAGACTCTTCTATTTTCTTCATGGTTACTCATTAATTATATAGTATGAGAATATTTTGACAGGTATCTGATGTAATGGAGTAGACACTCCTGGTCATTTTCTTTTCAAAATTTCTGGTGTTTGGGGTATCCTGGGGACCATTAATGACTCGTTAATGATTCTTACAAAAAACTCAGTCCCACTAAATGGTTTTACTAAAAAGGTGGCATCGTGATAGTGGCACTATAATGGTCTCACCGTCATGGTCACAGACTAGAATAGTGGCACTGATTATGGTGTCTCACCATTACTATGTATCTATTAAGGTGGCACCATTACAGTGTCTCATCGAACTATGTCCCACCCTTTTCCAAATAAATCTTCTAGATTCCCAATTTTTCCAGTTCCACCCCCAGTAATGGATATTTTTTCATAAAAGTGTTTTATTACCCATTTAAAAGTAGTTTAATGATAGTAAAATGTGGTTTAAACCCCCAAGAGATGGGTGATCCTTTATTTTTTATAATGTGTGGACTTTTCCTTGGTGTAACACCCTTCACCATGTTGTCCATCTTTGACCATGTTACCTTAGTTATCATAGTTTAATTGTTATCAATTAACTCAAAACCATTATATCCACCATCTTCGAGTAGAGTTATTAACAAAAAATATTCCTGAGGAGTGAAACATCCTATTTGGTTAGAAAATCTAGGATCTAACATCATGTACTTCGAAATCGGCCCCCGGATTTTAAGATCTAGAATTTTATATGTCAAGATCCTCTTTTAATTTTTCGTTTATTTTCTCTATGTTTTACATGAGAATTACTAACGATAAGATAATGCACCCATGCAAGAGCTCTTCCGGATCAGAATTCAAGCTCCCTAGTTTTGCGTTCCTACAATTCATGCACCCTCTATTCATGACGCAAGGATAAAAACACCGATCCTTGATCATCCAAGTAGGGGACATTTCCTTCGTCTAACATAACTGTGTATCATGTAGGGAGGGAGTGATAATGTTACCCTCATGATATAGATAAATCCAAACCATAATAAACATAATAAACATGAAATTTAATGAATGAATTGGTGTGAATGACAATGATATTGCTTTATTATTTTATCTTCATTATTATTCTATGAACTGTATGGGCTAATGGCCACTAAAAATAGTTGTCATTGTTAGTCCTTTCATGTTCCCTGATGATCTTATATATTCTTGATAATCTTATGATCGAATGGTTGTAACATGGAAACTCGTTAATCACGTAACCTAGGTTAATTTAATGGATTCCAAATAAATAAAAAACCATGTGTGATCACTACATTAAAGCAAACATAAATATGGAACTTGATAAATGGTGTGCTTAAATCGGAAAACACCCTTTCTATGTTCTTCTAATACAGATGGTTTTATTCTTGATGCTTGTGGGGGTTACGTGGATAGGGATTTCATCACCAGTTGTTCAGTTGTTGGTTTGAAAATATAAGACATCTTGGGGTAATATTTTGGGTCTCTTTTTCTTATAGTAATTCAAAGGATCCCACGTATCCCTAATGTTGTTTTGACATTATACGAGAACTTGGTGTGATTGATTGAATTTCTTCTTGGATGTTTTCCTTCAGTTGTTGCCACAACTTGTGGTAATTCATGTTGGTTTCCTAGTATTGAAGGAATATTTAAATGGAATCACTTGAACAGGAAATCTAGTATGTATACAATGGGGCATTGTTTTCCAAAAATTATTTTTGTTATGGTTATGGTGGTGTTCTATTTGTGCATGTAGGGATAGAAACAAGGGTGGTTGTGTATGGGTTGGTTTTTGGAACACATAGGTTGGAATGAATGCTCGTTTAACTATATGTAATAATTTAGTTTAGGTGTTTTTTATTCGCACCCACCAACAGCGAGAACATCATTCTGAGAAACCACATCATATGGGGGATGGTGGTTTACCAACATTATTATGAGTGGTTTCTATTTGCTCTTTTCGACTACCTCTCCCAGGTAGCCCATATATCATCAGGTAGGCTATGATGGCATAAGATTCATTAGGGCCCAAGACTCATCAGGCAGGGTCTGTTGTGGTAGTTATCCTAGCTACGTGTGGGCATGTTTGTTTCCCAGTTGTATTCGAGATGATAACTGGTTGAATCTGTGCATGGTTGTGGTTTTTGTGGTCCTGATGTCTTTGGGAGTGGTAGGGGATGTTGTTTACCAGGGGTCTATGGGTATAGTGATGAGTGGTTGTAGTGGACCAGGTTTCTTCGGGCTAGATGCATGGTTGTGGTGGATCATAAGGTCCTTGTTGGGGTGGAATTTCGACTACACTAAAACTTATTGGGGTTGTCTGATGCGTAGGATGTCCTAAATATCCAGTAGGAAAGTGGTGTGGTGTACCCAAATATTGATGTGTAATTACTATTAATCTACATGAATTGTATTATTTAGGTAGTGTACCTAGGTGATATTGGTGGATAATTTCCTTGCTAGGTGCTTTCGTTATCTCTATTTCTCATGTGGGAGTATAATTCATTCCCACTTGTATATGATATATTTTGTTTCTCCTTACTAGGAATTCACCTATACTCGCCCTTGGAATATAAAACTTATTTCTTGTTTCTAGAAGAACTTTGAGGACCATGTTAGACATTACTAGCCCGGGAATTAGGAGTTTTCATTGATGCTTTTCATTCTTTTGGTATCTTTATCCATCAATTATTTTGTGTACCTTATATCTATTTATTTTAAACAAGTATATGGGAATAAGATTTTCTCTTTTCTTTTACGTTGAAGTATTTGATTTTTTTTTTTGGATTTAACGGATTATTTCCTGATCTTAATAAATAAAAATGATAATGCCTTAAATTTTACATGAGATTTTATACACATTTTGGTAGTCTCCACTTCGAAGCCTATTTATGGAAGAAATAGGAGGGTCATTATCTCTCCTTTATCATAATAAAGGAAGGGTATGGTTGTTTGATGTCTCTTTATTCATCTTGGTGATGGTGGGTTGTGACACCGGATTTCATCACGATGTTGCTTTGTATGTGTTTTAGAGTACCTTATATGATTAATAATACACCATGATGTTGAAGGGTTAATGAGCCTGAGAGTTCATGAATTTGGAGAAGGGATATCTTTCATTAATGGAATACTCTTATCATTTTACAGATCTTCAGTGCTTCGCACCTGTTAAGGGAGGTGATGAGTTATCACTGGCTAGTCTATTTTATTATGGTGTCATGAATAACATCAAATCACAAGTTAATGTTTTCAACATTAATTTGGTGACTTATTTTGTAAATCAGGAACTAATTACTGAACACAATCTGAAGGAGTTAGGAGTTAGGAGCAAGATAAGTTCATCATCTAGGATTGGTACTCTTTTTTATGAAGAAATAATCAACATAAGAATATTAACCATGGGGTTTATTCTAGTACCAGGGATGTTTCATTAGTTTGTGATGTGGTGTGCTACCTATACGAGATTAATGGGATCATGGGACCTCATTGCCCTAGAGTCCATGTTTAATCTTGATCTATTAGTAAGATTGGTCATCATCAGTACCTTTTCCGGTTTCTATGACTAGTAGCTGGTGAGAGGCGATCTGTTATGAATCCATTCCCATGAGCTAGACCACATGTTTCTCATCATTCAGGGTATTCGGGTTCGTTAGGATGAGGGGGAGGTCATGGAAGTGCTGGTTAGATGATAAGTTCATTGGGACAATATGGTGGAACTACTCGGGATAGTCATGAAAGGTCACAGGGCTGCGATATATGTTAGAATTTTGTGATGGAAGAGACCTAGTTGGAGAAGTAACTCAGACCCTCTATAGTGAGAGGTATGATTCTAGTTTCCACAGTTTAGCTTCTGGTCATTTTGATATAGGGGATTCTAATAGTTTCAAATATTTTATCGTAGTAGATAGTATAGGTCTCTTTATTGTCACGCTTGATGATAAACCGATGGTAGACACTATATTGGGGATTATGAAATCAATTGTATGTCAGTTCAAGAAGATACCTATTGAGGTTTGTGGGTGTCACTTCATAGGGGACCTCTATGTCATAGAGATTAAAAACTTCAATATCATTATCATAATGGATTGGTTGTTCTCCTATTGATATTTTATTGACTACTATCTTCATAGTCTGGGATTCACATTACCAGAGGGTGGATCATTTTGACACAAGGACGAATTGGATGTCCATTCAGGAAGAGCGGGACACGAGCATTATGGGTTCTCAGAAATTACATCCCAGATTGCATGTTTATATCAAGAATACCAGGGGTCCTCGCATATGGACTTTCCTACAGTAGTGGATTGTTTCATAGATGTCTTTCTAGAGTAGATTTTAGGTTTACCTCTAGAGAGATTGTTATAATTATCTTTTGTGAGTGTTCCAGGAGTGGAATCAGTGTCCATTCAACCTTAAAATATGGCTACACCAGAGTTACCAAAACTCAATATGCAGTAGGAGGAGTTGAATGAAACAAGGTACTTTTTACCAAATACATCTACTTGGGGTTGACAAATTTTTTTGCGAAAAAGTTGGATATTAATCTAATAAATTCTGTGGATTATTAGAAGCTACACTATAAGTCAATCAAAAACCAATTCTCATTTCGATGATTGATGATCTCTTTGAGTTTTCTCTAAAATTGACATGATATCCAGTTGTCATCAGTTACAATATAGACAATCATATATACCTCTTACAAACATTCGATGAAATTTTGAATATATGTGTAATTTTTTATGTAGTTTGGTCTCATGAATGTTCTGGTAGTTTTCATGGAACTGATAAACCAAGGGTTCCATATTTACATGGATTCTATTCTGGTAATCTTCATTGACGATATCTTGGTGTAGTCACACGCTCAAGAAAAACCATTCCATCCTACATTAGATGATATTGTGTAAATTAGGAGATAATCAACTATATGTTATTCTCTCAAAGAGACACATTTTGATAGATCAAATTCATTTCCGGTGTCGTGTTATCATAATGAAAGGAGTATTCGTACACCTAGAGAATGTGAGAGTAGAAGTTTCCAAGGAGCAGTCAAAGACTGTCTTGGAGGTACGGAGTTTTATGAGGTTGGACAGTTAGTACATATACTTTATTCAAGACATTTATTTCTTAGTATCTCCATTGATGTGTTAGATATAGAATTCTATGAAGTACTTCATGAAAAATTTATTTGATTCACCCTTAAAAGAGGTAAAATGGAGATTGATTTCAGCAATGATACTGATTTTAATGGATCTAGAATATAGTTAAACCATTTACTATAATGTATCAGGTATATGGTATGGAGCAGTTCTTATGCTGGGTGGATGACTCGTTGCGTAAGGGTCTCAGCAGTTGATGCCACATGAGAGGAATTACCTGATTCCTGATACCATGTTTTATACAGTTGTTCATGCTTTACTATGTTGGAGACATTAAATATTGGGATATATGTTTTTTTAATAATATGACCAATAAAACCTCATATAAATCATTACTAACTGTGATCTGAATTTGAGACAGTGAACATGGGTTGATTACCATTAGTCTTTTGATATTGAGATTTCCAACATGACAGGGAAAGGCAATGTAGTGTCTGAAGTGTGTAGTTTGAGGACTCAAATACATGAAGTAAATGAGTCCATTAATGATTGGAAGATTTTTTATATATTCTATGAGATGAATTTGGAGGTGCAAAAAAAATAGCAGCTGACATTTCTTTCTTCAATAGATGTTACCTCTTCTCTACAAGAACAAGTGATAATGAAGAATCTATAATATTTTGAAGGTTGAGTCCTACGAATGTGTATTGTAGGTGAGGACACTACTCCTAGGAGGACCATAGGGGTGGATGATATATTTTGTATTCCTGGGAACATATGTGTGTCAGTAGACATGTGTGAATTGCGGTTGTGAGATTTATATGCCTTAGTAATGGCACTTTATCATTGTGTCAACATGCTATTTCGAGATCAACATCATAAATATTAGTGGTCGGGGAAGAAAAGGTATGTAGTTGGTTTTCATATGAGATATTCCTCTTATCAATAGACGAATGTGGAGCATTAGCGATTGACAGGTCTATTACTGAAGTTACCTAGTTCTAGGTGGAAGTGGAATTAAGTCACGATAGATTTTTTGAAATTTATACCAAGGTGGACCAGAGGAAATGATCTTTTATGGATTCTTATTTATTTACTCATGATGTTCTCTCATTTTCTACCGATCAAGGAAACCTTCAGTGTTGATGTAAATGGAATGTTCATATATTTGAGAGACTGAATGTTCACGCAGGGTTACCCACTCTATCGTTTCATACAAGGATTCCAAGTATACATATCGCATCTAGAAGGGACTAAGGAGGTCATTGGGTACAGAAGTACTTCTGAGTATAGCCTATAATACATATATAGATGGAATGTCTGAGTGCACAATTCAGGTTTTGGAGGACATGTTAAGAGTATACATACTAGATTACGGGGGCTATTGGTAGAGAAACATACCCCTTGTATTGTTTTCCTTCAATAATAGTTTTAAGGAAATGATTCATATGGAACCTTATGAGGATTTTTACGGTTGTCCATGATTATCAAATATTTGTTGGATGGATGTAGGAGAGTTAGTTGTGTTGGGATCTCATCGTGTCCAGGAGAATACTAGGTCGATGGATTTGTTTTAGAAGAAGATGGATAATGCACAATCTCACCAGAAATCATATGATGATCGACAAAGAATGTTTCTAGAGTTTAATGTCGGAGATAATGTTTTCATAAATTTCTCACCGAGGTATGTACATAGAAGGATTATAAGATACTGGTAGCTTTCATTGATAAAATTTGGTCCATTTGTGGGTTTAGATATATTTAGGCTAGTTGCCTATTGATTGTAGTTACGTTAGGGTTATCATTATATCCATAATTCCATCACGCTTCTCAGCTATGGAGTTACTTTTCAGAACTATCTCATGTTTTTTAACCCAATTATAATGAGTTATAGGTAGATTGATATTTCTAGGAGAACCATATTCAGATTTTGGATCACATCACGAAGGTCCTACATGGCTAGAATGTTCCTCTGGTATGAGTATTATGGCAGCACAGGACAGTACAAGATGAGACACGGGAGAGGGAGTCCAACGCACCATCATAGTGGCCACTATTGTTTGATGTTTTTTATTCACCACACTTATAAGGGAATATTTTTGATGAATTACATTATGGGTGGATGTTTGTAAGAAACTGAATTTTCATTTCAGGTATGGGGCTTTTTTTATGTTGTTTTGACGAGAAGGAATAAATGGGGTTTTTCTTTGTACATTCCATACACTTCATTGTACCAACTGTGTAGCTAGTTTCCTCATTGAGACTTGTACTGGTCGTGTAATATCAAAGTACTTGGTCATGTTTTCACATGGATGACCCCCATATCTCAGGGTTCGGTTGAGCATAATACAACACATGTACTGTTAATGAACATTCCATGTAATTTTGTTTTTAATTTAAATATCAGAGTGTGGTCACATCTTATGTTTTTACATTTCTTCTTCTAACCACGATTCATACAATAGAGTGATGGAATGATTGATGATCTTTGTAACCCACCCTATTCTCTGTCTGAGCTCTGATTGAGATGCCTTTTAGTGGGTTATAATCTCACTGGTGTGATCTCAAAACCCTTAGAAATTATTTTAATTTCTTCCAATATAATGAGCAATTCAAGGATTAACTTTTTCACTATTTTGTACATATATGTTGATATAGGTCGATTCAAGGGTCTTAATTTATTTATATTTATCATGAGCCATTGAGGTAACTGTTCTATGACTTCCATTGATCATATTTGAAATCTATATGCAAAAGATTTAGCATACCAACAATATATGTATTGATTGAGTAATAATATAACCGTTCTTATCATCTTTTTTGGTTTTTTTACTAATTAAGGTTTGTTGCTTATGAATTACATTAAACACATTGTTTATGGAACACACCATGTGTGTATTTCCCTTGAAATACTATTTAATGCCATTTGGTATAGGTTTCTTATATGGCGTACCTTGATTTCCATGACATGATTTTCTCATGGATTTAGTTTCATTGAATATATGATATGCTTGTAATGTTATCCATGTAGTAGTTATAGATTACATGTGCTTCATTATTTTTTTATGTGAGCTATGTTTCCAGTGCAAAGTGAAAGACATTGACTAGGAAAACTATGCAGGTTTACATATTATTTTCACTATAGCGTGAGAGCCTTGGTGTAGATTTTGACCTCGAGGTGATTACCATGAGAACTACCCTGAAGGTCATTTACAATTACCTTACTCAATATTTACCAAGGGTTATTGATAGGTATAGCCACCCATGGGGTTGTTTATAATTTATTTACACCACATTGACCAAGAGTGAATGACCATGAGAGCATCCCATGATGTTCTATATAATTTATTAGTTTCATGATGAACTAGTGGTACTGAACATGGGACCTTCCCAGGTGGATGTTTTTAAATTTTATGTTATATGTTAAACCATTGGGGTTAGACTAAGAATGAATTCTCAAAGTGTTATTTTTGAATTATTTAATGAATGTGATGAGTCTCTAAGACAAATAATAGGCTTTTACTTGGTCTTACATGATTTTTTTAATTTTCTTTTGAGACATCTATTTTATGATGTTTCATAGTGGGATATATATCTTACGTTGGATCCGGAGATGTCATTATTAAAATGGGAAAAAATAAATGAAAATGGATGTAATTAAAATCCAACGGATTGTTTACTATTGATTCTGTCCTTGTATATTTCTTCAACATATATATTTCTTACTATATATATTCGCTGATAGTTAGGAACAAATAATATGGTGGTTGCATACGGGGATTTATATCACACCCTATTCGAGTCTTTTTTTGTAACGAAACTAATTATATGGTTTCAGGTATATGTTAGGTCATGTGAACTTTCTCATTAGGTTCTACATTGTTGTTGGAGCTAGAGAGAATATGTCCAAGATGAGGCTTGCGATGATGCATGATTTTACATGTTTGTTTTGTAATTTGGTATAAATATTTCTTTCCATCATTGTAACTTTTTTGAGGTTATATTAGATACATATTCCCTACATCTTACATATATTGTGGATTCTGTAGGATTTACTTTCAGTCTTCCAGTTCTTTTTTTGTTGGTTGTAATAATACTTCTGCTATTGTTTAAAAATTGTTTTAAACTATGTATACAAATCTAATGTTGGAATAGTTTCCCCACTATCACACCCTAGGACCTCACTCTTAGTCAAAAGGCTTCGTTATTTAGTGAAATTTTCATGAGGCCATGTGTACATCTAGTTACGAGACACCCTTGGGCGGCATAATGTTCTGAGATATTACAGTTTACTCTAAGGAATTGGAAATTAATAATTCATATATGTATAGATAAATACATCATTGAAAATATGATGAATATATACATAGTGATTAATGATTCCCAATAAAAAAATAAAATGTATGATATGCACAGCATATAGACATTATTTTGGCTGAATTATGAACTATGATAGGTTTAACAGTTGGAGTACATGTAAACCTAAGATATCACTATATAAGAAT
Source organism: Viscum album (assembly GCA_963277665.1). Lineage (NCBI taxonomy): Eukaryota > Viridiplantae > Streptophyta > Magnoliopsida > Santalales > Viscaceae > Viscum > Viscum album. The sequence continues at coordinate 149,106,499 of OY728128.1, read as the reverse complement.
ATGATAAATCAGTTATTAGAGAGTAATAAAATATAATTTATCCTGATGTGTGTTAAAATATAGAAAATATCAATATCTAGGATACATTAGAAAATAAAATCATACATATTCTTCTAACATCTATTAATGAATTTTAATCTACATTGTAATAAACATAACCATCAGAATATGTTATTTCTGAATGATATTAATATTTGTTAATGATAATTATACTAAATTATAATCATTATAAAAAATCATTAATTAAATATATATTAATTTTTAATTCATTATTTTTATTATCAATTGTCTTGAATTTTTTTATTTTTCTACATGTTTGTTGTTTGTGTTGTTGATCCTTGTTCCTTGAAACCATTTTTTTAATTTCAATATTATTAATGATAGTGGAAAATTTATGTTCCATTATAGTATTTAAACCCATGTTTATATAATAATTTTATGGATATGGCTAAATACAATTAACTCCATGAAGTGCATGTTTTTTGTAAATTTCTAGTAACAACAATTTAGTTTAAATTGAAATTCAATTTTTGTCTTATAATTCCCAAATAATATTAATGGCATGAATTTATTTACAATATATGATTTAATATTGATTAATTTAACAATACTCATTCATGTTATATATTCTGAAGACATTATAGTAACAATCATATTACTGATTGAACCAACTGAAATAAGAATTTGTTAAACTAATTAATGCATTATATTGTAGTGTTATACAATACTAACATAAACTTCTAGTATTAATAAAGAAATTAATATTATATAATTTCAAATGTGAATTATATTTAAAAATTATTTATATAATAATATCAATTATATTTATATTTATGAACAAGGTATATAATTTGATGAATTGAATCCTTCTAGAAATAGATTAATTTGGAATAAAAGATTTATCAATTAATAATATGACTAGATTAAAAAAATATAAGAATAATTTTATGAAAGAAAATGGGTTATTATTAGATTTTTAATTAATGGATATATGATGTTTTTATGGGGTAGAAGATGTTAACATATATATGTGTGTTTTTGGTGGCATTTCCCTGAATATAAATTTATTAATGTTTTAGTCGCCACATTAAAATGAAATTAAAAATTAATAACAAAATGGAAGATAATATTTATTCATCTCCACATCCATAACATTTAGAGATATGGTTTTATTATATTTTATCAAATTTACACTATGTTTGTCACTTTATACATCATCTTATACATACTGTTGGATGTTATTTTTTATCATTTAAGCATATGTCATTTCCTAAAATAAAATTTAATTTTTTACCCAATTTATATATACTTTTTAATAATTTTAACTGAATTTAATTTATTACAATTTATCTGTGTGGTGGAATTAAAATTTTAATCTATTCATTAATAATATAGAAAATTATAATTTTATCTAAAAAATAATTTTAATACAGTATGTGTTTAAAATATAATTTAATATAAATTATTTTTTAAATTATTTTCAGTTTTAGATTTCATATATTGAGTCATTTATTATAATAAACATTTATAAGTGGATGTTTTAATTTATTATGATAAAAAAAGGAACAATCACTTTAAAAGTTATTCCTTGAAAAACATTTCCATTTAGTATTACTTTAATTTATTTACATCCCTTGAATATAATTATAATCATCAAAAAAATAAATTTTTATCAATAAATATTAATTAGAATAAATTTTTTTATTTCATTTATGAATAAAATATATATTTTTATAATATTAATAATAAGAAATAAATAAAAAAATATTTTATTTTATTTAAATATTGTATTTTTTATTTCATTCATGAATTAATTTTTATTTTAGTATTTTTTTATCTTTCATTTACTAATGTAAATTTCACTACATTAGTATACCAATAGGGTATACGGATAGGCAAAAAACTCATACCCATGGTGCATATATCAAATGAAAATATTTCCAATATCCATTTAAATAAAATAACATATTTAAATTAGATATATATAGATATTCTTTTATACATCTATAATATAATTTCCCAATTCATATAAACTAATATTTAAATATGAATTTTTTAACTTATTTTTTTACACATTTCCATTTTATAACTGTTTGATTAATCTTCATTGAAAGCCATAGGAAAAATTATTTCATGTTTGTAGTCTTATTAATTACTAGTGTAGTTGTTCTACAAATATATATATTAATTTTTTTATATTATAATAATGTCTTACTTTTTATTCATCATTATAATATTTAATCTGAAAAAATATATATATTTATTTTTTTATTTTAGAGATATGTATATTAAAATGTATTAATGAACAATATCAAAGGTAAATACATAGTAATATATGAGGGTGTTATCTATATGAACCCTACATTATATAAAATTTAACAATTGAAAACACAATTATAATATATTAGTTTTTTCCATTACGAAAAATTTCCAATGTTAAAAACATTGTTTGTAAAAATGGTGTATGTCTTAGTACTGAATGAATTTGATCATTTATTCTTACTATGATTTGAATATTGAAAATTATTCCTAAGGATAATTATTATTAGATTCTGTTGAATGGCTTAGTACTCAAGGGATTTTACCATTTGACAGAATTAGAGAAACAAATATCTACTAGAAGGGTGGTAGGTTTGTATTCTAGAAACATTAATTGAGATTAATTTTTAATATAAAATCTTTATATTAATGGGTATTGAAAATTCCTAGTAGATTTTTAATATTCCACGCTAACATATGAAAATATAAATTTTACCAAAACACATGGAATCATGTCCCATTCAATCATTGGATCTATATTTACTTTTTTATAATTATATTCTATAAAATTAAATTTTCATGTAATGAATACCAAATTTATATACTCATTCTCAATAGAAATATCAGTATGAACCAAAAATATATTTTTAAGTAGAATAAAAAAATAATATCTATTGTTTTCAATTAGATTATGATAAATAATTAATATTAGAATTTAATTTTATGTTTATATAAAAAAATTATCATATGTATTTTTTAAATCCAATATATGTCCTTAAATAAAATTTTGGATTCACTTCTATTTGTATCTCATATAATGACAGTATGTAAACATTAAATGATATTTTATAAAGAATAAATTTATATTTTTTCTAAATCACAGCCATTGATTCAAATAATATAATCAAACAAAATAATAATTCTTTAAAAAAATATTTAATGGATCGTAGGAAAAATGTTCCAATGATATACATGTATGATTGAGTTGTAAAATTATTCTTAAAATTCCCAGACACTATGAAAATTCATATGAAATGTATTTACCATTTTAATCATAATGATTAATAATAATTGTTTTCTTACACTATATTATATTATATTTGTTTTATTTTCAACATTTTTTGAAGGAAGAAACATATCTATTGTGATTAATATATAACTAATTTAACATAATTAATTATTAGTTGTTAATATGTACCACTATAATCCAATTTAATATGTACAAATTTGATTAGATGGATTACAATTTTTTAGATTCAGTATCCAACTTTTCTTCTCATTATTTCAGCTACAATTTGATTTGGTGATTTTTCTTTTATAAATAAGATTTTAATTTTTTATATGATACATTATCAAATGATTCAAATAACCATTATCTATACATTATTTGAATTATTTTCTCTATTATTTTATAAGATAATAGTTCCCTGATAGGTGGTGTTTAAATAAACTATTTTGAACATATTATGTTGAATTTTACAAGACAAATTATACTTATACAGAAAATATATACCATTAACCATATTCACAATTCCTTAAAACATTTCATTAATTTAGGTAAAATACCAATTTCGAATAATCACGAATCAAAATCATTTATTTTTAATAAAATTTATATAATTAAATTTATATTAATTTCATGAATTTATTAAATATATTATTACTCTATAAATAATCCACTATGATGATATTTATCATATATTACTAACATAATGAAATATCAATTTCCTCATAGATAATAAGTTGTTCTACTTTTCCTATCCTAAATACTATTACTGTTATAATATTTCACACCAATACTAATGACGGTTGGAAACCTAATATGCAACAAGCATGGATAATTTTTTTAAAATTTTTTATTTCTAACATTCATATCCTTATGTTTAGAATTATTTTAAATAAATAAATTTCTTAAACATATATACAAATATATTAAACAATAATCCAATCATATTTAAGATCATAAAATTCTAATAATGTTGCGTAACAAATTATATAACATGGTTTATATATATATATGAATACATATTCTATAAATCATGATTATTATCAATTAAATAATGAATATAATTATGAATAATCTCACTAAAACATTTTCCAAAAAACATATTTCTTATTAGGAAATTATAAAAATTTAAATAAATATGAAGAAAAAATAAAATTTATCTAAATATATAATTATTCTTTTAGAGAACCATGTTAATAAAATAAAATATTAACATTTAATAGTTTGTAATATAAGACATTTTCCAATTCATCAAATAAATTAGTCTAAACTATATCCTTGTGAAAAGTAAAAATGTCACAGTCACCTAAAAAATGATTAAATAAAATATGAAAATATAACATGGGAACCTAATCATATTTTCGTCAATCATAATAAGAATGTTTTATATAAATTAATCCATGGGTTACCAAATCTAGATTTACTGATCTAATTGGATAATCAGTGGCTGAAATTGTGTACTTGATTGATTTAATATAACAATTAGTAAATTAGTATATTTTAAAATTCATTACTTTTGAATATGAATATAATTCATATCATTCCATCTTATATAATCTCTATATGTATTCATACCACAAATTTTATAGTTTCTTGTCATATACTATTAACAAAATTAGTATGTTTCAATCATATTAATTTATAAAAATTTATATAAATAATGATTTGTTTTACACAGATAAAAATAAAATAGGATTATACTAAACATATTTAAATAATTTCCATTCATAAATTACATAAATTACATTAAATTTTGGTTTTATAATCATATAAAAATTATATTGACTCAAGAAATATTTTGGTGTAATGGGAATCCATCGGCCATAATTCAAGAATAATGTCTTTTCTCCCTCTACAATGGTATGTTTAACAAAAATTTAACTTTACATATATCTTTGATAATTAATTGAATCAATTAATATATAATCATAAAACATAATATTAACAAAGATAATATTTATTTATTATTTCATTTATATATAAATAAAAAATCATATAATTATTTTAATGAAAAATATATTTTTGGATACCTAACATAATACTCTATATCTTCATTCCATGATAATAATATGAATACATTATGACATTATAGATAAAAAACAAGAACTTATATTATTTAAATTTTAATTTTAATATATTTAATTAACAAATGAATAAATAAATCATGATATTATATTTTATTAGAAAATGAAAAATAAAATTAAAACAACAAATTATATGTTCTAAATTATGTTACATTGAAAAAAATTGTTTTGTAAAAATTTATATATGATCGGTTATTTACATTTTCTTTCCCTAAAAAATAAAAAACCATTTTTTCAATATAAGGAATAATAAGGATGTGATTTTATAAATTATTTCATATTGAATAATGAATTTTGATGATTATTCACATCATGGGTTTTACGTGGATATCTAAGTCAAATTAAAAATGAAAGTTTTCGGTCCAAATTAAGGAATAAAAAAGGATAAATTAAGATAATCTATATTGTTATAGTAATAATCTTGGAATATTTCAATCAATTAGTTTTATTTCCTGAAAAATTATTACATTCCCTTACATTATTATATATATAATGACATTATACCAAAATACATTTACCTATTATATATATTTGATTCATCATTTTTGAACAAAAAAAATTTAAATTTCACAAATACCAGTAAAATATAAGTTATATATAAAACAAAAACATATTAGAATAAAATAAAAACATGACCACAACATCATATATAATATGAAATATAAAAATTAAATTAAAATTAATCAGGATTTACTTATCCATATCTTACATTCATACTCAATTACTAAGGATAATAGAAAACCCTTACTATATACTAACTATATATTACCTCCTTATATATCCACTATCCTAAAAGAACCATTTGAAAACATTACATTAATATATGATCATTAAAATGATGATACAAAATATCATTTTTGATTATTAACAGTATTTTTGTGGAAATAAGTTTACTTGTTATAATATGAATAAATTTTGAAATATATGTTCCAACAACATATTATAAATTTAAATATTTCATTGATTATGTATATCCAATAGAATTTTTAATTTTAATAAGTTTTAAAATAAATATTTTTTATTTATCCAACATAAATTTAAAAAGACGTTTTATATATTAGTTAATGTTAATTTTCTTCCGTATTTATTTTAGGTTTTTATATATTGTTATTAATTATACATTAGAATCATGATTACCAAAATATAAAATTATTGAAATTCATTAGGATGCATGTTTTTTGAATTATTCTTAAATAAATCTAAAATATATTATCTTCAATAAATTTTTTATAACAAGGTCATTTTACTTTTTTGAAAATATTACATAGAAATAAATCATTATAAAAAAAATTATCCATTTTGTTCATCTCTCGACATCTTAAGACCATTTTTCATTAATTTATAAATTTTCAAAAATATATTTTCATAAATTTTGTTTTTGATAAAACTAATTAAATATTCTGGTAACATATTTTTTATGTATTTATAAAATATATGTATATGGGATGTTTTATATATTTTTCGTGATTAATTTTATATTTTATCATTATAAATAATTTTATTTGGATTCTAATTTAAGAGGAATATGGTAGTATATTTTGAAAATAAAATAACATTAATGAAATTGTATTACAGAATTATTAAAAATGTAATTTTATAAATATTATTATTATGATATTATTTCAATTTATTTTATTAAAATGAATTGATTAAAATATTTAATTCTGCATTCTCTCCCATTTGGTGGTACATGTCTAAGGGATAGAATATCCCGTTAATTCTCTCATATTCTCTATATATTGTGACTCTTAAATATCTCTAATAATAATTTCTGTTTTATGGTCTATTATATATAATTTCAATATTCTTCCTTGCTTCCATGTCTGCCTATTACCTTAATATATCATCTAAGTTTAATGGGAGTAATATTTTTTCCCATTAAAATAAATCAACTAAAATCCTAAGACAATTTTGTTTCATGTGGATGTTATCTCCAATTATAAATATATTTTAACATTTCAAATTTAAAGGAATAATTATTGAAATAATTATTGGTATCATGTTTTATCAATTTTATTTTTGATGATGAAAAAAATCATCCTTATAAATTTATTATATGTTTATCAATAATATAAAATTTATAAATAATTTTAATAATAATTTTATTTTTTTCATTATATATCTCTCATATTCATTATATATGATAGTTTTTATACTTTTAATTACTAAAAATTTGATCATGTGTTTTTATGCACTCAAGAGATCATTGTAATATAAGTTATTTTTTAATTGTAAAATAAAAAATGATTTGTAGTTTAATATTTTATTATGATTTATATATAAGTGTTATTTAAATTTTTATATCTAAAGGACCATTTATTTTAAAAGAAATTGAATTTATTATATTTTCATATACACAAGATGTTTTTTTCCTATTTGTTTATATTACAATGGTAATTTTCATAACGATTATAAATATTGGACACCAATAATAAAATTTTAATTTTAGAAATGGGTTTTTTGAGAAGAGATGTTATTTTATTTGATAACTTATATTGAACTCATATCGAAAGGATATATCAATTCTTTAATCACCTATCTTTAATAAAATACTATATAAATCCTTGGTAACTAAATTTTATTTTGAGTTGTTAATGTATTTCTATTTGAGATTATGGACTAACTGGTCCCAATATTCATTGCCTATGTGATGGTATGATGTTAACCTCTTGATGTGGCATGTGATTAAAAGTGATGATAGGGGTCAAGTATCACATACTTAGATTTTTTTGGAATATTCCAAATAATTTGTTAGTCTATATCGTTTTCCCTAATGAAATTTTCTAGTGATTAATAACGTGTGGTTATAGATTATTTATGATATTTTACAATCATATTCATAGAAATCTATTATTACCCTATGATGTTATAAATGATTTTGAGTTCATTATATCTATACTGAAACATACAAAAAATTATTTCCGTTAATTTTATATATATATCATTACTTGATAATAGAAGAAGGATAAAATGTCTTATCCATTTGGTTTATAATCTAATAAAAAGGTATTAAATTAGTAATTATAGTATCTGTGATTGAGTTCATTTCCACTATTTATGAAACACATGAAATATTCCTTTTGGACAACTCCCCATATATTAGTGAATATTGACCAATGGTATGGATCAATGTCAATATAGGGGAGGCTATACCACCTCTATATTAGATAACCATATATCCCTATAGAAAATATATATTTTCGTCATAACAGAAATGTAATTTTTGACATCACATATAATTGTGAATTATATTAAATAACATAACTCAATATATTATAGAATGATAGGATGTTATTTTATACTATTATATAATTATTTATGGGACCTCACACAGGTATGACATATACTATAAATCACAAAAATAAAAAATACAATATGGAAAACAATAAATCATGTCTGGAGACCATGATCAATCCCATCACCCAGCTCAAATGATGGACCATTGTTCAAAAATGGATAATCATAGGTTAAATTCCATTACCATGATTATGAACCATTATGTCTTATTAAATACTTGAGTATGGGTTCCAACTCACACATTGAATGGTGAATTATCAAAAAAAATCATGAAATAATGTAGGACTTTGGGACATTGGAGTTAATACTAGAGCAACAAAGTACCTTGTGATTAAAAATAAGAATGGCACCCCCGACATTGTCTATAAAACTTATCCACAATATACATGTCTATGAATATATATATATATATATATATATGAAAATGTTAACAACAATAACTATAAATAAATTATCACCAAAAATAATTAAACTTACAACCCAATGTTTTACTATCCCTACTTTGACCCAAGTGACGGTATCTCAGAACATATTACAACAACACAAATGTTTAATGGGGTATTACATAAACATTAAAGTACCAATATCAATGGAAAATGTGTCTCCATCATCTTGTATAGTAATGTAAATACAATGTCATAAGTGATCCTATGTATATATAAGTTGTAACACATAAATATCGTTACCTATTCTTAGAGATATTTGATAAGGGTAATGATGGCCCCAACCTAGATAATCTCACCCAATGGAATCAGGACCCATGAATAATGAAAAAAATAATGTAAATGGTAATAAATCCCATGATTTTATTTATTTCATCGTGTCTAATTTGAATTAATTCATATAAAACTGTAGAAAAATGGGAAATATAGAACATGTTTATATGGTCTCTCCCCATGGAACACATTATATCAATTTTTAATTAATTTTCATAAATCCAATTTTAAAAATTTAGTGAGATCAAGGGAAAAATAAAACCGTGGTATAATAGAGACCAACCATGGAAAAAAATTAATCTAAATATATCCATGATTTGGATCCGATGAAATATATTTTATTTAATGTCGGTAAAGAATTAATATTTCATTGACCTGAATGATTCGGTTGGAACCCATGATCTACTTCCATGAGTGATCTTTATCGATATGGTCACACCCAAAAGGCATTCAAACCACTATTAAAGTGATTAATTTTTACGAAGGAATATAATTAGGGATCAAAATTATCATTACCCTTAATATGCACAATAAAATATAAATATAAAACCAATAAAATGAGTAAATGTTTTAATATTATGTAATAACCTCTTCTCGATGGAATATAGATTCTTCTTCTTATAATTTTAATACCATGGGTAAGAGATTTCTGTTCTATATAGGTCTAATATATGGGTCTCGCAAAACCTCATATAAGATAAAAAAACATTTTATAAAATTTAATAACAAAAAGTTATCATGCTATATAATATGAAAACCTCTATAAAAAATCTGGGGTCTATCTTCACACATAACCCATTCCATAAATTTTATTCAATGAATAACCCCATGAAGAACTCTTGGTCAATGGTGTGGTTAACTCAAAAAAATTATATATAAAACCATATTCTCGAATTAATATATTCTTTTACAACCATTATGTTACATAAATATATTTATTATCATGGGTGTATAAATCTATTCAACATTAATTATGATGTATCATAAAAAATTAATAAATATCCTTTAAGTTTTGAGTAAAAATTCTATAAAATTTTTATCAATGAACCAGATTACATTAATCCTTGAAATAAAACCATGATAATAAAAATATTATTAACTAAACCAATATATTCATACCCTATTAATAACGGATGAGGTAATGAAATTCAGAATAATTTTTGGTGAATCATACACATGGAAAAAGACCACATATACCATGGCGCATCAAAATAATTCAAAAATAAATGAAAATATTAGGTATTGACATCCATGTAATCATATTATAATTCAAAAAATACAAAATTTGTTAAATCAACCTCTCATGGATTTTATAATATATTCTCTCATATAAATAGAAATCTGGGAATAAATTATTGAAAACAAACAAATAGTGATAGAAACAATTAATGGATGGTAGAGGTGTGCTTTGTGAACTATATCAAATATTATGAGAACAATAACCCAAGAATAAGATAATATGCAGTGGTATTACAAAAATTCAAGAGGTGAAATATAATAAGAAATAGAGTTATGGTCTTCTGATGTTGGGTGGAAAATGAAGAAACCTAATTTAATATAAATATTATTAATATAAAAAAATATTTTTAAATAAGAAATACACTAGATTACCATTTGGTAATCGATATTCTTCAATCATGTAATGGAATTCTAATTGGGTACTCCCCAATTGGTTAGTAGGATCCATATGTCCTACTATAGGTTTTCATCAATTGTAATGCACATTAGGTTAGTTACAAAAGAACAAAGGGTATCTACTAGAGTTTATCAAAGAGTGAATACTAATGTACTGGGACAAAACTCTCCAAAATGGACCACTGTCCTCCACCGACTCCATCAATAAACTTTGGAAATCATAATAAGAATGGTTCTTCTAATGATAACTGGAATTAAAACCTCAAGATAATATTATTAAAAAAATCCCACAAATTAGAACCAATATATGTTATTCAACTCTAAGAATATCAGGAAAAATCATTACAGTGTTCATGAATATTTAACTATTTCTCAAATGTATCACTTTAGATATTCTCATTATTCCACTACATATATTCCCGAGGTACAATATTCCAACGAAGTTATTTTTTACTATTTTCTAACATTTGATTGGGTCAATATTTAAATTACAAATAAACATCCAAGTTACACACCATTATGGACCATCACATTAGAATGTTTGAGGTTTTATATTTAATACATAGATACGAAAAATACATTAAAATTTTCATGAAAACTCTTAAAAGGATATATTTTTATTCCACGTTTCCAACAAACATGATGACCGAAAACGCACACCAATACATTGGTTCCACAAATAACATTCTATGAAAATGAAAATCTAACACCTAAGGTGAAAAAATCAATAAAAAAGTTTCATTGAATAAAATCAAGATGATAGTGACTTTGGTCTATATATGAACAATTAATTCCCTAAATGTACTCTATTATCAAATATATAAATGTTATGCATCAATATATCTTAAATAGGTCTTGATACAATAATATATACCCCCAAACTCTAACCAACATAGTTTTTATCCTTACATGAAACTATATAAATTATTAAAATGACATTTCGAAATATTTTTTCCAATAATGATAGTTATTGGAAAACATTTCTAATGTCAGGAGATACAAATCGATAATCAAGAAAACATATACACAATAAGTCAACCAATTTCCAAATAGTTTTTCCAAAAAAACCCATGATCATTATATGGAATTTCCTAATTAAAAGAACCATAGTGTTAAAATCATTTTGAATACCCTATTAGATCAATGATGTAAATGCTTAATCATAATATGATATGATACTTCTTTTCACACAATGGATACTACAATCCTAAAGATTGATAACTATATAATATAATCAATTGACTAGTATTCCATAATCAAACAAAAATATGAAACTGTGGAAAAAATTCCCATAATAACCCACCATGCATCACTAGGTAGGGTTTCCTTGGTAACCCCATAAAAAATAAAACCTCGCATAATCCTATTTTTACTATTAAATGAGTGATAAGGTAATCAGAACTATATGTATCTAGTTGGAATCCCTTACGTGTTGAAAAGTGAGGTATCATGGAATAAAACATATAAGGTCATTTTTTATCTGTGTATAATAATATATCCAATGAATATCATATTAAATATTGATATGACTTGGATAAATAAACAATCATGAAGCCTGGGAATCTCAAATCAATAGCTTATTAATTACATATACATCACAAAATTTCATAAAAAATAAAATATTTGATCAATGATATGATATGAAACATGTAGTGTCTCCACATTGTATATATTTTACCTCATTACCTAATTTTATAATTAAATGATACCATAAATTTCATATATTAATTATATAAAACTCCATGAATGAATCAAGGAATGATATCCAATGTCATATCATAAATATCCAAATAAAACATCCACTAAAATTAAGATATAATTATATTTTCATAGAAATATATATATATATATATAAATTTAAATAATAATAAAGGGATAATATGTGAGTTTACAGGTGAATATACATAAGAAGATTATAATGGATTGAAAATAAATAAATTTTGAAATTTAAAGAATCAAATCAACACACCATTCATCCAAATTGATAGGCCAATGTGTCACTCCAATTTTTCAATATTCATAATCCTTATATTCAATTACTTTTTTATATATACCGACACATATTAATTTTCTAAATAAATATCAAACCATGAAAATATCATGTTTACTAGGAAAACAATTGTCTCTATGAATGAATGTAATTTTTCACTTCCTCAATGAATACACTTATCAAGGTATTAGTTAATCTAAACATGAGTCCACAAAAAAACACATGAAACTAATCCAATCATACATTAGAAACTAATTTAGGGTAAGAGAGATTTTATTTTACTATGTGAAAGGTAATGATATAAGGAATAATGTTTTGTTCGTTTACCTAAGTAACAATCTCCATCATCCAAGCCCTCAATGTGATATATAGAAGTCAAAAGGTAAGGTGTGTTGACATTGAATCTTCTGGTTTCATTCCTGGTAGAGACTATCATGTTATCATCTAACCATTATTGAGTGATTGATAAATCATATCTATGAAATAGTAATGAGATAATATAAAAATAATAATAAAATATGAAAAAATATTGTGGTGTCAAAATATAAAAAATTAAATACAGAAAAAATAGGATAAATAAAACCAGTATTAAACGGATTATGTTTTTGAACCATTAACATTAAATCTAGATTTTAATTTATAGTGTATGAGGATGATAAAAAATATTCACGTGAGTTTTATAATAGCATAGATCATAAGGATCCACCCATTAAAAAGTCATAAATTTCAATTTTTTAATAATTTTAATGTTCATAAATATGGTAAATGTGTTTCCCTTCATTTATTTATAATATGGGGAAATGGTGTGTGGATAATATATCATGTTCTAAAAATAATGAAAATTTATTCACATTTTAGACATTTTATAATTATTTTTGTTTTTAAATGTGGATAAATTAATCGTTTTCTTAGACCAAACTACATTAGGTATAGAATTTTTTCCATCATTATATAATGCATTGTAAAATAAATTAAAAATTATCCATTTTTTAAAAATAAATCAGAAAATAAGTTTTTCAGAATTCTTAATTCCCTATATTTACTAATTTTTAAAAAGAATATGGTATTTATTGTAGTGATGTATATATTTTGGTAAAAAAACTACACAACCAAAAACCTATGATATTATAATAAAATAATATACAAGTTCATATATATTTAATTATTAACATGCACATATTTTGTAAAGACCTGTAAAATTCAAGGGAAATTTTTTTCTTAATTTTCTTGGGATTTTTACAAGAGCACGGTTTCAGACGACACCTGATTCCGAGGCCCGAGTGCCCGGAATCAATTTCGGAAGTTTGGCTCAGGTACGTTCAGTGAACGAACGAGCGGGAATTCCTAACTTTTGATCTGGTGCTCGGAATTGAAATACGCGGGCACTGATGAACTCGCAGCGCCGATATTCGCTTAAAGAGACCTTTTCGGAAGTTGCGTTTGTTGCGGGATGAAAGTTAGTTTTGGGTTTTTAGATTAAGTTAAATAAAATTTGTGAAATACAAAATTTATTTAAACTTGTTGGTTATCTTCTCTCAAAGGAATTTAGGTGTGGTACCCACACCCACTTAACCTCCCTTGAGAGGATTAAGTGTGGTGGGGCCCACACGAAACCTAAACTTTTCATCTTCCCTCAAACCCCCCTTAACCCCTCATTAATTAACATGAAAACTTGTTAATTAATGTGGAGTTATCTGTTTTTGAATTTCAAACCTTTGAAATTCTTTTTGTGAATAAAATAAGACTTTATCTTATTTTGTTGTGTTAGAACTCTTTAGCCATCTTGGAGAGGTTGAGAGCTTTTCTTCCATCTTCAAACTTTTGACGAAAAACGCTCAAGTTCCGACGAAGAACGCTCAAGCTCCGACGAAGAACGCCGCTCCTCCCTTCTTCGTCTACCGTGTCAACGAAATGGAACGCCACTTCATCCTCGGACATCCTTCGTCGGCATACGAAGATTCATCAACAACGTACTTCTTCGGACGCACCGCTTCGTCATCGGATTTGACGAACGGCTACCGCGACGCCCGACCTCCGCGACGTCGTCTTCCGCGGAACGTTGACAAATCTTCGAACCTTATACCAAGGTAGGGGTTGTTGATTTATTGTTTAATTATTTCATTCTTGATCGTGGATCTAGCATGTCTAACGTGTGGCTTTTGAATATTTTAAGTTGTGTTTTAACGTGAGGGGGCCGGACCGCATGAACACGGCCGAACCCCCTCCTTCGTTCTTGGTGTTTAAATTTGTGGATGAATCAAGGTGGCGTGGTGCCGTCGCACCACGCGGATATTCGCCCAATCTTGATACGCGACGCCGTCGCGCGCGCAGCATGGAAGAAACATCAAGAACGCGACGCTGTCGCGCCGCGTTGAAAGAAATCACGGTGCGGCGGAGGGGCGCGGTGCCGTCGCACCGCGCCGGACGACGAACACCGCGGCCGGTTCCGGGCCGCGGCGATTTCAAAAGAACGGCGGCCGGGCCGCCGGCGTCGGAAGCCGAAGAGGGGACCGGATTTTCCGGTCCCGTTGGAGAAAACCGGCCGGCCAGCTGGCCGGCCGGATGATATTAAACCGGGGGAAATTAATCCCCCGACGAGCACACAAAACCCCCCCTCATTTATGAGAGGGGGGCGGTTTCCTTGAGGGGGGCAGGAGGCCCCCCGGTTTCCGCACAAACAGGCCCCCCACGTGTGGGGGCGTTTTCAAAACAAGGGCGCGCCTATATGCCGCGCCGCCCCTTCAATCAAGCGGGGGGGCTTTGCCCCCCGCGCTGCCTCCGTGCGGCGCCAGGCCGCCGCGGCTGCCGCGCCGCCGCTCTGCCGGCCGGCCGGCCGGCTGGGCCGGGTCGGGTCGACCCGGTTCGGGCCGACCCAGGGGGGGTCGGGCAGGGTCGGCCCGGACCCGGACCCCCCGTTTCGAATCTATTTCGGTCTTTTGGCCTTTACATGAGCCACAGACATCCGATTGACGAACCGTCTGCGGAAACGCGATCCTTGGATCGAGACGGTCGTTTCGGTATATCGCACTCAAGGTTTCAGATTGCTTTGAGTTCGGCCGGGTTGGTTCGTTCACGAAACCAACCGGGCCTTCGGAGCGGAAACGCTCATATCTTGAGCTACGGACGTCCGATTGACGTGCCGTCAGCTGTGTTGAGTTCCTCTTAGTGAGACGGATCTTTTGGCATACTCCGCCCGAGGTTTGGACGCATGTGGAGTATGGTCGGGTAGGTTTTTCCTTAAAAACCAACCGGGCCCCGGGGAAGAAAATGCCAATAACTCTCAGACCGGGCGTCCGATCGACGCGTCGTCTGTTGCGTTGAGTTCCTGTTGACGATACGGAACTTTTGGATACATCAACTCTGGACCTTGTGACAGTTGATGTATCAGCCTCTCGGCTCGTGGAGCGGACCCTCCGAACGAGCTTGCTGTGTGCGGGAACCCTAGTGCGGGCTGCGACTGTTACTATGACTGCTACTGCTACTGCTACTGCTACTGATCCTGTGTGGATTCGACGAAGAAGACTACTGAACTCAGCGATCCTACGTGGATCAATGCTACAGGTCCTGCGTGGGCCCGATCCTGTGTGGGTCCGATCCTGTGTAGGTCACTGCGGGGGTTAGTACCTATCGATCCTTCGTGGGTCCGACGACTTAGATGGTTCAGTGATCATCTTTATCGTCATCCGAAGAAACATATATGTGTGAGATGAATCTTTTGTTTTACTCGATAGAGGTGGTGCGCTTGGTTGTAGCGGCAGACCCGCGATACTGGAGACGAGCGTACCGAGTACGGAGACCGTGTAGCCGGCTGAGACCTGAAGACTGCTCGACCGACTCGACTTAGAGTGAGTCGACTAGCCCAGTGGACGGAGCGCCCGGTATTTGGCGGCAGACCCACAGCGGACGGAGCGCCTGGTAGTTGGCAGCAGACCCGCGGTACTCGACTGGAGGAGTACCTCTGTAGGCTATTTGGGTGAGCGCCCGGTATTTGGCAGCAGACCCTCAGCGGACGAAGCGCCTGGTAGTTGGCGGCAGACCAGCAGTACTCGACAGGAGGAGTACCTCATCAGTCTTAGGTTAGTGAGCAGTATCTCAATGACGTGACAGGACACTGTACACTTCAGAGATGGGGATCTTAAGTAGTTACGTTTTTTATAATGAAAATCCTGTGTGAGCTGAATCCTGTTTCTTTCCTGTGTGGATTGTGTTGTGGAATCCTGTGTGGATTACGTTTTGCTTTCCTGTGTGGAATACGTTTACGTTCCTGTGTGGACTGAGTTGTACTTGGGCTCGGAGGTTGGAGCGTATTTGAAATTGATGACTTAGGTATATGTATGGGCATATACCAAAGCAGTGTCGGTTTTTACTTCGTGATTGTACCTTTCTTCGTGGTTTATCCTTTGTGGATTTGATAGACCTTCAGGGGTCTCGGGGTCTCTACTGAGTAGCTTATACTCACCCCTGCACGGGCTTTTCCCGCACTACGTTGTGTTGGTTGCAGACGATGGACAACATTGACCTTAGCTGAGGCTTGCAGAGCGGGACGGTACCCGGAGGTGGACCACTGGGCGGGACGTGCACGGAGCGGACGGCGGGACCCGTGGAGCTGTGGAGCTATCTGTACCCACCCTTCAGGTGGGATTACCAGTGGACAGCTCGGTGTAGCGGCTTTTACTTTTTAGTTGTTGTTTTCCCTTTCGAGTTGTAATTTACTTTCAGTTTAGGTTTGTATACTTTCCCATTTACTTTTCCGCACTTTCAGTTGTACTCTACTTCTGCTTAGTGTTTACTTTCCGCTTGCTTACTCTGTGGTGTTTGTTTACTTTACAAAGGCAATGCCTTCCCTTTTTACCGGGATTTACGCCTTGGTGCTTGTCGCCAGCCCCTGGCCTATGGAAGGCGGGCTTGGGGTAGTCACGGCACGGACCCCGAGGGCGGGTCGTGACAAATTGGTATCAGAGGAGTTCGGTTCTACCGCGAACTCTGATCTTTTCTATGTGAAGAAATAATGTTTAGAGTATTGAGTGTGGTTATCGGTCCAGGGAGTCCAGTGTTGGTGCGGCGACCGACATATCCGTACACCAGGACCCTGACATCTGATTTCTGACTTAATGCACGAAAACATTGATTGCGTGTGTGTTTCAAAGTTTTCTTTGTGATTTCTTTGTGTCAGCTCACCAGGTATATTGTTTGACCGTGGCACACCTGTTTCCTATTTAGGATGGCCCCACGATGGCAGCCAGCTAGGGTTC
Source organism: Viscum album (assembly GCA_963277665.1). Classification (NCBI taxonomy): domain Eukaryota; kingdom Viridiplantae; phylum Streptophyta; class Magnoliopsida; order Santalales; family Viscaceae; genus Viscum; species Viscum album. The sequence goes on along the minus strand of OY728128.1, from coordinate 149,088,260 downwards.
CGAGTGTCGAGTGTGACGACAGCCCACCGAGCGACGAGGCCTCGGTGCAGGGCCCTTTGTCAGCAGTGGCACCGGCGGTAGCTCTACCCGCCGAGCCCCCGATGCTTCCAGTAGCAGCCGCTGACGATGCACGTCGCCTCAGCGCACTACATGTGTTTCAGCGCCAGCGACCGCCCAGGTTTCGCGGGGAGACGGATCCCCAGGCAGCAGAGGACTGGCTAGAGGCAGTGGTACGAGTGTTTAGGCTAGTGAGGACACCAGCAGACCTCATGGTGATCCTCGCTGCGAGCCTACTACACGCAGCAGCAGGACGATGGTGGAGCTTGATGCTCCAGGTGAACGATGAGGCATCTCTACAGTGGACAGACTTTGAGATCCTCTTCCGCTCGGAGTTCGTCCCAGCCACCCTTCGTGCGGTGCGTATCCAGGAGCTTCTTCAGCTGCGGCAGGGCAGCATGACGGTCGCTCAGTACTCGGCGAGATTTACCGATCTCTCGTGCTACTCGACCGACATGGTACGGGACCCATTCTTCCGGGCCCGGACCATCGAGCAGGGTTTGAGACATGAGATCAGGGCATCGCTGATCTCCCTCAGCATACCGACTCAGACAGGAGTGCTGGAGCGGGCCCTTCTGATCGAGAGCTTCCTTGCTGAGTCTACACCAGCGCAGCGACCCACCGCAGGGCGGCACGTGGCAGAGTCATCTGCAGCAGGCAGTCGACGGATGACTCAGCGTTCCAGGCAGACCAGACCTACCGGTGGCCGACTGCACGACTCAGGCTCAGTTGTACGGGGAAGCCGGGGTGGAGTCAGAGCCAGGCATGCCGAGAGTGGGCAGTGTTACTCCTGTGGCGGGATTGGTCACATAGATCGTGACTGTCCGACCCGCCATGCTGATGATCCGCAGTTAAGTGAAGAACCTCCCAGGCAGAGGCAGAGGTTCGACCGTGGCGGTCCGCAGGGAGGAGGCGGACGAGGCAGAGGAGCTGGACGAGCAGCCGGTGGTGGGCGACGCTTTGAGGCACTTCCACCACCACCACCAGGAGGTCCACCCCGACCACATGGAGTAGGTGAACATGCGAGAGCTCAACTTCAGGCAGCCGAGGCCTTCGATCATGGAGGTCTGGGAGCCGATGGACAAGAGCAGAACTAGTGGATACATCCTTTGTACTTCTTGGTTCCTTGTTGCATTTGTGTAGCGTCTTGTATTATGAGCTGCAATAATAAAAGACGCATACCTTTGTGATATTTTCTTTCCTATCCTCTTTCGTGATGTTACTAAGAGGTTCCAGTTTTGGCTGTTGACTTGACCCTCACTTGTGAGACATCTACTGGAGGAGACCCAGTTACCACACACTAATGCCGACAGTGTGACTCAACCCTTGGAGGCGAGAGTAACGGTTGAATCTCTTAGTAGTAGCGTCGATGCCTTACGACGTCATCCTTGGTATGGATTAGTATCATCCATGTTATGATTGACTGTATTAGGCGAAGAATGTGGTTCATCCAGGGGATGAGACCAGATTTATCTTATCGGAAAAGAAGAAATCTATCAGCTCTTGTGGGACCTGAGATGGTCCAGGTCATCCAGGGGCGGATGAGTACAGCTCAGAGCCGGCATAAGCCTTATGCTGATAGGAGGCGGAGGCCACTGGAGTTCGAGGGTGGTGACCACGTCTTCTTGCGGGTCTCACCTCGACGTGGTATTTGGAGATTTGGCCAGGGTGACAAGTTATCTCCGCGCTTCATCGGACCCTTCCAGGTCCTCAGCAGGATTGGCGAGGTGGCTTATCGCCTGGCTCTGCCACCTCAGTTACACCGGGTGCACGACGTTTTCCACGTATCTCAGCTGAGGAGATACGTGCACGACCCGACGCACATTATTGACCATGGGGAGCTTGACGTTGACGATGGGGCGACTTTTACGGAGGTTTCGGTGGAGATAGAGGATCGACAGGAGCGAGTCCTGCGTGGGCGATCGATTCCTCTTGTGCACATCAGATGGCAGCACGGGAATCTCCAGGAGAGCACATGGGAGCGGGAGGCTCAGATGTGTGCTCAGTACCCTCATTTGTTTCCCTAGTTTTCGATGAATCTTTACGGGGTCGTAAATCCCTGAGGTGGGAGTAATGTAAAGACCCGTAAAATTCAAGGGAAATTTTTTTCTTAATTTTCTTTGGATTTTTACAAAAGCACGGTTTCAGACGGCACTTGATTCCGAGGCCCGGAGTGCCCGGAATCAATTTCCGAAGTTTGGCTCGGGTACGTTTAGTGAACGAACGAGCGGGAATTCCTAACTTTTGATCCGGTGCTCGGAATTGAAATCCGAGGGCACCGATGAACTCGCAGCGCCGATATTCGCTTAAAGAGACCTTTTCGGAAGTTGCGTTTGTTGCGGGTTGAATGTTAGTTTTGGGTTTTTAGATTAAGCTAAATAAAATTTGTGAAATACAAAATTTATTTAAACTTGTTGGTTATCTTCTCTCAAAGGATGTTAGGTGTGGGACCCACACCCACTTAACCTCCCTTGAGAGGATTATGTGTGGTGGGGCCCACACGAAACCTAAACTTTTCATCTTCCCTCAAACCCCCCTTAACCCCTCTTTAATTAACATGAAAACTTGTTAATTAATGTGGAGTTATCTCTTTTTCAATTTCAAACCTTTGAAATTCTTTTTGTGAATAAAATAAGACTTTATCTTATTTTGTTGTGTTAGAACTCTTTAGCCATCTTGGAGAGGATGAGAGATTTTCTTCCTTCTTCAAGCTTTGACGAAGAACGCTCAAGTTCCGACGAAGAACGCTCATGCTCCGACGAAGAACGCCGCTCCTCCCTTCTTCGTCTACCGTCTCAACGAAAGGGAACACCACTTCTTCCTCGGACATCCTTCGTCGGCATACGAAGATTCGTCAACGACATACTTCTTCGGACGCACCACTTCATCATCGGATTTGACGAACGGCTACCGCGACGCCCGACCTCCGCGACATCGTCTTCTGCGGAACGTTTACAAATCTTTGAACCTTATACCAAGGTAGGGGTTGTTGATTTATTGTTTAATTATTTCATTCTTGATCGTGGATCTAGCATGTCTAACGTGTGGCTTTTGAATATTTTAAGTTGTGTTTTAACGTGAGGGTGCCGGACCGCATGAACACGGCCGAACCCCCTCCTTCGTTCTTGGTGTTTAAATTTGTGGATGAATCAAGGTGGCGTGGTGTCGTCGCACCACGTGGATATTCGCCCAATCTTGATACGCGACGCCGTCGCGCACGCACCATGGAAGAGACATCAAGAACGCGACGCCGTCGCGCCGCGTTGAAAGAAATCATGGTGCGGCGGAGGGGCGCGGTGCCGTCGCACCGCGCCGGACGACGAACACCGCGGCCGGTTCCGGGCCGCGGCGATTTCAAAAGAACGGCGGCCGGGCCGCCGGCGTCGGAAGCCGAAGAGGGGACCAGATTTTCCGGTCCCGTTGGAGAAAACCGGCCGGCCAGCTGGCCGGCCGGATGATATTAAACCGGGGGAAATTAATCCCCCGACGAGCACACAAAACCCCCCCTCATTTATGAGAGGGGGGCGGTTTCCTTGAGGGGGGCAGGAGGCCCCCCGGTTTCCGCACAAACAGGCCCCCCACGTGTGGGGGCGTTTTCAAAACAAGGGCGCGACTATATGCCGCGCCGCCCCTTCAATCAAGCGGGGGGGCTTTGCCCCCCGCGCTGCCTCCGTGCGGCGCCAGGCCGCCAGGCCGCCGCGGCCGCCGCGCCGCCGCGGCCGCCGCGCCGCCGCGCTGCCGGCCGGGCCGAGTCGGACCCGGGTCGGGTCGACCCGGGTCTGGCTGTAACAGCCCAAGATTTTATAAAAAAATATTCTTTTTAATTTTATTAAAGTCTTGTGTTGTACACTACACCAAAAGGAGCTTGCACAACACACATCCTTGACTTGACTTTCATTTCACGCAATCGCTACCTTCCTCGATAGCGTGTGTAGTACGCAATACCGAGTTTCACTAAACAACGATATGCTATAAAAATATTATTAAAACTAGCCGTTATGAATAGTAATAACCACTTTTTGAAATCCAGTAAATCTTATTTTTCAAAATGAACTTTATTTTTGGATTCGGAGTATCGAATTTAGCCTAAGGTGAAATTTTGGTACTTTTCGGAAAACTTTCATATTCTGATGAATAGTGAAAATTACTAAATTATAATTAAAAAAAACTTTTTTAATCGAAATAATTAATAGTGATAAATCATTAATTTGAGTGGTTTTAAAGTATATTTAGAATATATTTTTACAATTTAATACAATGTTGGTCATTGGATGTAGTTTCACATTTAAACTAGACATAAACAAGTGTCAATCTTTTGATAGATATTGTTTCTTAAAAACACGCTATTTGTTTTAACAACGGGATTTAATTATAAAATTAATTAATGCAACTTTTATGTTATGAATTTGGTAAAATAGACTTCATTTTTGAATTCGGAATATGAAATATAGCTTGGGATGAAATTTTGGCATTGTTCTGAAAAACATCAATTTTTGATTAATAGTGAAACTACTAAGTGGTAGGTTAAAAACTGAATTTTGCATAAAACTTAATTTTACCGCTTCTGTGAATGGAATTTCGAAAATCCGAGAGACACGGTTAATATCAAGGACTAAAATGTGGTTCGATGAGATGAAAATAATTTTTTGGTGAATAGTAACTTTTTACTTTTTTTACCACGGTTAATAGTAAATAAGGTAACTAAGGGTAAATATGATATTAATATTACCCTAACACATGTCCTAATTCTATTGGACAAGTGTAATTCGACCAAAAACAAACTTAGGAATAAAATATGACCATTTAGGCCCACTTGGATTAGATTAGGACATTTATTATTAATTTATTTAAAGAAGGGTTAAAATAGTTAAAATCAAAGTTTAATCAGTAAATCATTTTTAATATGGGGTTATACATAAGATAAATTCGACTATAAATATTCATTAGAAACCTAAAACGATTTCCTACATGATGGTATTTTATTTGTAATTTTTAGACATCAAATAATATAATTTATTTATGAGACAAAGATGATGCAGCAATTATCTTATTAATGAAATATTGACATAATTGATAATATAAATACCAAAATAAATGTAATTTAAGACTTTTTATGAATTCCACTAATTTTCTAGGTTACTATGATATATTAGTGTTGATTTAATAAACTTGGTTCGAACATATAATTCTGTTATGACTTTCACAAAAATCATATATCAAATAGTGTCAAAATTGACACAAAATTGTTTTTAAATCAAATATTATATTATTAATTGTTATTTTATTCCTAAAAATCTAAGGTTCGGCCAAATGACTTAGATAAGGATATATGTATTAATAATATACAATTTGGGGTTCTTTTGGCATGTTATAGTAAGTTTATTAACCATATAGTGAAAGAAAACAAAAAGACACGGTAAAAGTTAAATTATTTAACTTAGAGTTAAATCTAATTGATAAGGTTAAAATAATACCCTAAACTTGTATAAATCCTATTGGTTGATAGGAGTTCGACCCATCTCCACTTTAGCTTCGAAATAAGACCCTTTGGAACCATTATAAACCGATTTTGACTTTAATATAAAATAATATTTTGAGATATTCCTAAGGTGCCCCTCTCCTCCCCTATAAAAGGACACCTCCTCCCCCTCCTAATCACACCAATTTGAGATCTCAAGCTCGGCCAACCCCTGCCAAAATCTCTTCTCCACTTCCCTAGCAACATCCTAGAGGTTCTGTTCTTCCTCAAAGACCAATTTTAGTGCCCTAAGAGGAGGTCTCAAAGAGGCACTTCAAAGAAGAGGTAATTACCGTTACCAATTCTTTCATCTTTATTTCTTCTTCCACTTCTTCTTCTTAGGTTGTTTCATTATGAAGTAATAACATCAGTATCACTCATATACTGATATGTTATTATAAGTATGAAACAAACCTATTTCACCATCTATCCATCCTACGGAAAAAGAAATCACCGCGCGTGCGTACGTACGGAATACCGTCTCCACGCCGTGGTGTAATCTATTTTCCACCACCACCTTACATGGATGGGTATAATGGTGTAAAGAATAACTATACATAGTTATTACAACATCATATTGATTCTGATATATTGTATAATCCACTCCAATTCAATTCAATATTTATAGAAATGATATCATCGCTCGTGCGTACGTACGGAATACCGTCTCCACGACGCGATGAGATTCATTCTACATGTTAACCATTTAAGAATGATTATAATGTATATATAAGAAATAATAATGAAATATATGAAATTATAAAGCTACTGGATTTATGTATATATATACATATGTATGTCATCTACTTACTTCCATTTCAAGACAATAAGGAAAGGAAAACAGCGTTCATGCGTACGTACGGACTACCGTCTCCATGAACGGTGTTTTTCATTTTATTTATCTACCTATTATATATATATATATACTGAATATATATGATATATAAATCATATTTTATATTCTGGAAGTAATTAAATCATGATATAAGTAATAATGATGTCAAGAATAACAAGTCAAAACACCTACGATAAATGAAACGATTTTACCCAAAACGCTTCTTTAACATGGAATTTACAAAAGAACGGGTAATATAATGTCATAAGTGAACCATATATGATATCATAACAATGAATATGATTCTTTAATAAGTCAATAACATGATTTAAATCATTATACAGGAGGTTCGGACACTTACAAAGCAAGTCGGACCTAAGGTAAGGGAAATATCACAATCTCATTTTTATCCGAGATTGTTTATACTTTGAAATTTACTGGGGTGTATTTTATTATCCACATCCATTTTTCCTCAATATGTAATATTATTTCCATCCACCTACAATTGTTTAAATCCAATTTTACCCTTCGATGAGTTTTTAGTAAAGGATATGAAAGGAATCTTTTTTCGTTTTTCATACGAGGTACTTTTTGACTTTTCCGACAAAAGTACGAAGAATGTTTTTTTTAACTTAAACGGAACGAACGGATTTTTATGGTTTTATAAAGCCTTATTTTCATGAAGCTTCCTCCAAAAGATTTAATGACTATTTTTAATAAAATCTCTTTCTTTTAAAATTGCATGATGTTTTGTGAAAAGAAATTGATTTTAAAGAAGAAAGGATATTTTCCTCAAGAATGGAGTTCAAGTATTTTATCAAAATTATTTTCCATCTAAGATAATAAAAGGGTTCTGTTTTTATCCCTATTATTATATTTATTTGACTATGTTGTGATGGAATTATGTTTATAAATTCCTTTATCTTATATGAATGGTTTTATGATGTCATGTTGTTTAAGAATCCCATTTTTATTACATGGGTTATGAAATGATGTATGATTTATGATTTTGTGGCACACATAAGAATGGTATCATTAAGAGATGGGTGGGACCTATATCTCCCTCCAATTCATTGGGTAAAGATTTTATATCTCATGAGATAGACATGGCAGGAATGGTAGGTTATACCGGTTCAGTGAAACAGGACTGAAACGAGGATTACTCGATTCAGAAAGGGACTTTGTCCACTAAGATAGTCTTGGCAATGAGTCTTGACTAACAAGAAATGATTCTCTATGATTATGTGTGTATGCCACAATGAGTAATGTTTTAAGTTATGATTTCATTTTCACTTCTATGATTTATCCCACGTTATGATATTATGAGCTCTTTTGCAGGTTAAGATTTCCAAAAGCTATGTTCTTATGTATATGATGTGATTGATATTTCTTTTGTTTACCCTTACTGAGCATTTGAGCTCACCATTTTATGTTTTCTTTTCCCCAGGATATAAAGAAAGGTTTTAGGTAAAAAAAAAGGGATGACCTTTATGGGAGATATTGAAGAACATTCACCACGATTAGAAGATTACGTTCCGAGTTTCCAAAGACACTAAACTATTACGATCCTTGTGTGTGTGTTTTTGTTATGTACTAAGTATTCCGAAAAAGTAATGTAATGTCCATGTAAGTCAGGCTTTGGGTCTCTACAGTTGGTATCAGAGGAAAGGTTTAGTCAACCTTTGGAAACTAGGATGCGAAAACGTTAGTGAGATCCCTAGAGATATTTCTAAGGTATGTCTAGGGATGTCCCTAGGGATAAGTATACGTATAGGTTATAGTAATAGAATTACGCTAACGATCATAGAATTAAACCTAAGATGTTGGATATTGAAGGTACTCCCCCTTTATTATGTTGTTTTCCCTACCATGATTTTTGCATCTGACACTATTCTGTTTGGGTTTTAGAAAATGGCTGGAAACAAGATGATTCACAATAATGGAGGATATGATGGAAAATGGAATGATATTCTTCATGAGAAACCAAATGAAATGGGATTTGGATGTCCAAACATCATTATTATGCCGAATCAGCAATCTCACAACATGATCAATAAAGTAAAATTTGGTAAGTTTCCTGACTCGACTAATAAGAGAAAGATGGAGTTCCATGATGATCATAGAGGAAAGAAAGTTCAATTTCCCCTATGTAAATCATGTGGGAAGAGGCATCAAGGAGAATGTTTCAAGGGAACTGGAAGATGCTTTGGGTGTGGAAAAGAAGGACACAAAGCAAGTAAGTGCAAAGGAAAAGGGTCGGTTAAAACCATGGATGAGGATAATGGTATTGCTACGACATCAAAAATGGTTAAGTGTTTTAAATGTGGAATGTATGGGCATTATGCAAACAAATGCCCTAAGGGAAAGACTCATGAAGAGAATCAGTATGGTCATATGGGTAGTATTTATGTGGATGATGATGAAGAGAATACAAATGATATGTGAGATGAAAGAATTTTTGAAGCTCGGTCAATGGTTTGAGAATGTAGTGGCATGATTACATGTTTATCATGTGTAATTTTGGAATAAAGAGACATCTATGGATTGTTACACTGTTGTCTTTCCTTGTGTTTTGAAAGTATATGATTAATGTTACCAGTATCCATGAAAGGTTATTCAGATATTTTTGGAATGCGCATAATGAAGGGATAAGGAGAAAATTAAATGTTTAATAGTATTCATGAGCTCATGATTGATATAAGGACTAAGTGATATCATGGTTTGAGTATATAGAATTTTGAGGATTTTGGTATGTGGAAAGTGTTAACTTTTAACTGCACTCATGTTTTCACTAAGGTATTCAAGAGAATACACGATTAAGGACTTTGAATGTTTGGAATGTGACCAACAAGAAATATCTTATGATATGTGGGGATCAACGACAGTATTAAATCTCTGGTAATCGTTGTCACTATATTATGAGAGTGGACTGCAGTATTATAAGCCTAAAGATTAGACTGGATTATGTTGGACATAAGTTAGTATTGTTTAAGGATAGAAGATTTTTGATATTATTGATGGGATGTTATAGTAACGTAGTTTTAGAAAAAGGGACAACCTGTAGGACGGGCGACAGCCCATCGCTTCGGACAAGGCTATGGGAATCGAACACACAACTGAAGTGCGACTGACCTTTATCGCCTACCACTGACCTACAGGAAGTCCCTGTTTAGTAGAAACTAGTTTTATTAAGCAGTATGATATATGAAGTATAAGTCCATTTTAGGAACCATATATGATTAATCTCACTATAGATCGACTTATGTATATATGTTTTGCTAACCTTTTGTTTGAGACAGATGGAATGACCTGTCATTCTATCACATGATCTGCTAACACTTCATGAATAACAAATTCAACTTCATTTATTTAAGAGATGAAGTGGAAATTGTTAAAGCCACGAACAGTAGTGAGATTGTACCAAAATAAAGAAAGTATTTATTCTAATTCAAATTCTTTAACTTTAGGGAAACGATCTTGAAAACCAAAAATGTTGTCCTAGTGATCTTATATCTGATAAATCAGATGGTACCTTAGATCATCACAAATTTATGGCTTTGTGATTGCTAGCTTTTCCATAGCCATGTTCTCTACCACTCTCCATCAGAACATGATGGTTAGATTTCTCTTCCATATCCATATTTTCACCTATGTGGAAACCCAATGATTAGTTTATTTGGGTAACCGTTACGTTTCATACTTTTGTTTTTAAAGATTGGTTTTGATATTCCTTTTTATGATGTGGGTTTCTATTAAAGAAACTTTAGAATAGTAAACCATTTATAACCCCGACGAATTTCGAGGGCGAAATTCATTTTAAGGGGGGTAGAATGTAACAGCCCAAGATTTTATAAAAAAATATTCTTTTTAATTTTATTAAAGTCTTGTGTTGTACGCTACACCAAAAGGAGCTTGCACAACACACATCCTTGACTTGACTTGCATTACACGCAATCGCGACCTTCCTCTATAGCGTGTGTAGTACGCAATACCGAGTTTCACTAAACAACGATATGCTATAAAAATATTATTAAAACTAGCCGTTATGAATAGTAATAACCACTTTTTGAAATCCAGTAAATCTTATTTTTCAAAATGAACTTTATTTTTGGATTCGGAGTATCGAATTTAGCCTAAGGTGAAATTTTGGTACTTTTCGGATAACTTTCATATTCTGATGAATAGTGAAAATTACTAAATTATAATTAAAAACAACTTTTTTAATCGAAATAATTAATAGTGATAAATCATTAATTTGAGTGGTTTTAAAGTATATTTAGAATATATTTTTACAATTTAATACAATGTTGGTCATTGGATGTAGTTTCACATTTAAACTAGACATAAACAAGTGTCAATCTTTTGATAGATATTGTTTCTTAAAAACACGATATTTGTTTTAACAGCGGGATTTAATTATAAAATTAATTAATGCAACTTTTATGTTATGAATTTGGTATAATAGACTTCATTTTTGAATTCGGAATATGAAATATAGCTTGGGATGAAATTTTGGCATTGTTCTGAAAAACATCAATTTTTGATGAATAGTGAAACTACTAAGTGGTAGGTTAAAAACTGAATTTTGCATAAAACTTAATTTTACCGCTTCTGTGAATGGAATTTCGAAAATCCGAGAGACACGGTTAATATCAAGGACTAAAATGTGGTTCAATGAGATGAAAATAATTTTTTGGTGAATAGTAACTTTTTACTTTTTTTACCACGGTTAATAGTAAATAAGGTAACTAAGGGTAAATATGATATTAATATTTTCCTAACACATGTCCTAATTCTATTGGACAAGTTTAATTCGACCAAAAACAAACTTAGGAATAAAATATGACCATTTAGACCCACTTGGATTAGATTAGGACATTTATTATTAATTTATTTAAAGAAGGGTTAAAATAGTTAAAATCAAAGTTTAATAAGTAAATAATTTTTAATATGGGGTTATACATAAGATAAATTCGACTATAAATATTCATTAGAAACCTAAAAAGATTTCCTACATGATGGTATTTTATTTGTAATTTTTAGACATCAAATAATATAATTTATTTATGAGACAATGATGATGCAGTAATTATCTTATTAATGAAATATTGACATAATTGATAATATAAATACCAAAATAAATGTAATTTAAGACTTTTTATGAATTCCACTTATTTCTAGGTTACTATGATATATTAGTGTTGATTTAATCAACTTTGTTCGAACATATAATTCTGTTATGACTTTCACAAAAATCATATATCAAATAGTGTCAAAATTGACACAAAATAGTTTTTAAATCAAATATTATATTATTAATTGTTATTTTATTCCTAAAAATCTAAGGTTCGGCAAAATGAATTAGATAAGGATATATGTATTAATAATATACAATTTGGGGTTCGTTTGGCATGTTATAGTAAGTTTATTAACCATATAGTGAAAGAAAACAAAAAGACACGGTAAAAGTTAAATTATTTAACTTAGAGTTAAATCTAATTGATAAGGTTAAAATAATACCCTAAACTTGTCTAAATCCTATTGGTTGATAGGATTTAGACCCCTCTCCACTTTAGCTTCGAAATAAGACCCTTTGGAACCATTATAAACCGATTTTGACTTTAATATAAAATAATATTTTGAGATATTCCTAAGGTGCCCCTCTCCTCCCCTATAAAAGGACACCTCCTCCCCCTCCTCATCACACCAATTTGAGATCTCAAGCTCGGCCAACCCCTGCCAAAATCTCTTCTCCACTTCCCTAGCAACATCCTAGAGGTTCTGGTCTTCCTCAAAGACCAATTTTAGTGCCCTAAGAGGAGGTCTCAAAGAGGCACTTCAAAGAAGAGGTAATTACCGTTACCAATTCTTTCATCTTTATTTCTTCTTCCACTTCTTCTTCTTAGGTTGTTTCATTATGAAGTAATAACATCAGTATCACTCATATACTGATATGTTATTATAAGTATGAAACAAACCTATTTCACCATCTATCCATCCTACGGAAAAAGAAATCACCGCGCGTGCGTACGTACGGAATACCGTCTCCACGCCGTGGTGTAATCTATTTTCCACCACCACCTTACATGGATGGGTATAATGGTGTAAAGAATAACTATACATAGTTATTACAACATCATATTGATTCTGATATATTGTATAATCCACTCCAATTCAATTCAATATTTATAGAAATGATATCATCGCTCGTGCGTATGTACGGAATACCGTCTCCACGACGCGATGAGATTCATTCTACATGTTAACCATTTAAGAATGATTATAATGTATATATAAGAAATAATAATGAAATATATGACATTATAAAGCTACTGGATTTATTTATAAATATACATATGTATGTCATCTACTTACTTCCATTTCAAAACAATAAGGAAAGGAAAATAGCGTTCATGCGTACGTACGGACTACCGTCTCCATGAACGGTGTTTTTCATTTTATTTATCTACCTATTATATATATATATATACTGAATATATATGATATATAAATCATATTTTATATTCTGGAAGTAAGTAAATCATGATATAAGTAATAATGATGTCAAGAACAACAAGTCAAAACACCTACGATAAATGAAACGATTTTACCCAAAACGCTTCTTTAACATGGAATTTACAAAAGAACGGGTAATATAATGTCATAAGTGAACCATATATGATATCATAACAATTAATATGATTCTTTAATAAGTCAATAACATGATTTAAATCATTATACAGGAGGTTTGGACACTTACAAAGCAAGTCGGACCTAAGGTAAGGGAAATATCACAATCTCATTTTTATCCGAGATTGTTTATACTTTGAAATTTACTGGGGTGTATTTTATTATCCACATCCATGTTTCCTCAATATGTAATATTATTTCCATCCACCTACAATTGTTTAAATCCAATTTTACCCTTCGATGAGTTTTTAGTAAAGGATATGAAAGGAATCTTTTTTCGTTTTTCGTACGAGGTACTTTTTGACTTTTCCGACAAAAGTACGAAGAATGTTTTTTTAACTTAAACGGAACGAACGGATTTTTATGGTTTTATAAAGCCTTATTTTCATGAAGCCTCCTCCAAAATATTTCATGACTATTTTTAATAAAATCTCTTTCTTTTAAAATTGCATGATGTTTTGTGAAAAGAAATTGATTTTAAAGAAGAAAGGATATTTTTCTCAAGAATGGAGTTCAAGTATTTTATCAAAATTATTTTCCATCTAAGATAATAAAAGGGTTCTGTTTTTATCCCTATTATTATATTTATTTGACTGTGATGTGATGGAATTATGTTTATAAATTCCTTTATCTTATATGAATGGTTTTATGATGTCATGTTGTTTAAGAATCCCATTTTTATTACATGGGTTATGAAATGATGTATGATTTATGATTTTGTGGCACACATAAGAATGGTATCATTAAGAGATGGGTGGGACCTATATCTCCCTCCAATGCATTGGGTAACGATTTTATATCTCATGAGATAGACATGGATGGAATGGTAGGTTATACCGGTTCAGTGAAACAGGACTGAAACAAGGATTACTCGATTCAGAAAGGGACTTTGTCCACTAAGATAGTCTTGGCAATGAGTCTTGACTAACAAGAAATGATTCTCTATGATTATGTGTGTATGCCACAATGAGTAATGTTTTAAGTTATGATTTCATTTTCACTTCTATGATTTATCCCACGTTATGATATTATGAGCTCTTTTGCAGGTTAAGATTTCCAAAAGCTATGTTCTTATGTATATGATGTGATTGATATTTCTTTTGTTTACCCTTACTGAGCATTTGAGCTCACCCTTTTATGTTTTCTTTTCCCCAGGATATAAAGAAAGGTTTTAGGTAAAAAAAAAAGGGATGACCTTTATGGGAGATATTGAAGAACATTCACCACGATTAGAGGATTACGTTCCGAGTTTCCAAAGACACTAAACTATTACGATCCTTGTGTGTGTGTTTTTGTTATGTACTATGTATTCCGAAAAAGTAATGTAATGTCCATGTAAGTCAGGCTTCGGGTCTCTACACTGGCCGACCCGGGGGGGGGGGGGGGGGTCGGGCCGGGTCGGCCCGGACCCGGACCCCCCGTTTCGAATCTATTTCGGTCTTTTGGCCATAACATGAGCCACAGACCTCCGATTGACGAACCGTCTGCGGTAACGCGATCCTTGGATCGAGACGGTCGTTTCGGTATATCGCACTCAAGGTTTCGGATTACTTTGAGTATGGCCGGGTTGGTTCGTTCACGAAACCAACCGGGCCTTCGGAGCGGAAACGCTCATATCTTGAGCTACGGACGTCCGATTGACGTGCCGTCAGCTGTGTTGTGTTCCTCTTAGTGAGACGGATCTTTTGGCATACTCCACCGGAGGTTTTGACGCAGGTGGAGTACGGTCGGGTTGGTTTTTCTTTAAAAACCAACCGGGCCCCGGGGACGAAAATGCCAATAACTCTCAGACCGGCCGTCTGATCGACGCGCCGTCTGTTGCGTTGAGTTTCTGTTGACGATACGAAACTTTTGGATACATCAACTCTGGACCTTGTTAAAGTTGATGTATCAGCCTCTCGGCTCGTGGAGCGGACCCTCCGAACGAGCTTGCTGTGTGCGGGAACCCTAGTGCTGGCTGCGACTGTTACTGTGACTGCTACTGCTACTGCTACTGCTACTGATCCTGTGTGGATTCGACGACGAAGACTACTAAACTTAGCGATCCTACGTGGATCAGTGCTACAGGTCCTGCATGGGCCCGATCCTGTGTGGGTCCGATCCTGTGTAGGTCACTGCGGGGGTTAGTACCTATCGATCCTTCGTGGGTCCGACGACTTAGATGGTTCAGTGATCATCTTTATCGTCATCCGAAGAAGCATATATGTGTGAGCTGAATCTTCTGTTTTACTCGATAGAGGTGGTGTGCTTGGTTGTAGCGGCAGACCCGCGATACTGGAGACGAGCGTACGAAGTACGGAGACCGTGTAGCCGGCTGAGACCTGAATACTGCTCGACCGACTCGACTTAGAGTGAGTCGACTAGCCCAGTGGACGGAGCGCCCGGTATTTGGCGGCAGACCCACGGCGGACGGAGTGCCTGGTAGTTGGCAGCAGACCCGCGGTACTCGACTGGAGGAGTACCTCTGTAGGCTATTTGGGTGAGCGCCCGGTATTTGGCAGCAGACACTCAGCGGACGGAGCGCCCGGTAGTTGGTGGCAGACCCGCGGTACTCGACAGGAGGAGTACCTCAGCAGTCTTAGGTTAGTGAGCAGTATCTCAGTGACGTGACAGGACACTGTACACTTCAGAGATGGGGCTCTTCAGTAGTTACTTTTTTGATAATGAAAATCCTGTGTGAGCTGAATCCTGTTGCTTTCCTGTGTGGATTGTGTTGTGCAATCCTGTGTGGATTACGTTTTGCTTTCCTGTGTGGAATACGTTTACGTTCCTGTGTGGACTGAGTTGTACTTGGGCTCGGAGGTTGGAGCGTATTTGAAATTGATGACTTAGGTATATGTATGGGCATATACCTAAGCAGTGTCGGTTGTTACTTCGTGATTTTACCTTTCTTCGTGGTTTATCCTTTGTGGATTTGAGAGACCTTCAGGGGTCTCGGGGTCCCTAATGAGTAGCTTATACTCACCCCTGCACAGGCTTTGCCCGCACTACGTTGTGTTGGTTGCAGACGACGGACAGCGTTGACCTTAGCTGAGGCCTGCAGAGTGGGACGGTACCCGGAGGTGGACCACTGGGCGGGACGTGCACGGAGCGGACGGCGGGACCCGTGGAGCAGTGGAGCTATCTGTACCCACCCTTCAGGTGGGATTTCCAGTGGACAGCTCGGTGTAGCGGCTTTTTCTTTTTAGTTGCTGTTTTCCCTTTCGAGTTGTACTTTACTTTCAGTTTGGGTTTGTATACTGGCCCATTTACTTTTCCGCACTTTCAGTTGTACTCTGCTTTTTCTTAGTGTTTACTTTCCGCATGCTTACTCTGTGGTGTTTGTTTACTTTACAAAGGCATGCCTTCCCTTTTTAGCGGGATTTACGCCTTGGTGCTAGTCGCCAGCCCCTGGCCTATGGAAGGCGGGCTTGGGGTAGTCATGGCACGGACCCCGAGGGCGGGTCGTGACATATTTAATTAATTTATGTATAAAAATAATATATTATTTTATTAACGTTTATACATACATTACGGTATAATATAAATATCATAATATAATATGAAGATTTTTTTATTAAGTAATTAATTAAAAATATATATGAATGCATGAAAATATTATTGGTTATGTTTTTTAAGGATAACATTGTAATTATTTCTAATCATATTAATTATATTCAGGTTTTAAATCATAATCATTATTTTTGAAATTAGTCATATATATATATTGTTTTTAATGCATGTAATAAAATAATATGTGAATTACCTACTCTATCTATCTCTCTCCATTTAAGTGTGTGTGTGATTGAATGTATTCATATATATGTATTTATGAATGTGTGTGTGTGTGTGTTTTCATGTAATATAATATATTAGTATTATATATATGTATGTTTTAATTTATAAAACAATATAATTATTTTATATATATATATATATATATATATTCAGGAATATATATTTTATGGATAATTTATTTTAGTATATTTATTAATATATGTGTTTGTGTCTACAAATTAATCAATGAATACACACTAATATAAATATGATAATAAATATATATATATATATATATTAATGCAACATAATAAAATTATATATATGGAATATTATAAATAGGTTAATATATTTTAATAAACCTATGAAAGTGATTTGATTCATTGGAATAAAATTGATCACTTTTGAGAGATGTTCGAAAATAGCATTCTAGAAAAACCATATCTTTTATTTTTTCCATGGTGTCATTTGATCCTATTTGGAAATATTCTTATAATGAAAACCCATGCATTCATTGCATGGATTGTGGAAAAAATAATTGTAGGAATTAATGGTGTTTCCTTTGTAGTGGAAAATGGAAGAGACCACATAGTCTGGAAGTATGAAATGATTAATGAATATAGGATAACTAAATTTAAATAAGTAGGAATCTTGGTGGCGGAAGATATATAGTTCATGAAAATACAATTTTTTTCTAACTGTGATAGAATATCCTATCAATGGGAGATAATCCTTAGAACCCTAAAGATATGTGAACATATATTTGGTAATGTTGGTGTCACTCTAACTGATAGCATTTCCATATTAGATGATTTTATTTTTACATCATCATCATCAATAAGGAGGAACCTAACATGTCATTTATGGGTATACGGATCTCACTAAAACCATGTATTAGGCGGCCTGTGTAATGGTTCTTCAAAATCATTCCCATCACTAAGAATAATTCCAAAGATAGATCGGGATTTGGACTTATGGTATTAATTAGGTGTATTGGAATCTGAGATAATAAATTGTATTTCTTTATTAATAAGGATTCCTCATAAAATGGATTATCACATCCTTTATGGTGATATTAGATATTACGATAATATTAATTTAAATACCAATATGGTCCCCAATATAAAATAATTTTTCAACTTGGTTGTCTATGATATGAAAACATGAAATCAAGGAAAATTATTTTTACATAATTTCGTTCAATGAAATTTAATATATTGTGGTCCATTCTATTTTTAATTTATTAATTATATAGATTAAGTTCAATCCTTTTCCCATGGGCATGTAAAAAAACATTGAAGGAGGTGGGGGGAATGGAAAACATTGTTGGCTCCTTTAAAATATGTAAAAATTATAAGAATAACTTTTTTATTACTTAAGTGGGGGATCAGAGACACTAGAATATTGTTCATGATCACTCAAAATCATAAGTTGTGGTATGATTAACTAAAATAGCATGAATTTACTATTTGGTAGATTGAACGAACAAAACATAATCTAATATGGGTGAGAAATATACAACAGAGGTGTTATTGAAGGATAAAAATGGTCAACCTCTCAATTTTTTTGATCTCCTATTGAATTATAAAAAATAGATATTGTCACCTACTATTTGATATGAATGATAAAAATTAAATTCCTCCTTGATTAAAAGGAATTAACCCACTCTGTGTGGAACTACAATGAAACTCTTGAGTTAGATGTTGGAGGTTGAGTATCAGAAATATTTAGGTTTATCCACATAGACCCTTGAATAGAAAACTAAAGCAATTGATACCCAAAAGATGGATCCAAGAAGGATCACCAAAAAGGACATAAACAATAGAATAGTTGATGGATAAAAAACTCAAGATAAGAAGAAATTGGGAAGGATAATATGATAATATTCAAATATAATATATATGAGAATGAAATTTAATGGATGATCTCAATCTATATATGTTGATATAAAAGAATATATATATTTTTATTGGCACTGGATTTCTAACCTAGATACATCAAATTATATTGAAATATTTATTCAGGATCGATGATTGAGAAATTGTGGATTATAAATACCCAATAAAGTATTCTCCTAAAATGTTTCTATTCTTGATTTAAAGTTCTATCACCTAGTGGGATTTAAGAAATACTCAACCTACTTGTATATAAATTAATTTTTTTTTCATTCATACCTTAATTTGATAGTTCTTTTTAATGATGTAAAACATGTAGTCAATTATAGAGTTTATAATAAAGGATTCATCTTAAATATATACTTTATTAATGATAAAAATAAATATAATGGTGTATGATATTGATACGACTGTCATGAATTTATTAGTAGCTATATTAATAATTATCTAGTTATCTTAAAATATTTCAATAATATTCTGAGTCCCAATAAAAATATTTTGGGAATTAATCTGTCTATCTCCTGAAAGAATTTAATGAATGTTTTGACATAAATGGAATTCTATAATTTTACTATATAGGATCCTTTTACACATATTATAAAATCTATCCTCAAAGGTTAATGGCTAGTAATCAGGATCATTTGTTAAATAATGTGAATGAATTGGATGTAAATGACTCAAATTCAAGAACCACCTTTCCTAATATTAACTTGGACCATTTCCCATTCATTATTCCCACATGGCAACGAATTTGAAGCTACCCCATCACTTTAGTTTAACCATTCCTTGCTTGTTCATCCGGATTTCTCAAACATTATTTCATATTTTTTTATTACACATAATTGTGGTGTGAGGAATTTTCATATTTCAAGTTGCTTATATTTCTCTAGAAGATGATAATGTGTTAGATCTAGGACATTATACACTTCTTGAATAATGATATTGAAACTCTAAATTATATCCTGAAGAAAATTCTTGGAATACTCACGGTTAGGTATGTTGTTATTGACATTTGTATGAAAATTGAAATTAACTCTAATCATAATTTTTTTCAGAGCCTCAAAAAATGTATAGGTATTCTATATAGTATAAATGTATTATAGATAGTGAAAAAATGGAAAATAATATGACTTCGATAAAATATTATGGAAATATAAAATAACTATATCTATTTTTGAAGATCTTGACTTGATCATCACAATAAATAAATGAAAATTTGGTATCCTTATTGAATTCATGGATTCCCTCTTTTACCAATCAAATTATAATGACGACATCTGGGAGGAAATCATTCATGTAATAATTTTCCCAGAAGACAATGTTATTCATTTTGAAATGAACCATTAGGATGAAATAAAGGTGTCACTCTTTAGTGTGAACCATGTAATTGTTCTTGGAACTTATGGCATCTGACATAAATAAAAAAACTAGGATGTGATACAAAAATATGTCTATAGACTTACGGTTTTTTTATTATATAATGATTCATTTTCCCAGTGTATTGATTCCTATTTTATCACAATGATACATATAGTTGATAATTTATATAACTTTATTATTTTTATAACTATTTCTCATGTCAACATATTATACAATAAATCCATCAATATATTTTTATATTTTATATGACTTATTTCATACATATTGTATCTTGGATTAAATTTGGAATAATTTTTGTCAGTAAAATAGAATACTAACATCCTATAACCATTGAATGTGTTCATATCATAAATAAACCCTTAGTATTATCTTCAATATAAAAAAATCATGTTTTTATAATGTATTTTGAAAACATGGATTAAAATCTCATCATCAATGTTTTTATGAGATGGAAGATTAAATAAATCTTCATCAATATGGTCTACACTCTCATCAAATCCTTTTATTTTCAATTTCATCAAAATGTATCTCCAAGGGTATGTTTTACGTTCTCACTGGGTGTCATATAGTGATCATACTTATTTACCAATTTTTTCCCTATTGATGAAGATTCTCTTAGTAAGACCATATTAAATCTGGTGAATCAGGGTAGCCTAAAGACCATGGAATATTGATAATGAATTGACTCCCGCTATATACTATTTTTCACTAATGATATAATTTCGTATTTTATTGGAGTAAAACATATCATCTAGATACTAAAAAACTATTAATGACTATGATAGAGTTTCTAGACTATGAATCAGTTTGTATAAATAGTTTATTTTCATTAGGAAAACATTTTAATAGCTAGAAAAAATGATATCATAATGATATGGTAAGGAGGTATGATTTCATACATTTTAAATATCTTGGAATCCCTTGGTTTTGAAATAGTACCTAGGCATGTTTTTTATATAAGACCCTTAGAGATGTGAAATGAAAATTTTCTATGTAAAAGGGGGAATCCATGAGCATTGAATAAAGGTTGTTCATTATCTAATATACTATTGTTTAAATATAGGTCTAATAATTTATGAAATAATAGTTTCTCTATTATATAATAAAAAGTATCTATGATTAAAGAAACAGATTTTTTTGGATAGTTAACATATTATAAATAAGGATATACATTTTTCCATGGGTGGAATATTATTAATCAATCTGATCTTGTGGATTTGGTATTAAAGACCACACCTATTTCAATGATACCTTATCAGTTAGCATTAGGTGGAGGATTAAAATTGATACTTATGAATACCTTTCCATCCATAAAGCATGATTCATGTGGAAACTCACAAATTTCTACATCAACTACATGTTATCACTGATATGGTCATGATTGAATGATTCTTTCTCCACATACATTTCAACCTATAAATGTATAAATAAAAGGGTCTCTCGTCTCATATTCATCTCGTATAACTATAATAGTATTCCATTAATTCATTAAATTTATAGAAATAAACTCCCCATTGCTCCCTAGATCTCAATTAATGACTTTATCAATTGACATACATATAATTTAGCTAAGTAGATTGAATAAATCCTATATGAGTTTTCCTTTTCCATTGAGAAGATGTTCTTTCAAGGGATCCCACCTGATATTTCTTTTTAATTTCAATCACATTTATCTCTATAAATATAAAAATTATAGCTCATAAATATCATGGATTCACATGTTTGATAAGAAATTGAATAGAAAACTATTATTTACCATTATATAGAGACATTCCCATTGATAAATTCCTACAATATTGTGTCGTCAACACATTGGATATTATTTATATTCAAAATCATACTATATTAATCAGTATAGTGATGAATGATATCATATATTCATAGGTTGTGATACTAATTCATCATTTTGGATTTATATTTTTGGCCACATTGACATGCCTATATGTATTTTTACTTTCATTATGTACATGTTATTCAGTTGAATGTAATTTCAATTTTTTTAAAACACCATTTATTCCATAAAGTTGTATCCAAGATTATTCATATCATTTTGAGAAACTATTATTATATAATACATTGTTATCCACTCATTTAACACAATTGTTTTTCTACATAAAAAGTATCTTTTAGATATTCTAATTACACACAGTGTCATGTCTATAAAACACCATAAAAAATTTTATTTTCCTTAAATGCCTTAGTAACTCAATAAATTACATCCCCACTGGTGTAATATTCATGTTTTTATATCATCCTCCATTCCTATGCTGGGTTAATGTACAAAAAATATGGACGTTTCAAAGGAAATCTTTGGAACTTGGGGTGATATTTAATCTTTTGAAATCAAAATAATATTTTTCTACGTTTATTTTTATGGTATTCCAGTACTAAATAATATCTTAAGGGTGAGATGCTTAGAAGTATTGATCATGTAAAATTTTCATATAAATTTGGATTTTCAAATCTATGGTTAGAGATTCACTCCATGAGTATAGTATACAGAATAATAAAAGACAACATACACCTTACAATGCGATTAATGGATGAATGGATGGAATGCATCATGTTTAAAGATTCCATTGACTATATTATCACTCATGCAGTCTGGGAGGAAAACATGGCTGTAGACGGACATTATAGTAAGTGACTTGGATGTAGTGGAGTTATCTTGATTAATTACCTTCATTCAGGATTGTTACATCTCTCTTAAAGGCAATGTTGTAAAATCACCACTTTTGACAAATGTAATGGAGATTTGTTTTCTATAAATGGTGATTGGAATTATCCAACTCCTTACCTTTAATATATATATATATGCGTGTGTGTTTTTAATTTTTTATATATAATTTAATAAAAATAAAATTATAATGTTATTTAATTTCATTTATATTTATTTTTTATATAAATTTATATACTAATAATAATTTATTATCAAATTATTAATTATTTAAAATGATTTTTTCAATGTTTTATATCATTATTTATATATATGTTTGTAAATATGCATATATATATATATTAATTCTATTTAAATAATATTAATTATTATTTTTAAACAATATAATAATATTATTATTCTTAACTAACAAATATTAAAATCAATATATATATATATTATTTATATTTATTTTTATTTTTTATTATATATATAATGATATATATTATTCTGTATTGATAAAAATTAAAAATATTTATTAATTAATATATTTTTGTAAGTATATATGTGTTCATTAATATATATATATATATATCAACACTTAATATCCAAAAAACCCACATATACTCAAAAGAAATAAATATATATACATATGTGTTTTTAATTTTTTAAATTCGTACAAATAAAATTATATATATATATTTATATTTATATAATTAATTGTAATATAACTACATATTTCTATTCAAATCATTAAAAATTTCTTACAAACAATCATTTATATATTTATTATTAGTTAATTTTAAATATGTTTTCACTATATATGTGTGCCTATTAACATTCATATATCTGTATATAAATATTATGGTATGTGGGTTGGCATGTATATATTATATCAATATTAATAATATATATTTACAATATCATGTAAAAATATTATAATTTTAAACTATTATATAAATTTTAATTTCTTATTTAATCTTATCGCATTAAATGTATAGTTAACATAAATGTTAGTCCAGTTTTATTAAACTGTGAAACATTGAATAGGGTAGATTCTATAAATCATGTTTAAATTAACATTATTTAAAAAAATATCAAAATTAGAGATGATAAAAACATGTATAAATTACTGTTATATTAAAACCCATATAAAATATCCAAATTTTAAATGAAACTATAGTAAAATTTATACTAAGTTATAGAAAACATGTATAAAAGAACTATTAAACAAACAATTATGTATATTTTCAAAAACATATCTAAATTATAGTGTTTTTTAACAATCCAGTGATTTTTTCACATTTATTAGATATACTATATGAATCCAATTTGTAAAAAATTTCTAAAAAATTTATTATGTGTCTTATTTATCCTATTATGACATCCTTGAAATTTATTTAAATGTATGATTCAAGAAATTACATGTGGTTTTTCCCCGATTAAGTTTAGTGGGATGAATTTTTTTTAAGGCTGATATGGATTTCTTTTAATCGTTTGTTTACTCATATATAGGCCCTGGTCATTGTTGTTCATCATGACATGGAATAGTATGGTATTTCATAGATGGTTACTTTGTTTTTTAGTTCACATTTGGATTCAACTTATATTAACATCTTGATGCATGTTTATTCTAATAAAGGACATTAAATTTGACATTATATGTTGGGTACTGATATAATTCATTTTGAGGTTAATCCAATCTTTTTTAATCAAATATTATTGGTGACTATATATAATATGACCTTTGGAAAACAAATTACAATAAATTTGACATAGTGAAATTTATATAATGATCACTTTTCCAATATTATGGTGCATAGTATTTGGATTTACAAGAGTGTATATTGAATCATAAATTGTATTTGAATCTCATGATTATTTTGAAATTCTAGATACTAACCACTGAAAGGTTTTTCGTTACCATTATGTCATCATAATGAATCATATATGATTCCCTCTGTCTAATTTGGTCATATATTGTTTATTACAACTACTAGTTAATTGAATGATATGTTATCCCATGTATTTTAATATCATATACTTACCATGTCCATTATTTAAACATCACCTACATATTAGAATGGCATATTATCTATTTTATGTGATATAATTTTAATTTAATCATTTATATAGTAATTACCCCCATGATTTAATAACTTGGGTAACATTTATATTATTATAAAAAATAAAAACATCTAAATAGTCAATTGATTATTCGATTAAAATATCAAAAATTGAATAAATCAATTAATAAAATGTTATTGAAAATAAGTTCATTCACTAATAAAGTTAATATATTTTGTCAATTAACATTGACGAATCAAAAAACTATAATTATTAGTAAACATATCTCCGGCACTTTTTTCATATCCCTCTTTGAAATTAATTAAGTCACGATTGAACACAACTAAATAATCATATAATAACAATGAGATATTTAAATATTTATAATTTCCAAGATTATCTGTATAAGTTAATCACACTTCACCATCCAAAGAAATTAATTTCATATCATTGAATTAATTTAAACCCACTAAATATATTACATTGGATCAAATTTTTTCAAATTCACATAATTCAAAAAAGTTATATCTATTTATGATCATTAAATAACTTTATATGATCAACCATTAATTTTTAACAATACAATGTTCTTTACAATAATATCATGATGAAAAAAATATGAGGTCATTCTATAGATTATTCTATGTAGTAGGTCATTTAAGAATAATTATGAAAAATAGTGTGGTTTAAGATGAGTTTTAATAACTATTGAAAATAGAAAAAAATCAATTATGGAGTAATCTAATGTGATAGAAGAACACATCCCATCAATTAATTTTAGAATGATAAATTTAATTTCTTATTGTAATGCACTTGTTCTTTGCTAGGTAAAAATCATATCTACTCTTTTATTATTTGGATTGCGTTTCATTAACAAAAAAATTAATAGTAATATAAGAATGACATAATTGATAATAATATGAGTATGAAATAATTCATGTAGGTGGAAAGATAAGGTAAGGTTCCTCACAATATTTTCTTACCACCTCTGGATGGTGCACTTATTGTGGTGATTTGATATTGGATTGACCATAATTTTTAGGGAACCCACTACTTAATTTTTTAATTTATTTTAGGTGGTTTATTTCTTCTAAAATATGGACGGTCAAAATAAAACTTTTTTCATCAGATGGAAGAATCTATTTATGAATTATATTTTAAAAAAAATAAATCATGTTGAATATAAATGTGTATTTCCAATAATAATTTTGTTAGAATGATTTATTTATGATTCATTTTCATCTCTATTAAAAAAATATTTTTTGAATTCTATCACTATATTTTATTTAATGGTGTGGTTTGTTCTTTCAGTATCACTTTACAAGGTAGGATATAACAATTAATATTTATAAATACTAGCATATAGAGGTCAAAAATTATACTATAAAATTGAAAAAAAATTAATGTAACGTAAGGTTAAATTCAATTACCGGTAATTTCATTATCTCAATATCTTTAGTTAACATGTTATGTGTAATTAATTTCTCAGTATACGTACATGGGTATCAGACTATATATGTTAATTTTTTCCTAGATGTGTCTTGTCCACATTTAATGGGAAATTTTATTCTTTAATTATTTCCAACTCAATACAACATTAGATTGTAATATTGATTTACATCCATAGTACCTCTTATATTTCATTATTGAAAAATTCCTCAATTCTAACTCCCTTTTTATCTCCTTCCATAATGTTATACTATAAAATTTTTATTCTAAATAATTAGATTAATTTTTGATACTATATAAATTAATTTAATAAAAAAATTCCTTCAAATTCAGAGTTTGAACACTATCATTATGTATTGATCTAGTATTTGTGGTTATCATAAGATTACCATTGAATAATGATAGTGAAGTATGTAGTATAGAAGGATATTAATGTGCATATAGCACCTAACTTATGTATTCTAGATTATAGAACACGAGATCCACTTCTTCTTATAATAGTTTTTTTACTCTAATGGATGAAATCATGGACACTAGAATCCATCATAACCTTCATTTAATTGAATAATTTTATTTCATGTTCTTAATTATGATGATTATTAATTAAATGTATGGATATGTCACTACATGAATGATTTACTATTTTTTTCATATAATGTAGATTATTTAAATAGGGGTATGTGATGTTATACTTGATATGTTCAATTCTGGTAATATAAATATTATTTTCATTTCTATGTGTATTACAGGGATTTCACATAATCATCCAATTAATTTTATTTCATAAATTCATGTTAGATGATATATTAGTTAGTTATATATTGTTATTCCAAGAGGTACATCCTAACATATATGTCTAATTTATAATAATAATTTAAAAAATTTTATTGGAGCTCCATTATTATATAATGGATTATAATTATTATTTTTCCCATGTTGAGAAGAAAATAATTTGAACTCAAAAGAATTATATGATAATCATGATATGAAAAAAATTCTTCTTTTAGAGATGGGAGAAAAAAGAATGATCCTATGGAACCCCAATAATTGTGTTAGTGATGATTGTTTATTGAGGACCTCACAATCAATAAAAAAATAAACTCTTCAAATGAATAAAATGAAACACACTAAAAGAATATCATGAACTAAAACCAACACTATCTGAAGGAATAATAAATTTTAAAGTATACAACTCTTTTTATATGAAATAAATAAATGTAGTGGTATAATGTGACCGTTATAGTAATGGAAAAGATATACCTAAAATGAAATAAAAATAAAAAATATTTATTCTGTAATGAATTTATTCAGCACTCGACCCATTGAATCCTTAATTTTCAAAAAGTTATGGATACTTATTCTATATATTTGTGTTCATATAAATAGTTATACCCACCATCAGTTCCAAATTTTGTAGAGGAAAATAAATATCAATAAACCTACTAAGTCAACTTCAAATCAATATCTCCATGAACTGATAGAATATGACACATAATTCAAAAATGTATCCATCAGTACCTTAGTGGATTAAAATTTTTAGTCCAAAACCACTCCGGAAACTAATCCCATTACACATATTCAACTCAATATGAACATAGAAGAATGTATTTTAATGGTTTTAAGGAGATTATGGAATGAAAATTAATATGTTATTTTTATCATTTCACCATATTGAACACTAGAAAACTATACAAAAAACATATAATTATAAACTATAAGTGCATGGACTCTTAGTAATATAATTTTCATCTTAATGTTGATCCAAAAGTTATATTCCAAGAATTAATTAAAATGTGACAAATCACTATTAGAAAAATGAAACAAGGGTATTTTAGAAATAATTTAATAAATAGAAAAAATAAAATACATTAAAAATATAAAAAATTAATGTAGAAACCCCATATTTGAAAAAAACAATTGTATGTTGTTTATGGTTCATATAATTATAAATGAATTGGGTTGCCCAATTATTGTCTATAAATACTTTTATTTTCATTTTGATGAATTTCATTGTATCATATACCCTATGATTCAGCACTCTATTTTATTCTCTTTTTTTAATATTTGTGCAATTTCTATTTATAAAAATCATCTAAACCCCTGTTTGGTTAGGGATTTATCAAATGATCACTATGAAAATATTATTCTAGAAGTATGTCATGTGGACGAACTAATCTAATCATATAAACATTTGGGAATTATGTGGAATATGGGATTCTATGAGGATCATGAATGTTTTTTCGGTGGCTCAGTGTAAACACACAGAAGATTAAATTCTATATACTAACGTGCCATAGAGTAGTCTAGTAATACATAGAGGGTTTCTAGGTGAACAATTTCACAAAAATTTTTAACATACATGAGTAAATAGATTTTTGTTTTATTATCACATCACATTTTTTATTTAGATCCCAAATGTGGGGAAAATATTGATTTATATCTGAGGTTGACCTTTATTTTGTTAATAATACACAACAAGAACGATTATCTTAACTTTAGTGGTGAAATATAAATGGACTTATTTTAATGTACAATTTTTTCATTTATGTAAAACTTATATATCATTTGGCATAATATATTTGAATATAAAACAACTAAAGTGAACTTATTAATTTCAAGTTCAATACATTGTGTAACTAACTAAACATAGAAATATAATTAGATAAATTTTATGTTTCACAAATGATTCATATTTGACACCATATTTTCTCATTTAACCGTAATCAATGTTTGGGTCCATTTATATAATCACACATAGAAATAAATCTTTTTTAAATTATATAAATGCACCTTATATTTTCATTTTGTCTAAAATAGTGGTTGAAATTGATAATAATCTCCCAAATGTGCTTGATTTTTCACATAACCATACTTGGCCATATTCACCATTAATTAATGACAAAATTTCCCATTAAATTTATATAGGTAATTTATAATAACCTGAAATTCATTGAAGAGTTTATCAAATTATATCCATTTTGAATAAAAAAGATAAAAATCATAAAATAATGACCTTTTCAAATAAAATACCCAATATTTACACTGTTTAAATACAATCTATTTACCCATGTTTTGTGAAAATATGTTAATAATTAACATTTATTAAATCATAAAATCTATGAAAAATTATCATTCAAAACAATAAAATAGAAAAAAAAATCATATTCATCATTTCATGAAGACAAAGCATAAAATAAAGATATATTTTTATCACCCTAACATCAAAATTTTAATCTCCTAGAATATCTATAGTAAATAGTTATGTAAATTTTAACTTGCTACTATCTAATTTCAGTACATAACCCTAGTCCCTCTTACATTGTGAGTCAATGAAAATGTACCCCTTTATAAGGATATATACTTTTTCCGTGTGATTGAAATATATATATGTAACCCATTTTCTTTTTAAAGGATTGCATGTGGCTAGGATAAGATATATTTGATAAATTTAATGGTATTAAACAAATAATAATCTTTAATATAATGAATTAATGACTATAGCATATTGTATTCCCCCATCATGGGAAAATCTAAATCATGTTTCTCGTAGTTCTTTGCATAATACTAAAATACCTTGATCTCTATAAACCTAAATTATCTTCTAACATTTAATAATTCCTCAGAGAACCCCAATACCTTTTTAATGTATTGGATGAGTCTAGGATAATATATATCTGAAATAATTATTGTATGTAAAAATAATAATAAACTAATCTAGAAATTATTTAAGCCAATAACATTGTCTGTTCCCAAACAAAATCAAATCTAAATCATGTATCATATATTTATTTAATATAATTATAAAGTACCCAGATAAATAAGAATCTACATTCTTATCTTATATTATAATTACTCCAAGGAGAACCCAAGATGAATCACATTATATTTTGTTGTCCATTTTCAGCTCAATTAAGTAAAAAATAACTGAATAGGTTATCACAAATGTTTTCTCTTGAAAATAGCAATCGTAATGACCAAAACACACATATATAACCCCGATTAATATTCATGGATGTCATCAAAAAAATGTTATTTAGAATAATGGAAATAATATTTTGAAATTACATTAAATGTCCACATAGTCTAAATATCATGAAAATATTCTTGGTAGGCCGCAATGAAATAAAAGCTTCCCCATTCCTAGTATTGAATGATATGACGACATCAGATATGGAATAATACAGTATGTGAACCTCATTATCCATGGAGTAAAACATTTAATTCATGTCATATATTTTATTTTCAATTAGTGTTCAAAAAAGAATCCTCAAATCCTGAGTAATTGCCTATAATTAATGTTTATCTTTGGAATTATTATAACAACCCGGGAAAATAAATAATATGAAATTTTCAAATTTGTACATATTTGTGAGTAAAATATTAATATTACTTTAAAGGGGACACTATGCTCGATGGTGTACCCAATACGCAACAACGAGTTTCGTAGGAATATTACATTGCACTCTAATAATAAAATATTATTATTTTAAATGGTAGTTAACGCCTAGCCATTGTAATAGCTGGAATGAACAGAACTAAATACAAAATGATTATATATGTTTCTCAAATATTTTTACTTTTTAAAATAAATTTTAAAATTTAATGAATCAAATTTTAAGCGTAAATATTCTAATATTCTTTAAAAGGTTGATTAACCGCCTTTTGATGGAGAACCCCTTTTAAATCCATTTTTTTACAATTTTAAATGTTATATTTGAAAAAATAAAAATCATTATAGAATCAGGACATCAAAATTTACTTTGTATAATATTTTTTTTATTTTTCCGATAAAGTTCATTTTATACTGAATAGTGTAAAATGTTGTATTTTAATTCAAAACCACTTTTTAATATAATTAATTTACATGATTATATTATCTTATTAATTGGTTATAAAGTTAAATTAAAGTATATTTTTACCATTCAATCCAATAGTGGTCATTGGAATTAATTTCACTTTGAAATTTGACTTAAACTAGTGTCAATATTTTGATATATATTGTTTCATAAAAACACACTATTTGTCATGACAACAAGAATTTATTATTAAAATAATTAATATAACTTATATGTTTTGAATTTTGTAAAATAGACATCATTTTCTAATTCATAATATCAAATATATTTTAGGGTGATGTTTTGGTATTTTTCTGAAAAACATCAATTTTTGATGAATACTGAAACCACTAAGTGGTACTTAAAAAAACTGATTTATCATTTAAATGAAATTTTACCACCTCTGTGTTTTGAATTTCAAAAATACAACATACATGGTTGTCATTAAGATGTAAAATGTGGTTCAATGTGATTAAAATAATTTTTTGGTGAATAATAACTTTTATGTTTTTAATCACGATTAGAGGTAATTAGTGTAATTTAAGGTAAAATTTTGTTTTAATAATATGAAATGACCATGACACCTGTCCTACCCTTATTTGATGTGTCATGGCAGACCAATAAAATCCATGGGTAAACATAGGGACCCCATAGAGCCACTTTGGTAGGAAAATGTTATTAATAACTTTTTATTTAAAGTTAAAATTAAAATGTCTCAAACATGTGTTGATTTACTAAAACAATTTTTACATGGGGTGATAAAAGTAATATTTTTGACTATAAATATTAATTAGGAAGATAAAAATATTTACTACATAATTATATTTTTTTATAATTTTTATAAATTATATAAATTAAATTATTAATGACACCATGATGAGGTAGTTATTACGTCATTATTAAACGATATAAATAAAATGAAAAGATAATGTAAAATCTAAGACCTAAAATTGTCAAAAACCTATTGTATGGGAGGATTTGTAACTATTATCACCTTATCCTAGAAATATATAATTTGGGGACCTTTGAAATCCGAAAATCATTTTATAATATTGTAAAAGTTTATAACATTCCAAGAGTGCCCCTCCTCTCCTCTTATAAAAGTCCCACACCTCAACCACCTTACTCAAACCTCTCAAGACTTTGGCTCAGACAACCCCTGACCATTTTGTCTCTACACATCCCTATCTTATTCTTAGAACCCTCCCTTTTGGAAAAAGTATTTCCAAGGAAACCATTGAGCTCAAATCAAAAAGAGTTACCTGATTTAATGGTAGTGTCTTCTCTTGTGTTCTTATGTTTTATTTTGCTTCTACAACCCCCTAAACTGTTTTTATTCCTTTCTTTTGTAACAAAACCAGTATCTTCAATATACTTGGATTTTTTTATAAGAAGTATTATATCTACACTTACACACACCTTCGTCTAATGGTTAATGAACATACTATTTCTGTGGATGGAGAATTTATGCCTCACGAAACGATGATTGTTCAATCTTCTCTTAACACCTTTCATGGTGGCCATTATGATGTAACTATATTTTATATATGATATTAATGGTATTTATGTTTTCTATCTTCTTCTGTATTTTATATTTGAAAGATACCTTTATTCTTTGCATGTTGTGAAAATGTGATACTTTCTTATGAGGATGTGTGGACTACCGCCCCCTCAAGTGACGTGACTCGTTCATGCGATACATGGAATGTATACAGAATGAAATTAATGAACATTTTTGACCTATATAACATATATATTATAATTTAATTAAAAAATATATATATCTCTCATTTATTTTTAATTCCAATAATATAACAAAGAAATGAAAGTAGTGTTCATGCGTACGTATGGCCTACCATCACCATGAACGGTGCATTTCATTTC
This sequence comes from Viscum album, assembly GCA_963277665.1. Classification (NCBI taxonomy): domain Eukaryota; kingdom Viridiplantae; phylum Streptophyta; class Magnoliopsida; order Santalales; family Viscaceae; genus Viscum; species Viscum album. The sequence continues at coordinate 149,055,238 of OY728128.1, read as the reverse complement.
TTTTTATCTCCAAAAGTTATGAAGTTGTATAAAATGAATACGTACTGTATATATATGATATTTAATTAATTAATACTATTCTGGAGATTATTTACTTATAACTACATGGACTATCATTTTCAAACAAGTTCATTTTTTACTCATATAACAAACATCGAAAAAACGTCCGATATAAACTCACAATATTAACCTATTTTTATAACCTTATAATATGTGATATGAAATGAATAAGAATATTTAAAGGAGGTCCTTAATCAATTATAAATTGTCGAATGTTTATTATTCAGGAATATAAATAAACGAACAAGACAAGTCAGACTTGAGGTAAGGGATCCTACCCCTCTCTTTCTTTTTAAGTACACTCTTTTATGTCATTCCTTTTAAGCTCATATTTCGTATAATTGGGATGTTCTTTTATATTAATCTTACTATAAATTCTTATGTTAATATAATGAGATACCCTATTTTCCCTCATCAATCCATTTTTGATGTTTTGAGTGGCATCGTTAGGCTGTCGAATTTTCGTAAGAGATCCAACATCTCTCTTATTTTTTAAGTACTCTCCTTTATGTAACTTCTTTTATGCTCATCCTTTTTATGAAGGGGGATGTTATTTTATATTAATATTTCTATAAATTTTATTTTAATATTATGAGAGACCATATTTGATCTCATCAATCCATTTTTGGATGTTTTAAGTGGTGCCGTTAGGCTACCGAGTTTTCTTATGGAATTTTTCATCTCACTTTTATTGCCATGGGATTTATGCCACATTTTCCACCATTTCCTTTGAGTGGAGTATGTAATGACCATTATTATACTCATTGTGTAATATAGTTTCATTTATGGGTATTTACATCTTCATTTTCTGACCCTTATTCCATGGGGTGTACGTTTTGAAAGTTACCCAAATCGGTAAGGGGACCTTTCACCCCCACTTTTTAAAAGACTTATTTTTGTTATGTCTTTTAATTTACATATTATTGTGTTGGGATATGTTATTCTATGTCTTTATTGATTTAAATTTTATGTTCAAGTGATGAGATACCATTTTCTCTATCATCAACTCTTAATCTGAATTTATATGTGATGTCGTTAAGCTGTCGAATTTTTGCAAGGAATCTTCATAACCCAATTTCGATTCTTTGGGTTAAACTTTTACTCCATGAATATGTCATTCTATGAATATTTTTGAATGACCTCTGATTGTTTTAAAAATAATATGAAATTATATTTGGTCTATTCTATTGTCACACATTGTTATGTAATTGACTTTTCTTTAATCAAAGGATACCATCATTATAAGGGATTTAGTCTCAAATTACATTTCATTGAGACTTCATTGTTGTTATGTACCAATTCACTTTGTTATGGTGTATATACTATCCTTCAGAATATTATATCATGAATACCATTATTCTCATGATATTTTAATGTTTTTATTAAATGTTATTCCTTTAAAAGCATCAAAGTGTTATGGGACACTTTGATTCAAAAATCACTTTATTAAATAGTTTTGAAAATAGTTTGATAAATCATTGATTTTATCAATATCTTGAAATGATATATTGTGATTTCAAATGAAATTTTAATAGTGAAATGTTTATATATGTTCTATGATTTTTATAATGGTTCTTGGACATTTGACGGGTGGTTACGTGATGAACCATCTGACAGGTGGTGCCATGAATACCAGGATGGGTGGTTACGTTATAACCTCAAAGGCATTTGGTATGGAAGTCAGCCATATGTATATTTCATTAAGTATGTGTGGAAGTCGACCGCATGGTTATTCCATTTATGTATGTTTATGTCCCAAGTTACCATTATATGTTATGTGTTCTTTGTATGAGTTTTATGGTAATCTTTTGGTTACAAAAGGGTAAGTAATGTTATTTTATTCATTGAAGAGTTTTTTACTACTTCATAAAGGTGAAAAGTATTACATTGGTAAAGTACTCATGGTTTACTTGTTGTTTTTAAAAAACTAACAGTTTTCCTTCTTTGTGTATCTTTTACTGGGCTTTTTATGCTCATCCCAAGTTTTTGAAATGTTTTTCACAGGACATAAAGATGAATAGGGTCATGGATGGGATCAAGGGATGAAATTCAATCTAAAACATGGAACTAGACATGTTTCTTTTAAAGTGCTTTTTTTATTTATTGGAAACTTAGTTGAAGTGTCTACTATGTAATCTTTTTAGATGTAATATTTATGACCTAATTCTATAAAACTCTAAACCTGAAAAGATCATATATATGAATTATTCATTTAATTCATGATTAATTAATGTTTAAGGTTGGGGCCGTATAGTTGGTATGAGAGGTCGGTTTAGATAACTTTAGAGGATAGAGTGTTTTTTAAGAATAAATTGAATGTTGTGTATAACCACAATGGTTTTTATATTAGATAGTGTCATTGTTATTTTGAACGTTGGAATGAGTTTGAGATAACTTGGATAATTATATCCTAGTGTTTATCTTCCTCTTTAGTACCTGATGATTTTGTTTATATACTCACACTGACATTTTTTGTTTTAGTAAATGGATGGATCTAGGAGGCACCAAAGTGACAATGGTTTTGAAGGAAACTATGGTGGTTCTCTGATTAAGAGACTGGATGAAATGGGGGATTCAATGAGAAATCTCATTGTTTTCTAAACCAACCATCAGGAGTCATGATCAACCACTTGAACCATAGTGAGTTTTCTAATGCATCATGTATGAGAGAACCATCTCGTCATGGATGTTCGGGTAATGATTATAAAGGTAACCATTAGGGTTTATATGATCATTACTTTTGAGGTAATTATGGGTTACTATAAGTTATGATTGAATATGAATGACATGAGATAATATTGAGGTTAAATTATTTTATGGTTGTATTTGAATATTTTATCTCGTTTTGGGGAATGTTTTAATAATTATATAGTTTTGGAAAAAGGATAGAACATAGACCGTGTGACAACCCGTCGCGTCGGATAAAGCAGCAGGAATCAAACACACATCCAAAGTGTGACTTGTATTTATCGCCTACCACTGGACTACGTGAAGTCCCTGGTTAGTTTGACTAATTCTTTTTAGTTAGATGATTTTAGGAATCAATAGTATGTTTATTTTGGGTTATCTATGGAAATTATTGACCTATCATGGAGGATATGTGATTAGGTTAATTACTTTTCAATATGAAAATTTTAGATCAACTGATGTTATTCAGAGACAAGTGTAAATTTGAACCTTGGAAGACTATGGGACTAAATCCTTCAAATATTTGGGTTTCAATCGTAGTTTGGTTTAATTTTAAGAATTTTATGGGCAAATTTTTTATCGAATGATCCTCGTTGAACTTTGTGTTTTTTTGGACAAATTTTGAAGAATAAGAATATATTTTCTTTTTATAAAGGGTTATCCTTTTATGGATTATCTAATATTGTTCTAACAATTATGGTTTTGGTAATGGTCTAAAGACATGGGAAATATATAGTTTTCTTTTGTGGATTGGGTGAGTCTCAAGAAGGTGATTATAGTACTCTTAATGTGAACAATCCTTCCTAAATACTCATCATTTGGGGAAAGAATGAGTTTGTGTAAGAAATCTAGAAAAAGTTGAATGTCAACATGACAAGTAAGTATGTTTCGATAAGATCAAAAATAAATTCCTCAATTAAATGTAACATAAATAAAAAATGTTGACTATTAACATTTCCTACAGGGGAATCAAATATCGTTTAACCCATCACAAGTTTGTGATTTTATTATGGTTAACATTATCCTAAACATGTTTTCTCTCAATCTCCCTCAGAACATGACCCTTTGTTTTATTCCTCCATATCCATGTTTTTCTACATGGAATCCTATTATGGGTTCACTCGGGTGACCTTTGTACTTCGCTTTCATTATTTTAATGTGATAGTTTTAATGACTCTTGTTCTGATGTGGGATTTTCAATGAAGTTTTCAAGCACAATTTTAAAATTGCGAGGATGCAATTCACAAATGGGGGAAGTATAAAACACCCTAGGTAAATAAAGAATATTAAATTATTACATTTATCCATATTTGTGAGTAAAATATTAATATTACTTTAAAGGGAATGCTATGCTCGATGGCGTACCCAATACACAACAATGAGTTTCTTGGGAATCTTAGGTTGCACTCTAAAAAAAATTAATATTATTTTAAATGGTATTTAACGCCTATCCATTGTAATAGCAAGAATGAACAGAACTAACTAAAAAATGATTATATATGTTTATCAAATATTTTTACTTTTTAAAATAAATGTTACAATGTGAATGAATCCAATTTTAAGCGTAAATATTCTAATATTCTTTAAAAGGTCTATTAACCTCTTTTTGATGGAGAACCCCTTTTAAATCCATTTATAGACTATTTATATTTTATATTTGACAAAATAAAAATCTTTTTAGAATTGGGACATCCAAATTTACTTTGTATAAATTTATGGTTTTTTTTCTGATAAAGTTCATTTTTAATGAATAGTGTAAAATGTTGTAATTTAATTCAAAACCTCTTTTTAATATAATTTATTTACATGAATAGATTATCTTTTTAATTGGTTATAATGTTAAATTAGACTATATTTTTACCATTTAATCAAATAGCGGTCGTTGGAATTAATATCACTTTGAAATTGTACTTAAACTACTATCAATCCTTTGATTTATATTGTTTCATAAAAACATGATATTTGCCATGATAGTGGGAATTAATTATTAAATTGATTAATGTAACTTATATGTTTTTAATTTTTTATAATAGACATAATTTTTGAATTCAGAATATCAAATATAGCTTAGGTTGAGGTTTTTGTATTTTTCCGAACAATTCTATTTTTGATGAATAGTGAAACCACTAAGTGGTACTTAAAAAAAATGATTTTTCATTTAAATGAAATTTTACCACCTATGTGTTTTGAATGTAAAAAATCCTACATATATGGTTTTCATTATTATGTAAAATGTGGTTCAATGGGATTAAAATAATTTTTTTGTGAATAGTAACTTTTAAGTTTTCAATCACGATTAGAGGTAATTAGTTTAATTTAAAGTAAAAATAATGTTTTAGTAATATGAAATGACATTTAAACATGTCCTACTTTTATTGGATGTATCATGGCCGACCAAGAAAATCCATGGGTCAACTTGGGGACCCCATGGAGCCAATTTGGTAGAAAAATGACATTAATAACTTTTTATTTAAAATTTAAATTAAAATGTCACAAACATCTGTTTTTTTTACTAAAATTTTTTTTACATGGGGTTATAAAAGACATATTTTTCACTATAAATATTCATTATAAAGATAAAGAAATTTCCTACATCATGATATTTTTTTATATTTTTTATATATTAAATAAATTAAATAATTTATGACACCATGATGATGTAGCGATTACCTCATTATTTAACGATTTAAATAAAATGAAATGATAATGTATAATATAAGGACTACACTTGTCAGAAACCTATTGGAATGGTTAATTTCGTACTATAATCACCTTATCCCCGAAATATATAATTTTGGGACCTTTAAAATCCGAAAATCATTCTATAATAATGTAAAAGTTTATAACATTCCAAGAGTGCCCCTCCTCTCCTCTTATAAAAGGCCCCCACCTCTACCACCTTACCCACACCTCTCAAGCCATTGGCTCGAACAACCCCTTCAATTTTGTCTATCCAAATCCCTCTATTACTCCTAGAAGCCTCAAATTGGGAATAAGTCTTCCAAGTAAGCCTTTGAGATCAAATCAAAAAGAGTTACCCGATTTAAAGGTAGTGTCTTCTCTTGTGTTCTTATGTTTTATTTTTCTTCTCCAAGCCCCTAATTTTTTTATTAAATTCTTTTCTAACAACACAAATATCTTTAATATACTTGGATTTTGTTATAATAAGGATTCTATCTACACTTACACACACCTTCATCTAATGGTTAAAGAACATATTGTTTCTGTGGATGGCGAATTTTTGCCTCATGAAACAATGATTGTTCAATATTCTCTTAAAACCTTTCATGGTGGCCCTTATGATGTAACTATATTTTATATATGATATATATGGTATTTATGTTTTCTATATGCTTCTGTATTTTATATTTAAAACATAACTTTATACTTTTCATGTTGTGTAAATGCGATAATTTCATATGAGGAAGTGTGGACTACCGCCCCCTCAAGTGATGTGACTCGTTCATGCGATACATGGAATGTATAAAGAATGAAATCAATGAAAATTTTCGAACTATATAACATATATATTATACTGGAATTATAATATATATATATATATCTCTCATTTACTTTTAATTCCACTAATATGACAATGAAATGAAAGTAGCGTTCATGCGTATGTACGGCCTACCGTCTCCATGAACGGTGCATTTCATTTATTTTTATCTCAAAATGTTATGACGTTGTATAAAATGAATATGTACCGGATATATATGATATTTAAATCATTAATACTATTCTGGAGATGATTTACTTATAACTACATGGACAATCATATTCAAACAAGTTCATTTTTGACTCATGTACCAAACATCGATAAAAACGTCCGATATGAACTCACATTATTAACCAATTATAATAACATTATAATATATGATATGAACTGAATAATGATATTTAAATGAGGTCCTTAAAAAATTATAAATTTACCAAAGTTTATTATTCAATAATATAAATAAACGAACAAGACAAGTCGGACTTGAGGTAAGGGATCCCACCGCTCTCTTTCTTTTTAAGTACACTCTTTTATGTCATTACTTTTATTCTCATCATTATTATGATTGGGATGTTATTTTATATTACTCTTACTGTAATTTTTTATGTTCATTTAATGAGAGACCATATTTTCTCTCATCAATCTATTTTTGACGTTTTAAGTGGCACCGTTAGGCTGCCGAATTCTCTTAAGAGATCCAACCTCTCTCTTTCTTTTTAAGTACTATCCTTTATGTCACTTATTTTAAGATACTATTTTTTATGTTGGGGGATGTTATTTTATATTCCTATTTCGGTAAATTTTATGTTAATATGGTGAGAGACCCTATTTGATCTCATCAATCCATTTTTTGATGTTTTAAGTGCCACCGTTAGGCTGCCGAGTTTTCGTAAGGGATTTTTCATATCAGTTTTATTCTCGTGGGATTTATGCTTAATTTTCCAACATTTCCATTGAGTGGTGTATGTAATGACAATTATTATACTCTTTGTGTAAAATAGTTTCATTAATTGGTATTTACATCTTCATTGTATGACCCTTCTTACATGGGGTGAACGTTTCGAGTGTTACCCAAATCGGTAAGGGGACCTTTCACCCACATCTTTTTAAAAGACTTATTTTTGTTATGTCTTTTAATTAAAATTTTATTATATGTGGATATATTATTCTATATCCATATTGATTTAAATTTTATGTTCATGTGATGAGATACCATTTTCTCTCTCATCAACTCTTAATCTGAAATTATAAGTGATGACGTTAGGCTGTCGAAATATTGCATGGGAACTTCATAACCCAATTTGGATTCTTTGGGTTAAACTTTTACTCCATGAATATGTCATTCTATGAATATGTGTGAAAGAACTCTGATTTATATACACTTAATATAAAATTATATTTGGTGTATTCTTTTGTCACACATCGTTATGTAATTGATTTATCCTTAATCAAAGGATACCATCTTTATAAGGGATTTAGTCTCAAATTACATTCAATTGAGACTTCATTATTGTAATATGCCAATTCACTTTGATATGGTGTATATACTATACATCATCATATTATATCATGAATACCTTTATTCTCATGATATTTTAATTATTTGATTAAATGTTATTCATTTAAAAGCATCAAGTGGTATGGGACACTTTGATTAAAAAATCTCATTATTAAATGGTTTTGAAAATAGTTTGATAAATCATTGATTTTATCGATATCTTCAAATGATATATTGTGGTTTAAAATGAAATATTAAAAGTGATATGTTTATATATGTTCTATGATTTTTATAATGGTACATGTACATTTGACAGGTGGTTACCTAATAAACCATATGACGGGTGGTGCCGTGAATACCAGGACGGGTGGTTACCTTATAACCTCCAATTAATTTGGTATGGAAGTCGGCCATATGGATATTCCATTAAGTATGTGTGGAAGTCGACCGCATGGTTATTCAATTTAAGTATGTTTATGTCACAAGTTACCTTTATATTTAATGTGTTCTTTATATGGGATTTATGAAATCATTTGGTTACAAAAGGGTATGTAATGGTATTTTATTCAGTGAAGTGTATTTTTCTACTTCATAAAGGTTAAAAGTATTACTTTGGTAAAGTACTCATGGTTTACTTGTTGTTTTTGAAAAACTAACAGTTTTCCTTCTTTGTGTATCCTTTATTGGGCTTTTTATACTCATCCCAAGTTTTTGAAATGTTTTCCCCAGGACTTAATGATGAATAGGGTCAAGGATGGGATCATGGGAAGACATTCTATCTAAAACATGGAATGAGAAATTTTTATTTTTAAAAGTTTTTTTTTGTGGAAACATAGTAGAAGTTTCTACTATGTAATCTTTTGAGATGTAATAGTTATGTCCTAATTCTGTAAAAATATAAACCTAAAAAGACCTTCTATGTGAATTATTCATTTAATTCATGATTAAGTAATGTTTAAGGTTGGAGCCTTATAATTATAATAACAATTGATGACCACAAAGGAATAATAATATGGAAAAAATATTGAATTCATCATTTCCATTAATATTTTTCATTGGATCACTATATAAAAAAATATTAAAAAGTACTTGTATAGAACATAAATTATCTCAATATATGATTGCGAATTTTTAACAGGCCTCACCCAAAATTGATGATAAAATCACCACACATTAATCATTTTGAAAAATACGGTTCCCTGTAATTGGTTAAAAAATAATTGATAGAAGGAATAATAATGATATTATTCATTGAATAATTGTTCATTGTATTTTTAACTATAAAAAATCATAATAAAATAGTACACTTGATGAGTATAAGGTGACATAAACACTAGAAGAATTATAATATAAATAAATACCTTTTTCTTAAGGTCTAATACAATAACATTTATCTCTTTATAACCTTAAGGATACATCTTTTAAGGTTGGATTAATATGGAATCCATGCCTAGTATAAAATCATTTATGAAATCATTCACCCTCTCTCTATCACATGTAGAACATCATAAATTCTAAATAATATAAATTATATTTCAGGTCATGAACATGATGAATCACTATCCCATTATTTTCCTCATCATCTAAAACCTAATAGGCCAACATATGTTAAATCAACCATAATTTCCAAATCTTAGAAGCCATATTGGAATCCTCTATATAAAATTCATTGAAATTGACACTGTAGTGACCCTCAGGTTTTAAAAATCATAACTATCATAAATATTATTTATTGAGTTCTCAATATCAAGTCAAAATAAATCCATATAGGGAATAAAAAAATTCAAAAAACCAACTAACATGAATAATTACTATAGATAAATATATTTGTTGATAATAATTGAATAATATATAGATATCTGAACATCTTATGGTTCCACCACTTGGTCATATCCATAGAAAACACACACTAAATTTACACTAAAATGATCGGTATATCATCAGCAAACATGGACGTTATATATAACTAATGTGTGATTGTATAAATAAATAATATTAATTGATATATGAATAAAACTTTTCTATTTGATAACAAGATATTATCATAAATATGATTCCTTATCATAGCCTTCCTATCCCATGATACCCAGAGGAGAGCCACTCTATATGTTTTATCATTACCACCTTATCACCTAGAACTGATGAAAAAAAATTCCAACTACTACCCAATGGAACATGACAAATCCATATATAAATCCAAATATCTAACCATATATTTATCCAATATATATGATACAATAGAATTACTAAAAGTATTATAGGTTCCTATAATAATACATGATTTAAACTACACATGTATATTCAATCTATGTGGTCATTTATTCACCCTAAAAATAAATAATAATAAGAATATAGAGTGTAATGATATTCTGATATTAGTGAGAAATAACCAAGAAAATATTTTTTATCACCAATTTGGAGAGAATAATCAATACACATCATTCATCTACAAAACAATAAAATCTCAAAATTTATGTAAAAAACAAAAAATAATAATTTATTTCATTAGTGGGGATTGAATCAATAATAAGGGAATTTATTATTATGACAACTCAAAACATTTAACATCATCAGTTAAGGATTTATTTTATAACGATAGAAATAATTAAATATAAAAAGAATAAATTCCATTGTGTCTCTATGTAAGTAGATACATATCACAATAAAATGAGAAATATACCTAATGAAAAGAATTAAAACTCTATAACATAACAATATAATTTCATTGATATTATAAAATTTCATGAAAAACACATCAATTTTATATATGAAATGCATGCGATATATTGTATTTTAAGTGAACAATAAATGAATAATAAGATGAATTTTTTTTAAGTGAGACAACTTTCATTCAACATTACAAAACAAGATTGACAATCACATACATGAACATCGAAACATAATATACGGTGATTATATGATTGAAAAATAAGAATATGAAAACATCATAAAACATTATATTTGATGAATTTATTAATTCTAAATATTTATATATAATAACATATTGTCCCAGCGATAACGTCTCTTGAATAACACATGGTAATTCATGATATAAAAAATTTACCCAATTCATTATATGTATATATAATTCCTTGTCCACCCACAATATTTATATCATGAACATAAATTTGTGTGCCACAATAATCACCGAACAAAAGTGTAAATTTAATCAAATTAAATCTCATGATTAATTATTGTATGTTACTCAAATTGTATTCTCTAATCAATGATATATAGGATCAACTAGTTAAACAACACTGATTAGAAATGAGGAATATTATTAAAAACAATAATTACCAGCATTGGAAATATTTTGGAAATTTGGAAAACATAATAGGTGTACATAAAGGCATTTTTTAGGATTTAATGTGACTGAACAATGGTCTATCATTACATATGGATAATAAGGATAGTAATGGTGAATGTAAAAACAAATTTCATCACAATAAATTGAATATAAAAATTCACGTACAAAGAATGTACATGAATGAAAATTAAACGGAATGATCCCCTTACCTTATGTTTCCCAATATTGAAATTTTGGGGGAGATTCTTAAGATCATGGGTATATAATGGGATAGATTTTCTAAGGGATATGATGATAAGAAACCTGATAAATGGGATTCAAGTGAAGGTAATTGTAATTATTGTGGGTATTTATAGAAAAATATATGGAGTTTTTTTTATAAAATTAAAAATGAATGTTTTTGACTTTATTGGATATAATAATAAAAACCTGAATCAAAATGATGGGGGTTTTCCATTTTTTAAGAAATGGGAGTGTGTTTGTAAATTATATTTTGATAATTTTCAGACTCCTTAATACAGAAACACTGATTATGTACATTTTATTTATGTTAGTAATGTTTTTTATAATATTAAATTTAATACATGTTTTGGTGGATTCTATAGTGGCTCATAAAAATAATCAAACAAATAAAAAATTAGTTTGAAAAATGATTTTCATTAAATTCCCACTATTTCATTTGTTAAATCACTTTTCATATTTTATGATGTTATAATAAATTTTTTATATGAATACAATGTTTAGTTATTTCATAAAAATACCACAATCAATATTTTATGAAAAATTCACAACCCTATATTTTCTAAATACAAATTTTAAAAATAATAATTATTTTAAAATTTAATTACTAAATGTTTTAAATACATTTTTAATAAAAATGACCATTTATATTGAAATACTACTTCTTATTATAATTATAAAATTATGAATATTATAAAAAAATAATTTGAGTAATTAAATTATTATTTAAATGGTATATAAATGATTATTCAATAATACATATATATCTTGATTTTATTTTTTTCCAATTTTTATAATTTATCATAAATTGGGATTTAGTTAAAATGATATATTTTCTCACAGATATTCAATTTTCATTAATTCATATAAATATGTAATTTTGGCGACCATAATATTTATTCATTTATATATATAATAATAATGAGTGAAAATAAATATAATTATTATCTATTTATTGTGAAAATTTCTAAATTCAAACTATTAGGTTACAGATTCAAAACACCTTATTACAATAGAATATGAACTAATAGTGAGATTTTGAATTGTGGTACATACATAGGGTGGTTAAAAAAATTGGTTTTGATCCATGATCTAGATAATCCTAAAATTGTAATGTATATGGTTTATCAAAAGTATTAGTTGTGGAATATTTACTTGGTATTGGTTGAGTTGATGGCATTATAATTCAATCTCCATCAGATGATCTGAGAAATGGGGTTCATACTGAATAATCATATTATTCAAGGAAATCATGTGCAACATCTTTATAAAATTTAAAACCTTATAAGGATTAATATATACTAATATTAATTTTTACTATAAAATTTTAATATTATCAACGGTAATGATATTTCATTTTATTTTTTTTCAAATGACATATATTTTACAATTCAACAAAATATACAATTAGTGCATTTATTTAAAAAACTTCATTACTTAATATCTACTTTTCATATTCAAAATGGTATTTCATTTATAAAATTTTTGGACATAACATTATATCCCCTTAAAATATTTTAAACTCAAGATTTTATTTTTTTTATATAAAACCCGAAGGGATAATTTTATTTCATCTCCAATTTTTTTTCCCATGTTCCCAAATATTATATTTAGGTTTTATAGAGAAATTAAACAAGGATATTTTTACTATTTTTTGATATTTTTATGTATTCTAATATCATTAATGATTATTATTAACATCAATGTTCATTCTTGATGGTTAGAACCTCTGTATTCATTTCATGTGGGAGGGGGAAGTGGGTAAAACAATAGGATATGTACATAGACCACATCCAAAACATGAGATATATTAGATGGTAATTCTAGTTAATTTGAAAAAACATTTACGTGATCATTGATATCAATGGGTTTGATGTATGTGGTACTATGATTTCCCTTTTTTACAAAAGGATTGTATGTCTTCTAATGTGAAAATTGAAGGAAAACCTTATCTCAAACATCATAATAAATTTCTTTTTAATATTGTCTGTGTTTATTTTCTATACACATAACATAGATTTCATTTGATGTTGAAGGTTTTTGACCTTATGTGTCATGTTTTTTATAATACCAGAGCCCCTAAATTTATTCCCTCTACCATCATCTATGTTTGTTGGAGTCGGACCCGTCTTCTAATATAGTGCATAATGTTATTCTATTTGAATACTATAATAGAGAACAATTTTTATTTTCGAAATACACTAGTGGAAGGTGTTCTCTTAAAATTCATTTATGTTAATTGAATATGATCTCAACATAACATTCAGAGTATGGATTGTACTATATTACTATACATCCATATGTGGTGGCTATTGGAACTAAAATGCAACACAATATAGAATTATTATAGGGGATTCATTTAATATATGAGTTAAACCATAGATGTTGGTCCAATATTATAGATATTAGTTTTAAATGAATTATTAAAACATATATTTTGCATATTTTCTTGTTATATTTTCCTTATAAAATTGTTCATCTATTGAATTGAAATTCATATACCTTATAATAAAATGAAATGCAACCCAAATGGAGTTATCATCACTATATGCATAGGTATTCCTATCAATAAATTTAGGTTATGGTTTCCCATTTCTAATATTCTATTGAAATTGGTTGCATCATACACTTAGACTTATTCCATTAGATGATGAATTGTTATAATACCAATCCTCTAGATACAAATTCTTTAATATATAAATTATTTCTTCCAACTGTATATGTTTATATAGATCTTTGTACATCGTAGTTCATAATTTACTAAAGGATAATTATTATCTTTGTGAATCATTTATGTTCCCTCTCTAGTAATAGTATTTATTGGGCATAAATCTGGGTTTTAGTCAATATTAATCCATAATTAATAATGTTAAACTCAAAAAAAATGTTTCTTTAATTTTCCATAGCTACTTATTTTATTTTTTGAATATTTATTTCCAATACAATATAGATAGTTTAGTAGTAATACTAGTATGTCAAACATAATGTTCATATAATGATTATCATGTTTATCAATTGAATCAATATGAATATTGTATCCACTTCAATCCTCATCATGGATGGGGTTTGTGTGACCCTTTCATCACAGATCATATTCCATATTATTTATATAAATTTTATGGAAATTGATCTAAATTTCATAATCCATGATTAGTTATATCCACCTTCATTGGATCATATTAATCATCTTTAGTGTTAATATATACTTGAAAATATTATGATTTATAAATATGATAAAATTTTCCACAACAAAGATAATGTCAACAAATAATTAATGAATAGATTACTATCTTCATTTCCATATCTTTAGAGGAGTAATAATTCTCATGAAACATTAATTTTCTTTAGTAATTCTATCATATAAAAATATTTTAAATTAACTTTTATTTGGGAATGTGTTTATTATTTTTTATGAAATATAGTTATTGAAAAAACAATAAATTATTTGGTTATTTTGAAATTTTAAATCATATCATTGTTAAAAGAATATTTTGAATTATATCCATTAATAATATATCATTTAAAAAATGGGTATTTTAATTAATATATATATTTATATATATAGGTTTGTGATAAATTGAAATGGATACATTTGGGAGAGTAGGTAAGCTTGACGAATAAGACTATTCCATATGAATACCATTTACGAGAGCATTGTAGGGTGATAGATTCACATGGATTTCTCAATCATCAAACACATGTGATGATTTAGAAAAAAATCATGGATGAAACTGTTTATAGAAGAATTTTTTTCTTATCATGATCATTATCCACATCAGGTTTTTCATACCCCCCCAAAAAAATATATTGATCGTACACATTACCATTTGGCCATTTAAGAGTGTAATAAATAAAATTTATCGAAACTCAAATAGTGTGACTTTTTATATTTATTTATTTTTAATTTATCAATGATTACATTCATCTTTATATAATGAATCTTTTGTTAATATAAAAATATGAGTTTGAAAAAAAAATTATTTTGATAAAATGAACACTAATTTTATTTTTGGGATATATATTGATTCAATCAAGGAACTTTATTGATGAGTTTTATAATTTTTAAAATAAATATGTTTTAATTAAATAATATAATTAATTAATATTTATTAATTATAAATAATAATATATATTCATAGTTTCAAATGTTACTATCCCAAGGGATAAAAATTATAATTGATAAAAACATGTATTTTTTAATAAATGCTTTAATTAATTTAGACTTTAATTTTCTCATTATTATAATTTTTTAGAAATAAAATATATATTAATTTTTAAATCACCACATCAAAATTACTCAACTTTTAATTTTCATATTTTTCACAGACAATCACTTTTTAAGGTCAAAATATTATATGATTTTACTATACAATGTAAATTTTGACATCATAATGACCCAATGTTTTTGTAATATATGACCAAAATTTTATTCACATTCATTTATATGTATCCAATTAAAAAAATTTGGTAATTTGATTAATTTTATAAAATGTTTATGAACACTCCAAGAACACATATTATATATTATGGATTTATAATCCATTTCATATGAAAATGACTCAAAACCACATCAACAATTTTATTATATTATTTACCTCAATTCTGAAAAATATATAATATTTAGAACCAATAAATATTTGATTAAATCAAGGGAAAAAATGTTATGGTTTCTTTATTACATTATTTTATAGATTATAAATCCATTTTATTGAAAATAATAAATTACAACCCACTCATTTTTTACAAAATCCCACAAAAAAAATTATAATTACCAATTAAAATATAATTGTGAAATTACTCACCCACTTAGTCTCAAAATCCCTCCCAATTTTCACACATTATATCAAAAAGATCATCTAAAGATTTTAGCAATATCCACCCATGAAACTAAATCCTCTCATTAACAACAATATTCCAGAACCATTCATTCCTTATACCATTATATTAAAAAATAGAATTGGAATAAATTATTAAAAATAAATATTGAATATTTTTTTATTTACAATTTTTTATAGGCCCCATTACATATCATTAATACCTCCATGAGTCTCTGAGTACCCGTTTTATGTCACCAAAATATTCCTGGGATTTTACTTAAAAAACATTTGGTTTATGAACACTCATACCAATTTCCACTCATGGTTATTAACATTTATGTTCATATAACATGTTTATTGGGGAAATCAATTTATTTTATCCCACTTCACTTCGTCATTTGATTTAATATGTTGAAATATGATCATATGTTTAATGATCTATGAGGAAAACTTATGAATATGAATGATATTAAAGTGATGGGTTGGTCTATAATTACATAGATGTAAAATGCAATTCATACTCTTTTAATCCCAGGATATTATAGTATGGTGAAATAAAGTGAACCCTATCCATAATATGTTATGTTTTAATTACGTTTAACATTTAATTATTTATATTATTCTATTTGATACATTGTTTTCCCATTACCTTTTTCTTATATCTTATCATCTGGTATCACACATCAATGTTCATTACAATGATTCTCAATATATTTAAATACCATTTAAATTATTATCCAATTAAATTACATAATTTCTTCATTTTATTATTTTTTATTACCTTTCAAGAATTTATAGTACACCTATTTCTTATGTATATCCCCATGTTATCCATTGTAGTTTTAAAAGTATGATGAAATTTTAGGGCACATTTTGGATGTTAACAAAAATATAATTGTATCATTGAATCTTATAGACTTAATATTTTCAATATTTATAAATCATGATATATTATTTTTTTTAAATGAAGAATTATTATAATGGTTTTTAAATGTTTTTTTAGTATTTCTCTCCCTCTCTCATGATTTAATTTGATTGATTATATTTTTTATTTCAATGTTGTTTGTAGTGATGAATTTGATGTTTTGAAAAGGAAATTTATTACATGACCTTTGATATGTCAACCAAATTAGGGAGAACCATTCGAGGGACTTTGTGATGCATCAAACCAAGAAGATAGAGAATTATTTTCTCACAGATTTCATGGTATGCCACAAGTCATTTACTAAGCCTCAAGAACTATGTAAATGGATCAATTTAATTACACAACCATGGAAAAGGTGTTTTATCCTTTTTATTCTTTGGAATCATTAATATAATATCTTTGTGGAATTAATGTCTCTATACATTCTGATCATGTATCTCTTTTTTACAGGAAAGAGATGGAAGAATATAAACAGAAGATAGTGGGATGGATTTCACTACTGTTGGGATACAAATTAGAAATAAAGGATGTGAAGGGATGTGAGAACCAAGTTGATAATAATTTGATAAGACCACCAAACACTGCTAAAGCTGAAATTCTACAAAGAGATTCATTCATTATTCATCTTCTAAGAGAGGAGAAGATATGTATTTTATGAGAAGTTGCTTTTATGGAAACATGTTCAATTATATGGTAATATATATGCTCTTATCTCCTTTGAATAATGAAAAAATTCATAAACTAAAAGCTATATTTAAAAATTAAATTTGTGAGGATCCAATTATTTAGAGGATTTTCAATGAACATGTGATAAGAAGTTGTTTTCATAATTGTGAAATTTTTTATGTGTTCTATGTTTTTACACATAATATTTTCAGGTCAACTTTAGACCTCAAATTACAACATGTATGGTTTTAGAATGTATACTTTATTGGTGTGCCTTCTTTAAATATTCTCATTAATATTAAAAAAAGTGTAAAATTGTAAATTTTCTTGAAAAAATTAAAAGAGAAATGAAATGCTATAATAGAACATTAAATTTTTTAATATATTTGATGTCAGTTAGATGGATTTTTTGGGACCATTTTCAATGTTTTTTGAAAATATTTTATTCTTCTTACAACTGATTATATTTTAATATGGGTCGAATAAAAAGACATCAAGACAAATAATGGAAAATGTGGGTTTTATTTTTTTAGGGATAACATATTTTTAAGGATTTGTGTTCCTATATCCATTATCAATGATAATGGGACTCTCTTTTGTAATCGGATAATGGAGACTTTATGGACATATGGTAGGGTTAATAATATAACATCTACTCCAAATCAACCATAGAAAACGGTCTTGTTCAAGTTACTAATAGTTAATTCATAATAATTTATATGACCACTATTAAATAAAGTATTATGTATTGGATCCAATGGTTGGAAGAAAAATTATTTTATTACATGATATCTTACAATACCTCCATTATAATGATACCTTATACACTGATTTGTGGGAAATTATTTCACATAAATGTGGAATTGGAGAATAAATCATAATGGGATGTTTTTAAGATGACATTGGATCTTGAAAGCACGAGAAAATATAGAAGATTATTACTACAAGAGAAAGCGGAAAGTAGAAGGAAGAAAATTGAAAATTCAGGTATTTACAAAGACAGAAACATGGTGCATCATGATACCCATATTCAGCCGATAGAATTCAATCCTAGAGACAATGTGTTATTATTCGACTGAAGACATAAGATGATTCTATGTAAAATTAATTCTAAATGGAAGCTACGTTTATTTTTAATCATATATATCCTTTATGGGTTCAGTATATTGTGATTTATGTAGAGTATGGTCCATTCATTGTTAATATAAATAGGTTGATGAAACTACATCAAACCAACCCATCAAATCTAATGGATGATATCACACTCTTAAAATATGCATAATAATAAAATAAATTAGTTCGTACCACTCATATACACTTTCTTGTAGTTGTGATTTATATTCAAATCATTTGGCATGTAAAATCCATATGAATTAATTTAGTAAAATACATCA
This sequence comes from Viscum album, assembly GCA_963277665.1. Classification (NCBI taxonomy): domain Eukaryota; kingdom Viridiplantae; phylum Streptophyta; class Magnoliopsida; order Santalales; family Viscaceae; genus Viscum; species Viscum album. The sequence goes on along the minus strand of OY728128.1, from coordinate 149,036,144 downwards.
TTTTAGTGTCATGGAGGGATTCTTTTTATTTTAGGATCTTTAAAATAAAATCAATTTAAAAAAAGAGTAGTTTTCTAATTTTAGTGTATTTTTTTTAATTTTTTTAACATTTTTAGTGTAAATTAATAACATTAAATATTTATAATCACTTGTTAAAGAGTCAACCAATTTATTCCAAGTAACTGTTATTAAATAAATATTAAAAATGGATTAATTTCATGTTATTTCATCAGAAATTTTATTAAATATACTCTAATTTTTTAATATCATGCAACATCATACTATATATATTTGGAATCACAATCCCTTGAGGATTATTAACCATTTTTATTATATTCTACAAATTCAACTCACTTATTTAGAGAACCAAATGAATCTTTTTTTACCATAATTTGATTTTATTTCTTTTCAAATAATGTGGCATTGATGTACTTTTTTTAAATGATTGGGGAATTTATTCATTTTTTAATCCTCCATTAAAAGAGAATAAATTTATTTCTAGCCCACCTTGTAAATTTAATCATCGTATACCTTTGAATAAATGAATATCCAATTATGTTAGCTACATTACAAGCCAATTTTCCCAACCCAAAATATTAATGATGTGAAATTATTTAATCTAGTTGTAATTAAGTGTGGTGGATGCTATCTTGTACTGTGATAACTCATTTTATTAATCATTCAGTGGGAAATAAAATATTGATTATATGTGTTTTCTACTAAAAAATTATTTTGTTCAAAATTTTTATTCATTTGAAACAATAATGACAACAAAAGATGTGCCATTCATCTACTTTAATGAAAAAGCATGTTTGAGATGTTAACAATTTATTGTACTGAATTAATAAATAGTGTTCACCTTCATTTAGATATCAGGTCTATGGAGATTATTTTATAATAATGGTAGTGAAAGAAGATTCCATTCTATAGTTAAAATTAAAATGTTTAAATTTTTATTCAAAAAGATCTAAGCCCTCCTCATTATTCTTCAGAATTTGTTAACCTAAATATATAACAACTAAAATTCATTGATGAACTATACAAAGTCCTCACGATAAAAACATATCATTGTGTCAAAAGGGAGGAAAATTATGAATTTATCAATCCTATGGTGACTCATTCATTGGTTTGGATGTGAAAATCCATGAGGAAAATGGGAATTCCTGCGATGATAGAAAATTAATGGGAGGTATGTGTTTTGTGTGATAGTAGGAGAAAGGAAGAGACAATATATTGAATGTTCTGGATTAAGAACATTGACTAATGGTTGTTGATGAGGAATTATATCTTTTTTATTTTTGGTATAGAATTGGTGGATCTCTTTAGCTATTGATCTGAATATTCTATTATTTGAATTTGATATTGACTTTTCCAGTAGTCCAAGTTCTATATATGGGGGAATTAATAGAGTAAATATTTAAAATAACATTTTATGTGTGTTAAAATTATTTAATCCCTAATAATAAATCTCGATGTTCTTATTTTCATTATTTTAGTATTTTTGAGGAATTTTGGGATTAATTTTGAAAAATGTTTAATTCTATAAATTTATCAATTTTTTGGATATTCTATATTTTCATCAAAGCCTTTACATTTTTCATTCAAATGTACTGGTTCATTTTTTAGCATTTACTTGTTCTTGGGGTCAAATTTTTTATTCAATACCATGATTAATTTCGACACACAATGTTCCATAAAAATAAATCTAGTGGAATGTATTTTATGAATGAAAAAATGGACACCACATCATTTATTGAAGCATATATCAGCCTATATAATTGAATATGAAGTGATTATAACATTATTGGAATGTGGAATTCGAGATACATCTGTTCTGTAAATTTCATGAGTAAATTTGACCATTTTGTTATCCATTCAATACCCTAAAATGATGTTAGATGAGAAATATCCTCAGGAAGAACATTCCCCCCTCAATAATTAGAGAATAACGCATCAGAAACATTTCCAAATCGATAGATAAATTTTGATACATTCACAAATGATAGGGTAATAACATTTGTAATACAAAATATTATGGTTCCAAACATAACTATTCAAAATGGTCTCAATCATTATGAGTATTGAATCCCGAGGGAAATAATTACTCCCCTAAAGCTATAAATATGTGTGTTTACACCCATCTAAGGGTGTTGGTGAGGATGGTTAAAGAGGGGATGTTCTGGAAAATTTTATTCATGCATGTATGTATACTTCTTATTTTATTTTTTCTTATTTTCATTATTCTAACATTTCCCACATTCAACTCTGCTACCATTCCAATTGAGGGGTAAAAAATTTGAGTGATTAGGAAAGGGGTATTTTTTCATTTGTAATGTCAATGTCTTGTAAATAAATAAAAAACAATATTTTCCTATTGAATGATTTCTATTTTTAGTAAAGTTTAATTCTCTTATTGGGAATTTATTTTTGGAATTGGTTTCATTCATTGTTTATATATTTGGTTGAATAAATTTAAACTCTCTCCAATTAGTGTAGTTTTTGTCGTTTGAGAAGACTGTGTTAGGTGATGAGTGTCTAGCAATCATTGGAACATGTATTGAACTAGTGTATCATTTCTAAATTGTTATAGATCAATAATTCCTGGTCGAGACTTGCAATAGTTTTTTGGTATATTTTATGATCTTCCTTGGGCATAGAACTAGGTTCCATTTCATTCATAAACCAAGTGTGATTAATAACTATATAGAGGAGTCTCTCCTTTATCATTATATAAGAAGAGGGGTTGAATGATATTTATGACAATGATGAAATTGTAAATTGTGATCCTACACTTACCATATCTTTCTCCTTATCCATTAGTTTTCATTCAATATTTATATCTTTATGATTTATTTTTAACTCAAAAAAAATAAATAAAATAACATATACATCATTATCATATTTAAGTGACAAACATGATTGTTGTGGGATACTATATAACTAAAACCTATTTTAACCACTAAAATGAATTTCATAATAGGAAATAATTATTTTCATCACACCCCATGACAGTCACGTGTGAAAACATGGCTCTATTTACGAGGATTTTTTGCCAATATGTTTTTATTTTTTTCTCACATTCTTTTATCTTTTCAATTTTTTTCCTCAAATTTTCTTGACTAGGACCTGAGACATTAACCATTTTCCATTAGATTTAGAAATTGAATAAAAAATTGAAAATACATAGATATATTATTTTCAATCAAAATTTGAGGAAATTTAACTTTCACATTTGAGTGGACCTTCATATATTCACTTTGAGCCTATCACCATGAATGGAAATCCGAACCAAATACATAATGGCTAATGTGCACGATAATTACCTATTCAATAAATTCAACTTATCCTACATGATTTTCAAAATAATTTTTAGATTAATATTACCAGGATAACATTTTTTAAAAATTTCATGGCTTTTTAGGTGAACATTCAAATAATCATATTATAGTGTTCACACATTTCTGCAGTACTTTCAGACACCATGGAGTAGCTTAGCAAGTGGTAAAATTGGAGGAATTACTATTTTAATTAGAAAGAGTTTCTGATAAATGTTTGTATGGTCTAAAACTAGAATATTAACTTTATTGTAAAGACTATGTCAATTACTTAATTCAAATAATCATTCCCACATCTAGGTGCATGACCATAAGAAATAATATTTATTCCATCAGACAATCATCTATAGAAACAATTTATGATTATTGGGAATGATTTAAACATATATTTTCCAACAGCCCACATTAGGCCATTTAGAGGCATCAAGTTATTTTTTTACATTATCATGGATTAATAGAAATTGAAAAAAACATTCTTAATGCATAATCTAAAGTATCATTGACAGAAATGTAACCAAAAGAAGCTAAGGGATTGATTGAAATGATTTATCATAACTCACAATAGTTTGGTGCAACAAGTAATGGTACAGGTTGGATTCCTGAGCTATGAATTTATTATCCGCCACAATTATCGGAAAATAATATATATTATCTAACCGCTTATTTAGATTTATTTCCCTGAAGAATGTGAGTTTCAAACAAGCATCATCTAAGGAATGTGTTTTATACACATCTCCTAATAATTTCACTTACCAGTGTTCTAAAATACATGGAATGGAAAAATTTGATGAAGAATAATAACTGAGTTAGTTGTAACAATGAAAAGATGAAGAGTACCTAGTAATTTATCATATGGTATTGTAAATCAGCAGAATAAAGCTAGACCACATAACCAAAACCAGTTCCCAAACCAAATCCCCTTCAAACAAAAATTCCAAAACCCACCACCATTTTAATAAAATATAACTTAAATCCATCATTATGATAACTATTCAAACACATTTCTATGAGCATGTTAGCATCTATCCACCATAACATAACCTTTTTTGGAGCATCTATAATCCATGTATGAGGGCCTAGCAGATAAGGATGATAAACTAGAAAACTTGGTTTGAAGTCATATGGAAATAATGTCCACAAACAGAGGAAAACATCCTTACCAAAATATACCAAACTCAAAATAAAATGTTATAATGATAAAGAAATGAAGTGGAACGTATCTCACACCATTAATATCCCGTGATAAGATACAAAACCACCAGAGTGTATAGATAATGATGTTGGAAACTCTAAAAATATGATAAAATACACCATGTAGAAGAAAAGATAGAGGATGGGGAGAAGGATAAGTAAAGTAGGAAGATATAGAAAACACCATTAAAATTAAACAATTGTATAAGATATACATAACTCCCTCATTTAATTCATGTATGATTGAATAAAATAGATTTTAGAATATATAACTTCACAAAGAAATTCTAAACACCTTCTATAATTCAGGAAATAATATTCCACATTTGACACACTAAAAAAATACAATTAATGATAAAAAAATTTAGGATATTTTCACCATGAATATTAGACAACAATGGAAAGAGAGGGAAAAATTTCAAGAATATTCATATCCTTCATCAAATCACTATTTACTAACAAATGTCAATATCCAGGGTTGTTTTCCATTCCATCCACCATTGGATCTTTTATATTATCTAATACATTGTGTGATCATTGTGCTTAAATTAATATATTTAATCACTTATTATAATCATTTTAATATATTTGAGACTGGAATCCAACAATATTGTTATTCTATATTTGAAAAAAAATCCAATGTATTATGATCATGTGTCCCGAAGGATGACCTTGTGAAAGTCAAAGATCCCTTTTTCCCAGTCGACATCATGAGCTAATTATTGAAGAAGATCGAACCACATTAAACTCTCCCATAATTTTTCAGAGAACATTCATTAAGAGAGGATATAACACAATTAATTTCACTTAAGGGAAACACTTTTCATTATGTTTGAAGATATTTCTATCCTCTTCAAAAAAATATGATCCTGTGAGGAAACCATTGGAATATCAAACACTATTAAGACTCTCCCAAGAAGATTGTACTAAACCCATTTAATAATCATGTTTTTTAATGATTTTTTTTCTATATAAGATACTTCTTCCCATGGAAATATAATAGAACATGTGGATGGAAAATTTGATACAGATTCTAATTTCATGTGTAAGGAAGAGGTAAAATCTGTTTTCATTGGTGATTTGATTAACTGCGAGGAGGATTATATAGTATATTGTATTAATGATGTCCAACTATTGGAAATGGGGAACTTCATTTTTGTTTCATTCCTTGATAACCCCCCTAAAAAATAATTAAAACCCCTTTACAATTATTTGAAATATATGTACCTTTGGGAGGGAGAGAAATTATCAGTGATAATTGTTAAAAATATATTTGAAATTCATGAAAAAATCATTGATTGATCTATTGAGAGATAATTTCCATGAAATATGGTAGATCATGGTTGACATCTAAGAAATATACCCAAATATATGCCCACATTGAATTTTTCATGATGGTGATTTCAAATGTATAATACAATCCCAAAGAAGGATGAGTCCATCCTTGGGGGAGGATGTAAAGAAGGATAATGAGAAGCCTTTGATGGTTAGATCATCTAACCCATATCTGATTCACAATGGGTTATTAACATTTATTTAGTTTTAAAAAAACATTTCTAACAACATCGAGGAATGAAAATAATTAATTATTCCCTTTTAGAATTCAAAATATTTACATAATGTGAATTTATTTTAGGAGGTTAAATTTTGTTACTTGAAAATATCATTTATCTATCCCCTTCATTGACCCGATGTTTTATAGATTTGTAAGAATAACCCATTACATCTTTTTTGATGGAATTTCATGTCATTTTATAGAAAACATTTCTCCCAAGGATTAAGAGAATAAAACATTTACTTGTACCATTGGTACATTTTCACATAAAAGAAGTCATTTTGGAATATTTACTGATCTAGGTAAATTTTAGAGGACCATGGTAAGTATATTTTCTAATAACATCCAATATTTCAAGGAGATAAAATTATATTATTTCAAAAATATTTCATTTTCATTTGACCATTGTTTGAAAAGTATGGAAAATGTATTGATACAGTACATTGAAAATCGTCTTTTATTAAATTTTGAAATGATCAAATTCATGTATGAGAGTTTAATTTTTCGTGCTCATGGAACATCAAAAAATGAATTTAAGTAGTTAATCCAAAAAATTAATAGATAAATCCATTTCCTTAACAAATTTGTGTGAATCCTGTTAGATCATTTTTAAGACATGCAATATTCTAGAGGAATATTATTAATGATATTATTATGATTTATATACCTCCATTTGGATATACTTTGTATGATAGTGATTTTGATTTCGATAGTGCTTATAGAGATTCCATTGATTAGTTTAACCGTAGATTTTTTACCCCATCTATGATGGAACCACATAATTGGGAAGAAAAATTAAAGCTACTTTGTGATGATTCCAACCAAGAAGATAGAGTAGTCTTTTCTCAGAAAACTAATCGATGAACACAAGTCATTACCTATTCCATAAGATCTTAGGTTTCCTCTCAATTCAATTACAAAACGAAAAGAAAATGAGGTTTTACCATTTTTCATTTAATGGATTTAGATGATATATTATTGGAAGTACAGTCATCATGTTTTCAAATGATACAACACATAGGTACTTGATTAGGATGGATAAAGAAAAACCGAGGCAAGCGAGATTGATGTTACTATTGGAGTATTTCAACATATTTGAGAAACATGTTCCTGGTAATTTAAATAGACTACCCATCATTGTTTAATATTAAATTCCATAAAAAGTACCATTGAATGATCACTTTCTTGGATGGGTGTTTTTATATAATTGAATGATAAGTTATATGGTTTTCTATCATGGACATTTATCTGGTGACATCACTATTCCCATTTCAATTAAATTTTCACCAAATTCACAAAATTAATGATGAATTTAAATATTATATATGAGATGTTCCTTTTATTTGGGTTATTTTCTATTACCAACTGAAAAAATAAATATTCATGATAATGAAATTGGTTATGTCTGTTAATTTTTTAACACATTAGATTTGGAGGAAAATTTAAAACTTAATTGAAATGAAATAATATTTGAGAATTTAGACAGTATTGGAAATCATTTTAAATTATTCCCATGAATTTTTTAGAAGGTGAAAATTTTTATTTTTAAGAAACATTTCAACGATACAATAAATTCCCCCTCATCCACATAACAATTGTGATATTTTTATTGTCTGGAGGATAGATTTTATTGGAACATTATTAATGTCATTTTGAAATACTTATATCATTCATGTAGTTGATTATTTTTCCAAATGGGTTGATGAAAAACCCACGAGAACTAATTATTCAGATGTTGTTAGAGAATATTCTGGGGATAACATATTGTGTAGGTCTATAGTGCATATATCCATAATCCGTGATCAATGGAATCACTTGAATAATCCGATAATGGATTATTGGTAGAAGAAGTATGGGGTATATCTTAATATATCAACTCCATATCATCCATAATCAAATCAACCAAATAATGTGTCCAATATTTAAATCAATGAATTTTGGAGAAGAAATTATACCAAATAGGAAGGATTGGAACCAATGTATGGAAGAAACATTATTTGAAAAAATTACATCCTACAAGATAGTATTTGAAATGATTCCATGTAGGATTATTTATAGGATAATGATTCACCTACATGTGTAATTATAGTAGATGAAATATTGGGTTATAAAGAAACTGAATTTGAATCATGAATTTTCAAGGAATGAGACAAGATTGCAGTTATAAAAAGTTGGAGAAAATTATAATGGATTCTTTTGAAAATTCATGTATTTATAATGAGAGAACAAGTGTGGCACATGATAAGATGATCCAACAAGGAAAACTATCCTAGAGACAAACTGATTTCATTCAACTGAATACTAAAATAGATGCCATGTAATGATCATTCTAGTTGGAATAGTACTTTTAATGTTATATATGTATATCCATTTTGTTTTGTGAATATTTTTAAGGGATGATAGTAGGATATATTCTATTTTAATGGACATAGGATGAAGACATTTCTTGGGACCATTCAATCAGATCTACTGGAGGAGTTCAAACTCCTCCACACATTCGATCAGTAATATACATTATGTAATACCAATCCATAAAACATTCTTGTTGGTGTGATTAATTTTTAAATCTAATGACATGTTTAATCATTTTTAATTCATTAAGTAAACTACATAACAAAATTGAGGTTTAGTGAACCATTTTAGTTTAGGAAATTAATGTTTTTGTTTTTATAATTATCACAAAAAATTAATTTTTATGTGTTCCATTTTTTTCATTAAAAATTATAAGATGAAAAGATTATAATTGTAATTTTTCAAACCAATTTGAATGAGTGATCTAATTTATTATAAGAAAATGAGCTTAACTGACTGTTGAATATGACTATGTTTTCATGTTAAATTCATCTTTAATTTCATGAAAATTATTCTAATATTTGAATTTTATTTCTCATATTACTATTTAGTATTTTATATCACAATAAAATGAGGCTTCTAAACCCTTTTTTTATATATTTCACATTCATGTTAATCATTGAAATAAAAAAACAATAATTACATTAACCAAAATTCTATATATCCATTTTAAAAAATAAAGGATTACGATACTTGTGTTTTAAATGATTGAGTCATTTATTTTATTTTTATACTTCTAATACAAGAGAAGTATTTTCATTATGGCCAGCCATGTTCATTTGATACATGTATCCCTTGTAATCAATTAATATATTAATAGGATGGTCACATTACAATAAAATTTTCCATACCTAACCTAATATTTAAGTGAAACATCATTATCTAGTTTAATTAAGTGTGGGAGAAGTTATATTATATTTTCCTACTTCATTAAGTGAAACATTGGGTGGGAAATTAATTGATGAAAATAAGTGTCTTATTTTGAAAAAACATTTATTGAAATATATCAATTTTCTATATATTTCACGATAAGATAAGTTGCCTCATTTTTTTGCTTCCAATGGAGAAAGTGTGTTTTTCCTATGTGGAGATTTAAAGGAAAATCATGTCCAGATAGATTAAAATTTTTTCTACTGAAATACTATATGGTGTGAAATTTCATTGAGTTTTCATGATTATGTAGATTATTTTCAACTAATAGAATGGAGGATGATTCTATACATGAATTAAAATTATTATATTGCATTTTTTCTCCAAAAAGAGCCACAACCTCCTAATTTTTACATTAATAATTTTAACATATAAATCCAACTAACTAGAATCCATAGAACATCCATATTACTTTTTCATGATAAAAATATCTTTGAGTCACATTGGGAGGAGAATAATAAATTTATCAGGGCTATGTTTACTCTTGTGTTAGTTTTGATAAGAATGTACTACTGAAAAGTAATATTTTTAAGTTGAGAGAAAATTCACGTGGGGTATGTATTCTATGTTTATTGGAGTAGAAATGAAGATTCAATAAATTGAATTTTCTAGATTAATAACGTGGAATTTTTTTATGGGTATTTATTTATTTTTATTCATGGATGGAATATCTAGATCACATGATCATGTGTTTTTCATTTTATTTGATTTTATTATCATGTTGGATTGTCCATGATTCCAAGTGATAAGTGTTGGGGGATTAAAAAATATAATTTTTTTCATTATTATTCCAGCTCATTTCAATTATTTAATCCCTAAAAATTTATAATTATGATCTAATATGAATCATTTTAGTATTTTATTGTATATTTTGGGATTAATTGTTAATGTTGTTTTATTATAAATTCTTAGGAGTTATATATATGATTTATATTTCAAAAATATTATTTAAAATTTTGATCCCAATTGAGTGATTCTATTTTTATTATATATATTTTCATGATATTATTGTTTATCTTTTGGGATGAGAACCAACTGGTCTGGAAAAGTCCAAGATAAATAAATCAAGTGGTAAATTTTTGATAGCTGATATAATGGACCAAAATCTATTATTAAATCTTATATAGGCTGACCTAACACTAAATGATGGTAAACGTCTCTATGTCCAAACTCCAAATTAAATATAATTAATAAATTGGGTTATTATGTCATCTATTGAATTTTTTAAAATGGAGGTCATTTATTAGTCTCCTCATGAAGAAAAATACATCATCAATAATTTTAGAATAATGTTTTACACATGTTTCCCAATATGATGATATTTTTTGGGATCATACACAATATAGATAGGAAAAACACATCTGAAAAAACATTTCTAATATTCAAAAAGTAATTATGTCATCTGGAATCAAACTATCATATGATTGAATCTGTAGGTAAAATATTCCTCCACTAATGCCTTTAAATATGTTTTTCCCCACCTATTTAAATGTGTCTGTAATGATGGTGAAAGAGGATATGTGGTGGAAGACTAGACTATTTAAGTAAAAATTATTTTCTCTTATCTTCATTCTTATATTTATTATGCTCACATAATCCGCATTCAACTCTCTTTCCCTTTACATAGAAGGGTAAATCCTTTGGGTGATTGGGGATGGGGGATTTTACATTTGTAATGTTAGTTTTTTATTAAATGTAAATCTTTATGTTTATATTCAATAATATATATTTTATGTGATTTCTAATTTTCCTAATGCGGTTATATTTTTGGTTTTGGTTCCATTCATGGATTATAGTTTTGGATTATGAACCTTAAACACCATACACCTAGTGCAAATTTCCTTAATCAATAATATTGTGTAAGGTAGTGATTGTGTTTTGTTGATTGGGTCATGTTTCGATATAGTGAATCATTTATATATTTTGAAGGATAAAAAATTTCCAAAAATTATTTTCTATATTATTTTGGGAATTTACTATGAACATCAGTTCTCATATGAGTTTATTCAATTACATTCTTAAAATAAGGGTGATGCATAACTCAATAGAGGAGTATTTATTTTATTATTCAATGGTTAGACATGGGTAATTATTTTTATGAATAACATTATATTCACAAAGGTGATTTTACACAGATCCCATCACTCTCATCATCCATTGGTGTTCACCCATTATTTTGTATTGCATGATTTGTTTTTAAAATGAAAATATTTCAAAACAATTCTCTACATATTTCTCAAATTTATGTGAAAAACAATATTGTTGTTCACTAATATATGAATACAATCTAGGTTAACCATTATAATATATTTTAATTTAGAAAATATTTTTCGTATTCACACCACACCATAGGAACATGTTCGTATCATGTTGAAATAATTTGTCACTAATCTCCCTTAGACACAAAGGTTTGAAAATTTTGTGGATTGTTTTATGTGTAAATTTATTTAGTATATAATGAAATATTTTTTTAATAATAATATGGGTTGTCATAGTGGGTTGTATAGTGAATTCTATGTATTTTTTGGGGTGGGTTTTGAATAAATTATAGAAATCCATATGTATAATACATAACATAAGAAAACATCCATAAATATTGATAATGTATTGTCTTAGTGTTTTATTGGAATATATATCCTTTTCTGGATACATCATGTAGATGAGGCTCTAGTAATTATTTACCAAGGAATACCTACTAATTTAAAAGATTATTGATATAGAATTTCCATTAAATGCTGTTGGAAAGTGGTTTTTACTCCACACCTTGTTTTATAATCATAAGGTGTATAATTTGATAAATTAAAAAAAATCATATAAAGAATTATTAAGGTATGAACAATTACCAAAAGGTTTTATATTCATATATTGATAATTTATTAAAAATATTGACACCATGAAAATTGTTATTTAAGGAATTAGTGTTTTTGGTAATTATCATATTAAAGATTATACAATATTATAAATGAGATTAATCATATAAAAATAATCATAATTAATTTTATCATCATTCTAGTAAAAGGATGAAAATATCAATAACTACTTCAACCACTAATTTGATATTAAATGTGATGATTATTTTAATGATATTTCTATCATAATGAGTGGTCTATTTTGATATCTTTTGAATTTTCTACACCAACTATCTAAAATAATTTCTAACAACTCTCACATTGATGATTTACTGAACTCAAAAATTACAAGGACATTGAAATTTCAATGATGTAAATTTGATATATGTAATAATCAGAAGAAGAACAAATTTTTTTTGTGAATAAAATGTGGAAATAAGATCCAAGGGAAATGTCATAATGAAACTAGGATATATTTTATGTCTAAAATGATTGTGTATATAGTAACCAATTTCCATTGGAAAATCGATAACATGATGGATGGAAATAAATTTTAATAAATGTTACCCCAAACATTTCTATTTATTAAATGTGTATATATTGGGAATTATCATGGAAAATTATTTATTAAAAGATCTAAGAATAATAATTATCACCAAAAATATTTTTATCAGTTGATTAAGAACATCTTTTTTATAGATTGACCGTGATGGCTTACATAAAAAACCACTACTCCAAAGAATTTTAGATCTTATTGAATTTCAAAATATGACATATCACAATATCATTTTTGTTTTTATATAATCTCATGTCAACACATTAAATAATTTTATATCATTGAGAAAATAACTATAGTTATTATATCGTATTATAATGTTTGTATGAATCTTCTTCCTAGAAATATTATCAATCCCTCGTTAGTGGAATTTTATATTATCCAGGTTATTTAATTTTTTTAAATTTAGAAATTAAACATAAATATATAGGATGTGGAAATAGCCATTTGTTCAATGAATTTCGTTCAAATTTAATAAATTCAAAATGATAAGGATAAATCATATCTGGATTTATCATCCCACGATTTGATATTATTTTCTTAAAAGTAATAATATCTTGAAAAAAATATCATGAAAAAGGAAATGATCATCCATAATGGAACTCCAATTTTATGATAATTCACAAATGTGTTTCTACTAGGATTTTTTGATCATCCACTAAATGAGTAGTTGAATTTTATGTCGATCATATAATTTGGGAACTAAATATACCTCATACTCAATATAGAATGGAATTTATTGAACATTGGGATATGAAAATTAATCTATAGGATAATATATATAAACTATTTATAAATCCATGTTCATCAATATAGGGTGAACCGGACCTCGTCGTCAAGTAGAAGGTTGGGTCATCACAACTCTATATTGATTATAGTGAGCTCAATAAGATCATGATAATGAATATATATTTTTTGACATGGATTGATGAATTTTTTTATCAGATGTGTGGAGCTTGGTATTTCACAAAGGGGGTCATTAGTCAGGATTCTATCATGAAAATTTGAAGACAGATGAAATACCAAAATTTTATTTATTAAATTAAAGTGCACTAACGCTTCTTAGTGATTTCATATGAATGCAAAAATACTATAATAATTATCTTTGAAATGCTTAATTGATTATTTAGTGACTAAAATGAAATATTTTTGTTTATCATTATATATTATATTCTCATTTAATATAATGGAAATAAGGAACATTAGGTGAATTTTTATACTATACTTAATAGCATGAAAAAATTAAATATTTACACGATATATGGTAAATGTGATTTATAGTTTAATAAACTAGAATTCATAGGGAAGATTATAATGAGAAAAAGGATAACTATATACCCATTATGAAATAGGAAATTGAAGGATGTCAAATATAAATCATTATTATAGGATTCCATAGATTCCCTATATTATCTAGGAACTATCACTATTTTTTGAGAATCTTCTCATGACATTCAAGCCACATATCCAAGATAAAGTGGAATTGAGTCATATTTTTCATGAATAATTAATTTATTGAATGTTTTAAATAACCCTTACTCTCATGATATCTATTATGTGGATTTCAAGGAATCCAATGATGTTGTATATTTAATGAATGAATATTAGAATAATAAAAGGATATCTAACTTATAATGGTCAAATAATATCTCAAAAGTCTATTGGTGAGAGGAAGATGAAGTCTCAGAAAGATAATGTGGCTCTATATTAGAAGTTATCAAATATTTAGAGATAATATTTTCATATTATTGATTTTTAATGTCCATAACCAGGATATGTTTTACATAAATAAAAATAAATTAGTAAATTTATGATTGTGATCATATATCATACTTATCTAGTGACCCAATTTAAAATATGATATATAGAGATTTGAATAAAAATTTCTTGTTGGGTAATATGTATATAGAGCATGTGGAATATATAACATGATTCATGATATTCCATCAAATAAAATAAAAATTAATGATGTATAAGGAAGTGGGGTAACCACATCCTATACTATTCTAGAAAAGGGATAACATAACCATGGATTTCATCATTGGACACCAAAGAACATCTAAATGTAATTATTACACAAGGATGGTACTCAATATAAATTCAATGTTAAAACTTATAATTTATATCAATGAAGATTTATCTATTGACCAACTATTCAATATATAATGAATGGATGTGGTTACACTAATGGGAGTTGAACTCTCAATTTTTTGTGATAATGAATGTGATTTACATCGAGGTTTTAGACAAGTCCTATGAAGGAATTTGATATAGAGCTGATCATCAACACTAATTTTGACTCTCAGATTTATTGTATTCAAAACATAATAATAAAACTAAAAATTTTATTTAATGTTCATGTCTAATTTATTTAAAAGGATTTTGGGAAAAAAAATTCAATTGGAATTGGTATAATATAATAATTATTTCAATTCAAGCAACCAAATTGTATACTATGAGGCTCTCTAGGTGAAGATTTATCAGAACACAACATGTTGGGAAGAAATTTGGTAATGTATGATAATGGTACCATATATTATCTACGATGTGATAGAAAAAGATTCAGACAAATCAGAATGATATGAAATCATCGCATCTTCAACCGAAAATCAATGAAGACAATCTTCCATGAGACTAGAATTTAGAGGTAAATGAAATTTTATTTAGTCATATATATCATTTAAAAAATAATAATGTGTGGGAATAATTTTAATATTATTTCTATATACATCATCTTCTTGGATATCCTTGGTCACATTAGAGAAGTGGCATATCAACAAGCACACCCACCTAACGTATAATAGGTATAGGATGTGTTCCATGTATCCCTATTTATTATGTATATAATAGACCCCTTAAATGTATTAAATACATCTGTGGTACTATTGGATAATAATCATTCATGTATGGAGAATCTGGTGAACTTATTAGACCATATATACATAGTTCATATAATGATGAAAAATCATAAGAGAAATGTAATATGAAAAAAATAAGAAGATTAAGGAAGCAACAAAGATTCTAGAAGAGGTGAACAAATAGAATTACCATAATTTATTTTATATCAAAAAATGAATTTATTGAGGGACACATATCTAATGTATTGAATAATTCAACAACATAATCATTTATATAATAAATTCTCTTTCTGAATGAATAAATTTGTTATTAATTAATGTAGTTGTAGAAATAACTAGAACATATTTTGTAAAATTGGATAATTAAATTTGGTGGGATAAAAATGGCCATTTAAAATCATAACCTTCTAAAATATAATGATTGAAAATTGATTGTATGATTATTAGATTTATAATTTAATTATCGAGTCTAATGTATAAAAAATAAAGAAGTGACGACTTCAAATATTAAGATCATACCATATGGAGCCATTGTATCGGAGCATCTAAAGGAGATATCATCATTATGATTTTTTGAATGATCAATCCCATGATAAAATTAATAAACTAAATCATTAGAGAAAAAGTTTAATGATAAATTTGAAGATCATTGATATAACAACCCAATACATATCCACCAACCCACCCCTAGAAGATATCACAGTCAGGAACCTTACCCTAATAGAGTTATATAGTGTAATTCAGGGCTATGTTTATAGAACCTATAAGTATGAATTTTTTAAACTTTTATATTCATCAAACCAAGATTATATTTATCCTATTATAATATTACTTTCTTTTAATTTTAAATAATGTGTTTTATAAAAATTATTTCATTAT
This sequence comes from Viscum album, assembly GCA_963277665.1. Taxonomy (NCBI): domain Eukaryota; kingdom Viridiplantae; phylum Streptophyta; class Magnoliopsida; order Santalales; family Viscaceae; genus Viscum; species Viscum album. Next base: position 149,019,639 of record OY728128.1, on the reverse strand, counting down.
ATGATGAAACACAAATTATCCTTTTGGGGAATATATAATTTCAATTCATAAATAGTTATGATGAATTTAATAATATTTTGAGATAAATGATATGTTATTTATATATTATTATTAAATAATATTTACATAATATAAATAATTATATGGTGTGAGGAAGTCAAATAAAATTTATATTATAGTCCTATTTCTTTTTGTAAAAAAAACAAATATTATTCCAAAAATGATGATTATAAATTTAAATGGTTAAATTCAAATTCTTAATGATTTTATTGATAAAATAAATAATTTTTTTATTCAGAATTTCAAAATTAACAAATGATGATATTTTATTTATTTTATTAGATAGTAAATTTTTTTAGTAAAAATTAAATAAGTTATAAAAATAATATTTTTGATATGGCATCATAATGAAAAAATGTCATATAATATATGCCATAAAGTGTATCCATGACCATATATATATATCCCCATTAAAATAAAATATTTAGGTTGTTTTTTTATATTATGAAAATCATTATGAGTACACAAAAAAAAAATATTATATATTTTTTAAAAAATCAATTATTCTTCAAATGAAACACTTCCACCTCAACATGGTTCATACCTCATTGAGATAAATTTTTAATGATGTAAAATAAAATTAGAAATTTATTTTAGATTATATAATGGGAAAATACCATAGGATGGTTTCTGGGATTGAAAACATTGTTGTATAGAATCTAAAACCGATGCTTGAGAAAAAAATAACATCTACTTTAATATTTAATCCCACTCATAATCCAATTTATCATTACTAGAAAAAAAATTCAAGAAATTTCCCAAAAAATACTTTCCTATATACCTTCCCAAGTTCCACCATGCTCTCAAAATACTCCTATAGGGCATTTGAAAACATCATCGAAAGGTTACATATCCTCCCCTTCCCCTCTTAATTAATGTAACATCTTTAACAATTCCATTTTTTTCAAAAAATTTCTTGTAGGAATATGTTGTAATATATCCATGTTATATCAATTATAATTTAAAAGTTATGATAAACCCATTTAAATCCCATTAATACCTCCAATGAATAATTTAGTACCCTCTATATTATTCTGAAATTACCCTACTATTTTCAATGACAAACGTTTGTTTTCTGAATACCCATCAGCATTTTAACTCAATAATATTCACTAGACGTGCCTATCCATTAATTATTGAAGAATTAAAATTATGAATCCGAAAAATATGTACCATTTGGATATAATGTGATAAAATATGATAAAATGTAATCCTATATTGAATGATCATGGTGGAACACTTATAATTTAACATTATTGGAAAGTGATGGGTGTCCTAAGAATAATATATCGCTCTAATGAATTTGGTAATGTTTTAATCTCGTGGGAAGGCATGTTTCTTCTAGGTATCTTATAAAAAGAATGATATGTTATATTTTATATTTATTTATCATTGAATTTTGTTTATTATTCCATGTGTTATATTTTTTCTCATTCCCTAGATTCCTTTATGTTATAATCATATATCATACGTCGATGTTAGTGCATATATATTCCATCCCTTTTTTCCATGGCAATGAAAATTGAATAAAATGTGATACATTATTCATATAATGGTTTTTAATTCCCTTATAGTAATTTATACCTCACTATTTTCTTATAATATTAAATATTATATATAGTTCAGTTTTGAAAGGGGGGAAGAATATTAAAGCATGATATGGTTTTTTTAAATAATGTTGATATATAATCATAAAATTATAAAATTATATATGAATAATTTCCCAAATAAAACATTCTTATAGAATATTTTTCTAATTTTATTTGTATATATATTTACTAAATCTGGAAATAAGTTGTTTAAATGATATTTATTTTCATTGACTAAGTTTATCAATTTTTAATCATTCTAGATTACACATCCAGAGTGCTTTTGGGAAAAAAATCATTATATTAAAAATCATTTTCCACTAGAGGGTAATGTAGGTATTGGTTCAGTAATTAGAAACTTATTCAACTTCTTAATACTACACACAAATTCAATAGTATAGAGAATCTACATTCCCTTTCTATGGATCTAGGTTACTATGATTGAATGATAAGAGTTGTTTCTCAGAAGTCAATAACAATACCTTGAAAATTAATAAAAACTGTATATCACATTTAGAATCATTATATCCTGGCCAAAAATAATTTTTCTATGAGTTTAATTAATCTATAGATATATCATTTTAGGTGACATCATGTTCCAATAATTCTTATTACTCCATTGAATAGTATCATTTCTTTTACATTCGTTACAAATATTCATTTCTCATGGTCATTTGTATAACATTAAAATTTTCATCTTATTCCTCCTTGATATTAGATTAGATTGAATATTTTATATAAAAACTGACAAAACAATATCAAGGTAATCCCAAAATAAAAAATTTAATTTTATCCTTGATTTCTTTATATCATTATGTGTTTAAAATGTAATCAAAATTAAGATGTAGTGAAATTAACCAGTTTTAAAATAACTCTTGGTAATAAAATCCTTAATAAATATTAATATATAATATATCATACAATTTACAAATATAAGGAATTAGAAGGATGTTTTTATATTATCTAATAATTCATGAATCTAGGGTAGAAGATACATGTTCTTTATCTTGATATTGTTGATTTCATGATAATCAATGCTGAATCAACTATAACCATCCTTCTTCATTATGGAAAAGACCAACACATCCCAGAATGAAGCACATTTTCATAAAATCCCTTTATGTAGATTCTCATGTCATTTCAGATTTATTCAACCATGTTCAAATGTTTAAATTCTATATGGATTTATGAATATTGGTAATCAGGCATGAATATTTATGAATGTGAAATCGATCAATCATCTAGTAGAATCACCTGAAAATTTTCAGGAAACACATTAGTATATTACATTGTAATAGGCATGATATCATGGATGATCTTTTCCAGATCATAAATTTTTTTATAAAGATATTATTACTCATAATTTAATAATATATATTATTCATATAATTAATAGAGGGTACATCCATATGCCTCCTTACAGTTTTACACAATTAGTGGTTGAGTCATGATATGGGTGGTAATTTACTTCACTATAAAATTTATTTTGGGTTGAAAAAAGAAAATAATATCTATACCCAAAACCAAATATAATTTAATTAAAGGGATTGTAAATAGGGTTTTTTAAAATTTTTAACCAAAATTATAGATATGTGTAATGTTATATACTATACATGCATTAATTTGAACAATTTATGTCTTTATCTATAACTCGACTTTCATGTGTTAAGTTGGTTATTGTATAGTTCAGATAATGTATCTTGATATAAATTAATAAATAGAACCATAATCAAATACTAGTTTTTTCCTTTTAATTAATAACATGTATACACTTCAGAACAAAATTTTAATAATACACCCCAGCTATAGTAATGTAATATAATCACACATTCTAGAAAGGACTTAGACTTTTTTATCTCTGATTATATTAAAAAACCCTTTAGTATGTGAACTAATTTTCATTGTGTCCCTATTATTTTAAGTCAATGAATTGGATTTAATTTTGAGGGTTTATTGGATATTTTATTTCATTCACCCTATTGGTGGGTTTCTACTGTCATTATTCATTAGCTAGTTTCTATTCTTTCCCACACCTAAAGCATTTCTTTTTACCATTCATGTTACTATCCAGATGATTCATCATACATTTTGAATTGTTTTATGTTTTTCATTCATTCAAACATGATATTTCCCCATAGATACACTACAATCAAACTCTATTATCTACAAGATATATATATAGTGATGAGATTCACGAGATTTCACAATATCTATATTTACATATAAGGAATATTAAATTATTTGTTCATAGGAATCAATTCAATGAATCAAAAAATATCTTCAGGGATTTTTCATTTTACAAATAAATATGTGGTAATCATTGATTTTGGGTTCATTGAAAAATACATTATCTTTTCACACTATTATTATTTCTCACTATTTTCATGGAATGGGTTCATAATATACATTCACTAATATGACTAACTCAATGACCTTCTCATGTCGAAGAAATATATGGAATTATTTATTAATTTTCTCTATATTGTTTTGCAGTCAATAACATAAATATCTTTATCTAGGAAAAAATTTATGATAAATGTCCTATTTTTATTATCCACTCTATATAACCAATAATAAACATGATCTTATCATTCTCAAATTATTAAAGAATAGAGAAAACCATATCAATTTTGTTGATCTATTTTTTCATAATTATTAAATAACCCGATCCATTAATAATCTGAGGAGTATGTATCATAATGGTATCAATTAAATCTCCCTATTTTATATTCTTATGTGGGTTATCAATATTATTTATACTTATGAAAAAATATGACTTAATTATAATGTATTGAAAGGAATTTATCACCTCATTTTTTCATTGATTTGGGAATCTCATTTATGAATATTTCACAATTCACGTCACATTAGTAGTTGACATAGTTCCTCCTATTTCCATATATTAATTAAAATAAAGTGAATATTAGTGATGTTAATTGTCATAATATTAAACACATATAATAAAATGCAATAAAATTCATTTTTAAAACCCTAAATGGCATATATTATAAATTTTTTCTATAAATTGGTTTCAAAATAGGGCATTCGAGGTCCATTTCAAAACTAATCATTTTTTAGTAAATTTTCCAGCTTTATAATGTTTTGTAAATTATTTGTAAATATACTATTCCATATCACACGGAAGTGTCATACAAGGTATAAAAAAGGTATATTTTTAATAAAATAGGTGACGATTATTTTAATATCATATGTTGCCTTCTCGTGTTGATTACCCATTTGCATAATAGTTCAATATCGACATCCGATTGTAGTATCCATCAAGGTATTATGTTTATTTTAATCTTGTGACTCTAAAATTTAACAAAATTCAGTAATATATTCCTATGTTTATTGATAAAACCAAGCCATTCATGGATTTTATCAAAAGTTAATCGGTAAAATAATAATAAAATTCTCTTGTACCAACTAAGACAATCCATATCATTGGTAAAAATTTATCCTTGATTAATAATATAAATAGATACATAATAAAATCCCAAAATAGGGATAGGACCAGTATAGTTGGGTAATTATACATTTATTTTAATAACCAATAATAATGATAGAACGAACTTAATTACAACCAATAATATTCCTTTCGCATTCACTTTTTATCAAAAATTGAATGGGATAACCTTTGAATATATATATTAAATGATTTTTTTAATCCATAAAAGGAAATAATGAATGCATACCCAGATGAAAGAATATCTGGTTATTAAAATGGAATATCAATGTCACATAAATTTATGAGAATCATACACATGAATATTGATTCATGAAATTATATGATAAAATTATGAAAACATAAGAATGTAAATATCACATAAAGCATGATATAATACGTATAAATCCTAGACAAGTGAAGATAAATCATAAAATTGTCTTCATATAATAACAAATCATGCACCATAAATTATTACATAATGAGATAAAAAAATACCCAATGTATTAGAGAGAAATATAATTCTCGTCCCACCATTCATATTAATAACATTTACATGAATTTGTGTGAAGCATATATCATAAAACATAAATATATATTTTATCACATTTAATACAATTTGTTTAGGAGTTTTAATTGAATATATGGGACTCCCAAGTCAATTAATTAATGTATATTCCATGAAGATACATTTAAGTGAAAATAGAGATCAGTTTTCAAGACTTAAATGTTTGGAAGGAAACACCATTATAGAATATTTTCATCATAATGACATATACAGAGATTATTGGAAGGGTATAGTTATATTTTAATGTTGTATCACATTACACATGAATCAATAATATAGTAATTGATTGTATAAAAATACATTACATCAGTACAAATTGAAAATTAAATGGATTCTTTCATAAATTATTATTGAATAACAAGGAAATGGTAGAAACCATTACATTATGACAGTTTTTCAAAAATATTGGTTTATGATTTTTAAGCGAATAGTAATAATTTATAAATAATCAATAAAGGCATAGAGATATAATGTCACATAAAAATGTTTTTTGTGAATTAGATTAGGAGGATGTGTTTTTATTTATAGAAAAAGAGGTGAAATTATTTATTAATTTTGATGAATATATTTTGACACTTAGTGAAGAAATAAAAAAAACCATCCCATTTATTTCACATGGTTTTTAAAAATCATTAGTGGTATTCTTAATTTCATAAATCTATGTATCTAAATACAAAAAATAATGACACTGATTATGTGGAAGTGAGACATTCTCATAATTAAATGATCATGAACCATAAAACATAATTTTTTTTGGAGGATTCCATAATTATTTCTAAAACTAATCAACTTACATAAAAATATAATATTTTAAAGTGTAAATATATTCTTGGTCATGGATTAAATATATGTATTTTCTTAAATCAATATTGACATATTATGATTTCATAAAATAGTTCATATCTTATTATCATATTAATTTTTTTAGTTAAAAAAATTTAAATACTAAATTATGAAAAAATAACCATTACCTATTTTTTATATAGAGATTTTATGAAATCATATATATTTTACCAACATATTTGTCAAAATATTTTAATTTAAATGTTCAAATAAAAAAATTATTTATAGTGAAGTTGTTGATTTTATGACATTGACAATTTTATAATCATTATAAAAATTAATTAGAACAAAATAAAATAAAATTAAAATTTTTATATAAAAATATATTTATTAATCTGTATATTTCAAGAAAAAATGATTTTATAATTTACAAATTTATAAAAAAAAGGATTTAATTTAAACTATATATATTTATTACCCAAAAACACAATTCGTTCGTCTAAAAATATTAATTTTATGAACATGTTATATATTCAAAAATATATAAATTAATATTTAAATGGGATAAATATAATAATTTTTTAATACAATGAAAACAAATAAATTCGTTCAACAAAGGAATACATACTCAACCTATTATGAAACATTCGTACACACCCAGGGTCTAGTGTACAATTGTTGTACATTAATGGGGTGTGTCAATAAAAATGGTTTTTGTATTCATATTTATAATAATAAACATATCATATAAATGGATTTCAAAATGTTTTATGTGATTAATAATGTCTTGAGAATGGTATAGGGAAAAATCATGGTTACACTATATCTACTAGAAGATCGGATAACTGGGATTCATAGGGTATGATCCTACAAGTTGAGGTCATAACTTATTCCCTTAATTACAATTAGACTTATTTATGACCTTTAACATATCATAGTCATAAGGATCATTATCGAACATTTGAATTATAACTGATTATGATTATTAATGTCCCTTTATGTCTAACATTTTATACTTTATAGTAGTCCAAAATTGTGAATATTGTGTATGGGATTTTTATAACTACATTACCCAATACACATTTTACTCAATTAAAAGTGAATTTTATTTATTATTAAATTTATCATTATGTTTATTTCCATTTTAAAATATATAAGTTGAATATATTCGCCATCAAAAAAATGAATATATTAAACCAAGTTGATAATATATAACACTATCTGTCTCATCACTAATTAATGGGGGAGAAAATAAAATAAATTCTGCAAATAGTCCATCATCAATATGATAATGTCACCAAAATAAAAAAAACTAATTAATTATTAGCTCTTTGTTTTATTGTAACAAAATAAAATTAGAAAATATAATAAAAGTAAATTAGAGAGAAACACTTATATTGATCTACATTGACAAGGAAACTTGTTATGTTCTCCACCAATCTAGGAACAATATACATAAAAATATCTACTCACCACTTATGTCACATTATAATCTAGTCAAATATACTTTTTAATGATTCGATCAAAATATTGTTTTCTTGTAGTATAAAATCCCATACGAAGAGGGGTGAATTTATAAATAAAAATAGCTGGTTAGATGTGATAAGAAAGGAATTTCCCTAGATTATAATGTTCCATTAGAGTCTATATTATAGAACAAACTCAATCATATATTTTAGTCAATAAAATATATATATATATGTAAAATTTTCTCCAAATTACTAATAAATATGTTTGTGATAATCTCTTCACCCATATCCCTGCAGATGAATTCAATAAAGTGATATATCTTTATAATTCAAATTAAAAAAAGGAGAAACAAACTATAAAATATCATAATTATGATATATTATATGTAGTTAAATAAATTATTCCCATACTACTGCAAATATTCCTTCACTATTATAGGGTTTCACATAATCTCTAGCAGTCCATCATTCCATATAAACCGTTCCTTATGGTCCTAATCAAATACTAATAGGCTTAATATTAACAACAAATAAACAATATTTACATCACAATATATCTATTTGTTTTTGTAGAATTACACCATCAATTTATTTATAAACAATAATATATATATATATTTTATAAAACAATAAATAATTATACCTAATATTATAATTAGGGTTCTCATGAATAAGAGTTAATATTAATTTATTTTGAATCCTAATATTAAAAATGATACATAAAAATATCCCAAATTTCTCTATCATATAATAGTAAGACCAAAATTCAATAAACAGAAAACTATATTCTGTCAAAACACAAATATTTACTATTGAAAACAAAAATCTATATTAAAATGCAATTTATCCTCGATTATCCAAATATGTCACGAACCGAATTTGGTCACCGCCAAAACCAGCACCAAACCGAGCCCGTGACATGACCCGAAGGGCGTTCCCTATCCCCACGGGCTGGCACAAGTGCCCGGGTATCATTTATTTAGGTTTGGGAACGATTTACCCGAATATGAAGGCATAAACCATTAAAAACAATCAATAAACTGAATCTGAAAGATTTATACCAAATGATGTTTAAAAAAAACCAGAACTGAATACATAGGTTTAGAGTCAATACAAAAGGTCCAAAGACACAATGGAACAGAAACAAAACAGCCCCATGGACTCCACATGACAAGGGGTCATCACCCCCAAGTCGTCTCCACTACTCCTCCCCAAGGATGAGGACTAACACCCTGAACCGTCAACACCCTTAGCCTTTCCTTTACCTGGGTCAAAAAAAAGGTCTACTTACACCCAAGGGGTGTAAGTAGGGTGTGAGCCTAAGCCCAATAGGATACCACCCTATGATTCCAAGGTGCATGCAATACAATGTGAAAAAGAAAGCAGTTTTAATATGCAATTAAAAGCGGTGACAAATTCCATGAAATGAAACTTTAAATTGAAAACATTTTTCAAGATAAAACATTCATAATGTTAACACATTTAAATAGGAATATTAGATACTGCATTATAATTCCAAATACAGCCAAAAACAAGGGAAAATACCACAAATCCACTGAGGAACAAAACCGGGAACACCCCTAGGCACTAGATAGTCTCAGGCCCCATGTACCTCGTACCTCAGTGTAATGTAATCATTGTAAAATCATTTCTCGTGCACGAGCCACTAGTAGGGAACATACCCATAACCTATTGTTCCCCAATCATCATCCACATAGTTTAGTTAGAGTTGTCGTTATCCAAATGCTAAGTGAAACAGGGACAAAACCCATCCGGTCCACTAGCCGTACTAGTACAAATCCGCCCCACCTAGGTACCTGGGCTTCCCCCTTTGTGCTCAAACAATTTCAGGATTTAACACACATCCATTTTAATTTAAAACACCACTACTGGTCACATACACCAAATACAGTAGCTATCTCATTTTCTACCACATAAAACACACAACAAACTCTTTGAATTTGAATAAATCAATTTCACAAAATCTCGTGTAGTTTTGCACACAAAACCCCTTAAGAAACCCACTTGTACACGATGTTCACAATTGTAAGTTACCAAAATAGTAAAGGAAGCCCAATAAATATCAATTAAAACAACAAATCAATTTTTGGGCATCCTCATGTTAAACAAGAAGTGTTCTCTTTGTAAAACCTTCATTTTCACACAAAAGTGGAACCAAAACTTCACTTTCTTTACAAGCACAATTAAAACTCATTATTTGCAGCAATTACCAAAGGGGATAAACATTATAAACAGTATTTTATGCCTTATTACAGATCAATAAAAACAACTAAGTATTTATAGGGCATCCCCAAATAAACAAACAAAACACTTCTTTGGAAAACCCCCCAATTTCACACCAAATTGGCATTTTAAATTCAATTGCAATGGAAACATCATTAGAACCAATTTTTGTAGCAATAATAAAATTATATAAATCTTAAAATATTATAAATACAGAATTCTAATACACAAATATTGCATCAACATTGGAATCACCTACCAAATCAAATGAAACCATTGAATCCTTTATGCGAAAACACAAACGCACCACCGCCGCACCTCAAGAAGGGTAGATCAAACCTAAAAATAGAAAATTGGACCAAGAAAACCCAAGGTTAAACCTTAGGTTCGAACCCCTACCCACTGGTCATTGTTCACTTCAATAAAAAGGGTGGAAACCCTAAAAAAATAGAATGAAACCCTAATCAATTTGAAAGGGGAAAAGAAATGGACAAACTTACTTGAGAAATTTAGAATGAATCTCCCCAAAACACTAGTATCTGAAATTTAAAACGTCCAAAACTCAGGGTATGGTCTCACAATAAATATTAGGTCATTTAGGAATTGGAATGGAGGGAAAAGATTAAGAATATAAGGAGTTATGAAAGGATCAATTTACCTCTCCAAAATATGGACGATTTCTGAAATCCAGAAAGATTCGACTATTTTCGCGACTCTATCGAGCTCCAAATTGTTGGCGGAGGGAATGGGGTCGCGCCTGGGCTTCTTAGGGTCTATAGGGCGGTGGAATTACCGAAATATCCATTTTAATGAATAATATATTAATAAATTAATGAAACAATTTAAAACTGGAAAATGGGCCTTCGGGTTGGCCCAATTCTCAAATAAAAACAAAAATCCCCCAAGCTTATGGATTTATAAAGGACCCAAATTTAAATTTGGGGTTAATATATCAGGGGAGAACAATTAGGAGTTGGAATGAGTCAAAAATAATAAAAATTGAAAATGTTATAAATGAAACAAAATTTATTTTTAAATCTGGAATTGGGCTCGCAGTTTGGCCCAATTAATGAAAACTCACCTATTCTCAATAAAAACTTTGGAAACCACCAAAACAAATCATGAGTGGAAAATAAATTTAAAATAACCCTAAAATAGGTTACGTACATGACAATTCTCCCCACCTTGAAAACTTTCCGCCCCGGAAAGTCACAGCAAGGTCAAAGTAACAACCAAACCCAACTGAGAAACCAATAGGTACACCCTTGCCAGGTTTCAACTCCAAAGGTCAAAACACCTACAGTGATCAATGATGGAAGGAATACTGTCACAAACAAAACTTACACCACTTTCCTGAAACAATAAAGTACATTCAGGATTTATCCCAAATGAAAACTCCTCAAATACAATCTGAACAATACTCAATCAATTTACCCAAAAAAAACAACAACATTGAACAAGGTTACACTTCCCTACTATAACTAAACCATTGGAAACTCTCCAATATCAATGTTTACCCGATGAATGTGTAGGTAGTCAGATACCTTCTAATGTTAATACCTACTTCCCAGACAAGTCCAAAGAAAAAAAATATGAGTTACTCGTATGAAGAGACACAAATGGGTTCCCCACCATAAGAGACAACTTAAATTGTTTTCCCAAGATAGAATCAAGACACTAATAGTGGGAGGCCCAAAGATAATCTCTAGTAAAAGGGATATACTTCCATTAAATTTTTATGAAGGAATATTCATGAGAATCATAGTGGGTCTCCCCACCATAAGAACTGGCCATCTTAACCGACCAGCATGGGCCGACATAGAAAGACCCAAAATGAAATCAAATATTTAGGAAGGCTGTAGGATTAGTCTGCATGGTTTGGGAAACTGTGCACTAACTATGAATATAATTCTTTCTACATGGCTTCCTAGCACACGACCACTACTAAACGTGCACAAACTATGTGCTCAACCATGACGAAACCATAGGTTTGAACTATTCCCATCTTTCATACTAAGGATAGGACTTTGTACAAGGGTTTAAATGGCCCTGGGATTTTCCCTGACTACGAGCCAACTTCTCTCCGAGACCTATGGCTGGAGCTCAAATGATTGAAGCATCTTCGGCCTCGTAGTTAATATTTGGAAACCCACTGAATGAGAATTCTTCTTTTCGGTGCCACCAAAAACTACACCGCAGTCCCAAATAAGTTTTCTCGACATAACACATTCCAAACTCACTTTACCTTATCCCGATATTTCACTGAAACAAGGGCTGAGAAGATACACACACATCACAACTTGTTTCTTCAGGTGAGAAACAATAGAAGTAAAGAACACCTACACTCACATTCCTCTAAAATAGATGATTTTGAAGTTTTTCCAAGGGAGACATTTGCCCAAAATAACAGGGACTCTCAGAGGATTTCACTACTTTCACCTATACAGTCAATCGAGTACATGACATCATAAGGCATCACCAAACATGACCATTTCAACTGATATAAACAATTCATGGAGAGGGACCTTATACAACATCCCCAAACAACACACAATTCTAGAAAGTGGTCACAATATCCTATCGTGACCATATTTCCCACACCGGCGGTTTAACATGAATTAATGCATCAAAGAAACTTTGAAGAACCCAAAGGTCCTCTTAGACACCATCGAGACACTCATCCACACTTACAACCAAAGAACACTTCCACCTTCGATGAATCATGAAACATTATAAACTAAGGATTATTTCATCCTTCCACAATAACTTTACCACAACAAGAGGATCCAAAAATCAACGAAATGAATGGGTGTAGACTCAATCAACAATGATCGATAAAATATTCCTTATATTGATCAACTGGAGGATTTTCCAATGGCGAAACAATATGGATTGCACTTCAGCTGTGCATTAACCCTTAATGGGGGCATACCTTATCCAATGAGAGAACCCAAGGACCCAACCAATCTGGTCCATTAGTCAAAACATGCCTCAAACCAGATCCAAACACATGAAGGGAACTACCGTAAAGGCATCCCAAAACATTTTCAAAAGAGACCACTAATCGTCCCTACAACACAACTTACTGACCAAACCCAAACCCAAAACATAGTTCAAACAGGAAGGGTTCTTGGACTCAAAAATCCCACAACATCAACATTTTCCGAAAACACATAATATACACCATCCCAAAAAAAATCATCAAGAAATCATGTTTTTTTTAAAAACATTTTCTTTGAAAACAAATGGTTCAGCGGTAAGCGCATCCACCAATGGTACCCCATGGGCCTTACACATGCATGTTTCTATGCCACATCAGGAACCCTCCTCATTTCCATCCCAACACTCATCCAGTCATGTCATCAACCATCCCTCTTCCCATATAACCCCATGCATGTGGTTTCTCATGAAAATACCAAAGGTTAAAACAAAAATTCTTTCCACTTTTCAAAACCAAAATGGTCAACCAACACATCCTTTTTCTCAAAACTGCTAACAATGAGATCAAAATCCCAATTCACATCTTACAAAACTCTTCATAAGGACACAAACATTAAAAAAAAGAACTCACTTTCAAGTTATTCACATCAATTTCAAAACATCTCATCCCATTAAAACACCCTTTAATCGTTTAGAAAACTATAGTGGAAACACTTTTGAAAACCAACTTCAATATGGTTTCGGCTTTCAAAAGAGGTGTAAGCATACTATTTTCCATTTCAAAACAATTCTGAAAATTCATTTACACCATTTCATAAATCAAAAAATTCCATAATTATTTGAAACTCATTTCACAAAAACTTTACAATTCTTAAAACCAAGTCAGTTTAAAACCAAAGTTCCAAGATTTCAAAACTACGGAACACAAGACAATGCGAGAGGAAACTAGTTTCAGTGGGTGACATGGACATATGGTTGGAGGAAATATTCCAATCACTTCACTATCACAGAGAGTGTTCTAGGGTATATCCCCAGCTCCACATGGCTTGCCAGGCCCTGCGAGCTTACGGAGACCATTAACCCAACTCTCTTTTTATTTCCCCTAACCATCATTAAAACAAGAAAACCAAAGGACTTAGATAAATCCTGACTTCCCTAGGAAACTTGAATCCTATCATGAGGTGTGGTGATCAGGAACACTACCCATAACTATAATACCAAGTCCCTACAATCCTAACTCCATGATATCCTGACTCTTCCCAAAATAACATGACCCAAAGAGTTAACATGAACCTCCTTTGATACCATTTTGTCACGAACCGAATTTGGTCACCGCCAAAACCGGCACCAAACCCAGCCCGTGACATGACCCGAAGGGCGTTCCCTATCCCCACAGGCTGGCACAAGTGCCCGGGTATCATTTATTTAGCTTTGGGAACGATTTACCCGAATATGAAGGCATAAACCATTAAAAACAATCAATAAACTGAATCTGAAAGATTTATACCAAACGATGTTTAAACAAAAACCAGAACTGAATACATAGGTTTAGAGTCAATAAAAAATGTCCAATGACACAATGGAACAGAAACAAAACATCCCCATGCACTCCACATGAGAAGGGGTCATCACCCCCAAGTCGTCTCCACTACTCCTCCCCAAGGATGAGGACTAACACCCTGAACCGTCAACACCCTTAGCCTTTCCTTTACCTGGGTAAAAAAAAGGTCTACTTACACCCAAGGGGTGTAAGTAGAGTGTGAGCCTAAGCCCAATAGGATACCACCCTATGATTCCAAGGTGCATGCAATACAAGTTGAAAAAGCAAGCAGTTTTAATATGCAATTAAAAGCGGTGACAAATTCCATGAAATGAAACATTAAATTGAAAACATTTTTCAAGATAAAACTTTCTTAATGTTAACACATTTAAATAGGAATATTATATACTGCATTATAATTCCAAATACACCCAAAAACAAGGGAAAATACCACAAATCCACTGAGCAACAAAACCGGGAACACCCCTAGGCACTAGATAGTCTTAGGCCCCATGTACCTCGTACCTCAGTGTAATGTAACCATAGTAAAATCATTTCTCGTGCACGAGCCACTAGTAGGGAACATACCCATAACCTAGTGGTCCCCAATCATCATCCACATAGTTTAGTTAGAGTTGTCGTTATCCAAATGCTAAGTGAAACAGGGACAAAACCCATCCGGTCCACTAGTCGTACTAGTACAAATCTGCCCCACCTAGGTACCCGGGCTTCCCCCTTTGTGCTCAAACAATTTCAGGATTTAACACACATCCATTTTAATATAAAACACCAATAATGGTCACATACACCAAATACAGTAGCTATCTCATTTTCTACCACTTAAAACACACGACAAACTCTTTGAATTTGAATAAATCAATTTCACAAAATCTCGTGTAGTTTTGCACACAAAACCCCTTAAGAAACCCACTTGTACAACATGTTCACAATTGTAAGTTACCAAAATAGTAAAGGCAGCCCAATAAATATCAACTAAAACAACAAATCAATTTTTGGGCATCCTCATGTTAAACAAGAAGTGTTCTCTTTGTAAAAACTTCATTTTCACACAAAAGTGGAACCAAAACTTCACTTTCTTTACAAGCACAATTAAAACTCATTATTTGCAGCAATTACCAAAGGGGATAAACATTATAAACAGTATTTTTTGCCTTATTACAGATCAATAAAAACAACTAAGTATTTATAGGGCATCCCCAAATAAAAAAACAAAACACTTCTTTGGAAAACCCCCAATTTCACACCAAATTGGCATTTTAAATTCAATTGCAATGGAAACATCATTAGAACCAATTTTTGTAGCAATAATAAAATTATATAAATCTGAAAATATGATAAATACAGTATGCTAATACACAACGATTGCATCAACATTGGAATCACCTACCAAATCAAATGAAACCATTGAATCCTTTGTGCGAAAACACAAACGCACCACCGCCGCACCTCAAGAAGGGTAGATCAAACCTAAAAATAGAAAATTGGACCAAGAAAACCCAAGGTTAAACCATAGGTTCGAACCCCTACCCACTGGTCATTGTTCACTTCAATAAAAAGGGAGGAAACCCTAAAAAAATAGAATGACACCCTAATCAATTTGAAAGGGGAAAAGAAATGGAAAAACTTACTTGAGAAATCTAGAATGAATCTCCCCAAAACAATAGTATCTGAAATTTAAAACGGCCAAAACTTAGGGTATGGTCTCACAATAATTATTAGGTAATTTAGGAAATGGAATGGAGGGAAAAAATTATGAATATAAGGAGTTATGAAAGGATCAATTTACCTCTCCAAAATCTGGACGATTTCTGAAATCCAGAGAGTTTCGACTATTTTCGCGACTCTATCAAGCTCCAAATTGTTGGAGGAGGGAATGGGGTCGCCCCTGGGCTTCTTAGGGTCGATAGGGAGGTTTAATCACCGAAATATCCATTTTAATGAATAATATATTAATACATTAATGAAACAATTTAAAACTGGGAAATGGGCCTTCGGGTTGGCCCAATTCTCAAATAAAAACAAAAATCCCCCAAGCTTATGGATTTATAAAGGACCCAAATTTAAATTTGGGGTTAATATATCAGGGGAGAACAATTAGGAGTTGGAATGAGTCAAAAATATTAAAAATTGAAAAAGTTATAAATGAAACAAAATTTATTTTTAAATCTGGAATTGGGCTCGCAGTTTGGCCCAATTCATGAAAACTCACCTATTATCAATAAAACCTTTGGAAACCACCAAAACAAATCATGAGTGGAAAATAAATTTAAAATAACCCTAAAATAGGTTACGTACGTGACAAAATACATGTGTCAAATACTCTGTGGAATGAGTATACCTCATAATCGTATTGAATTACATACAATATATCCCATATATTATATAGAAATAAAATATATATAATATATATAATATAAAATTTAAGTATCCTCATGATGGTTCAAATCAACAGTCACCAAACAAGGATCTATATAGCTCAAGAACTCCCCCTTATGCTAGACACTAGGGAATGCAGGTGACGGTCTTTGCATATTAGTGGGAGACTATACCCCTATCCTGATGAGATAAAAATAATTTATAGTAACATCAATATATAATTATCATAATAGTGATACATAGGACTAATCATAAAATTCAAAATTAAATACCAAAAAACAAGTGAACATCATCTTTTGTGGGTTGATATTATACCATTCAAACCGAAACTAATAAAATTAATATATAAGAATACCAAACCGTCCTTGAGTCCATTCCTAATCAGTTATCCCCTGTCAAATCATAATATAGAGCACATCCAACAATAGTATTAGATTCCTCTACCATACCATTATCAGTAATCTTGATGGAATCTCTGGTTCTAGGGTACCCGATTATGGTCTGAGTAACGATTTGTAGGCACCTCACGTAGGATCAAAATATGAAAGTAGATGCTCAATTACTAGATGGGGTGTATTATAAGTTAAAAAAAATCATTTTAAACCTTATGGAAAACTATTCTTAACAATGTTGAGCCATGTAAATGTATAAACAATAAAAAATAATTCTATAAAAATAAATTTCTTAGGTTCCGGAAATATGGTTCGGGAAATAAAACATAAGAAATGTTTAGAAGGAAAAGATTCAACCTTAATTCCTAAAAAATATTAATTATCAGAGTGTACATAAGTACATGAATATAAATTAAATTTATACATTATTATGTTATTAAAATATAGTGGAAATAAAACATGAAACCAAATTACTAACTGATATAAAATATTTTAATCCAAATAGTAGGGTATCCCAAAACCATGGATAATGTCTGCCGTGATTTATACACTCATGAAATTTTATCTTACCCACACTTGGGTGAGCTCTCTATTGGAATCATAGAATCTATCATTATATCCTCACAATCGCTTGAACTTTATGGTTTTCAGAACCTCTATCATCCTATCCTCAAAATCCCTCGATTGTACTTACCTACAATAAGAGTTGAACACTGCAAGTCGAACCAGATGTTTAGATTTGCATAATGCAAGAGAGTCTTTATATATCTCGAGAACACTTGACATCATGTAATATATAGGTCTATCAATATATTTTTTATCTCTAATGAGATAGTTCAAATGAGATCCTATTTATAGTAAAAAACTCCATTTGTTGATCCCTCCTCCAACAGTCATATTTTCCCTTTATTTTTAGAGGGATATATATACATGTCACTCAACCAATGGTTAGTTAGTAATTGATAACACGACACAATTTCATAAAAATTAAACATATTAGGAATATGAAGATTCTTAGACAATTAGAATTTTTGGAGTATAAGGAATAAATGAATTTAGAGTATAAAAAATTAACATCCAAAGACTATATGACATGGAAATTCAGATTCTGTTTTACAAAGAATTCAAAATCTTAATTATATATAATATGGAGTCTGAATACCAATAAATTTGGAATATTAATTCTGAGGAATTCAGAGTGCGAATTACAGTGAATTAAGAGTCTGAAAATTGTGGTTTTAGGAGTCTGAATTATATGGAATTTAGAGTATTATTTTTTTTAGAATTTAGAGTTTGAATTTTAGAGAATTTAGATTCAGAATTTCAAAGAATTCGTTTTCTAAATTTTAATGAATTCAGAATCTAAATTTCCATGAATTAGGAATATGAATTTTAGAGAATTCGATGTCTGAAATTCTGAGAATTTGGAGTAAGAATTTCATATAATTTGATGTCTGAATTTCACAGAATTTGGAGACTAAATTTTATAAGAAATAAGAATATGAAATCAGAACACACTATATCCAAGGAATTAAATTATTCTGAGGTTTTAGATAAGAATATAAATTTTAGATTTAGTAACAAAATGAGTTTGATTTATATATATTATAAAAAGGTATAATGAAAATAATGGTATGTGTAATAATTTCCGTAATGAATGGTAATTTTCCTTATTAAAAAATTACTTAGGGAAAAAATTTTACTTAAGATAATGTATTTTTGATTTTTCAAAAATAGAGAAATAGAAAATTCCAACAAAAACATTATTGACATAACAACATAAATGGTTTCAATAAAATAAATTCAAAAAAAAATCTCTATATATGTAATGATATGGTAAAAACCAATAATAAATAACATATATTCATACTTCAAAGTGGTCAAAATTCCACATATGATGTAACCATACATGCTTCAACCAATGTCAAGGTTTTTCTGAGCATATGTAATGAAAATATATAGTAAATAGGATGGTACATTCACAAACACATAAATATCTCATCTAATAAGATATCTCAAACACAATTAAAATTATGTAACATAATACTATTTATAACATCTGTCCAATATTATTATTGCATCATTACTATGTGTAAACCAAAAAATGATATATGAAAAATGAAACGGTGGCCCCAACAAATATGTTCCTATCTGTAAACCATATTTATGAAATATCAGATAAATAAAATTCTAAGGGTATATTGTCTCATGGTTATAGAAATTTCAACCCATTTTATATCAATAAATGCAGATCACATGCAAGAAAAATTGAAGAGGAGTCCATGGAATTGCTGGCTGAACCCATTGAGAATTTGGAACTCTGATCAGGTTACTAGGGTGACCAAAGAGAAAGGTGAACCAATTATATAATTATCTTATCCCTTTGGACTATCAATTCTAGATCATATTATTTCTATAAAAATGTTTAATGAAAAAAATTTTATATTGTTATCTCAACATAATAACAAAATAATCCCCATAAAAAATATTTATATCATTATATAGGAATCCATAGTCTATATCAGTTTGAAACGTGGATTATCTCATCCAATGATATAAAATATTTATAATATTAAACCTAAAAATGATAAAAATATAATTTTATATGTGTATAAAAACTATTCCTATCGATTCTATATAAATTATGTCCTCAAACCCATCCCTATTTAATAATTTAAATCGAAACCATAATATCATTAGGATCACCTTCATTAAACATTGGGTATAAAACCATTTTTATCATCCATCTATCCAAATTCAATATATTTAATCACATATAAAAATAATTGTATAGCAAAATAATAATATTTCGATTGAAACACATCATCAAATTTATTGAATCTAAAATGTACCATACTCAGTTCATAATGTGATAATATAATTAATTCCACCCCCCTATGATTGTGATCATAATGTTTAAATTTTTTTTTTCAATGCTCACATAGATTTCCTTCCATGATGTAAACTCATAATAATAAAAGATGTATCATTGTCTGTTACAATCATACCATAAACATATATTCTATGATAATGAAATTAAGACCAATTTAGGAAAACATTTACAAACCATTTGGATATATATGAATCACATACCTCAAAGGATTCAACGAATTCCTAGATATCATTATCCAAAAAATCCACCCCAACTAATGAAATCTTAGAATCTATCACAAGACCTCATGTTAGGGGATAATAAATGAAATCCCTTGGAACAGTGATATAATAAATTAATGGGGTGGAGAAAAGAGTTAGCCATATTACAGATGATGTATCAAGAGTGATGGAAGTAGAAAACAAAAAAAATAAAAGAGGGAGATCAATACTTTAAGGATGAGAAAATGAAGTGGGAATGGAGAGAAGTTCATGAAATCATAAGGGGGATGTATTAAATATAATGACCTATAATTTATATACATATATACTACATATTTTATATATGAATACTTATTATAATATCTGATCCGAATCTAGAGGATTAAAATTGTATACTACTTTTGGGAACATGAAAACACAAAAAATGATCAATATGTGAACTACATCATCTCCATCTATGTTCCACATATCAATCACCCTTCATAGGCATATCATACATAATACATTGCTTCCGAACATTTGGATTAGAAAAACAATATTGGTTGAGAACATATTCTCAATTAGGGTAAAAAAGGTAGATACATAGTCCCAACATGTGCATAAGTGTATGGGAGCATGGGAATACCATTTTAAAACCACTCCTGATATATAAATGGTCATAATAATGATTCAGGACATAATTATAAGGATTTTATAAGACATAAATCTTGATGAAAATTAATGAAAATTAATTGAGAGTGATTAACATTGACATAATACTTGGAATTGTGTCATGTATAAAAGAATATATATAAAATTACTTGTTAGTCAAGAATCACTACCAAAGATATAAATGTGTATTTTTATGACTAAATACATCATAGTATTGAAGAATCACACCAAATTCTATCATGGAGGACATAGTGCCTTACTGAACTCTATTTATACTCTGTTACAGACCTATATATCTCAAAAAATATAAATCTATACCAAATTCATCAGAAGAATATATATGTATGAATAATAATATAACTAAAATCATACATATATGAGATAATTTGTTATAATCATTAATCATATCATAAAACAAAATATGAAATTGGTTTTATAAACATGTAATTGTATCATGACTAATAGAAAAGAGATTAGTCTCTTAATCATAACATTATTTCATCAGAACATAACCCATTAAAACAATATGGATTGATAATCATTTTATCATCATATAACAAATGGGAGTTAAATAGATTTTCCAAAAATCATTTCATTATAAACATAAAACCATTAGAGAAATTTTAATAAGTTTATAATGTGATTATATCTCCATTTAATCATATATAACATCAAATTATGTAATATTAGATTGAAAATTATTTTAAAATATCACATTAAAAATTTCATCATGAAAATATCTAGTCATTAAAAATATCTATTTAAAACTAACTTTTTATAAAATATTTTTTAATTCTGTTTCAATGAAAATAACAATAAAAAAATAAACTTCAAATATCATTCCCATCTTTTTTTGTATGAAAGTATACATTCCATATTTTGGAATAAACTTTTAAGACATAAGAAACATGAAAATCAATTTATTTTAAAATTAATTGTAAAACATATAAATTAATATTCAAATAAAATTATGGTCAAGATGGTGGAAAATTATGATAATTTCATTGAAGTTAAGACAAACAGTGCCTTCACATTTTTTGGGAAAATGCCAAATGATTTTTTTTTGAAAAAAAATGTAGATTCCTTTAAAAATAAATTTAAAAGTAAAACATGAATAAAAAGTTATAAAATAAATCCTTTATATATTTTTATAAACATTATTTAAACAATTTTTCGAATCATGGTTTTGATAGAAAATGAGATCTCGACTATAGAGATAATAAAAAATAATTTTTCATGAAAACATTATTTTGAAACCATGAGTACATATATACGTGAAAATAAATGTAAAGAACATATTATCATGAAATAATAAAAAGTGAATAACATTATATTATTTAGAGGTTGACCCGAATATTTCATCATGGGAATCATAATCATAGACAATCTTTAGAAATGATTATGTTATAACATATAACTCTT
Source organism: Viscum album (assembly GCA_963277665.1). NCBI lineage: Eukaryota > Viridiplantae > Streptophyta > Magnoliopsida > Santalales > Viscaceae > Viscum > Viscum album. The sequence continues at coordinate 148,997,046 of OY728128.1, read as the reverse complement.
CATACATTGGTAACATTGTATCATAATACCATTAAAATAATTAAATAAAATTAAACATGTAATATAAATGAAATAATTTTAGCAATGATATACCCTTTGAAGAGTTTATTATATACAATTCATTGATGAATATAGGTTCATAACATAACTAATGTCCCCAAGAAGAAAAATTGAGACAACAATACTTTACCTAATTTCTATCTATTGAAACTTAATAAAAAATTATTTTCATATCATAATCAGGATATTTAAATAGAAATAATTTAAAAGGAATCATCATTATATTTTTTCATCGGCAATATATACACTACATAAAATAATTTTGTGTTGAATTATTTATGTTTCTCACAAAAGTAAAATGTTAGACAAAAATCTATTACTAATTTTTTAATATTTTGAATTTTAAGACCCAATAAATAATAAAATGAAATGAAACCATACATATAATTACTATATATATAATTGTTATATTTAATGAAAGTAATTATTTATATGAACCAAAAAAATAAAATTAGTGGTGAATTTTCATATCTCTCCCATAAATAAAAGAGAGATTAGAAATCCCTTAAAAATGTATAAACATCAAATTTAAATATTCAAACCTATTATTTAATAAATATAACATTATTATAAATATAATATTTGTACTTAACAGTATTTATCATTCAATATATGATTTACTGGCGAGACTTTGTTTTATCCTTGTATTTGCAATTCATTTTTAAAACTACATTTATGGAAACATTTTTACGTTTTTCATTTACATTTTTTATTTTTTTTTCCAAATACATATTGAATTGTAAAATAGTATAAACAATGATTAGAATTATATAAATATCAGATAATTTCATTTTATTGGTTTTAGATTAATCCAATAGATGTTTATATAAAAATGAAATACACGATTCATAGGGATGGTAGGTCATACATACGCATAAATTATGTTTTCATTTTCTGAAACGATAGAAAAGAAAAAATGATAAGTAGTATATTACAAATTTAGGATCATTTTAATGTAATATATGTCACATTTATTCATTAAAAGAAACATTATTATCATCTATTAAATATCATAATGAATAACATTTCCTTACCAGGTCATAGTCGATCGTAAACTCTAGAAATATTTTCTAATTCCAAAATATTGAAATGGATAATGGTATATGTGATATAATAATTCAAAAATTATATTAATTTAATAAATAATATATGTAAAAATCATATATATCATTATTTTGAACCTTTATATGTGCAGATAGAAACAAATAACATCATTTTGTGAGGCGGTTTTCCTTTATACATAGAAATAATGATTCCATAACAAAATTTATTGAAAAGTGAGGGATATAATATTTTCCATTAACATAATAACTTTTCATTATATTAAAAATATTTAGGTGCATATATAATTATTTTATATTGTGAATTGTAGGATGTGGATGAATAAATAAAAAAATTATCTATTATGAATGTATTCTCTTCTTCGGACACATTCTTATTGATTAAACATAATATCATTTAAGGATGGATTTATGGTCATGGCCTGGTCTTTTAGGAATAAAATTACTTATCTTTCAAACTTCTATAGAAAAATCATGGACTCTTTAATTTATTATTTTTAATATGATTATGACTAAATGACCATTACTTATCATTTTCATTGATAATGTGGATATTGAACAATGATCACACAGTTGATATAAATATATGGTTCTAAAAAATAATCCTTTTGAAAAATAAAAGGAAGAGGATAGCCTCATCCAGTAGACTTGGTCCATATGAAGCACATTTTTCTGATCTGAAAAACGAGGTAGCCTTACTTTTCTTTGCTCATGACCAATCCCAAGTTGAGCATCAATACGTTAATCTTGAACGAAATCTCCTAGGAGAGAAGTTCAGGTTAATAGAGATTAACACTAGGGTGGTGCTATCTGAGCCACCCCTAGAGTTTATTGTATTTTCAGGTAAAAAATGTAATTTTGTGAAATATATACTATATTATTGTATACTATGGTTTTTGTTAATAATATTATTAAAAATTATTCTTATAAATACTGATTATATCAATTCCGTATGTATAAATGATTAGGTAATCAGTTTGATAAGTGTTATATTTTTATTATATTATAAAATTGAAACAAATTTATTGAATCTATTTTAAGTATTTAATGATTTTTTGAAATAATTATTATTATAATAGTATATTATTATCAATTTAATTTTATGAATATTAAATTGTTATATTATTTTTATTAATTCAAATGTAATTTTTAGTAGGGTTTTAAAACAGTTTTTGTCAAAACCATTGAAATTTCATTAATTACATGATTTCATTTTAAAATTTAAAACTCACATATTTAGAAAATAATTTAAATCAAATTAATATATATTTTTTGAACTAGGGTGTTGAAATTATCCAAAAGTGATATTTTCATTATTTTTTGATATAATTGAATTTTCGGGTAAAAAACAAACACCGTATAAATAAAATTTGTGTTTTATGACATCACAATGACCCCAAAATGATGTAATAAATACGTTAATAGGTATTTTCAGATCAATATAATATTTCCAATTAAAGTAATATTATTTTATACTTTATTCATATATTTTATAATTCCATAGTGAGTACTCAAAAATATAATATATATTTTATGATTTTAATTTCATTTCAATGAAAGCGTGACTCACCGCTACATTAGAAGTGGTAATATTTTATTATTTTCATCCCTTATTCATATAAAATATTTTTTACCAATACTATTTTAAAATACCCTTTGGAAAAACCCAATGGTTGTTATGTAGTTTTGAATATTTAATTATATATATCCCAAAACATATGATTGGGAAATATTAATGAATTCCCATCTCATTTACTATATAAACACACCAAATATCCCACATCTCTTAAATAAAAACCATTTTATCATATTCCTACTCATACCTAATATCTATTTAATCCTTAGAAGGTGCCTCTATCTCTCAATAATCTCCTCTTCAAGCTCTTTAACTCACACACTCTTGTAAGGAATCATCACTTTCCTCTCCTCCATTCAAATTCAAGAACCATATTTGAATGTAGTTCTTGTAATTTCGAATTTATATAATTTAATTCATTTATAATAATTCTATTAATTTCCCTTAGATGTTAATTTAATGATTTATTATTTATTTTACCTCATTTTGACCCTTACCCAAGCCATAAATATGCCAAAATTTTGTAAGGGATCTTAGACCATCCTCTTTTACCAAGAATTCTTTTCAGATTATGTCTTTTAAATTAAATTATTCCTATTTTAGGATATATTATTACATATCATATCTACTTCAAATTTTATTTATAAACCATGAGATAACCTTTCACTCTCATTTATGCCTCTTTTTATCACTTATGAACTCTCTTTACCATGATGAATTTTCTTAAGGGGTTCATTCATTTTTCATTTTTTCCAAGTTTCAATATGTTGTTATAAAATTTTTCTTTCAATTAAAATTGTTTTGGTATTATTTAGAACCTCCCCATAATTCTCTATTTATTTTTATTTTCTGAACCCACTTTCAATCACATTAATTCGTTAGTATACACCTGATACCTTGCCAAAATTTCATTAGATATTTCACTCGTCTTATTTCCAATAAAGTATTTCTCCCTTATTATTCATATAATTTCCATTTTCCATGTTGTAATATTAGTTTAAATTATCCCCTTACCTTCTATTTCATTTATAATTACTATATAACTACTTCTCTCCCATCAACCTATCTTATGAATTTTTATATGATGACTTTATGCTACCGAAATTGAAATGTGAATGTCCCATACAAAATCATCATTTAGTGAATAGCATTTCAATTAATATATCATGGTTATTAAACATTATGAGAATATAATTAATGAATAGTATATACATGTATGTATTTAAAATTCCTGAATCCTGTAATAACTTATGATGTTGAATGATGTAATTTATATGATTTATTTTGCACTCTAATGCCTCAAATGAAATGTTAATGAATGTTGTGCCCTGATAGTGCTCCAATAGATTGGGTAATGTTTCATATCAAGACAATCCTTGTGAAATGGGGCTTTAATCATGAATATTCATGTGCAATTAGGGTTTACTCAAGCTAAAGCATGTTCAAAGAGGGTTTACTTATGCCAATTCATGTGAAATGAGGGTTATTGTTGCTAATTCATGTCTAATAAGGGTTTACTCATGCTAATTATTGTGCAATTAGAGTTTACTAAAGATAATCCAATTGCAATGAGGGTTTACTTATGATAGTGCATGTTTAATGGGTAGTGTCTTTTGCTAATATCATGTTGTATGTTTTTTCAACATTTCCATGTTCTGATAATCATGATATATAAGGCCTTTATGTTCATTTTTCAATTATTCCCCCATTGATATGCCTATTTACTAACATGTATTATAATATTCATGTTTTTCCTTGTTTACTACATTATAAGGATTTATAGCTCACCCTTTTCTTATGTGTGTCATCAGGATATCCTATTAAATGTGAAGTACGAAGGATTGTTCTAGTAATGTAAATGATGTTTTCAATAATAATATTAGATTTTATATCCAAATTTTTTGTCTAATATTACTAATCCCCATTACCCCTAGAACTCTAGATATTCTAGGATGTATTAATATTATGTTTATTTAATAATGAATGTGTAAATTTTTAATATTACTCAGGGTAGTTATAGTTGTTATTAGTGGAATGGTGTAGTTATTTTAGCATATTTGGAATAGAAAACACCTCTGATATCCTTGGGGATAAGACTTATTATAATGAAAACGTCCCAAAATTTTGGTGGTCATATATTAGGTGGTTTATCAATAATATAAAATATTTTGTGTATATAAACAAGTATAGGTTACATTAGAACAAATTCATCTGGAGGTAAAACATGAAAACACCTCTTTAAGGTTGACTATAACTGGAACATGTGAACAACACTGGGTCTTTCTGCACTCATGCTTCTATACTATAGGGAGATATGCTTCAAGAAATTCTCAATCATAGTATAATCCATTATTAAGGTAGAATAAATCCGATAAGAATATTAGTTAGGAGATATATCATGGATAACATATATTTAATCCAAGAAATTTATATGTTAAGGAGATAAATGTAATTTATAAGATTTCCCTTTAATGTATTTGTATCTCCCATTATGTGTTAAAATGATTAAGATACTAATCATTAATTATCATATTAATATATCCATGGTTTGGTAATATCAGGAATGTGGCTAACAACCAATGTGAATAGAATCATGCTGAATGTCCCAATGAGATTCTCAATAAAATGTCAACTCATGTAAGACATATCAAGATTATTCCAAAACAGCTACCAAAAAATACGATTAACCTTTGTCACATAGTGGTTTTACAAAGGATATCAAGGAAGAGGAAGGCAAAAACTCACTAAATTTCATCTAATAATGGTGATAAGGCATTGAAGTCCCAGTTTCGTTCGTGTAACAAGTATGAAATGAGGCACAATAGAAATTGACACAATGGTACTAGGTGATCTTTTATGTGTAGATAGAAAGATCACAAAGTATCCAATATCTATGAAAAAATTGATAATTTGATGAATTTAATAAATGTTACAACTATGGAATCAAATATAGTTTTATGATTTAAATATTTGTAATTCATACATTGCCCAATGTAATGATCAATTATAAGGGCTGAGAAGCATGTTGTGCATCGACAATCTCCATGATCAAGGAAATGCGAGAATTCTTATGCTAAGATGGATAATGATGTGTGAATTACAATTATCTAGTAACTAAAATTATTGTATGTTGTAATGAATATCAATTAATGACCTATAATTATATCTTTTATGTTTTTTGATAACATTGAGTACCCAGAAAAATGATATTAAATAATTTTGAAAAATCATCTATAAGTGTTGTATCACAAGTTGAAGTTTGATGGAATGTTCTCGTTGAAAATATTATAAGTGCCCAATTGATTAAATTTTTGGAAAAATAACCAATCCAATGATTTTGCCTCAAGGAAGTTGAAAATTCATGAGCAAAACAATCCAAGACATGATCTGAAGTTTGAAGCAATTATCATTACATTAAAAATTAGACAGAATAATCTCATTAGGGAGAAGTGTGAAATATATATAGATCAGAAAACCCTCAAGTATAAATTCAAATAGAAATAGTTTGATATGTACCAACAATGGTTTTTAGATCTCATCAATTATTACGACTTCCCAAACCATTACCTCATTGGGATAGTGAACATAGTGGTAGATGCTTTAAGTATAAATGACATCTCTATTCAATCATTGATGATAATTGGAAAGGCTATAATTTTATTAAACTAAAATAAGATGGACACAAGAATCATAAATAAGTTAACATCATAAATCCATTCACAAATTATTTCTCAGTTGTTTCTTTTGGAAAGGTTAATGGATTCATAAAATGATAATTTGGGAATTCAATGAAAAAAGATGAAACTATCATAAAAATGAAATCCTCAAAGATCAATGTTAATTAAGAATGTGATCGTCGTATATACCTCAATGTCTAGGGTACTTCATAATGTGATGGGTGAGAGGTAGAATACTAATGAGATGATTCATTCATTATCTATACCAATATGGAAATGGGAGAACATTACCATAGACGTAGTCACCAGACATCCGATGACATCCAATGGAAATAATGATATATTTGTTTTTTTGATCATACTACAATGACTGCACAATTCATTTAAATTTTAGGGGATTCTTTATTGGATCCACTCTCATGGATATAAATAATAGAAGTAGTAATTTGGTATGGATTACCACTAATTATTGAGTTCGTTCAAGATCCAAGATTCACCACTATATTCTAGAAGAGTCTCCAACACGCTCTGATACTAAGCTGAACTTCTTCATGACTTATCATCATCAAAATGATGGAAAATGAGAGTTGAATATCCCAAAATATGAGTACATTTTGGGATCATGCTCAACATACTTCAATGGAGGATGAGATCAACAACTTCCTTTGGATGAGTTCCCATACAACAACAATTTTGACTAAAGAATCCAAATTTCCACTAATGAATCTATTTATGGGAAGAGGTGAAAAACACTGGCATGATGGGGTGATGTTTGGGAGTTAAATATCTTAGGTATAGAAATGGTTGATGAAATGGTGGAGAATGTTATAACTATTTACCTTTACATCACAGCTTCATAGTGCCGACAAAAGTTAAATACTAATAATAATCGATGAGACCTAGAACATGATATTAGAGATTTGTTATTCATCCTCATATCCCTGCAGATGATTGTTATGAGATTTGGGGGGTTGGGAATGCTTTTTCCTAGGTACTATTACCTTATTGAGATCCTTCATCACATTGGAGCAGTGGCCTATCAAAAAACTCCTATCAAACCGGTCTCAAGTACATGATGTATTCTATGTATCAATTTTTAAGAAATTCATAACTAAAGCATCACATGTTCTCAATCCATATGAGTTATGATTGATAATGACCTCTCATATGATGAGAAACATTTGAAGTAAATATATTGTAGAGAAAGAGTTCGAATAAATAAGATGATTTCCATCATTAAGGTGTTGTGGAGAAACCAGACGTTTAATGAAACAACATGTGAACCAGAGGAAGTGATGAGGCAGAGTTACCCTCACCTGTTATTGTGAGGGAAAATGAATTTGTTTGGGAAATGATTCCTATGGAAGGGATGTTGTCACGAACATATATTTTATGAATAAAATTACCTTTATTTTAATGTCTTATAGAAGACACATGTACTCTTTTTTATTAATATTGTTTTTATTTTTATTAAATGACTTATAAGTATCATAACCATTGATAATACTATCTTTGAACATTGATCACATACCAAAAATAAATTTAAGGATTTTAAAAAAAAAATTCTTTTTGACAGAGATAAAGAATATGATGACCTCATCCAATAGACTTGGGTCGTACGATGCTCATTTTTATGATCGTGGAAACGAGGTAGTGTCATTGGTCTTCACTCTACATAAAGTCCAAGATGAGCTATAACATGTTAATCTTGAACATACTTGCCTAAGGTATAATTTCATGTTGATAATGTTTACCACGTGGGCGATGTTATCTTGGTTACCACAAGATTATTTCACCATCAAACATTTTACACTTAAGTCTTCTATGGGTGTAATAAGGAGTTATGTAATAAGGTATTAGTTACGTATTGTGTAATCCTTTTTTCTAAGAAAAGACTTTTTCTATCTACTCCTTTATAAATGTTGTCTTTCATAAAAAGTGATAAATATGATAAATTTTCTTTTTTAGATAAAATTGCTTCTTTTTAAAATATATACATTATTATTCTAAACTGTTGTTTTATTAATAATATTAAATAAATCTTACAAATTATTATTTTATCAGTTCATATATTTAAATTATTATGTAATTAGTTTGACAAGAGTTATATTTTTTTATATGATAAAATAGAAAAAATTATTTTTAATTATTATATTTTACTGAATTAATTAAATTTTTAAATAATTAATATTTAAATATAATATTATTATCAAATTAATTTTATTAATAAAAACACACTATATAATTTTTATGAAGTCAAATGTAATTTTTATTTGGGTTTGAAAACATTTTTTGCCAAAACCATTAAATTTTCAATAAATGATGGTTTTCATTTTAAATGATAGAATTCAAATATTTCTAAAATTATATACATAAAATGAATATTATTTATTTAATCATGACATCATAATTTTTGAATGGTGATTTTTTGCTAATTTTCTATGATTGGTGAATTTTTTGGTCGAAATGAAATATTGTACAAAAAAATATGTGTTTTATGTCATCAAAATGACCCAATAATGATGTAATAAATATGGTAATATATTTTATATAATCAATAAATATGTTCACTTTTAATTAATTTTTTTTAGAATTGTTTAACATATTTTTTAAATCCCCCATGAATCCTCCAAAATGTATAATATATATTATAATTTTAAATTCATTTCAATAAATGTGTGACAAAAATCCAAATAAAAAATGGAAATATTTTATTATGTTCTATAATTTCCCTTATAATATAATTGTTTCCACTACAATTTGTAAAAAACCATTGGAAAAAACCATGGGAACGTTTGTGGGTATAAATATTTAATTATATTGATTCCAAAAACTATGTTTGTGAAATATTAAATAATTCCCCTATAATTTCCAATAAAATTCTATCATAGATCCCAAATTTATTCTCTAAAAATATTTGGATCACATATCTACTCTACGTTTCATTTTCTAGGAACTTTCAAATGTTCCCCAAGCTCTCAATAATATCATCTTCAATCTCTTAAAGCCACACACTAATGTAAGAGATCTTCAAATACCTCTCGTCATTTAAAATTCATGATTCTTATTTGAAAGTATTTAATATAATTTGAATTCTTATAAGGTTATTATTTTTTAATCATCCAATTATTGTAATACTATGTTATTTTAATGAGAGATTACTTATCCACCATCATTTTCAAAAGAGATTCTTCCCTTTTTCATTTTTTTCCAATTTTTTTTTATGTTGTTATACCATTATATTTTCAATTAAAAATGTTAACGTATGATTTCTCACCTCCCCCATACTACACTCTTTATGTTTTAATGATGAGATACTACTTTACCCATCCTTAATTCCTTTTTTGTACACCATCTACCATTGAAATATACAGTAAGGGATTTCACTATTCTTATTTTCATTAGTTTTTATCTTATATTGTGTAACTAAAGTACATTTCACAGGTTAATTTATGATGTTACATGATGATCGTACTATATATTTCATGTATATATGATGAGATTTCATGTTATCTCTCATCAAAAAAAGTTATTAATTCACATATGAAGTCATTGTGATGCCGAAATTTTATCGTGATTGTCCATTCCAAAATCATCCTGTAGTGAATACCATACACATTTATCTATCAACGCGATTTACCATAATTCACATATACTAATTGAATGGTAAATTCATGCATGTATTTATCATTCCATTATCGTGGAATAACTTATTGTGTTGTATGATTCCATGTTATATGATCCATGTGGCATAGTTATTCTTGAAATGAAATGTATTTTATGGGTGTGGCCTGATAGCACTACAATGCATTACGTAATGTTTAATATCATGATACGCTATGTGAAATGAGGGTTAATCATTGAAATTAATATACAATGAGGGTTTAATGATTCCAATTCTTATTCAGTGAGGTTTTACACATTCTTATTCATGTGCAATGAGGGTTTTCTCATGTTAATTATAGTGCAATATGGTTTTAATCATGATAATTCATGCGCAATAAGGATTTGCACATGCTAATTATTGTGCAATGAGGGTTTTCCCATGATAATCCGTGTTCAAGGACACTTATCTCATCCTAATATCATATTTTATTTTGTCACAACATTTCCATGTTTTGATAATCATGTTATATCAAGCTTTTATGTTCATGTTTATCGTATGCCACATTGATATGTCTATTTCCAAACATTTATTGTATTCTTCATGTAATTTTTTTACTCCCATACTGGGATTTATCTCACCCTTTTCAAATGTATTTCTTCATGTAATCCCATGAAATTGTATGTACGATGGATTCTTGATGACATGTTAATTATGTATTGAATAAATATGTTTTATATTATGTCTTATGTTGTCATGTGATGTGCCAAATCCCCATAGAAACTAGACCATTCGATTTTCTGGGTAGTATTATGAAAATTTTTATTTAATAAATCATATGTATATTTGTAATATGGACTAGGGTTGTAATACATATTTCCCAAATAAGACATATATGATGATGGGAGGGATGTCTGAAATAATTGTGTATGTTATTGGATGAACCAAATAATTTTTTGATATATGAAGTGGATATGAGATGGGGGCCCATTTATATGTTGGGTGAGTGTTACTCTTGAAAAGTTTCAAAAGAAAAAGATAGAACCCCATTTTCATCCAATTACAGGGCTCAATAATGGACCATTATAGATCATAGAAGATATAAGGTAATAATATATCAATGAAATCATGATTAAAATTGTTTTTGGTCATTTTTTACTACTAAATTTTTATTTTAACCCCCACTATAGACACATTTTTACCTTAACCATGTTAATTATTTTTTACATATTCTACTATAAATTATAGTAAAAAATTATGTTGATCATATTAAAAAATACTAATTATACAGATTCAAAAAAGGAATATATTTTTCCAATGTAAATTATCATTAGATGAAATATTTATTTTAAAAAGTGTACCCTAAAATGTAAAGAGAAACCAGTTTTCCCAAGAGAAAATGATCAAAAGATTATAAAGAATGTACACAATATTTGAGTATTAAATTGATTCCTATTTAATAAATCAAATTTTTTGTTAAATAAATTTTTAAATATTACTTTTAACCCAATTTTACATTATAAATGAACCTCATAAATGCTTTAAATGAAATATAAATTTTCATTAATTTTTTTGATTTTTCACAATTCTTTGAAAAATTAAACTTTTTAGAAAAATAACAATAATTCATACTAATTTTATATTGAAATGATTATTTCCAAAATCAATTTTATTTCATTAAATAAAATTTTTTAAAATAGAATTTTTTTTTATTATTCATAAAATGAAAAAACATTCATTTCATAATGTTATTTTCAAATCATAAAATGGATATATTTAAAATTATGTATTTTAATTTAATATGTTTTCCTTATATATATAAATTATAAAATATATAGTCAAATTATTTATTAATATTTTTATCACTAAATGTAACATCTATATTATATCATTCATATATATATAATAATATAAATTTTTATTCATGGTTCATTAGAAATGGTTATTTTATTTAACACAAGAAAAAAATTATGTTTTGTATAACAATAGATATCAAAGAAAATTGTTATATTCCAAAAATACATATTCCTAAATAATCACTATGTCACAATCTACCCCCTCCCCCAATTACCTAAATGAACTTCTCCATCATTAATCCAAACATTATTAAAATAAAATGAGGATTCATAATCCTCATAATATCCTTAGGTTCCCAAATAGATTCTTAAAACTGCTAGATTCCCCTTGAAACAATAACAAGCAGACTGGTCTTGTTACATAAAACATTTATTATACAATTTACTATGACCATTATCTATTCCTCATAAGAGTGATCATTCTCACCTGTTACAACCTATTAGTTCCTTACATGTGAAGGATGAGGTATATAATTTATCAGATGATATACATGGAACACATCATGGACAATAGAGAGGATAAGTGTAAATGAAAACTGATAGGATATTGTACCAATATGACCAATAATTTTTCACTAATACATAATCTTTAGGCATGGTTTTCCCTTCTATATTCTATAGAGAAATTTATAGAATGATATTCTAACCAAATTAAAGTTCTTGATCTAGGAAATGATTATCAATTTGAAATTTCTATCAAATTTATGATATCATTTCATGTTGATCAACAGATCTAACCGAATCATCCATTTCATGATCTTCTTTGTGTCTCAATAGATTTTATTCTATAACACCATTCTATGATATTTGTGTTCTACATTATTTAAATAAATGGACACAAAATGTCCTATATGCATGCCCATGTGAAATATATTATTTTATGGAAAATCATCTTGTGAAGGGTTTTTATCTCAACCACCAATGAAATATATAGAAAAGTATCGTACCATATACTCTAGGTTATGAATAATAAACTCAGACTAACTATCAGTCTGAGGATAATATTTTGTGCTAAATCTAAACTCTATATTGAGATAATGATGAATACTTATCCAATACCTCGATATATAAATTGTATCCTTATAAGATACTATTGAATATAGTACCCCATGAAGGTAAAACTAATTTATTAGTGTATATTCTACAAAGAGGATCTATAGATAAACCTACTTTGATAGTAATGATATGTGATGAATTTATAAAAATAAAATCACTGATAAGATAGACACTAAAGGATACCAAAACCTTTAATATAATTACAAAAAATATTAAATCCATTACTCCTTAAATTAATTTTTCACTAATTAATATACAAACACATATTGTTGTATTTATAATTAATTTTATTTAAAACGTCCTTAATCATGATAAAATATCATCATGTAAAACCTCAAAAGGGGTGAAAACGACATTTAATGTATGAATAAAAGTAAAATCATTTCACAAGATGGTAATTATACCTCTTAATTTAATCATTTACAATAATTTATATTCTTATAAAATTATAACAATACAATGATGTTTCTATATTCTTAATACTATAATTACATTATGGAAATTCTTCCCCAATATAATTTAAAAAACATAAACATATACACTTCAACCCATTCATTTAATCATTATTATTTCATATTTTATTACATGGTCTAGGGTGTAACTCTTATTTTATATCATTGACAGTAAAATTGCAAAATTATCCCCTATATAAGTCATTAATCACCATGAAAATTTATCATTATATAACATTTTTTCCATATAGACAACATTTTCTCATCCATTTAATATATTATATTAGTTTCCTCTTCCACATTGTTGACATGTGTGAAGCTGAATATGCATTATTATGTGTTCGTTACCACATGAACATTCATAATGTCCTTAAACCTCTAATTTTATTATCTAGGAATATCATAAATGATAACATTGTTAATGTTATATTTCTATTGTTTATTAGGGATTATTATAATATATACAAATTTATTCATCATCCAATTTTTTTCCAAATTCAGTGAGTTGCACATCATATTTTATATCCAAAAATTTCATGACTGTGATTTTACCATTTATATTAGAAATATTTTTTGGATTAATTTCAAAGTTATACATGAAGAAAATAGGATATTCTAATCCATGTTGTGTCCAAAAATTTATTTTTTCACTATATTATATATATCAAATGTAGACAAGAAAATGTTTCTTAAAAAATGGAAAAAAATTAACTATAGTCTTTGATCAGATATTTGAGGTCTTCATTTCGTTCATAGAGAGGGTTTTAAAATATTTTCTACATTACCATAGTTCTTGTAAGATGTTAAACTAAGGTCTGGTCATGGGAGGAAGTTCAATTGAATTTTCTTATAAATTAATTAGTTTAATTAATTAACAGACATAATAAAATTTCAAAATAAACTCAGTTTAAGATGATTTTTTGGGTTAGCTGCATAAACATTGAAGTCGTTATTATCCATTAGAGACTACATGGGGTGAAACCATTTTGAGTGAAATCAAGATATTGGATCATTGATCTATCTATAAAAAATCTTTTGTATAGATCCAATGATAATGGGACAAATAATACCATTTTATACCATTAGATCTACCCTAATGTAGGATTTTTTTTAAAATTTTTATTCATAAAGATTTGTTTTCTTGGACTATGACTTTGAATCATGAAAATAATGGATTGAATAATATATAGGTCCTATTGTGGGTACCATATTTACCAATGGATAATATAGGTCAAATTGATTATTTATTTTTAATATTCATTCTTAATTTTTAGAAAAATGGATTGAGTCAAACTCAAATGACTGAAGTTCATTTCTATTTAATTTTTTTTGATTTCTTTAACCTTTCTTTCATGTTCATTTTATGTATTCATTTGGACCAGTGGTTTGACCAATATTCTGAGGAATCAATCATTCCAAATTTTCCTCTACTAAAAATGGTCTAGTATTGTAGATATAATCATGTTATTATGTAGGTATCATGCGAACATTGTAAAGGTATTTGATCGATTAGGATTTTGGGTAACCAATAACAGTGAGGTAAAGAGGCAGTGGAATGACCATATGGAAAGGGTTTCCATGAGTTTTGGTGATTTGATTCAAGAGAGTGGAAAAATAATGGGTATTTAATAGGAGAATATGATGAATTTGGAGGAATATCCATGAGTTTGGAAAATTTCTACAGAATATGGTTGTAATCCAGGATTACACTGCATGTCAGACCACTGGTGTAGAACTAGGGTTTCTGTGAGAGTTTGAAATATAAAATTGTGGTTGACCCATTTCACAAGTTCTATAACCCTTCCATGGTGGCTCAAGAATGTGCATTGTATGGTACATGGACATGGTCATGGCCACACACAGAAAAATATAAATCCTTACAGAGTAACCCCATGCTAAACATTAACATGACAATGGGTACATTTCCTCAGACACACCATGTACTCTAGAATGGAGACATACATGGGACTAGGTCATGATACATGGGTAGGAAAAGACACTTTACATACACACCATGTACTACCAGTACACACCATATACCAATTCTGATAACTCTTATAGCCTCATTACTCATTAAATATGATTATTTTTATAGGGTTGAATACCATTGATCCATTCCATGATGGTTAAAATAGAATCACATACTTCATATAAGATGGAAATCTATTCTGTTGAACTTATTAAATATATATTGTGAATTCCTTCATTGATTCCTTGAGTGAGATCCTATATCATCATCATTATAGTATTTGTATTTCATGGTATCATAATGAAAAAAACTACACAAGTCATAGTTCCTCTAATAAGTGATTTCTTCTTGATTGAGTTGTTTGTATACCCCATGGCCTTAGGTTTGATCCAAATATATGTATCTTTCACTTTTGAATTGTAGTTTATACATGTTATTGAAATATCTAATTAGAATTAAATCTCTTACAGATTCAATATATGTTATCTGACTTATGGAGCTTTTTTTTCCTAAATGAGTTCTATATAGAACCATCGAGTAGGATTGCTGGACATGAATTACGGTTGTCAATTTCATTTGATATAATGGGTTTTTCATGGGTAAATCTAGATAGTCTTGTTATGTGATTTAGAAAAATACTGGTGTTGAGATAAAATGTATTCCTTATGTCATATGATTATTTATTTCATGGATTCCTATTATATATTACTACACACAAACATGTAAGGTACTTTTCCACTTATGTTAGGTATTAAGTAGAAGATATTGATTCTGATGGTGTCCAACGAGAACTATGACTAGGCATATCATATTTATAAAAAAATACTATATTGTATTCCTTCTGTTACCATCACAACATCCCATTCTATACATTCATGTTGGACTTGTCTTTCGACTCTTTTTTTGGTATTATATTTAGCCATCATTTCATTTCACTAATTTTCATCATACAATGATATTGGGATATAGATGTGTACTTGTGTTTTTTCAAATTTTTAATTGTTGACATTATATAGGTTTTGATATGTTCTCAATTGCACAGGTATCATACGATAAGGCCTCCCATGTGAGTGATATTGATACTCATCACTAGAATAAATCTCTTTCCCAATTGGAGGTAGACAAAGTGTAGTTGTGACACAATCCATGTTTGTATTTTTCATGAAAGAGTTCTATTAGTGCCAATTTGTTATAAAATAGAACAAGAGTCTGTGAAATTGGTTTTGGAAATCATTATGTGTTATGAGTTTGTATTTTAGGACAAGGACAATAATGTTAATGTGCTAGGTGACATATCCATTCCCCACGACATTGATGACCTACCATTCTACTTGATACTTGTAGATTCTAGTGGTTGGGAAGAAGTTTGTACACGAATCTTTTATGATTATATTTTTGATTATATGAACCTTTTGAGTATACTATCTTGAAAAAATTGTTGTCTCTAGAATGACATGACTATTTCAGAATGCCTCGACATGTTTTTAAACATAGGATTCTGTATTAGGATCTTTAGGATGATCTCCTTATTGATGAAGCATCTATTCAAGGTCCTCTAATAGAACATTGTACGATCATCTGGTTGAGGGGATGATGTGTGTTTCTATTTGCTTAGGAACACTGTATGATCATATGGTTGTCCTGGAAGTGATCCTTCTTCCTATATATGTATAATGATGGTGTAGTTTAGTAAACCATTAATATGTAATAGAGACTCTAGCATGATTAGAGTTCATGTGGATTTTAATTGTGTATTTATCTCAAATTATACTATGGAATGATCTCCTCTTTGAGATTTTACAGCTTCACTATGGATATATTAAATTTGTTATGTATTCACCAAGTTTTAACATCCTCTCTAGTTAATCGATAGATGTGGTTCATGATCAGTTCTTTTAGGCTCAGACCTATGAAAAATGGCTACATTGAAAAAAAATCTATTCTTATACCTATAAGAAATTCTTTCGATGGTGGGGTTCAAGATAATATATTTTATGTCCAGATTATATTGGTTTTTAAGACTCCAACACTTATTTTCTATAGTGGGAACAATGGTGTAGAGACTTCTATAGTTGAGTTATGACATAATGCTTATGGATATGGACATATGAGATGTTTTAGGAGGTGATCATAGGACAAAGTTTATTTGGTTAAGGACCTACATGATTCTTTTAGTCTTCCAAATCAAAGAATGTTATACTATTTTGATAATAGGGTACATATTTAACGAGATTTTATATCATTTAATATCAATGATAGGTGAATATTTTATGGTCTACCTATGAAAATGGTGTGAGAGGATCAGATAGGTCTGCAGTGTGAAAAATAGCTGAGCTACTAGGAGAGAAACTTGAAGTGGTAGATGCTTCAATTTAATACCACCACCACCACATGTGGTACATGATAGGCTTAGTTATCAATGGTTTAGGGGATATGGTAACTCCATGCAGTTGAATCATATGAACTAGAAGCTCCATCAGTGATACAAGGTAGGATATTATTTTTTTATAACATATAATCCATAATGATAAAAAAATTGTGTGAGTAATTCCATTATTTATAATTATCTTGTTGGAGGCATATTGTTTCAGGTTGATCCCTTGTATGGAACAATTATATTGGTGACTCCTACATAAGGTGACATATCAATATAAAACATATGTTAATAGTGTTATTGGACTCTTGGAGGTGGTAGCTTTTTTGAGAAATAATTTTTTGCAGATATGAGGAATTATGATTCAATCATATGTATAGATATTTCATCCTCATTTCATTCCAATAAATATTATTTTTGGAAGAGGAAATTTTGTTTCCACATAAATGGTAGTTGGTTATACATTTTGGGTGTAAATTAATCTTAGTTCAGAATGTATGGATTCAGGATTAGTACGGTGTATCCAATTAGTCAACAACTGGATAGTATGATACATAGTGTAGTGTATTCTATGAGTTTTTAATTCCTTGTAGTTGTTGTAAAATATGACGATTTCTTTCTTTAGGGAATTCTAGGATAACCACCCCACAATGTGAGTGGAATATATAATGATCTAAACCCTTATATGACCCCAATAACTTCACCACAAATTTGAATGGCTCCCAAATAGTTTCATGAACTATGGTTTTAGTTGGAAAATTATAGTGGGATGAATTTTTTAGACTCAATAATTCACCCTAGAAATCCTTTATTTTAATCACTTAGATGGTGGACCAGTGATCTAGGATATATGTGCACTTCTGTTATATAAAATAGATGACCATAAAGAATAATTATCCACTTCTAATAGTTGATGACATCTTTGATCATTTTATATGGTAATAGTGGTTCATTGAGAATGAATTGGGATCAGGTTATCACCACCTGTGAGTATTGAACAATGATATATCTATGATGGAATTCTAAGGTCTCTATGGTCTCTTTGGGTACATGGTGATCACTTAATACTTGATTAATTTCATAGAAGTGTTCCTAGGACTCTTGAACTAGATCATTAATCCTTTCTTAGAACTGTACATGGTAGTCTAAATCAATGATATCATAGAATACTAATCATATTAGGAGGCTTAAAAGATATATTTGGGGAAGGTGGTAGACACACTATAAAAGAACAATATTTAGGGAAATAACATAGTTTGATAGTTTTTTATTTAGGATGTCTAATTTAGGGGACACATTATCTTAGTAGATGGTGTGGTAGTTGATCCAGGAAAGGTCAAGGTATTGATATCTTTGGTCTACAAAAAATCATGATAGAGGTGTGAATAATTCATGGGTTATAATTATACAATCAAAGATTTAAATGTGCAACCTATAAGATAGCATCTACATTGTTATCTTTTTCTGAAACATGGTAGAAAATCAAGTGGACTATGAAATGTTAGTAATATTTCCTTTAGTTGAGAAATAGATTTATGAGTTTTGCCATATTTATATTATTGATGATGATGGCGAGTACATAGTGTACATGGATTAAACCCGAACCCACATTTTATTATTTTTAATTTAGAGGCATGATATTATATCATATGATTCATATCATTTGATACCACATGAGTACAATAACATAAAGCATTATCATGATTTATATGTTGGAGTATTCCTACTGATGAAGTGGGGTCAATAACTAATGGGTGAGTGATTTATTCAAAAAAAAGACTCCCAAATATTTCATCTCCTTGAAGGATATTAACAAGAGATTGTAGATATTAGTATAAATCCTCAAAGATTATGACAGAAAAGTTATCTATACTCCTATGAAGGGTAATTTGGGAAAATATTCTTTATTTATGAGATCTTACTCATTGTTGCTTAGAGAGGCATCATAACAGTTTTTCATGCTATAGTTTTCCATTGTGGATCGAGATGTAGAATCTTACATGATGTTTATGGATGTTACCCCTATTCATTTTTAGTGAGTATAGGTGGAAAAACTATGAAATACTAATTACGAGACCTTATGTACTCAAATATCCATTAAACATGGTACTGATTTATTTTATGAATGTGGTATAATGTATTGATTTATGGGGGAAGAAAAATGTTACTTATGATGTTAATGGATGAGGACTGAGAGAGATTCATTCATATACATTAAGGTAAATCTAGGTGTGGAAAAGATGAACTATGCCATTTGAAATTGGTGTTGGTGTTTATGGATAAATAAAAATTTTCCTTCATTTTTATATCTATGATATAAATTTTTGAATGTGAGTTATGAACACAATGTTCAATAAGAATTATCTCATCCCCTTGATGTACCAAAAATGAAGTTATATGGGATATCCATTCACATTGTGATGGGGTTACCCTAAGAATCCATGGGAAATCGGGCCATCAATGCGATTATAGACATACTCATCATGTTTTCCCACTTCCTGTCAATTTGGGAGAATAGTTCAGCAGTGATATTGACATTACTCTATATCCATGATATAGTACGAATCCATAGGGTTGCAATGATGAAAATTTTGGAACATAATGCTCACAAAAAATCATAGTTATGGCTTTTATTGTAGCAGTCTTCTAGGAATCAGCTATGTTTTAGCATGTATTTCAACCCTCAAACTAATGGTCAGACTGATAGGACCATTGTGGTATTGAAGGAAATGATAGAATCTTACTTTTTATATTTTGTGTGAATATTTTAGAATGAACTAGAATTGGTGAATTATTCATACAACAAGAGATACCATTCCACCATCAGAATTTTATATTGTGATACCTATCACAGACAACCCTATTTGTCATCCCTATGTTGGACATACCTGTTTGAGTCATCACTTATTACACCAGAGATGGTACAAAAAACTAAAGAGTAAGTATAAATATCTATTAGTGGTTGGGGATTTCAGAGAGCCATATTTAGTCCAATGTAGACCTACTATGGAGGCCTCTAGAGTTTGATGAGAGGGACCTTGTGTTCTAGGGGGTCAACCTCGATGTAGGTTAATGATATTTGGTTGGTTCATCCAAGGATCTCTATGATTCATTTTTAATTTATATGCCATACATATAGTTGGAGGGGTGGAATAATATTTGTTTCTAAAAAATTTGTTTCATCGGGTACATGATGTCTTCCATGTGTCGCAGCTAATTAGGAATAAGCATGATCAATAACATGATATTGTTTGGGGAGATATTGACTATGAGGATAGATCACCATTTTTTGATTACCCAATAGAGATTGGGGATCATTATGTGAGGATATTTTAGGGGTGAGAGATTCCATTAGCATGTATCTAATGGAATCATGGAAATCCTTAGGAGAGAAACATGGAGTAGTAGTCCCAAATGTGCGATCAATACCAACATCATTTTTGTATCTTTTTTTGTATTTCTTGTAAAATAATCCCTATATTGGGGGGAATGTAATGACATAGATTATAAAAAAAAAATTTGAAATATTTTATTGATTACTTTTGTAGATGTGGATGGAGATAGCGATAGATTTCATGGCACATTGTTCTCAGAATTAATTTTTTAAATTAATTAATTATATTATATTCATGTGAACATTGTTTTCATAAAAAATGAAATAACATATAAAAGGACGATTTATTAAAAAATATCAGGTTTCTATTTACTTTTTTGGGTTTTTTTTACCCATGGTGTGACCTATCCATTGATTTTGTTGGTAATTTTGGGTGGCGGTGGTTGTGGATCGATATTTTAGTAAAATAATTTTATAAAATCATTAATTTATTTAATTATATGACCTAAAAAATTTGGTATATAAATGATGTTACTGATTATTTTTAGGGATTAATAGATATCACTATAAATAAATAGAATCTATAGTATATATGTTTAGGAGATTCCTTTGGAATGTGATAATCAAATTATGGGTCATTGATAGATGTGTGACAGAGCTCGAGGATCTCACTAATGAAAATAGAAATGAAGAGTTATTTTCTAGATATTCATCTTAATATAGTTATTATTTTGACATATTTTTATTCTTCAACAATTGTTTACTTATATTAAAAACAAGAATCAATTAACCAATTGATTGATTCATGGATCAATCATGTATTGGGAATCAGATTTACCAATGGGGATTATTAGTAGAATTGATTATTTGGTTTCATTCATCATTCCTATTTATAAAGAAAATTGATCAATTCCAAAAAATAATTTACTAGGTTCATTAATCATTGGTTTTTCATTACATTATAAAATTGGTCTTACCCCTTCATTTCTGATATTATTTTTGGCCATTGGTTTGACCAAAATACTAAGGAATCAACTGTTGGACTTCATTTTCTATATCAAATTGTTTAATACTATAGATTCAGTCTTGGTATGTTGTGGGTATCTTACGTTGATGTTATAGGAAATGGGTTGACAATAATTTTGTGCAACCAGTTATGGTTTTAAAAATAGATGGTTGAATGACCAGATTTTGAAGGTATTTTGTGTGCTTTGGTGACTAGTCGCCACAGAGCAGTTACCGTAAGGGTTGTCCGGACGAGATCCACACTTTCTGGGGTGACTCTATCCAGATAGGAAATCATATTATTAAAATAAGATAGAAGAGGAATAACCACATGTTCTAGATAATGCTGTAAAACACTGTATGAAATATTGGACATCATGATGTGTGGGACCCCGGTTCAGTGATAGGGTTTCCACAAGAGTGTTAAATATCACACGACATGTTACCTATATCACATAGTATATTACTATTTAATGGAAGCTAGTAATGTACCTAGGATGGTTAATTGGAATAGGAAAATGAAAATAAATTGATATTCATATCCAAACTGAAGAACAACTGGTCAGACATGGAAATGGTTTGTGGTAAACATTATTAACTAAACCGTGTACTGAGAAAAAAACATAATCATGTGAATGGGTCATGATACACTAGTAGGAAGCAGTGATGAAGGTAAATTTCCTATACAAAAAGTAAAAACTATGTAACCATTAAAAGTAGTTTTATATCATTTATCATCTTCATCATGGAAATGTTTTGTGGGGGTGAATACCCTTGATCCATAACCTAAGGCATAGTATGGAACTATGTCCAACATATATGATGGTTATCACTTCAGTGGGTGATCATTTATTGAGTTTTTAGAATCCTTATATGAATCCCATTATGATATCATATTTCATCATTTTTTCCTAGGTTGAGTTCTTAGTGTTGTTGTGACCAAATCAACACTCTCATTAATCATCTATATAATTGGTTATTCTTGAGTGAGTTTTTTGTATACCCCTTGGCCTTTAGTGTGACCATAATATATGTATCCTTGTATTTAGACACCCAATGTATACATATAATGATGAGACATAATCAGAAGTACCTCTCATGAAGACATCATAAGTGATATCTGATCCTTATAGCATGTTCTCCTAGACGTGTGATATATAGAACCCTTGTGTTGGATTCATGGCCCTAAATTAAAGATGTGAAATTAAATTGAGACATTGTTTCATTATATGTTATATCTATATATTCTTGCCTTATATGTAGTAGACCTATTATTCTATTAGATTGAACGTCATTCATGTTGGTTTATGCTTGGCTATTTGAGGTTTTCCAACAAGGAATTGTTATACTCATCCCTATATTGGATTTTCCTATACAAACCAGGTCTCCTGTAGATGATAAACATTTCGACATTGTACAAGAGAGACCGAGACCAATTAGAGAATATTGAGTCATACTGAATGATGTGTATTCATGAGGTTACCTAGACTATAGTCCACTTCTATACTTTTATGTTTCATTTGTCTTCACACTCTTATTCCTGGTCTAGAATTTGGTCCTTACTATTTTATATAATTGTTGAAATACTATCGTAGAGTTATTTAGATATAGAAATTCATATTTTATCCTTTTTTAACATTTATTCATTATATAGTCTTGGAGATGTGTGTGTGTAATGGTATATTAAGATATTCCCTTCAATGTGAGGGATATTTATACTCAGTTCCAGTTACTAGATTTTATCCTGTTGGATCCGGTCATGGGATATTCATGACACGTGCTGTATTGGTATGGGTCATTACAAAAATATTCCTTCTTCTTGCATTAATTTAAAATAATAAAAAATCATATTATGAGAAACAACAATAATATGTGTGAATAATATCATAGAAAAATATTCATTGGATTTCTAAATGTTGTACCATCATAAAAAATTTATGACACCTTAGGCTTAATCATGGTCATTCATATTCCTTGATAAAACCCATAATAATGGGTTTTAATGTGTTTTTGAACATTCAAAACATATTCCATAGGAAATTTAAATCATTTGTGCTAAAATGCCAGAAGTCATACACCAGTTGATGATCATGTCTAGCTCATTGCACCGTTTTTAGAGTTATTATTTCTATATAGAAAATTATTGTATACATATCCAAAATTATTATTACTAAATTGATGTAATGTCATGTAAAATATATGATATATCATATAAGATGTTTCTATGACATTTTAAAACACACTAAATCATTATTAAAATTATCCTTACAGACATTACTAGATATATCATTTGAATTATCAGTATGGATTTCACAAATTATTTCTCATAATAGATTAGAATTTTTAAATGAAAATATCCTACGATACCAATTATAATGACCAATGATATTCATACATATATAATAAAACATTTTATATTAATAATCATTATATTACACTAAATATTTCTAGAGGATTGTAAAAGAATAGTGCCTTTGGAAATACCTAAAAATTTCCAACTAGTTCATATGATAACTATTTCATAGAAATCTATGTTCATCATAATATTCAATAGTCTTATAAATTTCATGTGTATTCAATTTCATCAAATAATGGGAAATGAAAACATAATAAAGTGTGAGCATAGATTCTCAGTAAGGGTAATCAATAGAGATAATAAATCATAACCTAAGATTATGTGTATGTCAACATGAAAAAAAACACTTTATAACATAATACATATATAAATAATAATAATCATGATTATTGACAAAAATATCATATTTTCATGAGACATGGATCATATAAAAATTAAAGAACATGAACCAAGAGTCAATAACATTATCATAACGCATGGAATTACCCCGTATACCAAAGAATTGAAATTCACATCCATTGTATTCAAGTATGATTACCAAGGATATCATAGTAGAGTCAGATAACTCCCCAATCCATATATAAATGACCATAATCATTATTCATGACCAAAATTTCAAATCATCATAAGACACTGATCATTATAAAATTAAGGTACATAAACCATGAGAGAATAACATTGTCCAAACTCATAGAATTATACAGTATACCTAATAAAGAAATTGAATTCTATAGTATTCACGTCTCATATGAATGGATATCATAGTGTAGTGGGTTCACTCCCCAATCCATAAAATTAGTCATGTTTGAATTCCAATAAAACCATAGCAGACCACAACCCTTACAAATATTGGTTCACTCCTAATTCTAGACCTCTTTAGCTCATGGGATAAAAATATATTCTGAATTCATTAGAGGGAGATACCATTCCCTCCTATTAAATAATCAAAATCACAGATATGTGTGTTAAAATATATATTAATTATTCATCATATCATAAACTATCAAATGAAAAAGGGTTTACTAAATATTTCATCAACTATTATCCTGTAGAAAAGTGATTATTTTAATATTTATTTCATTATTTCATCATAAAATTACCAGAAAAAAGATGTCGGTTTCATAATTATATTAATAGTTTATAACCCATGTATGTAAAATGTTTTTTATAAAAATAATTTCATCATAACCTTAAACCAACTTTATAAATAATATAAACAATACTATTGGATCATATATCTAGTAAAGAATAATTAACATCAAAGGATGTAATATATGGAAAAGGATTCAGAAATATCACATTGAAAATTTCATGATGAAAATATATATTTTTTTAAATTCAATATTAGAAAACAGAAAACATATAATATATATTTGAAGTCATTTTATTTCAAAATTTCAGTGAAAACTTAAAAACAACGATATAAAAATAAATTCAAACAATTCTTGAGAAAAATATATTTTTGAAATTGAGAAGACCTTATTATATAATAAAACATTTTGAAAATAAATTTATTGGGAAAAAACCGTACAAAATTTTAACTGACAATGAAAATAATATAATGTTCATGATACATGGAAATTTTTTTCATTCCGTACAAGTTAGATGATACATTCATTTCACATTGTTAATAAAAAACCAAAAAATGTTCGAATATTACATGAATATTACAATAAAAATTTATATAAAAATAATAAATTTGAGAAAATTTCGTTAATATATCATTTGGATAATTCAAAAATCATTTTTTGAATATTTTAATTTGTAGACATTATTCTGCCAAAATTGCACCATGATTGTCCATTTAAAAAATGATCCCAGTTAAATATTGGATAATTTATAACTAGTCATTGTGTAATCCATGTCCAAATAAGCACATTCCCCAAGGTTACCAGCCACATAGTGGCCCACTAGAGGATACCCTAGAGTCTCTTAAAATCATGCTACCAGTTACCCATGCCACTGGAACCTAGTATAATATATTAAAATTATTAAAATTTTTTGTTTGTTTTTAAAATAATAATATATTTAATTTCATATAAAATGATGTATCTATAATATTTGATGTACTATACTTTTAGTGTAAAAAAATCCCATATAAATATATTAAATATTTTTTTGATGAATATTAATTAAATAACACAAAATACCGCATAAGGATCATAATGGTTAACTTACAATGAAGTTTAGGTACACAATAGTCTTATTTTTGAAAATACATTGAATGTTTTCAAAAAAAACATCCCATTTAGTACACATCATATATATATAACATAATTAAAAATTTTCTTCATAACAAGATGATTGTAAATAGAAGGATGGGTGAGATCGTATTCATAGTAAGGATAAAAAATGTAAAATAAGTAAACATCATGTGAGCATAAAGGTATAAGAATGTGATAATAACATATGAAATCTATATCCTCCATATCAATGATCATAATTATGAGTCATGTAATAGCAATTGATAAATTTTAAGACATTAATAACAATGAAATAAAATAACATGAATCATGAGATCTTCAAATTAACATAATACATTGATTTTTTGAATATGAATAAGCATAAAAAATAATTTTCATAGTACTAATGGATATTTGTGAATACTATAATAGTTTAATGGTTTCAAATCCCATAAAATAATAGTTTTCAATCATTAATATAGAGACCATCAGAGTGAAAAAATTCCCTTACTGAGTCTTGTTCACTACCCATTCCAATCCTGTCAATCTCATGATATATAAATAAATAACAAATTATTTAAAAGGAGTTATAATTATAACCCATTAGAAAATAAAAATCATACATTTGTGTACCATAAGATGATTAATATTTAAAAATATTAAAACCCATAAAATGATATATGTTTCATAAAAATTTTCATCATATCAAATCCTTATGAATATGGAAGGGTGTCACAACCCTTTCATCATTTACTTATAGAATTACAATTTAATAAAAGTATGTGATAAATGAATTTTCATATAGTGTAGCCCATGTCCGATATCTAGGACTCATAAAAACCATTCCTTAATAAACTATTAAATTAATAATACTAATGTCATACATTTATCATATCCTTAGTAACAAATATGCAACATTAGAAGATGTTATCACATGTGGTATATGATTTTGAATGATAAGATAAAAACATTTCGATTGAAAATAAATTTTCTTTGAAAATCAAATTTGAAATAAAAAACTTCTATTATTCATTGGGAAAAGAATTTGATTTGAAAAAAAACATTGATATTTAAAAAAATGTATAATTAGAATTCTTTAATAAATTTAATGAGGAAAATAAACTTTATTTAATTTTTTTTTTCAAAACATATATTTCATCAAATATTTTATAAATAAGTTTATTTGAAAATAAACATTTATTGTTATAAATGATGAATTAAAATAAAAAAATATGATAAATAATATTTTATTTATAATCACTTTTCAAAAATAAAATATCATAAAATAAAATTGGAAATAATTTTCCATGAATTTTATTTACTTATAAATGTATAATTACAATGTTATAAATTATTTATTGGGTAAATTTTTTTCCCATTTGAAAAAAAACATTCATAAACATATAATAATTTGTAAATAATATT
Source organism: Viscum album (assembly GCA_963277665.1). Lineage (NCBI taxonomy): Eukaryota > Viridiplantae > Streptophyta > Magnoliopsida > Santalales > Viscaceae > Viscum > Viscum album. The sequence goes on along the minus strand of OY728128.1, from coordinate 148,969,058 downwards.
ATTTTTAAATATACAAGAAAAATTATATATATGAATCAAAAAAAAATAAGTGTTATGAAGGTGGTACGTTCTATAAATAATGTGCATAAATAAATAATGATTACATTAACATTTATAGTAAATTCCATATAAGTTTTTCATGGAACACAATATGAAGATTAATTTCAATATAATTTTATTAATAGTAAATATGGGGTATGAAATATATAAAAAATAATTTTAAAAATGGTGAAAACATTTCTGATAGTGTTTTTAATTTTTTTTTGATAAAATGGGGGATTAAATATTAGAGAGAAATAATGATGATTTTTATTGATAAAATTTAGTTATATAATTGATTATATAAAAATAGGATTAGGAACTAACGAAATTTATTCTAATTAAATAAGAATAGGAAAATAGAATTTTTTATATACCCAAAATGTAGATTAGAATATTTCATTATCAGAAGCAAAATCATAAAAAATTTCGACAAAATGGTGAGATTGTATTATAAAACCCTTACCAGGGTGGTTACATTGACTATTATTCCCCATGAATGAATAACATAGATTAAACTTAAATTATGTTAATAATAAAACAAAAGATATGTAATGTGAAAATAATTTATATAAACACATCATAATAAAATATAAGTTCATATTATAAAATAAATGTCATGAATAAAAATTGATACAAAAAAACCATACACCCTTGGACACATTAGAACTATATACTACATGAAAGGGATAAATCATAAAATATATAAATAAATACAAATAATATTTTAATGTAGAATCATAATATACATTTATTGGATGTATATACACTAAATTAAAGAAAATATATGGAGAATATGATTTGTGTTTCATAAAAGTTAAAGATAGAGGGAAATCCCTTACATTACGCCTCAACAATATTTTACATATTAAATCCTCATATATAATAAATATAATATTAATATATATATATATTTTATATATCTATAGAAATATATATCACCATATAAAATATTGACATATGACCTTTAATTAATCATTAATTTACATTTCAATGTTGAAGTCATATTTTTGGTAATAAATTCATTGTTATTCAAATTTGAAATGATGAATTATTATTAGTAATTTTAATTTGATATTGGATATTTAAACTAAATAATATTCACCATGATATAAATATAATATAGATTATATATATTTTTATTTATATTAATCAATAATAGTTACTGATAGAAAATGAATTACACCATTCGTGGAGATGGTATGATGTACGTATGCAAAAAAATAGTTTCCATTTTCTAAATAAAAAATAATAATGAATAGTAAATCATATAATACCATAAAAGAATATGTTTATGTAATATATGTCACATATATTATTTAAACACATTTTTATTACCTTATATTTAACGTATCAATGAATCTAATCACTTTATGAGGTAGTTTCTTTCAAAACATACATACGATATTATCATATTCCCATTAAATAAAAAGTAATAAATAACATGTGATATCATGTTTATTTAACTATAGTAATATAATAAATATCATATATATATAATAAATAAACCATTATATCTATATATGAATATTGGTGATGGAAAAAAATAAAATTGGTTGGTGAGGATGTAGTTCTCCCTTCAAACTAATGATAATTTAATAACCCATTTAATGGATGAGGATATAGTTGTAAGTGAATAACATGACATGATAACATATCAGTATATTTAATATGTAAAAATTATAAAATTATAATGGATTAATAATAATTTATGTTTGTGTGGGATGAAATAATATAAAATACTCGGTTACAGATGTTAAATCTTCTTTGGTCAATTACTTCGGAATGCACCAAAAGGATTCATAAAAAGGATTTTTGACCAAAAAATATCTTCTATGATGACTGGATGGAATAAATGATGTTAGTTTTTTATTTCATAAAAAATACAATGGTTTTTTATTTTTTTAACAGTATAAGAGATGGGTGGCATTTTATATGTAATGTTAGTAGCACGGTAGTAATTTTTGAAAAGAAAAAGGTGTACCAAATTGTTTTAACTTCAAAATGGAAAAAATGTAGCATTATCAATAATAAATGATTTATGGTAATCATAGGTAAGATAAATGGATATTGAAATATTTTTTGTTCATTTTAATGATTTATATATTTAGTTTAATCCCTAAGTGACCCATTTTTCTATAACCATGATAAATAATATTTAATATTTTTAATATTAATTTAGGTCAATAATCAGTTAGAAATTATAAAAAAATTCTTATTATTTTAAATATTTAATTCAGTAAACCAAATTCTATTCAAATAATAATAAAATATTAATTTAATTTAATCACTCACTTCTAACGATAAAGAATTTTTCTTAATAGAAAATGACCAAAAAATTAATAATATTTTTATAAAAATTTAAATTCGAATTGAATTAATTAAATTAAAAAGAATTAATAAATTCATAAATTTATAAATTTAACATTTAAATCTGTGTTATATATATTTTTCAAATGGATCAAATTAAATGACTATTTTTAATAAAAAAATAATTATTAACAACTCATCGAAAAAATTATAATTTTTAATATATTAGAAAATTAAATATAAGAATGTTTTAACTTTATTTTTTAAAGAAATTCTATTTATTTTTTCTAATTAATTCTTATAAATTTGAATAAAATAATTTAATATATGTCTCAAATAAAAAATTATCTTTAGAAAAATAGTTTTAAGAGAAAACATGGATTAATTATTTTTTTTGTATAGAAAAAAAAACAGAAATCATAAAAATTATTTAATTTATAACAAATAAATTATATTAATATAATTCATAAAAATATGATTTTTTAATATATCGAACTAAAATGATTTTTTTATAAAAACGTTATTTAAAAAAATATTTCCTTTTTTGCAATTACATAATATTTTAATTTCTTATTTATTGGAGAAAAAAATTTATTTTATATCAATTTTTCAATCGTATATTTATGTAATTTATTTAATACAATTAATACCCCACATTCCAAAAACTATTTTTTATTTATCATATTAAATAATAATTCTTTAATACTAGGTTAAATTTTATTAAAACCCAATGATGAATTAAATTCATGAAAAACTCTGTATTTCTTGAAATAAAAATAAATATAAGTGTTTCATGTATCAAGAGATAACTTCAATGTTCTATGTAATGACAAATATTTTAAAAAATACATTTATTATAAAAAAAATTCAGAAAATATCATTGTATTACATTCCACCAAACAAAAATAAATTGCATCCTCAGCATTTTAATTATATCTTAGAAAATATTTTTTTTTAATTTGAAAATACATTTGTGGGAATCTCAAATAATAAATAGGATTATTGCTAATTACTCATTAAAATTGTAAAATAGATTTTTGATGGCCTTCTAGAATAATATATACTAGTTTCCCAAACAAGATAATATAGGTTGGAAGTGAAAAAATTTATATATAAGTGAATATAAATGCCCAAATGCATATATAGGGTTATAAAAAATGGCCAAAAGAGAGTTAACGGTATCAAATACATAATAAAAATTGGTGTAAAATGGCCATTTATATCATAATAAAATGTTTTAATTGGCAAAAAATTCACATAATATTCCAATATTAGGTGAATTTTAATGAAATGATATAGTTACATGATTTCATTACATTTCATAAGTACGATATCATCCTCTTTATGATATATGATCAATTTCTGTTTCATCTATTAATCCATTATATGAAAATGAGTTTTTATAATGAATAAAGGAAATCTAGATCATTAAATATATAATAGAAAAATAATACATTAATTATTTTTATAGATATTATCCAAAATCGAATTTTTATCATATGAATCTAATAAAATACAAGGTTAAACATAATTCATAAAATGAATTTAAAAAAGTATTCACCCTCTATCTGAAGTCAAAATTTCAGTCCCAATTAATATATAAATATTAGAACTAAATTTCCAAAAACATGTTTATATTAATCCCCCCAAAAAATTAACTTTAAATTAATTTCACAAAAAAAAATATGTCAATATAATTCTCAAATATACACATGAAGCATAGTAATATAATAAATTAACATAAAACCATAATTAAAAAATAATTGTGTTCCAATATTAACTCATTTCTCAATATATAAATAAAATAATGTATTTTTTAATATATTCTATAATTGAAAAAAAATTATTTCTGTCATTGATTAAGGAAACCATTGTAATCAGATCATTAATTTGTTCTTTTGTAGTCAATACTATCCAATTAACATTATCCATATTAATCATATAATTATTGAAACTAAATAAAATTTCCAAAAAATCGAGAAAATAATAATGGTTGTCTTATCATAACGATAATATTATCATTCCATTAAATATAATTTCATGGTAATCAGTAACATTTAATATATAATGGAATATCATTAGTGAAAACCTATTACTTGGCATTCATTTAATATTATATCTTCTAATAACATGAATAATATTGTTAAGAATGAAATTCATTGATTCCGAATACATAAAAATATCAATCAATCCACATTCTTCATACACCATTGACCACGATTAAATGTATTATTCATTAAAATTTAATTACAATCATATGAAATTTTTTTGTATCTTAATCATCATAAATTTAACCATTACTCATAAAAAATAACATATATTTTCATTTCTATTATTTTTAGGACATCTATTTTCAAAAATTCCCATATTTTCCATCGTTGAAAAATATAATCCACTATGATATTATAGGGGGCCACTATTCTCATACATTTCATTAATGGAAAATCATAATCCTTATATTAAATTAATTTGTTTATAGTTTTTCCATTATCAAATCATCTTCCCTTTCTACAATAGAATTTAATTATGTTACTCACTATAAATTATTGTCTTATATGAAGTGGTTTATTCTTTATTCCAAGGTCCATCCCACCAAAAATATAAAAAAAAGTCTTTCAACATTGATTTCAAGAGTTTGTTAAGGTGTATAACATTAATTAAATTTCTTGACATATGATTAATCAATTCAAAATATCATTCACTCTAGATGTCATGCCAATTGGGTTCCCATCAACATATTTTCAATCACTTCGAAATATAATCTATTAGACCAGGTTCAATATTTTGTCTAAAACCCAATAACAATTGATTGAGTAATGATATTCACAATGGGAAACAATATAATCAATGAAAGAACATATTTTATTTCTAAATAATGATACCATATTGACAATATATGGAATCATATTCCTAATATAGGTCTTTTCTTCCTTCTTCTATTTAAATATTCTATTATTGATCATAAATTATTTGAGAATTTCAAAATAATATACCATAGAAGTGTCAAACTAGGTCTTCATCGATGCCTGTTTTCATAAACCAAGTGATGAATGAATCGACAAAAATGGTACCTTTGTTATGTTATTTCACCAATTTTATTTTGTTACAATCCTAGATCCAATTATAGTATCAAAACATGACTGTAATTAATGGGAAATACCCAAAATACCCTTAACCAAAATTCAAGGGAACTTTCTTAATCTTGGACTTATCTATGGACTCATCCTCAGATATACCATTAGACATATTAGGAAAATATTCAATTCCTATTTTACATAGGTTAACAAAACAATTCCTCTAATACCAAATGTATCAACCCAAGCATCTCGAACATAAAAATTAGAAATTGTTGTACTAATATATATTACATTACAGAAAAAAATTAATAAGTATTTTAAGGGAATAGAGACAATAGTTACTAGATAAAATAGATTATAATTTAGTAAAATATATTCAATGTATCCTATAAATATGTAAATATTTTTTATTCAATATAGAGAAACCCAACATTAAATGATTCGTTATAACATTTTGAAAGGTAACATTATAAAGGGTTGTCAAAGATGCACAATAAGTTTAAATAATAGAAAATGCATAAAAAATAACATGACAATAACACTATGAGATCAAGAACATCCCCTAAAACCCCATTTATTTAATTTTAATGATTAAAATATCGAGTCATGTAATAATGATTTTCATTTCGTGAAACATAAATCAATTACAAATAAAAATCATGAAGAAAATTTATCATTAATATATCACGAGATATAGATGTTTTCATACATACAAGAATATAAAATTATTTCCCCAGTAGTTGAGGCTCCAAACAAAATATGTGATAATGGGATGTTTAAACTATTAAAATCATCATAATATTCATCTTTCTATCCTAAAAAAATCATTATGGTCAACATCCCATAATAAACTAGGTTACTCTCTAATCAAATAATTTCAATCTAATGATATATATGTTGGATCGAATATGTAGATATGTATGACTATTAGATGGTACAATACAAGAGGGGGGTGAATTGTAGATTTAAAAACCTTTGAGTTTTAGCAACTAAGAGATTACTTTAAAAGATCTTAAACTAATACAAATACAAACACCAACAATTGTATTGAATATAAAATGGTATGATGTATTGTAATAATAATGTAATGTAAAACAATTGTATTCAAGATGAACACAATAATCAAAGTAATACAAAGATGAATGATTCTACCTTAAAGCGTATAGAATCAATCAATAAAATATGTAATAGAATGATTGTAATTGAAACAATTACAATTGAAAATGTAAAGAAGAAATGAAACAATACAAATTCCTTTCTAATACAAGTAACAGCGGAAATGAAAAAGAATTACAATTCTTTTAACCCAAAGAGAAGGGTTATCCTTTCACCTAGGATAAAAGGACTGTCTCACCAACACCTCAGTGAGCCCTCGATATGATGATCAGATTGTCTGTCTGCCTATCCCCGGCAGCCCTCGATATGATGATCAGAACGTCTGTTTGCCTATCCCCAGCAGCCCTCGATTTTGTTGGTAATCGACACCTCTGTCTTTCAGTCACTTGAAAGCCCTCGATACGATGATCGGATGCACAAAGTAGAAGAGAGAAGTCACAATGTCTCTCTCTAGGATCTTGATAGTTCACAAAGTCTCTTCATTCATTTCACCATCCTTTCCTCGGCTTCAAATGACCTCCTATTTATAGGCCTTGGGTTCCAACGGTCATGTTGCCTCTAACGGTCATATTTCTCCGAAAAACTCGGAGGGACTTGGACACCTGTCATCATAACGGTCATATTGAAACAGAAAGAACGACATCGTTTTGATTAGTTTTTAACGAACTCCACGACATCGTATTGGTTAAAACAGGATATATATATTGATAAGAAATGGTACGGTTCATAGGAAATAAGTGATTTTGAAAGAGTACCAAAACATATAAAGAACATCTGAATAGCAGAGTCAGAATAATACGATTGAAAGAGTCAGTACGATACGATTGACAGAGTCAGTATGTTACGATGGTCAGAGTCAGTACGATCAGTATTGTATGATACGATATGGTCAGTGCGATCAACATTGTACGATACGATAAACATGGTAGAAGACAATTGTAATTTCCAGAATATGATAGAATACATTTGTGATTTCCAAAACATGATATAGAAGTCAAAAGAGAACATTTTACGCAACTATATCCCCCTTTTTGGAAAGCACAACACACAAAGTAAATGTAACAAGAAATACTTATCTCCCCCTAAGTTTTTGGAAACTCTTCTGAATATGAATTTGAATACAACTCCCCCTTAGGTATGGACATTCCTAAAGATTGTATTAGTAGATTTTCCTTAAGAGTGTTGTAAAGAATTCTCCCCCTTTATAAAACATTCTCCCCTTTGTAAACATTCTCCCCCTTTGTGATTTACAAAAAGAAAGGAGTAATCTTGAATTGTCTGAAGAAGGTAGAGAAAACAAATTCAGGACAAAGAAAAGAATCATAACAGTCATTACAAAACAAAGACAAGTTCCAAAGGAAAACAAATACAACAATCATTTGTTTTCTCTTTCCTTATCCTTCTTTATAAGATCATGGAGAACAAATTTCATCTTCTTGATCTCCTTATTGTCTTCAGAAATTGATTCACCCTGAGTTTGGAGAAGCTCTTGTTGATTCACAAAAATCTGATCTTGATTTCTGATAGTCTCCTCCTGGACTCTGATTACTTATTCCAGGGTATCAATTCTATTTTTCAAATTCTTATTATCTTTGGATAACACAGAATTTTGATTCTTCAGCAAAACCATTTCATCTTTTAAAGATGAAACCTTCGAGAATTCAGATTGAAAAACATTCATTCTCTCTTGAAAATCTTTCAATGAAGGAACATCGGCTCTTTGAGAAGACAAAAGATCCAACCTTTCAACCGTTTCTCTATCAAGCTTGTTGAAAGCAACTGCAAGCTCATTTGACAACCTTATTATATCTTCAATAGCTATTTCATGATCATTGATTGAGCTCTCTGTTTTTTACGACCACTTGGTCATATTATTGCAGGCCTTCTTATGATCAATTGAACTATCTGAAAGAACATTCAAATCAGCTTCTACTGCAAAAACATTCTTCCTCAATTCTTTTACAGAGCCAAACTTCTTCTTTTGATTGTCAGTAATAAAATCAATGTTCCCTTCCAGCCTTGGGAAATAAGGAATTGTCTTCTCAACCCTTCTTAAAACATGAACAATGTAATCACTCTTCTTGAGAGAGATTGTATGTTCTGAATCAGTATCTTCATCGTACGATGCTAGTTCATACGATCAGATTGAGTCAAAAACTGGTCGTTTTCCTTTTGCTTTATCTTTCTGATTTCTTTCTTCTTCCACTCTGTCACTAATGACACCAACTTTATCAGTGTGAGAGGATTGAGCACCTTGCGTTTCTTGAGATGACATTCTGTCTGGAGATCGTGCTTGATCGGCATGAGGAGTTTGTTGAACACCTTCACTCAGCTTTTGAACCGATTCCTCTCTACTCTTCTTTGAACTTTGAAGAAATTATAAAAGAAAGTCTCCTTCTTATTCTTCCACTTCTTCTATCTCTTCCATCACTTGTTTTTGTTTTTCATTCTCAAGAAGACTCTATACGATGGGCTCTTGATGCACTTCTGTGGTAAGTTGAGTACTAGCTTCCTCAACTTCTTTCAAGACATTAGATATATCATATTCTTGAGCCTTTATTTTCAAAACAGTTTTCTTTTTCTTTTCAGCCTTAAGGGTTTCTTCTACCCTAATTATTTCTGCAAAAGCCTCATCCGGGTCAAGTCCGAACTTTGGATCACCTTCCTTTATCTGTTCCTTATCCTTTCTCCGTTTTTCTACAACCTCCTTACTGTGCGTTGTCTTCTTCTTAGGATTTTAACTGGTTTGCATATCATACTTTTGAGTAACACCAGTAGATTGAATGTCTTTGGCTGGCATAGGTGCCGATTGATTCTGAGCCAATTCAGCTTCTACATCTCTGACAAAAAGTTTTTAATTCGGATCAAAACAAACATTCAGTTTCATCATTGTACTTTTTCTAATCCAAGAGGGCATCAAATATATGGCGTTTCGTTTCAAGGAAATGTTACAAAACTTCATACTTTCGAGAATGAATTACGTAAGGATGGCTAGATACATAATCATTTGGGACTTAATCCCTCCTGTCTTGACATTCTTAATGGTTTCAAAAACATACCCCATTAGATTCACTTTTCTCATATTCACAAGATAGTCAAGCATAAAGATATCAGAAACTTTCAGAGATTCTCTATCCCCTTTCCTTCGAATAAGAAAACCTTGCATCCACAAAGTGACAAACCTATTGTCCGGTGAAAGATGATACACTTTTCTCTTTTCTTTATTAATAACAAACAAAGTCTTTTCAACACTTTATCTATTAAACGTACCAACTTCCTCTAGTAGTTTCTGAGATGGACATAAAGAATCCCCTTCTACAGAAACATTCAGAAAATGTGCGGCTTGTTTCACAGACATAGACAATTTTCTATCATATACAGCAAAATTGATAGTCATGTCTTTGTCGAACGATACGGTTTTATAAAGCAGACAGACAACATCAAAGAGAACCAGATCTTGAGAAACAAGTATTTCAAGACATAGATGCTCCCATCCTTGAATGAGAATGATTCTTATGATTGTGGAATCATATGAATAAAAAAAGTCTCAAGAAACTGACCTTTCTATGTTAAAGTCTTTCTCTATAAAAGTCTTTGAAGACATTTCGGAAGGAGTGTTAGTAGAGGATTGAGACATAAAGGTGATGCCGATGATTGATCGTATGATGATTTATAACCGGTGGAGCAGATATTCGCCTAAAATCCTAAAAACCCAATGTGGGTTTGGGGAGGGGGTGCTATTTATAGGCGAAAAAGGGGTGACCGTTGATCTTCTACGGTCAGGATTAGAGAAAAAGAGATGAATGGTTAGGATTGAAAATGAAAAATAAAAAAATAAAAAAATGGAAAATACATGCCGGAGAACTTAAGGTAGTTGTTGGTTTTAGGATTAAAAAATACACAACCGTACTAAATAAAATATAAAAGACGTATCAAATGTCATGCTGATGGAAAACAATCTCATTACCATGAACTGACAATACGATGGAAAACATTCTCGTTACCATGAACTGAAGATACGATGGAAAACAATCATGATACCATGAACTGAAGATATGATGGAAAACAATATTGTTACAATGAACTGACGATACGATGGAAAACAATCTTGTTACCATGAACTGACGATACGATAGAAAACAATCTTGTTACCATGTACTGACAATATGATGGAAAACAATATTGTTACCATGTACTAACGATATGATGGAAAACAATCATGTTACCATCATCGGTTAGTACAATGGAAAAGAAATTGATTACCATCATTGGTCGATACGATGTAAAAGAAATTCATTACCATCATCGGTCGATACGATGGAAAAGAAATTCATTACCATCATCGGTCGATACGATGGAAAAGAAATTCATTACCATCATCGGTCGATATGATGGAAATGAAATTCATTACCATCATCGGTCGATACGATGGAAAAGAAATTCATTACCATCATCAGTCGATACGATGGAAAATAAATTCATTACCATCATCGGTCGATACGATGGAAAATAAATTCATTACCATCATAGGTCGATATGATGAAGTAAAAAAAATTGTCAAGATGATAAACAGAAAAACGAATGATACGATAAAACTGTCAATACGATAAACAGAAAAAAAAATAAATACACACAACCAAAGAGTAAATAGTTAACGAACATAAGATAAAAAGAAACATAAAAACATAGAAAGAAATGTCCTCCCCCTTTCAAAAGGAGTTTTTTAATGTTAGGAGAATTTTAAAACATGAAGTAGATATAAATTATTACTTTATTGTAATCATTCCAAGCTTCTATTTTATAAACTCAAATCTATTAGAAGGTAATGGTTTTGTAAAAATGTCAGCAAGTTGTTCTTGTGTTCCGATAAATTGTAAAATAATATCTCCTTTTTGTGTGTGATCCCTAAGAAAGTGATGCCTAACATCTATGTGTTTTGCACGAGAGTGGTGTGCTAGTTTTTTACTAAGAGCTATGGTACCTGTATTATCACAAAGAATTTGAGTTTTGGAAAAACTCAATTCATAGTCAGTGAGTGTGTGCTGCATCCACAATACTTGAGCTCAGGAACTTCCATCTGCTACATATTCATCTTCAGCGGTGGATAATGCTATTGAGTGTTATTTCTTGCAGGACTAAGAAACCAAGGAATCTCCTAATAAGTGACATGTTCCAGAAGTACTTTTTCTATCCATTCTACAACCACCAAAGTCCGCATCTGAAAAAGTTTTTAAAACAAAATCATTCCCAGTAGAGTAAAAAAGACCTAAATCCATAGTGTCTTTTAAATACCAAAAGATTTTCTTTACGGCTTTTAAATGAGACTCTTTTGGATTAGATTGGTATCTTGAACATAAGCATACAGAAAACATCAAGTCTGGTCGACTAGCTGTCAAGTATAGCAAACTTCCTATCATACCTCTAAAGATTGTTTAATCTACTGGTTTCCCAGTTTCATCAAGATAAAGAGTATTTGAGGTACCAATTGGAGTACTAATACTTTTAGATTTGTCAAATCCATAATTTTTGAGTAAATCTTTTATATACTTATGTTGAGATATATAAGTTCCTTTTGGTTTTTGAGAAATTTGAAAACCTAGAAAGAATTTTAACTCACCCATCATACTCATTTCAAACTCAGATTTCATTAAGTGTGCAAAATAATCAGTTAGAGATTTCAGAGTTGATCCAAATATGATGTCATCAACATAGATTTGGACAATCAAAACATTTTTGTTTTCCATTTTGATAAAAAGGGTTGGATCTACTGTACCTTTTGTATAATTGTTTTGTAAAAGAAATCATGTAAGTCTAACATACCTTGCTCTAGGGGCTTGTTTTAGACCGTATAGGGCTTTGGTAAGTTTGAAAACATGATCAGGATGTTTTGGGTCTTGAAAACCAAGAGGTTGTTCGACAAAAACTTCTTCTTGATCAAAACCATTTAGAAAAGCACATTTGACATCCATTTGAAATAGTTAGAAATTGAAAAATGATGTGAAGGCTAATAGAATAAGAATAGATTCAAGTCTAGCTATAGGAGCATATGTTTCTTCATAGTATATTTCCTCTTGTTTATTATATCCTTTAGAAACAACTCTTGCTTTATTTCTTACAATGATTCCATTTTCATCACATTTGTTTCTGAAAACCCATTTTATACCAATCACAGTTGTTTCTTTAGGTCTATCAACTAAAGTCCAGACTTGATTCCTTTCAAATTCATTTAGTTCATCTTGCATTGCTTTGATCCAATCATCATCACCTAAAGCCTCACTCAGACTTTTAGGATCAAATTGGGAATGAAAATAAAGATGTTCTATTTCATTTCATAAGGAATTTCTGGTCCTTACAGGTTTATTTACATCACCAATGATGTTATCACTGGGATGATTTCTAAGAAACAATTGATTTGGGTTTTATAAAGCCTGTTCATCAACATATGGTAGAAAATCTTCTATGGTAAATGTTTCAGGAATACTTTCTTGATCATTTTCCTTATCAGAATGATCTTCTAATAAAGGTTGATAAACATTTTTAGAATACACATCCGAGGATGTAGGATTTGGTTTGTTGAAAACAAAAGGATCAGTTTCATTGAATTTTACATGTACTGTTTCCTCAACAGTACAAGTGTTTTTATTGAAAATTGTATAAGCCTTAGAGGTTGTAGAATATCCTAGAAAGATTCCTTCATCAGATTTTGGTGAATATTTGTGTAGATTATCTTTTGTATTCAGAATGAATACCTTGCATCCAAAAACTTTGAAGTATGAAACTTTAGGTTTTTGTCCAGTCCATAACTCACAAGGGGTTTTATTAAGAAATGGTCTAGTTAAAACACGATTTATAGTATAACATGCAGTACTAACAGCTTCAGCCCAAAAGTGCTTAGCAATTGAGTATTCACTCAACATGGTTCGAGTCATTTCCTGAAGAATACGATTTCTTCTTTCAACAACACCATTTTACTGAGGAGTTCTTGGAGCTGAGAAATTGTGAGTAATACATTTCTTACTACAAAAAGTTTCAAAATATGAATTTTGAAATTCACCACCATGATCACTATGAATAGTTATCAATGGTAGGTTTTTCCCATTTTTAACTTGGGCTCTAAATCTTTTGAAATAGGAAAAGGCTTCATATTTCTTTGTGAGAAAGTAGACCCATGTAAATCTAGTAAAGTCATCAACTAAAACAAATACATAGTATTTTCCTCCAATGCATCCAGATTGTGATGGACCAAAAAGATCCAAATGCCCTAGCTGTAATGCATTAGAAGTTGAAACTTCATTAATTTATTTAAAGATAGTTTTCTGTTTCTTGCCAAATTTACAAGGATCACAGACTTTTGAAGAATCATATCTAAGATCGGGTAGCCCTTTTACAAGTCCTTTCTTTGAGAGTTTACTTAGGTTTTTCATATTACAGTGTTCTAGTATCCTATACCATAGCCACGATTGGTCTTCCCTTACACTTAAGCATGGTACGTTTTGGTTCCTAAGGTGTTCTATGTTAATAGAGTAAACATTCTCTTGCCTATGGGCAGATAGAATGAACTCATCCTTGGAATTGTGAACAAGACACTTATCATTTATAAAATTTACAAGGTAACCTTCATCACATAATTGACTTATGCTGATGAGATTGTGCCTAATACATTTAACAAACAAAACATTTGAGATATGAACTTTTCAAAAAAAACAATTTTACCTATACCAATAATCATTCCTTGAGCATTATCTATGAAGGTAACTTTTCCACCTTTTGTTTTGATAACCTTTTCAATGAGATATTTGTTTCTAGTCATGTGTCGAGAAAAACCACTATCCATGTACCAAATATTATTATTGGTACACTTCTCATTTTCCTAAAAAAGAAACAATTAGAATTTCAGAATCCAAACTTGTTTGGATCCAGAAAGGTTAGATAATATAATTTTAGGAATCCACATTTGTTTTGCAAAATGAGCTTTATGAAATCCTAAATATTGAGTTTTGTTAAGAGAACAATCTCTTCTCCAGTGTCCACCACATTTAAACTTAGAACAAAAAGTGGTTTTTTGAGGAACAAAATAGTTGTTACTGAAAACCGGTTTGGAATAATTATAACCTAGACCAGAACGATTTCTCAAATGTCTAATTTGAGAATACATCCTATCAATGTTTTCTTTTCCATGAGTAAAGTTTGACAAACATTTTTTAAAGGATAAAATCTCTAAATTTAGTTTTAAAACCAAATTATTATTTTCCAAAACATTTGAATTTTAAGTAGAGTTAGGCTCTAAAATATTTTTCTTTGAAATTAAAGTTTCAAGATCCATAAAAAGTTTATCCTTATCAGATTTAACTTTCACAAGAGTTTTTAAAATACATTCAAAATCAGAAGTTTTCACATCACGATCTTTAAAAAGATCAGATATTTCTTTACTCAAGATTGAAATTCTAGAATTTTCTTTTTCAAGTCTCTTTTTGAGTTTAGAATTTTAATTTTCAAGTAATTTAGAAAATCTAGAGACCTCTTCAATAGAAGGTAATATATCATCCTCTGATGATGAGGATTCATCATTTGAAGATTCATAATATCTATTATCAGTACAATTTTCATTCAAAGAGACATTTGTAATAGCTTTAGCATTATGTACCTTAGCCATGAGACAATGATCTTTAATTGGTAGTCTGTCTAGAAGTCCAATATTCCATTGTCCTAATGTCTCATATTCTCAAGAATCATCTGAGGAATCACTACCACTTGCACTCCACGTATCATTTGCTTTCAATACTTTCTTTGTCTTATAAAACCTTTTCTTGTTTCTTTCAGAGTGTTTCTCCTTTCAATCTTTTATCTTCAGCAAAGGACAATCAGTCCTTATATGTCCTTCTTTCTTGAATTCATAACAAGTTACCTCTGAATCTTTCCTGTCCTTCCTATCTTTCTTTTTTAATCTATATTGAAAGTCTTTTTTTCCACGATCTTGTTCATCCTTCTATCAAGATTGGCTAACTCATTATCTGAAAGATTACAATCACTTGAATCAGATATAACAACTATATTGGATTTCTACCTTGTAAGCCTTTCATGTGTTTTATCTTTAGATGAAAAGTATACACTTCCATTCCCATTTTTCTTCTTGTTGAAATCGGCATCTCTCTTCATTATTGTCTTGTTCTGTAGAAGAGATCCAAAGAGTTCATCAAGAGTAATCTGAGAAAGTTTTCTATTTTCATCAGTAACTGTTCTTTTTTACTCCCATTCATTTGGCATTATATCTATAATCTTATCGACTATAGATTCATCATCAAGACCTTTTTCACCCATGGATTGTAAGCTGTTGACTATCATCATAAACCATTGTTATACTTTACATACTGACTCTCCATAAGGAAAAACAAATCCATGATACTCTTCTCGAAGAATTTCTCTCCTTGTTTCTATAACCTTGGATGTACCAAAATGAGTGACTTCTAATTTCATCCAAAAATAGTTGGCTGCTTCACAAGAAGATATCTGACTGTATATATTCCTGGTCAAAGATCATAATAAAGTATTGTGTACCTTGTAATTCAGTTGATATTCTTGCTTCTCTTGGTTGGTGAAAGTACTATCTTCTTTGTCAGGAATTTTGTAACCTCCAGTAAGCATTATAAAGTTTTCTACACCAGTATTGATAACGAAAGTCTTCATACGATCTCTCCAATACTCATTGTCATTCCCATCAAAGATTGGTAGTCTAGAAGGATTCAGATTGTCTATTGACCCGATACTAATTCCTGCCATCTAATACAACAAAAAAACTTTTCCACTCCACATGTTAGTGTAGTAAGAAATAAATCTAGTAATACAAATCAGTGGAAAACCTCCTCTGATACCAATTGTTGGATCGAATATGTAGATATGTATGTCTATTAGATGGTACAATACAAGAGGGGGGTGAATTGTAGGTTTAAAAACCATTGAGTTTTAGAAACTAAGAGATTAGTTTAAAAGATCTTAAACTAATACTAATACAAACACCCACAATTGTGTTGAATATAAAATGGTATGATGTATTGTAATACTTTTGTAATGTAAAACAATTGTATTCAAGATGAACACAATAATCAGAGTAATACAAAGATGAATGATTCTACCTTAAAGAATATAGAATCAATCAATACAATATGTAATAGTATGATTGTAATTGAAACAATTACAATTGAAAATGTATAGAAGAAAGGAAACAATACAAATTACTTTCTAATACAAGTAACATCGGAAATGTAAAATAATTACAATTCTTTTAACCCAAAGAGAAGGGTTATCCTTTCACCTAGGATAAAAGGTCTGTCTCACCAACACCTAGTTGAGCCCTCGATACGTTGATCGGACTGTCTGTCTGCCTATCCCCGGCAGCCCTCGATACGATGATCATCAGGTCTGTCTGCCTATCCCCGGTAGCCCTCGATACTATGATCGGAACGTCTGTCTGCCTATCCCCGGAAGCCCTCAATTTTGTAGGTAATCAACACCTCTGTCTTTCAGTCACTTGAAAGCCCTCGATACGATGATCGGACGCACAATACAGAAGAGAGAAGTCATAGTGTCTCTCTCTAGGATCTTGATAGTTCACAAAGTCTCTTCATTCATTTCACCATCCTTTCCTCAGCTTCAAGTGACCTCCTATTTATAGGCCTCGGGTTCCAACGGTCATGTTGGCTCCAATGGTCATATTTCTCCGAAAAACTCGGAGGGACTTTGACACCTGTCATCATAACGGTCATATTGAAATAGAAAGCATGACATCGTTTTGATTAGTTTGTAACTAACTCAATGAAATCTTATTGGTTAAAACATGATATATAAATTGATAAGCAATGGTACGATTCATATGAAACAAGTGCTTTTGACAATGTACCAAAACATGTAATGAACATCTGAATAGAAGAGTCAGTACGATACGATTGACAGAGTCAGTACGATACGATTGACAGAGTCAGAATGGTACGATGGTCAGAGTCAGTATGATCAGTATTGTACGATACGATATGGTCAGTATGATCAACATTGTATGATGCGATAAACATGATAGAAGACAATTGTAATTTCCAGAATATGATAGAATACATTTTTGATTTCCAAAACATGATATAGAAGTAAAAAGAGGACTTTTGACTCAACAATATAAATCCTTATCCAATGCAATGGGGGACCTATAGGTCTCACACAACACATAATGAGAATCAAATTTATTTGTGACACAGTATGAAAAAAAAATGATAAATAATATCCTATGAATATAAGTGGGTGTCATAAAAATTTATTCATTTCATTAAATGATGAAGAGAGACTTGTTTTATAATCATTTCATAATTCCATCATATTATAACCCATGACATGAAGACTGATTTATATGTATTTCTTCATGGTCTAACTCCCGGGGAAAAATAGGACAAAAAAATATATCCAACATAAGAATATAAATCCTTAATATAATAATTAAAGTATCCTTGGATGATCTACTAAAAATATCATATATAACATCCAAGATGTCATCTAAAATGGAAAATTATTAAAAATGACTTCCCGAATCACATGTTCAAGAAAGATACATTTCTTAGAAAATAAATTATTAAAATATAAAATTCATAAAACACTTTTTAAATTGTTTTATTTATAAAAGAATTAATAATATATAATAAATAATAATATTTATATAGAACATTTCTTCATGATAATAAAATTTCTGTGAAAATTAATTTTCATAACTACAAATTCATAAAACATTCCGGAAATATAAATCATCAAAAATACATATTGAAAAATATAAAATATGAATTATAAAACATTTAAAAATTTTTTGAAGAAAAATATATCTCATTGAAAATCAAAATTTTTAAAAAAATTAATTTTTAACCCATTTTTAAATCCATTTCATTGAAAAATATCACAACCTATAATTATAATATTAGAAAATTGTATTCGATATATTGTGCTCCACAAAACAATATTAGAATAAAATTTCACAACATTTTACATTAGGATATATGTATTTTAAATTAGATTAAATAACTTCCATATCTTATGTTACATTCAACATTATGCTTAGTTTTCATTACATACTACATTGGAATTATCATTTATTATAGGCATCACCAAGTTTAAAACAAATGTCAAATATTAATAAAATATTATTTTATAATATAATATTTATAACCTGGAAAATAAAATTTTGGCTATGAGTTTTACTATAGAATTTATTAATAATATGGTTATCCTGTTATCTTAATTAAAATAAGAATCATTTAAAATAAAAAAGAATAGTTTTTCTGAAAAATTATTTATTTTTAAAAAGATGGAGTGGACTCACTATAAATATATTAATTAAAATTAATTATTAAGACTATTAGAAAATTTATTTGATAAAAGAAATTAGTGTTTTGAAATATAAAATATAAGCTTTTGGTTAATTTTTCAGATTTTTCTAAAATATTTTATTTTTCATTGATGAGTGAAAATAAATACTTTTAATTAAAAGCATACTTTTTTATTAACTTATTTAATAAGATAAATTATATTTTTATTATGTTTTAAAGTATCATTAAAACATTTATATATTATTTCAAACAATATTGGTGATTTTAATGATTTTTAAGATTGGTTTTCATATAAAAAAAATCTATTCAATAGATAATTTATACATAAAAATCATCCTTATCAATGAATCTGTCTGAATAATTTTTAATTTAATTTTTTCACAGATGTTAACATAATTTGGAAAATGGATTCACTATTTTTAATAATCATTTTTTATAACATCAAATATGGTCAACATAATTTTTGACAAAAATGAATATTGAAAAATGTAAAATTTAATTAATTCTTTTTAGATTAAAAATGGATTTAGGAGGGGTTAATCTATAGTTTTATGGGTAAATAATACATAAAAATTATCAAACCCCAATTTTGGAAAAATATATACTAAACACGTTATCAGTTCAATCAAGCATATTTTTTAGTTTTATGGAATGATAAAAATTTTGAATTATTGAATATTTTTAAAAACATACTAGTGTGTCACTCCTCTAACATATAAAAGGACAACCCTCTCCTATCATCCCCATTGTATCAAAATCATGCATTTTTCTCAAGATCATACCAAATAACATCCCAAAATACCTCATATCATCCTAAAATCCTTTTGTATTGGTATAAATCCATCATAGGTAGGAATTCGATTAAATCCTAAGGAGGATACCCAAAGAAAAGGACACATTATATAAATAAATTATTTTTTTCTCCCTCAAACAATTTCAATCCATGGTAAAGCATGACGATATAAAATAATCATTATCTTCAATATAAATAATTTTTTATATCAATTTAATTAACTGAATATTAGCATTGAAATCATTATTCGGCATTAAGGTAGACTACAACCTTCTGAAACAATATCATTCATTCTTCCCTTACCACAAATAATCGTTGGGAATGATGATGAATCCAAAGTTTATATTATATATTTATAACATAATTATATATTTTTATTCATTATATCGTATATATATATATATTACATGATATTCCAAATGAGATATGATAATTTCACACATGTTTATGGCGGACTACCGCCTCATAAAGTGATGTGATTCGTATTTCAATAAATCATTACAGGGATTGTAACACTGATACTTTTGAAAAATTTATGCATTATAAATAAATTATTATTATAAACATAAAAAATATATCATTATCAAAATATATAATTTTTATTAGCTTTTCAATCAATTAATGATGATATCATTTTTCATATATCTGTGGACTTCAACCTACACAAAGTAATGTAACTCTCTTCTCATCACCACACCACATGGATGATCTATATAAGAATATAAAAATATATAATATTTTATATATTATATTATTATAATGTTGGAGTGATTAAATATGACATAAGTCATTTTTGTAATTTTAATTGGAAAAAATTAATAATGTTACTCATGTGTACGTACAGCCTAATGTCTCTATGCTTGTATCATATTCAATTTATTCATAAAAATATTTATTTATAATTTTTATAAATAATATATCTATTAAAATATAGTAATTATTTCATGATTATTAGACTAGATATTATATAACTATATAACCGTCACATGAACCATAACTTTTAGTATAATACCCATTTGAGGAAAAAGGAAATTATCACCAGAAATAATGAATAAAATGTAAGATTCATTAAAAACTAGTTATAGGATGATATAAAATATTCAAATAATAATTTTTTTATTTATTAAGTGAATATTTTGTTTAAAAACACTATATATGATGATATATCATGTTCAACCAAAGAGAAGTGTGAGACAAGGGATTTTATCTCAACTTCAATTCATTGAGTAATATTGTAATGTAATAAACTATGACTATATGACATGATGTAATTAATTTTTATTAGAAATTTAGTATTATTATTAATTAATTATCTATTTTATTTTACCTATGGGGATTTGGATTCAATGATAACATGTTCTATTGAATTTCATAACACAATATTATTAAACTAGGTTAAATTACTTCTTTAATTTCATTGATATTCTACGATTATGTTTATAATGAGAATTCATTATATAATGTTTTATATGAACGTATATTATGTATATCTATAGGTTACAACCATTATTGATTCATTGATTAAATCTCACATCCATGATATGATAATTGTATGGGATTATTTGAAAATCTAATTCTAACAAATATTATTTATTTATGAATACTACTTAGATGAAATTATTTGATAATTTTCTAATAATCCAATATAATTTTATTATACTCAAATTATTTAAGAAATTTTTATTTATTAGTAACATATTTCAATAAATTTTTTCTAAAATTGTTTCTGAATTTTTCTAAATGAAATTCTAACGTCCTTTCACCATTTTGTCAGAAATCTGTATTCTTCTAATACCCTGTTTTTTTAAAATGTAGTCAAAAAATTTTTTACCTCATAAAATATTTTCATTATAGGCACATTCATCCATTTTAACAATTTGAAAAAAAAATGAATTTTCATTCTTTTCTAAAAAGCTTATTTACTAACATTATACAGTATAATGGAATGTTTTCTAACAAATATGACATATACAGAATAATCCAACATGATGAACAACAAATCATTTAATATTACATTAAAATATTACAATTCTATTATTAATATAATTTTTAACCCCAAATATTATTGGAAAATAATTTTTTAAAATTAATTTTCATGCAAAATAAATTTCAAATATTTTCTATTTTATAACGTTATATTCAAAATGAAAATGATTTTTTGTCACAAATGTTTCCAGGTTTTTTATTTTATTTTTACTAATCAATGAATATAATAATTATTTTACATATACTATCATTGTGATATGGTGAATTGATACCATTAAAATTATTCTTATGGATGGATTATGATTATTTTGTTGATGGATAATTTTGGAATTCACTATAATGTTTCATTTTTGTAGTCATTAAATTCAAAATAAATTATTAAAATTTATATGATGATGGGACATAAAATTTTCCATAAATATCCATATTTTGTATCATGTAAATCCTTAATACCTAAACAATATATGATTTCTATGTTTGGGTTTTTAATTTTAATTTTATTTATTTATCTTGCGAAATATTGATAAATATGTATTTATTAATCAATAAATATAATTTTGAAAAATCATATGTATTAAAGAATTAAATAGATTATTTGATATATGAGAATTATTTATACCTATGGTGAATGGTGTTTGTTGGTATTATTTATACTCTCGATGCATCAGTAGTGTCAGGAAGAGAATTATTAAGCGCTAATTAACCATATTTAACACTATATATGAATATAATTGTGTATGGTCTTGGTAGTAGAGGTATCATGCTTCCTATGATCATATAGTACAATAACTATGAATTTAAATCTTTTATAATTTATTTTTTATATTTATCCATGATTTGTTTCATAATGATATTATCTATGGATAAGTTTTATTCTCATATTATTGACCAAATTAATTTTTTATTTTTTTATTTACCTTCCCATATTTGATAAAAATTTATTTAAGTCATGTCATTTATATGTCATGAGTGGTCAAATATTTACCTTTCCAAATTCATTAATCCATACCATGTTAGGATGCTCATGTTATATATATTTATTATCTTTTCAATTATTTAACTTTCCATGTAGATTATTCTTTTTTTGAAAGATATATTCAATTGGACTTCATAATTAATAACTATATAATTCAATGTTTTATTATTTCCTTTAACAATAATCCATGATAATTATTATGTTTTTTATGTAAGGATATTCTATAAGTAATAACTATATTCATGGAAACAATACTTTTAAATATGATTACTCAAAAATATGATGTAAATTTGGTATGTATATATTTTACCAAGAATACAAAACTATTTTTTCATTCAGGATTTGATTCCATGTATCTTATAACTACATATTAAATCATATGCCATCTTTGGGGAACTAGTATCAGGTTTACTATATATGGTATCAATGGAAGTTTGTTAGAATCCATTAGAACTAGATATATGAAAATATAAATTTTGGATAATAAATATATGATTGATTTTCCTGAAAAGTATATAATATCATCCAAAATTATTTATAATGTAGAAATTATTTGGTTTCACAGAAATTCATTCATCAATGTATAATAAAAGTTGACATTGTTCTAAAATAGAGGCATCATGGTATAATAACTTTGAAAATGGAACATTATAACAGACTTGATCATCATCTAGTTCAATATAATAGGACATACTATACACCTTGTTTGAAACTCCTACGTGACATTCATTTGATAATTTAAAGTATAATTTCAAAATAATTTATGGGATTTGAATATATGATGCAAATGAATGACCTTGGTTAATCCTATGGTGTATTCTATTAAAAATATATTGGCTTAATATAACGATAATTTAATTTATGTGTGAAACTAATGGAATAAATAAATAAAGTACTGATTAAATAGTAATGTGTAAGATATAAGGAAATAACTATCATCGTATGGATCAATTTATAGTTCATTTTCATAAATTTGGAAAACATGGGAATTATCCAAGCCAATTATATCTTCTAAATTTTAAAACATATACTCATGTTCAAACTTTGTTAAAAAAATTTCTAATATATTTTTATATTTTGATTTAAGGATTAAATTTTAGTGATATTTATCCATTTATATTTTGGTAACAAAAATCATGAAACATTGAAGAATTATGTAAATTTTTAATGGGAATATCTATACATTAAATTATATGTTATGGATACCATCATGGGTTATGAATTTATGGTTGATCATAATTTCCAAGTATAAGACACACCTTTTATACTTCATGTGATGATAGTTCAATAAGATTATGTATATTTGGGGAAAAAGTTATGGCATGTATATGTTATAGTTTAAAATCGATTTCATGAAAAAGGACATTATGATTTATACACATAACATTATTGGTATTTATTTCAATTAGGGTTTATATGATAATTAATGAAATTGAAATTTTATTCAAATATGATTACATGGATTTTCTAAAAAACTGAAAAACATTAGTACACATGATAATTAATGAATAATTTTATTTCAAGAATTTCATTCGAACATTTTATGAATTTTTTTGGAATTATATTAATAGAGTTTAGAAAATGTATAACATGCATTATCGGTAAAAATTTGATGAATCTGACATGGATGGGGGCTTGAACCCATTAATGATGGAAGATAGAGGTTTAACTCCCACAACTAGCCTAAATGATGTTTGGGTTAATATGTCATATTTTAGACAAGAAATTTGAAGAATAAATATTAATGATGGACAAGTGGAATTACATTCTATGTTTAGAGATTAATTTGTGGTATGGGATTACATTTTTTAAACCTATTTGTATTGAAAAACAGATAAAGATATGAGTAAAGTCATTTCAATCTTTAACAAATCATATGATCTATAAAAAGTGAATTTTACATTATTTGGAATAAGAAATTATTAATTTTTTGATATTTATTACATAGATTAAGGTATAAATAGGATAGTGATTAAAGCACAACAAGAGGATACTACTATTTTTCTAAAATAGATACACATCAAGTAATTATGTTTCATTATATTCATAGATTGAAAAAATTCCTCCATTTTTTGTATATTAATATTAAAAAAATGTTATTTATTACGTTTATAATTCATGATTATGATGGCCATTTAAATCATCACATATTTATGTTTTTAGGCCCTTAAAATTCCATGGATCCCTCCCTTTCATGTTATCAATGACATCAATCACCCTCTATAATTATGTTTCCATTACATCAATGACAATATCATCATTTTCTACTAATGATCTGATACTAAAAAATCTGGTTACGTGTTATTCCATTGAAAAAATTGTAATACAATATGTATCTTATTAAGATGATATTTTATTAACTCTTTTAATGATGTGGGGTCTTCCAAATATTTAGCTACAAATTTCATCCTCGAGATTAATGAAATCATGATTATATTTCACAGAAGAAAATAATTTCAGTTGAGAATAATATAATACCCCAAAATACTAAAATAATAAAATTGTTTTCGACAACATATAATACAATAAACACTAATTTTAGATTAAAATAAGACAACCAAAAAAATAAATATATATTTATTTTTATTTAAATTTATTCTCTATAATTAATTTTGATATAGAAAATACTATTTTTTTCTTTTATTGAACATAATAATGAGTTTATATTTTGTTACACTCATCATCGTTTTTAAACGAAATGTGAAATATTATTTAAATATTCTTATATAATTTTTTAGTTATAAGAAAGACATTTAATTTTTTAGTTTTAATTTTTCTAGATAAATAATGTAAAATATTGTAATGTATTGACTATAAATAAAAAATGAATCATTTAAAAAAATTTAATGTTTTATAGAAAACAATATTTATTATGAATGATAGTTTAGTCGTATTGTTTGCAAATTTATTAAAAATAAATATTCCATTTTTTAATATTTATTTAATATAATTATCATCATTTTTAAATTAAAAAATTAAAATTATATTAGGGAGATTATTTTACATTTCACATAAAAATTTTATTATACGATGAATAGTGAAATTATTAAATTTTTACTATAAACAACCTTTTTATATAAATTATTTTAAAAGATAAATTATATTTTAAATTATATTCTATGAAAAATTATTAATATAATAAATATATATATGGATTATAGGTAATTTGAATCATTTTCATATTTAAATTTG
This sequence comes from Viscum album, assembly GCA_963277665.1. Lineage (NCBI taxonomy): Eukaryota > Viridiplantae > Streptophyta > Magnoliopsida > Santalales > Viscaceae > Viscum > Viscum album. Next base: position 148,943,216 of record OY728128.1, on the reverse strand, counting down.
ATATTGAAAAATTATAGAATTTTGGACACATGCTCTTTAAAAACTCACTAACTCATAATAGTAGTGTGATTATTTTTAAATTAAATTTTTTCACATGAGTGAATTGAATTTTTAAAAATGGTTTCCATATTACAAATAATATAAATTATTTATCTACAAAAGTCACAAAATATGTTTTTTAAAAAATAAATAGTGAAAATAGTAAAATTTAATTGCTATGGTGAAGACAAAAATTGATTTATTGGGGGATAAAATAATGAGATATCGGTAAAAATTAAAAAATGTTATATAATGCCAATTATTTTCAAATTTTCGATCGTATGTTTTATAGGTTCTATAATGAACAATTTTGGCATATTTTTTTATGACAAAAAAAGAGGAATGATGGAATTGATTAAAAAAAATCAACATTTTCACTCACGTCGATTATAACAAGCCAATCATTCCCTATATTCTTCTTAATATCACACAATTTTGGATAATACAAAGAATAAAAAAATAAATTACTAATTTCCCTCCTCCCATCCTATAATCCATAGTTTGAATTGTATAGACCCGAAGCTTAACATACATGGACAATACATTACTTTTGCGGAATACTTAATATATAACAAAAACTGACACACAAGGACCGTAATGGTTTAGTGTCTTTGGAAACATGGAATGTAATCTTCTAGTCGTGGTGAAAGATCTTCAACATCTCCCATAAAGATCTTAAACTTTTTGTTTCCTTACTTAAAATCTTTCTTTTAATCCTGGGGGAAAATAAAACATAAAAAGGGTGAGCTCAAATGCTCGGTAAGGGTAAGCATGGATAAAATAAAACATACCATATACATTTGAAAATAAAAACATGACCATAATGTTTAAACATCAAAAGCTTGAGAAATGACATAAAACATGGAAGTACGTAAGAAATAGATCATAAAGAAACATTAATAATGATAAAATATAATGGGAATAAAACATGTAATTGTGGAATCAATTAAGCACATGTAATGATTTCCATAGTAGCCAAGGCATTTCGTCCAAGACCATCTTAGTGGACAAAGTTCCATTCTGAATCGAGTTCACTCCTCGTTTCAGTCCTGTAACAATGAACTGGATTAACTTAACATTCCAGCTGTGTCTATCTCATTAGATATAAAATCTTTACCCAATGAATTGGAGGGATATATAGGTCCCACCCATCTCATAATGAAATCATTCTTACTTGTGCCACAAAATAAACATACATCATTCATAATAACCCAACAAATAAAATCGGTTTCATAAACATAATCCCATCATCACATAATCCATATAAAAGAAATGGATATCATTTCATAATAAGAAAAGTGAAACCATGTAAATCATAGAGACTTTATATTTGAAACATACACATATGAAATAATGTCATCATAGATGAAAAATGTTTTTGATAAAACACTTGAAATGAATTCATGAGGAAAATATCCTTTTTTCTTCAAAATCATTTTCCATTCACAAAATGTAGTGCAATATTAAAATAAAAGGATTTTGTTGAAAATAGTCATGTAATCTTTTGTAGGAAGTTTCATGAAAACAAGGCTTTATAAAACCATAAAAAGCCTTTCATGACGTATACGTTAAAAAAACATTCTTCTCGTACTTTTGTCGAAAATGTCAAAAAAGTACCTTGTAGGGTAAATAAAATAAAGATTCCTTCCATACCATGGGGTAAAAGTCAAAATGGGTAAAAAGAAATTTAAAAATACCTGATAACACTTTTATAAAACATGGACATGGACGATAGCAATAACCCCAGTAAATACTTACGAATAAGAAATCTCGGATAAAAATGAGATTTGAAAAATTATCCGTTACCTTAGGTCCGATATGCTTCCTACGTATCAGAACCTCTTGTATAATGATTTAAATAATGTGATTGACTTATTACAGAATCATATTAATTGTTATGATATCATATATGGTTCACTTATGACTTTATTTTACCCGTTCTCTTGTAAATTCCATGTTAAATAGCGCTTTGAGTAAAATCGTTTCATTTGTCGTCCGTGTTTTGACTTGTAATTATTCATATGATTAATTAGATCATGTTTACATACATCCATAATGTAAAACATGATTTATATATAATACATATTCAGAATATACAAATATATAATAGATCGATAAATGGAATGAAATACACCATTCATGGAGACGGTAGGTCGTACGTACACATGAACACTGTTTTCGTTTCCTTATTGAATTGAATGGTATTATGTAGATGAAATACATATATATATATATAAATCCAGTATCATTATTTTGTCATATATTTCATGATTACTTATTATATATACATTATAATCATTCATGAATGGTTAATCATTGAGAATGAATCTCATCGCGTCGTGGAGACGGTAGTCCGTACGTACGCACAAGCGATGATATCATTCCCATGATCGTGGAATTGTATTGATTTTTAGGTATAATATTTAAGAATAAATATCACTTTAAAATAATCATATATATTCATTATTTACACCATTATACCCATCCAAGTAAGGTGGTGGTGGAAAATAGATTACACCACGTTGTGGAGACGGTATTCCGTACGTACGCATGCGCGGTGATTTCGTTTTCCATAGGATGGATAAATGGTGAAATAGGGTATTTTCATACTTATAATAACATATCCGTATATGAGTGATACTGATGTTATTGCTTCATAATGAAAAAACTAAAGAATAAGAAGTGGAAGAAGAAATAAAGTTGAAAGAATCGGTAACGAACATTACCTCTTCTTTGAAGCGCCTCTTTGAGACCTCCTCTTAGGACACTAAAATTGGTATTTAAAGAAAACTAGGACCACTAGGATGTTTCTAGGGAAGTTTATAAGGGAAATGGGCAGGGTTTGGCCGAGATTCAAGGCTCCAAATTGTGTGAGGAAGAGAGGGAGGAGGTGCCCTTTTATAAGGGAGGAGAGGGGCACCTTTGGAAAAACTAAAATATTATTTTATTATAAAGCCATATTCGGATTTAAATAGCTCCAAATTGATTTATTTCGACGATAATGTGGGGATGGGTCGAAATACTCTCATCCAATAGAATTTGGACATGTTTATTTTACTATTTTAACCTTATCATTTAGATTTAACTTTAAGTTAGATAATTTTACTTTTACTGTGTCTTTTTGTGTTCTTACACTATAAGGTTAATAAACATACTATAAAAAGCCAAAATAACCCCAATTTGTTTATTATTAATATATATATATCCTTATCTAAGTCATTTGGCCGAACCTTAGATCTTTAGGAATATTATAACAATTAATAATATAAAATTTTTTTTAAAAACTATTTTATGTCAATTCTGACAATATTTGGTAATTAATTTTTGTGTATATCATAACAGATTGATTACTTCGAACTAAATTAAATAAATCAATACTAACATGTCATATTAACATAGAAAATTATTTTAATTCATAAAAAGTCTCAAATTTCATTTATTTGGTTATTTATAACATCAATTATGTCAACATTTCATTAATAAGATAATTACTGCATCATCATTGTATCATAAATAAATTAGATTAATTAAAGTCTAAAAATTACAAATAAAATATAATTATGTAGAAAATCTTTTTATATTTCTAATTAATATTTATAGTCTAATTTATCTTATTATAACCCGATATTAAAAATGATTTACATATTAAATATTGATATTAACTATTTTAACCCTTCTTTAAATAAATTAATATTAAATGCCCTAATCTAATCCAAGTGGGCCTAAATGGTCAGATTTTATTCCTAAGGTTGTTTTTGTTCGAATTACACTTATCTAATAGAATTAGGACATGTGTTAGGGTAATAATAATATCATTTTTACCCTTAATTACCCTATTTACTTTTAACCGTGGTAAAAAAAACTAAAAAGTTACTATTCACCACAATTTATTTTCATCACATTGAACCACATTCTAGTACTTGATATTAACCGTGTCTCTTGGATTTTTGAAATTCCACTCACAGAAGCGGTAAAATTAATTTTTATGAAAATTTAATTTTTTTTTAACTCCCACTTAGTGGTTTCACTATTCATCAAAAAATGAAAGTTTCCAGAAAAATACCAAAAATTAGGCCTAAGATATATTTGATATTATGAATTCAAAAATTATGTCTATTTTACCAAATTCAAAACATATCAATTACATTAACTAATTTAAAAATTAATTTCTGTCATCAAAACAAATAGCGTGTTTTTAAGAGATAATAACTATCAAAAGATTGACACTTGTTTATGTTTGGTTTAAATGAGATATTAAATCCAATGACCAACATTGTAATAAATTGAAAAAATATATTATAAATATACTTTAAAACCACTCAAATTAATAATTTATCACTATTAATTATTTCTATTAAAAAGGTTGTTTTTAATTAAAATTTGGTAATTTTCACTATTCATCAGAAAATGAATGTTATCCGAAAAGTACCAAAATTTCACCCTAAGATAATTTCAATATTCCGAATCCATAAATTAAGTCCATTTTAAAAGATAAAATTTATAAAATTTCAAAAATTGGGTATTACTATTCATAACAGATAATTCATAATAATATTATAATAATATCTCTTTTAGTGAAACTCGGTATTGCATACTACACACGCTATCGAGGAAGGTCGTGATTGCGTGTAATGCAAGGCATGTTTGGGATGTGTGTTTTGAAAACTCCTTTTGGTGTAGCATCTAACACAAGACATTAATTAAAAATAATACTTTTCAAAACATGTCAGGGTGTTACATTCTACCCCCATTAAAATGAATTTCGCCCTCAATATTCATCGGGGTTATAAATGGTTTACTACTCGAAAGTTTCTTTAATAGAACCCCACATCGTAAAAATGAATACCAATACATGTCTTTAAAAACTAAAGTCTGAAATGTAACGGTTTCCCAAATTAACTCATCACTGGGTTTCCACGTAGGAGAACATAGGTGAAAATATGGAAATGGAAGAAAAAACTAACCATCATGTTCTGATGGAGAGTGGTTGAGAACAGGGCTATGAGAAAGCCAACAATCAAAAATCCATAGACTTGTGATGATCTAAGGTACCATCTGATTTATCAGATATAAGAGTACTAGGACAACATTTTTGGTTTTCAAGATCATTTCCCTAAAGTTGATGAATTAAAAGAAATACTTACATGATTTTGAAACAATCTCACTATTGTTCATGAATTTAACAATTTCCACTTCATCCCTTAAAGAAATGAAGTTGAATTTGTTATTCGTGATGTGTTAGCAGATCATGTGACCGAATGATGGGTCATTCCATTTGTTTCAAAGAAAACATTTGCATAAGTTATAAGTCCATCATATGGTTAGATTAATCGTATATGGTTCCAATAATGAACTTATTCTTCATATATCATACCGCATAATAAAATAAAACTAGTTTCTACTAACCAGGGACATCCAATATGCCAGTGGTAGGCGATAAAGGCCAGTCGCACTTCGGTTGTGGGTTCGATTCCCACACCCTTGTCCAACGTAATGGGCTATCGCTCGTCCTGCAGGTTGTCCTTTTTCTAAAACTACATAACTATAACATCCCATCAATAATATCGAAAAAAGTTCAATCCTTAAACAATATGATCATATGTCCAACAAAATCCATTCCAATCATTATCTAAAATACTCCGGTCCAAGCTCATATTATAAAGAAAACGATTACTTGAAATGTCATTAACCAACCATCATTTATCCCCCATTATATTATTGGTCGCATTCGAATCATGTGAATACCTTAATCATGTATTCTCTTCAAAAATGATTACCTATTAAACCTTAGTGAAAACATGAATGCTGTAAAAAGTTAACTCTTTCCACATACCAAAATCCAAAAATTCTATATACTCAAACCTTGATATAACCTTCTCCTTATATCAGTCATGAGCTCATGAATACTATAAAACATTTAATTTTCTCCATATCCCTTCATTATGCGCATATCATCTACTTTCCAAAAATACTGGTACCATTCATCACACACATTCAAAAATTAAGGAAAGACAACAGTGTAACAATCCTTAGATGTCTCTTTATTCCATAGTACCATGATATTACTTATACAAAATTACAGTTGATAAACATGTAATCATTCCACTACCTTCTTAAACCATTGACCGAGCTTCAACGATTCTTTCATCTCACATATCATTTGTAGACTCTTCATCATCATCAACATAAATATTACTCATACGACACTACTGGAATTTATTCTTTTCCCAATGGCAGTATACCAATGGATTTCTTAAACCGTTGGAATAGTGAGCCATTGCCAACGGTTTAAGAAAACCGTTGGCAAAGAGAATTTCGGCTAAAATCACACATTTCCCAACGGTTCAGTGGAACCGTTGGGAAAACTCACACCTTTCCCAACGATTCACTGGAAACGTTGGGAAAGGGGTGCTAAACTCACACATTTCCCAATGGTTCCAGTGAACCGTTGGGAAATGTGTGCCTTTGCCAACGGTTTTTATAAACCGTTGGCAAAGGTTTCCCCCAAATTGCAGATCGCGATCTCCTCTCCCCATTCGGACAGAGCCCTAATCTATTCGCTCAGGTGCCCTCGCAAACCCCATCCGACTCTGCTGCTCTCGCGAATCCGAACACCAGCACCCCCCATCCCAACAGGTACACCCAATACGAATAGGAAAAATTTGATCTCAACCATATTGTTGTAGTTGTTTTAATGAATATATTTTTTCCAGGAGATGGTGGTTTAATTGATTATTGAAATTAATATCTAAATAGGATATTGTTTGTGTTTGTGAAGACTTCATTAATGTTATTGTATTCTAAGTTTGGAAGGAGAGTGTTAAAAACATGTAAATCAGAGTTGGGACGTTTACATGTTTTGGATAATGGATTGTGGGAATTATGGATTGTGTTCACACCAATTTAATATGTTTTAGATAATGGATTGTGGGGGTAGGGGGTGTCCACGGGGGTGGGAAAGGCTGTCCACGGGGGTGGGCGGTGCTGTCTATGGGGTGTGGGCTATCCTGGGGGTCTGGGTGGGGTGTCCTGGTGGGGGAGGGGTGTGTGGGGTGTCCAGGGGGGTGGTATGTCTAGGTGGTGGTGGTGGGGTTGCAGGGGAGAGGGGTGTGGGCTCTTTGGGAGGGTGGGCGGGGCTATCCAGGGGGGTACGGGGTGTCCAGGGGGGTACGGGGGTGGGCGGGTTGTCCACAAGGGTGGACGGGCTGTCCACGGGGGTGGTCGGGCTGTCAAGGAGGGGTGGGAGGGCTATCCAGGGGGGGTGGGTGGGCTGGCCACGGGGGGTAGGGGTGTCTAGGGGGGTGGGAGGGCTATCCAAGGGGGTGGGGGCTGTCCATAGGGAGAAGGGGTGTCGAGGGGGGTGGGTGGGCTGTCCACGGGGGTGGTTGAGCTGTCTAGGGGGGTATGGGGTGTCCACGGGGGTGGGCGGGGCTGTCCAGGGGGTGTGGGCTGTCCTGGGGGTCTAGGTGGGGTGTCCTGGTGGGGGAGGGGTGTGTGGGGTGTCCAGGTGGGGTGGTATGTCTAGGTTGTGGTGGTGGGGTTGCAAGGAAGGGGGTATGGGTTGTTTGGGAGGGTGGGCGGGGCTATCCAGGGGGGTACGGGGGTGGGCGGGCTGTCCACAAGGGTGGACGGGCTTTCCACGGGGGTGGCCGGGCTGTCAAGGAGGCGTGGGCGGGCTGTCCAGGGGGGTGGGTGGGATGGCCACAAGGGGTAGGGGTGTCCAGGGGGGTGGGCAGGCTATCCAAGGGGGTGGGGGCTGTCCATAGGGAGAAGGGGTGTCGAGGGGGTGGGTGGGCTGTCCACGGGGGTGGGTGGGCTGTCCACGGGGTAGGGGGCGTCCACGGGGGTGGGTGGGTTGTCCACGGGGGAGGGCGGGGCTGTCCACGGGGGTGGGAAAGGCTGTCCATGGGGGTGGGCGGGGCTGTCCAGGGGGTGTGGGCTGTCTTGTGGGTCTGGGTGGGGTGTCCTGGTGGGGGATGGGTGTGTGGGGTGTCCAGGGGGGTTGGTATGTCTAGGTGGTGGTGGTGGGGTTGCTGGGGAGGGGGGTGTGAGCTGTTTGGGAGGGTGGGTGGGGCTATCCCGGGGGGGTACAGGCTGTCCAGGGGGGTTGGTGGGCTGGCCACAGGGGGTGGCCATGCTCTCGCGAACCCCCCGTCCGAACATCATCGACCCCCGTGGACAACCCACCTTTTATCCCAAATTCCATAGATTTATACATTATTTTATTATATTATGTCTCAAATTATCTAAAATATGTGTTTGATGTTCTTCACGTGAACTATCATAATTCCTTCTCATAATCTATAGTGATCATGGGAAGATCCCATGCATGATTCATGATCACTCAAATTATTCTGCAGATCATACATAATGGAAGCCTTACAGGATGTGAGATGATTATATCTATGGAATCTACTTAGGTACCTGGTGAGGAAGTGCATATTAATTCCAAAAGGTAAATCGCATATGAGGATACCCTACTAATATGGTTATGGGATGAGGCATGCTCTGATGTGATAACACATTAATTTCTTGTTGGTTTTACATTTTTTCAATAACACATTAGTACATTTTTTTCACATGTGTAGTTGATACCATGATTATTTTCTTCCTTTATCGTTTACTTAAATGTATTTTCAATTAAAGTTCAATCCTATTGAATTGTTTATGACAAAATGACTTATATGAATTCTTTTTACAGAATGGACAGAATTTGGATGTATGAAACCGATCGTATCTCAAGCGATTTTCAAAACAATTTGGAGAGCTTTATAGATTTTGCATTTCACAATGCTTCAGATAGTGGTCGCATACACTGCCCATGTTCCAATTGTGTTGGTAGACCTTGGTTGAGTCGTGAAGAAGTCAGCTACCACATAACCAAAAATGGTTTTCAAGCAAAATACTTTGTGTGGTATCACAATGGGGAGAATATGAAATCTCAAATTGGTGATGATCGAAATGAAAGGACTGGAATGGAGAATTTGTTAGATGATCGGTTTCCGTTTATTTGTCATCATGAAAAAGAAAGGATTTCGACTCAAGAAGACGTCGATATAAGGAAAACTGATGCATCTAGTGAAAATGATGATATTAATAGGGTGAAAAAATTGAATGATGCTGCCATGACTCCAGTATATCGACAATGCGATAAAATGAAAAAGCTGGAATTTTTAATCCGATTGTTTCATGGAAAAACTATGTATGGGATTTCTAATACAGTAATCGATTACATTCTTACCCTCTTGAAGGATTTACTTCCAGATGATGCAGATATTCCCTCAAACCACTATATGGCATGGAAGTTAGTTGAAGAACTTGGATTTTCCAGAAACAAAATTCATGCTTACCCGAAAGATTGCAGTTTATTCTGGGAAGAAACCGCTGAACGAAATGAATGTATAAAATGTGGCACATCCCGCTGGAAGTCAAAATCTGATGGAACACCATCCCGCTTTCCACAGAAAGTAATGTGGCACTTTCCATTGAACCCCAGACTCCAGAATCTTTTTATGTCCGATGACATATCAATAAAAATGCGATGGCATGATATCGAGAGAAAGAAGACTAATGATGAGTTGGTTCATCCTGCAGATGGATTTGCATGGAAGAGATTTGATACTCGACATCCTGATTTTTTTAGCTGATGTGCGTAATGTGAGGCTGGGTCTTTCATGCGATGGTTTTAATCCGTTTCGGCAGATTCTTACTTCGCATAGCACATGGCCAGTTTTTATACACATTTGTAATCTTCCCCCATGGTTGTATATGAAAAAATCTTTCACTTTCATGAGTATACTCATATCTGGTCCTTCTGATCCCGGCATTGATATTGATGTATACATGCAACCATTAATAAAAGAGTTTAATCTTCTTTGGGATGTGGGTGTGCGCACAAACGATGAATGTTCGAAAGACATATTTCAGATGCATGCTGCGCTTATGTGGACGATCAATGATTTTCCGGCTTATGCAATGATGTCTGGATGGAGCACGAAGGGAAAACTGTCATGTCTAGTTTGTATGAAGAATACACGATCCAGAAGACTGAAACATCATTGTAGTTTCAGTTTTATGGGACATCGACGATTTTTTTCAAAGGATCATCCATATAGAATGAATCGTCGAAGATTTGATAATACTATAGAGACCGATGATCCCCCCCAGCGTATGTCTGGAACTGATGTGCTTAATGAATTGAAAGATTTCGGTTTTTCATTCGGGAAGGGTCAAATGAAATATGGAAAGGGAAAGAATGTTTCCATAGAAACCTGTTACAATGGGAGGAAGAGGAGTATCTTTTTTGATTTGCCTTATTGGTCACCCAATTTGCTACGTCACTGCTTAGACGTAATGCATATTGAAATGAATATATGTGAAATGTTGCTTTCAGTCCTTCTAAATGTCAATGGGAAGACAAAAGATTATTTACGATCTTGACGTGACTTGGTGGATTGTGGAATCAGACCAGAATTGCATCCTGTGCGTATCAGTGAAGATAAATGGAAACTTCCATGTTCTTCTTATGTGATGACACCTACTGAAAAAAAAATTTGGAAGTATTAGAGACTATTAGAGTTCCTGATGGCTATTCAAGCAACATATCTAAACGGGTCAATAGAAGAGAGTTGAAGCTAAAATCTTTGAAGACTCATGATTATCACGTTCTACTGCTTGAGTTGCTTCCAATAGCAATCCGTCATATTTTGTCCAATATTGTAAGGGTGGGTGTTATTCAGTTGTTCCATTTGTTTAGAGATCTTTGTGTTAAGAATTTGTCCATGTCTTTCTTGCAAAAAATGTTGACAGATGCCCCATTAATTTTGTGTGAGTTGGAGAAAATATTTCCCCCATCATTTTTCACATGCATGTTGCATCTGACTGTCCATATTCCAACTTAAATACATCTCGGAGGACCTGTTTCTTTTAGTTGGATGTATCCAACTGAAAGAAATATGTTCACATTAAAGTCTGATGTTCGAAACAAGAATCATCCCGAAGGTTATACCGTGAATGGTTACATAGCTCAAGAATGTATGGATTTCTGTTCAACGTATTTGTCTGATCTTACTACAAGAATGAACATACCAATGAGAAATGAAGAAGAACAATATGATAATATTGAACCCAGTTTTCCATCACTTCCTCAAACAGGAGGAATTCCTGGATCATATACATTGAAGACATTAAGCCTTGAAGATTGGGAGATGGCACATCGCACAGTTTTGTTCAACTGTGATTTGTTCGATGACTATATCAGGTAAAAAAATTTAATATGTATATCTTACATATATATCTGTTAAACTATTCATATTTTTTTATCTACAGGGAACATAAAACAATGATAAATAGGAAGCATATTTCTTTAACTTTGAGAAGGAGAGAGACTTTGCATAGCAAAGAGTTTTCTTCTTGGTTAAAATTGAAGGTAAAAATATTACTGTTTAAATTAATTATTTCAATATTTACTTAAATTTAACTGTCATTTATATTGCAGGTATTGAGTTTGTCTGCTGACTCTATCTCTGAGGAAATAAGAGCTTTGGCTTTTGGTCCTAATACCGTGGTTCGTGACTGTAAATCAATTGTTATCAATGGGTACAGATTTATTGTCACTGAACGAGCCAAAAACATGATAACACAACATGATGGTATTATGGTTACTGCCACAACAGATTGTTATGCCAGTGCATCAGATAGTAGACCGCGACTTGAAAATGTGGGTTATTATGGAGTCGTTGATAAAATAATAATATTGGATTATTAATCTCATGGACGAGTCACAATGATGAAATGCCATTGGTTTGATTCGATGACGAGACATGGCACATTTATTGATGATTGTGGATTTCGAGTAATTAATATGACTCGCACTCTTGCAACCGAAGAACCATATGTGTTGGCATCATTGGCTAAACAAGTTTTTTATGTCAAAGATCAACTTCAACCTGAATTTGGTGTCATAGTTGAAGTAATTCCAGGACATATTTTTGATGATGCTGATGATGGAATTGACACTGTACCTATTGCCATTGGAACCAATCCATTTATTTCTTTTGATGACTCCAATAGCTCAATTGTCATAGTTGATTGTGAACCTGAAGTTATGGTTGGAAATATATAGAATCATTCATCCATGTTCTCAATTCTTTTGGTTTACCTCGAGTTGGGTTGTTAAGGTTGGTAATATTCATATTTATTTAGTATTGATCACAAATATGTTTTAGCTGACTTGACCGTTATGTGAATTTTCAATGTTTATTGGTTGCTGTTTTATTTGAATTGCATTTTCTAATTTGGAATTGAACTGTATTCAAACCAAATAAAACAATATTTCTAACTTGGTGAAAATTAGTGTTGTACCACTCTCTCTTGGATTTTAATGATCATAATCCCTCTCATCGTGTTCTAACTTGTTTTCAAGTGTTTTGATGCTAGGAAAAAGGTTGCCCAGGAGTTGGCCCAAGAAGGCTGATAGTGGACTCTCGGAGTCCACCATCCAACCGGTGGATTCCCACCGGCCAGCCGGTGGTCTCTTGTAGAAGCATTGCTTTCTTCCAGATACACCGGTCAGCCGGTGCTAGCGCACCTGCCCGCCGGTATGGTCACCGGCCAACCGGTTCTTGCCCACCGGCCAGCCGGAGGACCCAGGTAGTATGCTTGCCCACTTCCTGGTTCCACCGGCCAACCGGTGGATGACCAACGGCCAGCCGGTGGAACCCAGACAGAAAGCCTTCTCTGTCTGGAACACCGGCCAGCCGGGAGCTCAGCACCGGCCAACCGGTGGACCACCAGCCAGCCGGGAGCTCAGCACCGGCCAGCCGGTGGACCACCAGCCAGCTGGTGAGACACCACCGGCCAGCCGGTGTGCCCAGTCAAACTAGCCATTGGGCTTTGACCAGACTTGTACTTTTGACCCCCAACGACTCCGGAAGCCCTCTAACGGCCATATTGAAGTGTTTATGGGTATTTCTCCTATAAATAAGAAACCATGGATGCCGGGAACATAAAAAAATATATTTTGATGTCTTGACGCTCTAACGACAAATCTCCAAGGCCTCTTGAGATCCATTGCCATCCTTGAAGCTTGAGCTCCCTCTCCGTCAGCTGCTCTCACACTTTTGGCGCTCAAGGCTTCTGTGTGTTTGTATTATTTTATTTGTTTAGTTCTTCATTGTGTTTGGATTAAAACAAACCTCTCATTTCCATTCTTTCTTTCAATTGGTTTTCTTGCTACAACCATAATAAAAAAGCAAGCTGTACGAAGGTGTTCTAGCCTACCTTAAAACGGATAGTGGGTTTCTGCTACAACCATTAAAAAGAAAGCTGACGTATTAATCTCTCAAAGGTTCTTGTTGGGAGCGGAGACGTAGGCTTGGGAATTAAGCCGAACATCGTTATCAAATTGTGTCTTGCCTTTTTTTATTTCCGCTGCATTGATAATTGTTTTAAATTGTTAATTATTTTTGAAAAGGGAATTCACCCCCCTCTTGCCATCCTCTACGACCCAACAATTACAACTTGTAGGTTTTATTAAATTCATTCAAGCTCTTCTAAAACAATTGATAGCTAAATTACCACTAAATCCCCTCATTCCCTCATATATTTAGTTTTTTGGTTTACACATTAATTTTATTTTTCTAATTAATTACATATTTGTTTTCAAATGCAGGAAATGCAGCCAATTGAAGAGAGACGGAGATAAAAAATGGTGGAGAACAATCGTCGGATGGAGGATATGGGCATTCCACCATTAGTGCCTACAGTGAGTACTTTATTTCAAATATATATATATATATATATATATATATTTACAGAATATATAATGTCATGTGATCAATTTTTTTGTAAACTTTTTTGTAGGTTCCACCATTACGTCGACAGTTATTTGACGAGGAGCCTAGTACTGGTCCTAGTACTCAGGCCGGTGGTACGAGGAGGGTTCGTACCAGAGGTGGACGTAGAGCTGCGCGTTCCCGACTAGACCCTGCCCCTCCCACTGACATTTCAGCCTTCCCACATTCTGATCCCGGTGTGTCGTTAGGGACACACGGGGTATTTAGGCCTCCCATGTTTTCGCTACCTTCTGCATCTTCTGCCCCATCATTTTCACATCCCATGATGATTCCCACTCCCCAGTCAGCATCAGGTCATACAGCTGTTCCATCTTCTTTTCCTTCTACTTCTGTCTCTCCGAGCATTTATATTCCATCGTCTTCGACTCATGTTCCACCAGAGGGTGTTCCATCAGGTTCTGTGGATCTGGCGCAACTCATTGATCATACTAGCGCAGGTATATTTATAAAACCCTAAAAAAATTTATAGAAATATTTATTTTCATTATAACATGTTTGGATAAAATATTTGTTTTTCTTTCATGATAGATACATCAACTGACAGGAGGCGAGGGCGGGGCCATACACACATGAGTTCGGTGTGGAACCGTCACACACAGGTTATGGTGGAATATAATGAAGACAATCAGATGGTTGAGAAAACAGGGCAGCAATGTCGGAGTTTTCTGGCGACACTTGCCAAATACTACGACATCATTCCCGTCAGCCCGCTGTCGTGGAGACATTTGCCACATGAGGTCAAAGATAGATCTTGGGCAGAGATATGGGTAAAAAAATCTGTTGTATTTAATGCCATGAATTATTTTTGTATTTATATGAATTAATATTTTGATTTCAACTTCGATTTAATTTTCCTGATGGTGAGGGTGCACGACTGGAATGTCTAAAAGATTTAGGCGAGCTTTGGAGATCCTACAAGCATGAGCTGTATATTGGATGGCGTGCTAGAGTTGGCACTGAGTTAGAGGCGGTACCAGTCGTGGATGATTATCCTATAGAGCAGTATCGTCAGATGATTACTCATTGGACGAGTACCCAGTTTAAGGTATGAATTACATTTGAGGTATTTAAATAATAACTTTCTAGTTTTACATTAATATTATCCTTTGCATTATAGAATTTTATTTAGGAATCATCTGGAAAAAATAAAAAAAACATTGATGCAAAAAAAATACCTCCATACACTAGGACGCACGATGATGCCGGATCATGAGAGGCAACAGGTATGACAATTGTTTATAAGTTTTCATTACGACTTACATTTTATTTTGTTTCCTCAATTATTTAATCATTTTCTAATGTTTTTATATAAATTTTGTTTTCAATGTCATTGTAGAGGCAAGTACAAAATATTGAAGGACGTGTGCCTCGAGCAAAACTGTTTTTCTCGAGTAGACGAAAAAAGGATGGAAGTGCTGTCAACGAAGCGACTCAGCAGCAGATTGTAAGTTTTAATCTGTTGATTTTATATTTTAATATCTATTTCGTAACTTAATAATATATTTATATTTGTAACAGGATGCTTTAGAGGCCCTCGATGCCCAAGAAGAAGACAATTTTGGGCCATCTGATCACTTACATCAGGTGTTGGGAGAGGATCATTCTGGTAGAGTACGCTGCCGACCTAGGATAGCCCCGACGAGGTATTGGCCTGCCTCAGGTACGAGTTGTAGTGCCACCGAGCTGCAGCAAGTTAGGGCACAAGAAGAACAGGCTGAGAAAAGGGCCACAGAGACGGAAGAACAGTCTGGTAGGGCAAACAGTGCATTTATGAAATTTATTGAAGTTCTACATCCAACACATCCAGCAGAGGCCCACCCAGCGATTGATGAATACATGTCGTCGATACATTCAATATATGGTGCACCAGGTGGCAGTTCCAGTGGTGGTCAGGCCGATGTCCAGCTTAAAGATGATGATGGCGAGGATTCTGATGAAAAAGAGGAGGGAGATGAGGAGGGAGAGGAGGAGGGCGAATGCGAGGAGGAAGGCGCTGTGGAGGGTGAGGACGATGACAAGGGTGATGATGATGATGATGATGGTGATGGTGATGCTGATGTGGGACATATTGATCTGTTACATTTTTTACTTATATTACTGAGATTTGATGTTTAATCTATTCTAGTTGTCGGTTTTATCTAGATTCGTAATATAGTATTGGAGTTGAGTAATTTTTATATATTGTCTGTTTTTATGGATGTTGTTGTCTTTTAGTGGTTGTGTGTTTGTGAACTCCCTGGACATCCCCCCTCATTCTTGGACCCTGGACAACCCCCCTCCCCCTTGGACCGCGAACACCCCCCAAACACCCCCCAGACAGCCCCACAGACAGCCCCCCGGATAGCCCCCCGTACATCCCCCAACCCTCCACCCTGGACCCCGGATAGCCCCCCGGACAGCCCCTCGGACAACCCCCCCCCAACCTCCCCCTTTGACCCCGGACAACCCCCCAAACACCCCCCGGACAGCCCCCTGAACATCCCCGGACAACCCCCTTAACAACCCCTGAACAACCCCTGAACAACCCCCTGAACAACCCCCGGACAGCCCCTTGAACAACCCCGGACAACCCCCTGAAGAACCCCCAATCACCCCTCGAACAGACCCCGCACAGCCCCCCCACCCTCCTCCTTGGTCCCCGGACAACCCCCCGGACACCCACCGGACAACCCCCCCCGGACAGCCCCCACGGACAGCCCCCCGTACAGCCCCCAACCCTCCACCCTGGACCCCGGATAGCCCCTCGGATAGCCCCCCCGGACAGCCCCTGAGGTCGTCCGCTATGAATTTGACCGTTGGACGCCCGTTTTGGCCGTTTATGACACCGGAACTGCGTTGTCGGTCACCGTGGGCACACGGTACGTCCGATTGACGTGCCGTCTGCTCGACCACTTCATAAATCACTCACCCGTAATTGTCGTCTGATTTCAGGTCATTCCGAAATCGTTCGGCCCATTTGGACCACCCTCACGCGCGTTTACGAAGCGCGCGCATCACTTAAAACACGAATATTGAGCCGTACCGCGCAAACCGCACGTCCGATTGATGTGCCGTCTGTGCGTACACGTCACGAATAATAATGAGAATTTTTCACGGTGGTTTCAGCTAAATCCGAGGTCATCCGCTATGAATTTGACCATTGGACGCCCGTTTTGGCCGTTTATGACACGA
This sequence comes from Viscum album, assembly GCA_963277665.1. Taxonomy (NCBI): domain Eukaryota; kingdom Viridiplantae; phylum Streptophyta; class Magnoliopsida; order Santalales; family Viscaceae; genus Viscum; species Viscum album. The sequence continues at coordinate 148,926,150 of OY728128.1, read as the reverse complement.
GAACTGCGTTGTCGGTCACCGCGGGAACACGGCACGTCCGACTGATATGTCGTCTGCTCGACCACTTCATAAATCACTCACCCGTATTTGTTGTCTGATTTCAGGCCATTCCAACTTCGTTTGGCCCGTTTGGACCCCCCTCACGCGCGTTTACGAAGCGCGCACATCACTTAAAATACGAATATCGAGTCGTACCGTGCAAACCGCACGTCCGATTGACGTGTCGTCTATGCGTACACGTCACGAAAAATAATTAGAATGTTGCACGGTGGTTTCAGCTCAATTCGAGGTCGTCCGCTATGAATTTGAACGTTTGACGCCCGTTTTGGCCGTTTATGAAACCAGAACTGCGTTGTCGGTCACCGCGGGCACCCGGAAAGTCCGATTGACGTCCCTTCTGCTCGACCACTTCAGAAATCACTGACCCGTATTTTTCGTCTGATTTCAGGCCATTCCGACTTCGTTCGGCCCATTTGGCCCCCCCTCACGCGCGTTTACGAAGCGCGCGCATCACATAAAACACGAATATTGAGCTGTACCGCGCAAACCGCACGTCCGATTGGCGTTCCGTCTGCGCGTACACGTCACGAATAATAATTATAATGTTTCACGGTGTTTTCAGGACAATCTGAGTTCTTCCTCTATGAATTTGACCATTTGACGCCCGTTTTGGCCGTTAATGACACCAGAACTGCGTTGTCGATCATCGCGGGCACACGACACGTCCGATTGACATGCCGTCTACTTGACCACTTCATAAATCACTCACCCTTATTTGTCGTCTAATTTCAGGCCATTCCGAAATCGTTTGGCCCGTTTGGACCACCCTCACGCGCGTTTACGAAGCGCGTGCATCACTTAAAACACGAATATTGAGTCGTACCGCACAAACCGCACGTCCGATTGACTTGTCGTCTGCACGTACACGTCACGAATAATAATGAGAATGTTTCACGGTGGTTTCAGCTCAATCCGAGGTCGTCCGCTATGAATTTGACCATTTGTCGCCCGTTTTGGCCGTTTATGACACCAGAACTGCGTTGTCGGTCACCGCGGCCACAGGGCACGTCCAATTGATGTGTCGTCTGCTCGACCACTTCAGAAATCACTCACCCGTCTTTTTCTTCTGATTTCAGGCCATTCCGACTTCGTTTGGCCCGTTTGGACCCCCATCACGCACGTTTACGAAGCGCGCGTATCACTTAAAATACGAATATTGAGCCGTACCGCGCAAACCTCACATCCGATTGACGTTCCGTCTACGCGTACACGTCACGAATTATAATTAGAATGTTTCACGGTGGTTTCAGCTCAATATGAGGTAGTCCGCTATGAATTTGACCGTTGGACGCCTGTTTTGGCCGTTTATGACACCAGAACTGCGTTGTCGGTCACCGCGGGCACACGGCACATCTGATTGACGTGCCGTCTGCTCGAACACTTCATAAATCACTCTCCCATATTTTTCGTCTGATTTCAGGCCATTCCGACTTTGTTCTCCCCGTTTGGACCCCCCTCACGCGCGTTTACAAAGAGCGCGCATCACATAAAACACGAATATTGAGTCGTACCGCGCAAACCGCACATCCGATTGACGTGCCATCTGCGCGTACACGTCACGAATAATAATTAGAATGTTTCACCATGGTTTCATCTTAATCCGGAGATGTGGTGTGGATGGCACCACTCAAAGTGTCCATCATTTGTTTCAAAAGGACGTCATTTTAAGTGAAAAACATAAACTGACATACGGAAAACTGACCAAACGCATTCCGAATCTATTGATAATTTATCCCAACAATCCATGGGTCATATGTGACGTGGACGAGCCAACCCGGGATGAATCTGAGTCGCGGTGTGGCCAGGATAAGTTTTAGTGACTCTATTTTGTTTAAAATGGACACCATTTTAAGTACATACGGAAAAATGACCAAACGGATTCAGTTTCCATTGAAACATTAGGAGAACGATCCATGGGTATTGTGTGACGTGTACGTATCATCTCCGCTTCAATCCGACATGCGGTGCGGCTGACACCACTCAAAGTGTCCATCTTTTGTTTCAAAAGGACGTCATTTTAAGTGAAAGGCATCAACTGACATACGGAAGAACGACCAAATGCATTCGGATTCTATCAATACTTTAGCACAACGATTCACAAGTCATATGTGATGTGTACAAGTCAACCCCGTCTTAATCCGAGCCATGGTGTGGCCGACACCGCTCTAACTCTGTCTCTTTTGTTTAAAATGGTCATGATTATAAATGAAAAGAACAACTGGCATACGAAAAACTGACCAAATGCATTCATAATCTTTTGATAATTTATCACAATGCTACATGGGTCATATGTGATAAGTACGAGCCAACCCGGGATGAATCTGAGTCGCGGTGTGGTCAGGATTAGTCTAAGTGTCACTCTTTTGTTTAAAATGGACAACATTTTAATTACATACGGAAAACCAACCAAACACATTCGGTTTCCATTTAAACTTTATGAGAATGATCCATGCGTCATATGTGACGTGTACGAATCAACCCCGACTCAATTGGAGATGCGGTGTGGTCGGAACAACTCATAGTGTCCATCTTTTGTTTCAACAGAACGTCATTTTAAGTGAAAAACATCAACTGGCATACAGAAAACCGACCAAACGTATTCGGATTGTGTGGATACTTTAGCACAATGATCCATGGGTCAAATTTGACGTGTACGAGTCAACCCCGCCCCAATATGAGGTGCGGTGTGGCCGGTATCACTTCAGGTGTATGTATTTTGTTTAAAATGGATATCATTTGAGGTAAAAATATATTGTATAGAAAAAACCGATCAAATTATGAATTGAATTTCAGATTCCACATATAATTTTCATCTAAATTTTAAAATGAATTCTAAATGAATTATGTATATTTATAAATATGTTATGAATTCTACTTTAATTATCGATGTGTATATTTTCAGGATGCATTATATGTGTTGGTTGGTTGGTTTTCATTATTTGTATGTGTTGGTTTGTTCTCTATATGTATGCATTATATGTGTTACATGTACAATAATTGGATTGAAAAATTAATTGAAAATGAGGGCATAATTGGATTGAAAATTGAAATGAAAATGCCCAAAAACAAGACCTGCTGTGCAAATTGCAGGCTGTTGTGCAATTTGCACAGCAAAGCCTATGCCAACGGTTTGAAAACCGTTGGCATACGCTCTATGGAGCTATTTTACCAACGGTTCAAGGAACCGTTGGTAAAAACACCCTATCCCAACGGTTTGAAACCGTTGGGATATCCTGTTGCAGGGTTGTTTTTACCAACGGTTCATGGAACCATTGGTAAAAACCTTTTCCAACTGTTTGTAAACCGTTGCGAAAGAAAATTGTCTGTTGATTTCCCAACGGGCCAAACCGTTGAGAAAGGTCTTTCCCAACGGTTTGGCAGAACCATTGTGATAGGTTGATTTTTTCTGGCCTATCCCAACGGTTCTATGTAAACCGTTGGGAAAATCCTTTCCCAACGGCTTACTTCCCAACGGTTTGCAGAACCGTTGGTATAACATATACCAACGGTTCTGCAGCCTTTCCCAACGGTTCTAAACCGTTGGGAAATGCTAGATTTCCAGTAGTGCGACCATACTGAATCTCTTCATGAGACTTTACCTTATGGAATTGGTTTGCATAATTCCCATACATTCCACATTTAAAACATTTAACCATTGTTGATGTCGTAGCAATACCATTATCCTCATCTATGGTGTTAACTGAACCTTTTCCTTTGTACTTATTGTCTATATGTCCTTATTTTCCACACCCAAAGCATCTTCCGGTTCCATTGAAACATTCTCATTGATGCCTCTTCCCACATGATTTAAATTGGGGAAATTGAACTTTCTTTCCTCCATGATCACCATGAAACTCCATCTTTCTCTTATTAGTCGACTCAGGAAACTACCAAATTTGAGCTTATTGATCATATTATGAGATTTCTGATTCGACATAATAATGATGTTTGGACTTCCAAATCCCATTTAATTTGGTTTCTCATGAAGAATATCATTCCATTGTCCATCATATCATCCATTATTGTGAATCATCTTGTTTCCAGCCATTTTCTAAAACCCAAAAAGAATAGTGTGATAGGAAAAAAATCATAATAAAGGGAGAGAAACTTCAATATATAACATCTTAGGTTTAATTTAATATCGTTACCATAATTATAGGACTGTAACCTATACATATACTTAATCTTAGGGACATCCCAAGACATTACTTAGAAATATCTCTAGGGATCTCACTAAAGTTCTCTCTTCCTAGTTTCCAAAGGTTGACTAAACATTTCCTCTGATACCAAATGTAGAGACCCGAAGCTTAACGTACATGGACAATACATTACTTTTGTGGAATATTTAATTCATAACAAAAACATACACACAAGGACTGTAATACTTTAGTGTCTTTGGAAACATGGAACATAATCTTCTAATCGTGGTAAAAGATCTTCAACATCTCCCATAAAGATCTTCCACTTTTTGTTTCCTTACCTAAAACATTTCTTTTAATCCGGGGGGAAAAACATAAATAGGGTGAGCTAAAATGCTCAGTAATGGTAAGCATGGATAAAATAAAACATACCATATAAATTTGAACATAAAAACATGAACATAATGTTTAAACATCAAAAGTTTTAGAAATGACATAAAACTTGGAAGTACGTAAGGCATAGATCATAAAGAAACATTAAGAATGATAAAATAGAATGGGAATAAAACATGTAATTGTGGAATCCATTAATCACATGTAATGATTTCCATAGTAGCCAATGCATTGTTGCCAAGACCATCTTAGTGGGGAAAGCCTCATTCTAAATCGAGTTCACTCCCCGTTTCAGTCCTATAACACTGAACCGGATTAACTTACCATTCCAGCCATGTCTATCTCATGAGATATAAAATATTTACCCAATTAATTGGAGGGAGATATATGTCCCACCCATATCATAATGAAATTATTCTTACTTATTCCACAAAATAAACATACATCATTCATAATAACCCAATGAATAAAATGGGTTTAATAGACATAATATCATCATCACATAATCCATATAAAATAAATGGATATCATTTCATAATAAGAAAAGTGAAACCAAATAAATCATAGAGACTTTATACTTGAAACATACACATATGAAATAATGTCATCATACATGAAAAATGGTTTTGAAAAAACACTTGAAATGAATTCTTGAGGAAAATATCCTTTTTTCTTCAAAATTTTTTTATTTTCACAAAATATCGTGCAATTTTAAAAGAAAAGGATTTTTTTGAAAATAGTCATGTAATCTTTTGGAGGAAGATTCATGAAAATAAAGCATTATAAAACCATAAAAATCCTTTTATGTCGTACACGTTAAAAAACATTGTTCTCATACTTTTGTCACAAAAGTCAAAAAAGTACCTTGTAGGGTAAATAAAATAAAGATTCCTTCCATACCATGGGTTAAAAGTCAAAATTGGTGAAGAGGAAATTAAACAGGAATGAAAAAACTTTTATTAAACATGTACATGGACGATAGTAATAACACCAGTAAGTACTTACGAATAAGCAATCTCAGATAAAAATGAGATTTGCAAAATTATCCATTACCTTAGGTCCGATATACGTCGTACGTATCTGAACACCCTGTATAATGATTTAAATAATGTTATTGACTTATTACAGAATCATATTAATTGTTATGATATCATATATGGTTCACTTATGACTTTATTTTACCCGTTCTCTTGTAAATTCCATGTTAAAGAGCGTTTTGGGTAAAATCGTTTCATTTGTCATCCGTGTTTTGACTTGTAATTATTCATATGATTACGTAGATCATGTTTACATACATCCATAATGTAAAACATGATTTATATATAATATATATTTATAATATACATAAATATAATAGATCGATAAATGGAATGAAATACACCATTCATGGAGACGGTAGGCCGTACGTACGCATGAACATTGTTTTCGTTTCCTTAATGAATTGAATGGAATTAAGTAGATGACATACATATATATATATATATACATAAATCAAGTATAATTATTATGTCATATATTTCATTATTACTTATTATATATACTTTATAATCATTCATGAATGCTTAATCATTGAGAATGAATCTCATCGCGTCGTGGAGACGGTAGTCTGTACGTACGCACAAGCGATGATATCATTCCCATGATCGTGGAATTGTATTGAAGTGTAGGTATAATTTTTAATAATAAATATAACTTAAAAATAATCATATATATTTATTATTTACACCATTATACCCATCCATGTATGGTGGTGGTGGAAAATAGATTACACCACGGCGTGGAGACGGTATTCCGTACGTACACACGCGCGGTGATTTCGTTTTCCATAGGATGGATAAATGGTGAAATAGGGTTGTTTCATACATATAATAACATATCTGTATATGAGTGATACTGATGTTATTACTTCACAATGAAACAAATAAAGAAGAAGAAGTGGAAGAAGAAATAAAGTTGAAAGAATCGGTAACGAACATTACCTCTTCTTTGAAGCGCCTCTTTGAGACCTCCTCTTAGGGAACTAAAATTGTTCTTTTAAGAAGACCAGGACCTCTAGGATGTTTCTGGGAAAGTTTAGAAGGGAAATGGGCAGGGTTTGGCTGAATTTAAAGGATCCAAATTGTGTGAGGAAGAGAGGGAGGAGGTTCCCTTTTATAAGGGAGGAGAGGGGCACCTTTGGAAAAACAAAATATATTATTTTATTATAAATCCATATTCGTTTTTAAATAGCTCCAAATTGATTTATTTATAAGATAAGGTGGGGATGGGTCGAAATCCTCTCATCCAATAGAATTTGGACAAGTTTAGATTAGTATTTTAACCTTATCATTTAGATTTAACTTTAAGATAGATAATTTTACTTTTACCGTGTCTTTTTGTGTTCTTACACTATAAGGTTAATAAAATTACTATAAAAAGCCAAACGAACCCAAATTTGTTTATTATTAATATATATAACCTTATATAAGTCATTTGGCCGAACCTTAGATTTTTTTTAATATAATAACAATTAATAATATAATATATTTTTTAAAAACTATTTTATGACAATTTTGACACTATCTGGTAATTTATTTTTTTGTAAATCATAACCGAATTATTAGTTCGAAATAAATTAATTAAATCAATAATAACATGTAATATTAACATATAAAATTATTGTAATTCATAAAAAGTCAAACATTACATTTATTTTGGTATTTATAACATCAATTACGTCAACATTTCATTAATAAGATTATTACTGCATCATCATTGTATCAAAAATAAATTAAATTATTTAAAGTATAAAAATTAAAAATAAAATATAATTATGTAAGAAATATTTTTGGCTTTCTAATTAATATTTATAGTCTAATTTATCGTATGCATAACCCTATATTAAAAATGATTCACTTATTAAACATTGATTTTAACTATTTTATCCCTTCTTTAAATAAATTAATATTAAATGTCCTAATCTAATCCATGTGGGACTAAATGGTCATATTTGATTACTAAGGTTATTTTTGGTCTAATTAAAGTTATCCAATAGAATTAGGACATTCGTTAGGGTAATAATAATATCATTTTTACCCTTAATTACCCTATTTACTTTTAACCGTGGTAAAAAAAAGTAAAAAGTTACTATTCAACAAAAATTATTTTCATCTCATTGAACAAAATTTTAGTCCTTGATATTAACTGTGTCTCTATGATTTCTGAAATTACACTCACAGAAGCGGTAAAATTATGTTTTATGAAAAAATCAGTTTTTTTAACTACCACTTAGTGGTTTCACTATTCATCAAAAAATGAACGTTTCTAGAAAAATAACAAAAATTAGGCCTAAGATATATTTGATATTATGAATTCAAAAATGATGTCTATTTTACCAAATTAAAAACATATCATTTACATTAACTAATTTAAAAATTAATTACTATCGTCAAAACAAATAGCGTGTTTTTAAGAGATAATAACTATCAAAAGATTGACACTTGTTTATGTCTAGTTTAAATGTGAAATTACATCCAATGACCAAAATTGTATTAAATTGTATGAATATATTCTAAATATACTTTAAAACCACTCAAATTAATAATTTATCACTATTAATTATTTCTATTAAAAAGGTTATTTTTAATTAAAATTTAGTAATTTTCATTATTCATTAGAAAATGAAAGTTATCCGAAAAGTACCAAAATTTCACCCTAAGAAAATTTCGATATTCCGAATCCAAAACGGATGTCCATTTTAACAGATAAAATTTATAAAATTTCAAAACGTGGGTATTACTATTCATAACGGCTAATTCATAATAATATTATAGTAATATCTCTTCTAGTGAAACTCGGTATTGCGTACTACACACGCTATCAAGGAAGGTCGTGATTGCGTGTAATGAAAGGCATGTTAGGGATGTGTGTTGTGAAAAATCCTTTTGGTGCTGCGTACAACACAATACATTAATTAAAAATAATACTTTTCATAAAATCTCGGGGTGTTACATGAATTCTATCCTATGAAGTCCATTCGTGTAATCCTTAGGAGGACACCCGAATTTGAGGAAACATTCTTCAACAAGAATTTTAATTTTCTTTATTATTCCAAATCCATAAATTATTATTAAAAAAGATTATATTACTACCTAATTATCATAAATATACTTATATAGTTTATGTTATGATCATGACATTCAAATGGGTAATGAAATCATCATTCGTGTGTATGGCGGACTATTACATCGGGAATTGATGCCATTAATTATTCTATTTCCAACATTCATGGTTGTTTATGATGATGGATATAATATATATATGTGAAATTAATGATATTAATATACATATGGATTCATTAAATTATATATATTATTTTACTTTCAATTCAATTGGGGGTACAATAATGTCATATATGTGTACGGTCGACTTCCACCTTGTGAAACAATGTGATTCCTCGTTTAATAACACATTAAATGAAATATGAGAAGATTAATTTTCAAAATTATATTTGATATAAATAACATAATTATGATACTTCTGAAATTTTTATTATTATGAATATATAATATTCCTTATTACCTTTTCAATCAAAAAAAATATGATAACCTTATTTATGTACATATGGACTACCGCCATGATGAAGTGATTTTTAAATATCCCAAAAATTTATCAATGAAATTTATTACTTATTATAGTAAAAACATATATTGAAATAACATAAAATATAATTATGGAATTTAATGACACATCACACATAAATGAACTACTATATTCTTTATGACCATTATATATAATTTTGTTAGTCATGTGATTTTAATTATGAAAATCAAACATAAATGGTTGTGATTAGAAATATTTTTGGAGTCCGATAGGGAAATCATTTTTTTAATAGTAACATACCCTTATAAATATTAATTTTAACCCAATGAATAGTAATATTACCCTTATTCATATTAAATCATCCAAAATGAACAGGATCCTTTAAATTGAATGAATAAATAATAATTATTCACATGATAATTGAAAATATGGTATAATTATATTACAGAGTTGGTATTTATTGATAAAATAAATAGTTTCAAATGAAATTAATTTCCATAAAATTTATTCATAAACAATAACTTTTATGTCTTATGATTATATGATAATTTATTGAGACCTTAATTAATTTTTCAAAGTGTAAAAAAGGAGGACTTAATTTTAAAATATTTAATTTTCATTTAAATTATGATTTTATTTAAAAATTAACATAATAATATTTAGAATATTATTTCCAAAAAAATTGTTTTTATTTTAATTTAACACCTTCAAATATTATTTGGGTGATTATTTAAGATTTTTTTGAAATACATTAATTTTCAGTGAATAGTGAAAGTCGATAATTTACAAAATAATTAATATTATTGAATTTATGAATAATTCTTTAGTAATGAATGATATAAATGTCCATTGATTCGAAATCACATTCACTCATAACTGTATTTAGTCATGTAATCATCACTATTTTTTGGCATGAGGGAAATTAATAAACTTACAAATTAAATATTAATAAAACACCTCTACCCTCAACAATATATACAACCTCTCTAAACCAGATTTCCTCCCAAATCTCATGATTCAAGACATTCCGAAATTTTGTAAAAATATTTTCCCTATACCCATCATTTCATTTTGATCTTGGTATCATCAAAATACCAATCCAAGGTTCCTTTAGGAGGATCCCAAGAGGAGAATTAATGTGGTAACTCCAGTATCCATTTTTAATACATTTTTTTTTCAAATTTCATATCTTTTCTTCTATTATTCTCTATCTTTCATATCAAAATATCATGATAACTCCTTAATTCATCATATAATAATATTATATCCTGTTAAAATAATTTTCTTCATTAAACTCCACCCTCTTGGGTTTTATAAAACAGGGAATTAACGGTCATGATGGGTAAAATTACATTATATCATGGGTGATGCACTTCCATTTTTCTTTAAATTCATCCCATGATATAAATTAAACCAATTAATTATTGAAAAAATATTTTAATATGTATGTTTTAACCCCTTATTTTATCTGTAGTCTACCTCTATTCATATTATTAAATTATTTAAAAAAACATTTTTGTAATGATACAAATCATCTAAAATTTACCTAAAAAGATAATAATTAAATCTAATATAATGATTCATCATCATGTAATATATCCAAAAACGTTATAATATCATTTAATCTCATGTATTATCATTAATAGCATGTAATATTTATTTCGGATGTTTATCTATATTCTACATGAACATCATTTCATGTGTACAAGTTAATTGTTCATGAAAACTATGAAAAAGGGAAGCCCTAAAGAAGGAATATAAAGATTATAATTCATCTAAAAGAATACAAAATAACTTAATGAAACCATAAGGAACAATGTTTCTATCTAAAATGTTTGTTAGTTTTTAATTATTTAATTTAATGTTATTATACAAGACATTAATGTGAAGAATTTGTTCATATAAAAGGTAAGGGGAATTCTCAAACCCAACATCTATTCATAATGGTTTCCTCTTTTCAAAAAATTAATAGTATAATTATTCATTAAAACACATTATTCATAATTATTTTACCATTTTTTGTTATGAATGTTTTCCATTATATATTAAGTCCAACATATGATTTCTAAAAGAACTCTTCTTTCAAAAACACACCATTACTTCTCACTCAAGGATGTTGGTTCATGTATCAAGAATGATATTCCCTCTTTCATTTGGGAACCTAATGATTATTAATGTTTGATTTAAGAAATTAATCATATTCTATTTCATGGGTTATTTATTTCAAATACTGATATACATTTTATGTTTCATGCATGATAATCATAACGTTATTATGTGACTAGTGCACATGAAATTATATAGTGAAATGATCATGTTATAATTTGATGGTTGTTCCTTGAATTATACAATTCTATAATGAATTTAGTAATGTGAAAAAACTTCTGAGTAATTTTAATTATTTGACAAGTAGATTCTAGATTTTTTCACAACTATGTATGATAGTTTAACACTAAGTCCTCATTTCTAATTTTTATACATCACTACATTCCATGATATTATCTAAATTTTATCATGATAAGGATGATGTTGTTATACACACCATATGTTACATTTTTTTTATTTCTCATCTATCCTCTTACATTAATTTTAGCTCACTCCTTTTTTATGTATGTCCTTAGGTGACTACTTGTACTGATTCTATGTTAAGATACTTAAATAACATTGTAATAGAAAATTAAATAAATTTTTATGTTTTATTTTGTAAATGTGATATATGATCCTAGTTTTCCTAGGATACTAAACCATTAGATCCTTATTGTGTAATGTTTTTTTGTTGTTTAACATTAATATGCTTCAAATTCAATGTGTGAAAATAAGGGTCACTATTGTTGGTATCATATGAATGGTTTAGTTAATTTGGGAATTAGTATTAGTGAACTATAATGACAACCTTAGTATGAGACTATGTATATATAAGCACAAATGAAGATTTTATAAACATTTGCATTCCATAAGATATTATTTTTCTGTTAATACAACAATTTCATACATTATTTATTACTTACATGTTGAGTTATGTTTTATTCTTAACATTTTTATATTAAAAAATCGGGTGAACTAGGAGAAACCAGCCCACATCCCATGCGAGGGACAATGGAGTGATTTTCCAAATGACATCCCAAATTATTTGGGAGGAGTATTTTAAAAATAATGGATATTCTTAAATAATTCTCTTAGTTTATGAATAATAATAAGAATAATGTAGTGCATCATCATTCACCTAAGATGGAGAAGCTTGATATTGAGTGTTTTATGCAGGAATAACCACCAACATTTATTGATTCTTTTGATCTACTAGTTGTAAAATAAGGGCAACTCTAAGGAGAAGATCTTTTATGTGATCTATTGTTCTGAGATGGAGATACTGACTCTAAACATTTATCATCTTGATTTTGTGGTAGACCAATTGTGTTATTTTATTAAGAATAGCATGCCATGAAAGAGAAATTCTATAGATGGAGTGGGAAGACATTTTGATCATGTTTCTTAACATGTATTTCCCATGATCTCTTCGTATAAAGATGGAGAATGAATTAACAAGGGTAAAAATGATGGAGAATCTATTATGATCAATGATTATATTTTCAAAAGGCTTTAAAGGTATACTCATTGATGTTTTTATCAAAAATGTTTTAAAATATTATAGATTAATTTGTGGATTAAAACCTCTCCTTCTAAAGGATCTTGAAATTCAAGGCATTGTGAGTTATGAATAATTCATTCGATGTACTCTTAATGAAGAGATAGTGCTTGATGATTTGTTCCAAGGCTATGGTGATATGAAACGAATGATGAAGTTTCATTCTTGGGGATATAATGAGAAATTTGGGATGAAAAATCAACCACCCACATGTCAGAAATCTGGGATGTGGCAATATGTGAATTGACTCAAAGCGATAGAGAAATTCATTATGTGTGGAATAGAATTCCACAAAGCTGAAGTGTGTCGAAATGACATGAGAAAGCTGGTGAATGTGGTGGAGTATAATCTAGTGAACTAAACATAGATCCATCAGGGGTAATCGACATCATCAATTACCAAATAAAATGGATAAAAGAATGGATTATGATCTCACTACAGCAGAATTTGATCAAGAAAATGTATTCTAATAAGGTACACTTCATATTCATTCAGGAATCGAATAATTTCTTATTTTATTCGGGATATATGAATTCCATATATCAGGAATGTTTTTTATAAAAATAGAATTTCAGCCCCAAAACCTTGATGTATAGATATATGTAAAAACACCATGTGGTACAATCATCATAAACCAGGTGTCGGACACAACTCTTGTTGGAATATTTTGGAATATTCTTATAGATAATCTCGTGGAACTTCCCATTGTGGAATTTGACCCTATAATGGGAAATAATTGAATCTCATTATTTAGATCACATATCAACTATTGATAAAAAGGAAGTATATTTTCTGATTATATACCATCCTATACTCCTCTAAAAATAGAAGGAAGATCATTAATATCCTTGGAAAAATCCATCAACGGTGTGGGTGTTGATTCCATATGAAAAATATTTCCTCACTCAAATTTTTGAGTTAAAGGAAATAATCCACCCAAGAGTTATGCCCCTCATGATGGGATAAAATGATGTATTTATTGAAGACATACACAGAATTCCCTCAGATCATGTTGTATAGTTCTCATATAAACTCATACTGAACTATACTCATACCTCAAAGTGTTCTTGTATGTTGGCCCCTATAGAACTGGAAGATTTAAACAATAATCCTCAAGAGAATTTGAAATAATGGTTTATATACCCTAGTTCATACCCTTTGGGTTAACCAGTGCACATTCTGATGATGAATGATGCATCGATGATACTGTGTATTTATTATTGGGAACTCCACTAGCTCATTATAAATAAATATTATACTATTATAAGAAATTTCAACTTTTTTGATTAGTTATGAAAAGAAAAGTTCTTCTCAATGGAGGATATCTTTTATTGATATCATCATCTAAATATTAGAAATGAATATATATAGTAGACTTCCTTCATTAATATGAATGGGTACTATGAGTTTCTGATGATTCACTTTAGTCTTACTAAAGCCCCTGCAATCATCAAGGATTTGATAAATATAGTCTTAAAAATTACATTGGAAAATATTTGGTTTTATTTTTTGATAATATTCTCATATACTGCAATATAAAAGAGTGACCTAAAGATCTTCTAAGACTTTTTTATGCGACATTGAGAAGTTAGAAATTTTACACCATGAATAGAAAGTGTTACATTCAGTTGAATCAAGTCTTGTTTGTGGGACAAGTGATCACAAGTTATGAAATTTTTATGGATCCCAAAAAAAGGTGATTAGGTAATGGACCATAACCACTACTGTCAGAAAATTAGTTAGTATTCATGGATTATCTTGGTACTATCTAGGTTTTTTGATAAATTTATCAATATTCAAATTCCCTCAATGTATGTTTACATGGTAAGGGTAATGTATTTCTAGATGGAAGAATGTGATGAATGCTTCATTTGGATAATGAAAAGGTTTATCACTGCACCTACACTCACATTAAAGAAATGTGGAAATTTTTTTGTGATATATAATGATGTATCAATGAAATTAAAAGAATTTTTACTCATAAAAAATGATAATTTCATAGCCAATTCCTCATGTCAATTGAGGATCCATGATCTAAACTACCATAAAAATGATGTGGAGATAGAAAATATTGGTTTATCAATGAATATATGGTGGAAGTGCCTCTATGGTTAGAATTGTAATATATGTTCTGATCACAATATACTAAAGTACATATTCACACAAAAATAGAAAAACGTGCTTCCAAAAAGATTGTTAGTTCTAATCAATGACTATGATTTATATATTCAAAATAATCTTGGCATGGAAAAAATGGTAGCAGATGCTCTAAGATAAAAAGAACCTACTTCTCTATCAATTTATTGTATTTTTAAAGACCCTCTCTTCTAGGATATGCAAACATTTTATTTGGAAATAACATGGTAAAGGAATACATCCTATCATTCCCAAATTATATCAAAACCTTCTATCCAAATGATGATTGAGGAATCTCAAAGGGGTGATATAGAGTTACAAAATTAGGTGACTACAATAATGGAAGGGAAGTTTCCGGAGGTCCATATTGATGATGATGATGTTTTTATGTTTGAAATGTAGTTTTGTGTGCCTTCAACACCAATGATAAGGAAGGATCAATTTGATAATTAACATAACTCACATTTAACTGTCCATCCTCGTAGGACCTTGAGGTATTGTTATATCCATGATCACATCTGGTGGGACCACATAAAAGAGGATATTTTTAGTATATCGCAATTTTCATGATATGTCATAATGTTAATGCAGATCAACATAATTCAAAAGGGATGATGAAACCATTGCCTATATCCATATGGAAATGAGAGAATATCACAATGGACTTTTTGATAGGTCTTCTGAAGAAATCCAAAGGAAATAATGTGATATGGGTCGTAGTGGACCTTCTCACAAGGAATTGCCAATTTATCTCTATTCAGGACTATCTATCGCCTAATTAACATGAATAGATATATGTGAAGGAATTGGTGAGAATGTATGTGGTTAAAATACCAATTGTCTCTAATCTTGATCAAAGGATCACATCTAAATTATGGAGGATGCTACATCAGGCATTGAGTACTGAATTCAATTTCATCATGGCCTATCATCACCAAACAGATGGCCAATATGAATGGAAAATTTAGACTCTCGAAAAAATGCTATGATAATTATCTATAGAATTCAAATTTGGATCGGATAAGAAACTATTATTGGTTGTGTTTTCTGGAAAAAATACCTACCACATGAGTATTTAGATGGATAATTATATAGCCTTACATTGAAGAGAATTACTACTCCAACCAGTTGATATGATGTAGGATAAATAAAGCTACTTGTATCTCATTTTGTATAAGAGAATATTGAGAAGGTTAAACTCATCTAGTAACATATCAAAGATTCTCACAGTGGGAAAAAGAACCATGCTATCAACCATTGACGTAACATGGATTTCAACGTTAGAGATAAAATATTCATTTTAATGTCACCATAGAAGTGAGTCACATGATTTGGAGAGAAAGGAAAGCTATGACCAACTAACATCGGTACCATTGAGATCCTTGACCACATAGGATTCATGGCCTATAGACATTCACATCCACAAAATATGGCTCATGTTTAGGATCTATTTCACATATCACTCTGGAGGAAGGGCATACAAGATCCCTCACATGTGTTGAACTCATTGATGGAACAAATGTAAGATGATCCATCTTATAAGGATCCTCAATTAATTATTCCATAAGGGGGAGATAAAGTTAAAAAAAGCATCCCACATTTTTTATGTGTTGTGTATGAATGATATGTATGATGTAGAAGCATGGAAACTGGAGGATGTGATGATGGAGAAGTACCCTCACATGTTTCTATAAGATTATATTTCATGTGTGAAATTTCTAAATGGGGGGAGAATGTAATGACCCTATCGTTTATTAATGTAATTTCTCTATTTTTATTGTAATGTCATATAGTACAATGATATATAATCAAATTATGAAATTCTTTGAAACATGATTCATAAATAAACTATTAAATTAAATATGACAATTAAATATAATGATTCCACTCCTATGAATTTAATTTTTTAAATATGAAATTCATGGTAGCGATTAGTAAGATGTTTGGATTTAATAAGAGAAAATGACTTTTTTAAAATAGTAACATACTCGAATGAATTGTATTTCTACCCTTATGATTAGTAATATGACCATTATAAATGGAAATCAAACAAGTGAATAGTATCCTTAACAATGAATGTATAAATAAAATGCATCCACCCTATTTGTGACAATATGATATAATTATGATATAGTGTTTGTATTTAATGAATAATTGTATAATTTAAAAGAAATTATATTTTCATAAAATTTATTCATAAATATGTATTTAGATTTCTTATTATTATGTCATTGTTTTATGTGGCCAAAATTAATTTTCAAAGGGTTAGAAAATAAGTTTAAATGTTATAATTTCATTTTTCATGTAAATAATTATTTTAGTTCTAATTTATTTAATAATAAATAGAAATTTATTTGAATATAATGGAGTTCATTTTTCAATTATACAAATTGATAAATGGTTAGGTTGAATTTTTTAAATTTTTCGGAAATAAATTAATTTTAGGGGAATTGTGAAATTTAATAATTTACAAAATATACAAAATAAGTGAATTTATGTGTCATGTTTGATTCATGGATGATGTAAATGTATATGGGTTCTAACTCATATACCCTTTTTATTTTATTTAGGTATGTAATCAACACAATTTCATGTCTAATGTTAAATAAATAAACTAATTAATTAAATATAAAAAAACACATCTCCCCTCAACTATAAATATCTACACTAAAAACCTCATTTCCTCACACCTATCTTGCATCACACCTTCTAAATATTTAATAAAAATATCTCCCATAGACCCTCACCCATGTCTGTGATCTCTTTTTCTCATCAAAATAACAAGCCTAGGTGCCTTTAGAATGATCTTAAGAGGAAAATTCAAAAGGCAATTCATGTCACCCTTTTCATTCAATTTTTTTTCAAGTCACTTTTCTTTTATTGTATTATTCTCTACTTATCATATCTAAAAATAATTACAAGTAAATTATTTTTTATATACTTGTATTATATCCTGATAATGTAATATTATTCATTAAAATACACCCTTATTCTCCTATTTAAAAAAAATTAAGGCATCGCCCATGATGTGTTAATTTACTTACATCATGGGCGATGCACATCCACTTTATATAAATGCCTTCATGGAAATAAATAAATCCATTAAAAAAATTAATATGTATGATTTAACCCCATTAATGTTATGTAAAAAACATGTATACATAATACTAAATGATGAAACACTATATGTTCACTGTGATCCAATAACCACCCAAAATAACATAAATGGATCATCATTAAATTTTATTTAATTATATATCATAATGTTATATAACAAAATTCATAATAAGATAATTTAAACTCATTATGATAATTAATATAATATAGTTGAAAATATGGATATTTATCCGTTTTCAACAAAAACATTCATTCATGCGAACCAGTTAACCATTCATGAAATCTAAGCAACAGAACTCTCCCAAACAATGAATTTAATCTGTATAACTCAAACAAATGGGGTATAAAATAATTGAATTAAACCATAATGAAAAATATTACTATATAATTTTTTTTTTCAGTAGGTAATTAATGAGTCTAATGAGATTATACAGGCCACTAATTTGATGAATTTGTTCGGATGCATAATAAAGGAAATTCTAAAACCGAATGTTCCATCTTTAGGATTTAACTTTTAAACCCATTTTCGTTATGGTTATTCTTTAAAAATAATATTTTTATCATTATATTTCATTTTATGGGACATAAATGTTTACCACTAGATATTATTTTAATCATAATGTTTTTTAAATGAACCCTTCTTTCAAAAACACACCTTTTACTTATCACTCAAGGTTGATGGTTTTTGTATAATATATTTTATTTAAACATTCATTTTTTAGACCAATTTTTATGAATGTATGATTTTTAAAACGAAACCCTTTCTATTACATGTGTTATTTATCTCCATGATTGATATACATTCTGTGTAGCATGGATGTTAATGTAAGAATTATGATGCGACGAGTGCACCCAAAATTATATAGCATAGTATTGATGTTAAGATGTGATGGGTGCACATAGAATTATACACATATCAAATAAAATGGGTAATGTGAAGAATCTAATGAGTAATTTGAATTATGTTTGATCACGGTTCAATATTTTTTTAACAATTATTTGTGGTAGTTAACCACTAAGACGTGATGTTTTATTTTAATTTATTTCCACATTCCATGATATTTTCTAATCATTATTCTCACGATTATGATGATGATGTTATGATCTCCCCTTGTTACATAGTTTTATTTTCTTATCTAACCACATACTGGGATATTAGAAAACCCTTTTTTGATGTATTTTCTTAGATGACTTCTTTTTCTAAGGATAAGCCAAGAACCATTAAGTGCTAGAGAATAATTAATTAAATATATTATTTTTATCTATGTTGTAAATGTCATGTATCATCCTAGTTATACCAAGACACTAAAACATTTTATCCACATGATGTAATGTTTTTATGTTTATCAATAAAATGATGTAAATGTAATACTATAAAAGTAGGGTCACTATCAATGTGACTCTCCTGTCATCATAAAACAACATGGATGAAATATATATTCATATTTAATTTAATAATTGTTTATGAATGATATTATTATAAATCTTGACAAACAAAATATTACATCCTATATATATTTATCATTTAAAATAGTATTGTTTCTAATGCAAATGTATGGCATGTCGTGGACATGATTGTAATAGAGTCCATTTTTCTTAAACATATTTAATGATTAGTTTAAAAATTTAATATATTAAAAAAATATAATATTTATTTCATGATAATTACTATGGAGATGACATAACTACATACATTGGTACTGAGCTATATCATTCATAACAAAACATTCTAGAGAAACAAGGCAATTAACTCCCAAAATACTGAAACCAATGAAACATTATTAATGAACGGGTGATATGAATTTATAAATGAATAGTATAAGATATTATACATATTAATATGGTTATTGATTATGATAATATCATGTTTTAAAATACAATACATTATTTTATGTCATTTTCAACCAAAAGGAAGCGTGATGTAACAAACTTCCACTCAAATTCATTTCATTAAGTCATATGGTGATATTTGGCATCTTTTTTATTTTATTTGACGTTTAAACATCCCATGTGTTAATTATTATGATGAATAACTAATTATTAATTCTATTTTATGTCTAAATTTTAATTGTTTCATCAAATGGGATTTTATTTCATAGTTACCAAGTCGTTAAGAATTTCATAACACAATTTATTTTCATTAGATTATATCACAATTTTATTTTCATTGATATTATAATATTATTTTTAACATGAATTTTGATTATATAATGTTGTATTTATAAGTGTTTTTTAATTATAATTTGATACATATAATCGATTCATTTATTAATCATCAATTCTATTTTATGATTATTTTAAGCATTTATTTCACAATCTCATTCAAGTTGATATTTTTTATTCCATAGTTTTTGTTAATGAAAATTATTAAATAATTATATAATAAATAATTTTAATTTTAATTTCATTTTGTTATTAAATAAACAATTTGTTGATATTTTCATTTTACAAATATATGACAGTTAAATGTTTATAGAAAATGTTGTTAATATTGTTTGGATTTATATATATCATTATACGAAAATCTGTTTTATTACAAAATCTTAATTTCTAAAATAGTTTGAAAAAAATTTCTAAAATTATTCCAAATGTTTTAT
Source organism: Viscum album (assembly GCA_963277665.1). Taxonomy (NCBI): domain Eukaryota; kingdom Viridiplantae; phylum Streptophyta; class Magnoliopsida; order Santalales; family Viscaceae; genus Viscum; species Viscum album. Next base: position 148,905,484 of record OY728128.1, on the reverse strand, counting down.
TAATTTCTTTTAAAAAATATATAATTTATTTTGATAATTTTAAAGGAGTATTATTTCCGTACTCGAACCAAGTAACTTTTCTGTTCATTTTATAATGAAAAAGTAATATTATTTTTAATAGTATATAATATATTCAGTAACTCGGCTTCATGACCATCATTTCATTGAATCTTATATAGAATGTTTCCAACTATATTGTTTCATGAAATATTTTCCCTAATATAATACAACATTTTATTTTTAATAAGTAATTTTTTATGAAAAGTATTGTTATTTTATTTAAATGATTGAAAATTGGTTTTTATAATGAAAAGTTTACTTTCCTCTTTTTTTAGATATATATTTTTTGTATTTTATTAATAAATAATATAACCCAATTTTTACATCTAATTTAAATGGTATATTATGATTGTATGCCATCCTTATTTTACTTCTATATGGTTTATTAAAATTTAGATTATGGTTTGTAATGACATTCACTTCCTTCTGTCATTTGTTGTAGTAATAATTTTCATATTGAATTATCCACATTCCAATGATAAATTATCATTAAGATTCTTATAAATACCCATATTTGTTATCATTGAAATAATTATTTCATAAACCATATATCACTTCTTCATATGGTATTTTACAATTAATGTTATGTGTTTGGAAAGGGAAATATTGAAATATATTTGCTATGTATTCAATATATATTTTTACTAAAAAGTTATATTGCCTTAATAATTAATTAAATAGTAGATATATGATATATTATTTAGACCATCAGTACTGGGTGAGGTCTTATATTATATATGGCATCGATCTTTAGTAGTGTCATGGAATCAAAAAATAAGATAAAATTAAACTAGTATTTACTTTTCATTTTAATCACCTTGTGAAGGGTCTTATTTGTAGACGAGTAATGATAATTATGATTGTGGTGTTACAGAAGTATGGATTTCATTCATAATGGATTCATTTGTTCTTATTATTATCCCAAATTATTTACAATTATATTATATCATGATTTATATCATTCATAGATTAATGATTAAAAAAATGCTTCTTATGATATTTACATTGAAATATTTATTATTCCTTATCAATTTAAACTGGCATGTTATTTATATGGATTGTGTTTTTATTCATTTAAATTATCATATTGATTATTAATTATATTTTTATTGGAGTATAATAAGATAAATGTAAAATGTGTTTTATTTTTTAATATTTAATTTTCATTATTCTTAATATTTCATGGTTTTTTCTAATGTATGTAACCATTACCAAACATAGAATATTACCCTTGTTCTTTATATTCTATCAATTAAAATTGTATGACTATGTTTGATAATGAAATTTATTCTTTAGGGAAAAATGATATTCTTAAAAAAAATTGATCTAATTTATTTATTTAAATATAATACAGAAATCAAGTGTGTATCTAGTTTACAAATACTACAAAACTATTCATTCCTTCACGATGCAATTACTTTTATATTTGGACAATTATTTAAATCATGCACCAACTCAAGGATACTAGGGTTGGGGTCACTACCCCTGGTCTTAGTGGAAGTCAATAAAAAACATCATAACTAGATATAAGATAATATAGGTTTTCTTTTATAACATGATTATGCACTTTCAGTATAAGAATAAAAGAATATACTAATGTTTACATAAGGATGAAATTATTTTGTTTTTTCTTAAAACAAATAACTATTCTAATTCAAAAATTGTATGTTGATATGGAAAGGATGTAACTGGGTGTAATAACTCAAGAAATGGAACATTGGGTTTGACCCACTTGTCAAATGGAGCATGACTACAGTTTTTACTGCACTCTTAAATTAACACACATGTGAGATATTGTTAATGTAATTCACATTTTTTTTAAAATAAATATTACTTATTAGAATATAAGAATAAAATTAAAGTCCTATGGTAAGAATAATTTTTCAAAGATTTAACTGATGGTTTCTCGTATGAATAAATTTTTTTTCCATTTTATAAAACCAGGTCACAATGAGAAGAATTGAATACTAAACATATATGGAATGATGAATGTGAAAGAATATCATCATAGGTATACATTTAATGACTCTTCCATTAAATGTGGATAACATGGGAATTATTTTACACAATTACCTTTTATAAAGGTTGAATCATAGAACATGGATGGAATGATGTCGAAATGAAATGGATGATGTGTTATTCTATTGTAATTCAATAATTAAATTTCATAAATACAATTACAATTGTATTTTTATTATAATAATCATGAAGAAAAAAAGATAGTGTTAAAATTGTGAATCATAATCATTTTCATTATCTTGAGAGTCAAAGATATCATCATGCCTTATTAGATTAATTTTGAACATATTGTCAAAGAATTAAATAACCGATTTTGGTTTTATGTGTTGTTATTATACATGATTATGTATATTTTGTGTCAAATTTATGGAATTTAGACGTTTTAGTTAATAGTTTCATTTTATAAATAATTCTGTTAAATATGATAAATACAAGTTTTAGGGTGTTAACAACCATTAGGGATAATATAACCATTAATGAAATTGAATTAATAATTAAATAATAATGATGGAATTTTTGAAAAGGGATTTATTGAAACCTATTTTAAAAATTTTATTTAATGATTAATTTTATTTCAAAGATGTCCAACATACATTTTAGTAATGATATACGAATTAAATTAATATTGTTTTGAAAATGGAAAACCCACATATTTGGTGACAACATGTCACATCTATAAATGTCATACATAATGATCTTATGACCAAAGGATGATAATGGTTCAACAACTACTGCTGGACTACAGAATGCCTTGTTTATAATTTAATTATTTTTAGAAAAAAAATTAAAAATTAAAAAATATTTATGAACTAGTTGTGTTAATTTTGTGGTTATGTTATTAATATATTATATATATTAGATTTTTTTAACCATATTGGTTTTTTTAAAAATATATAGAGATAAGAGGAAATCCTTTTCACTATTTTATGGATCTTCAGATAATTTATATATGAATTTATGTGTTTTAGGCCTGTAAAATTCATTTCTGAATATTAATTTCATTGATTAATGGATGAAATGGAAATATAATTAAGCATAACCAATATTTAAAAAAACATATATATTAAAAATAATCTTGTAGGTATGTGTCATTATTAAATTATACATTAAATTAATTCTATAACATTAAAAAAATGACATTGGAACAAAAAAATATTCTATTACATTCATATATGGTAAACTCGATAGTCATTTTAATTATAAAATATTTATTTTCTAGGACCTTAACCTTTCATTGATCGTTGAGATTATTATATTAAATTATATCAATCACTCTATATAATTATTTTAACTTTTATTAATGTATATATCATTAATATCATCCAATTCGATTTTATATAGAATCGTAATTATTTGTTATTTTGAAAGAAAATTGAACTTAATTTTCCCAATTGTTATGAAGATATTTTATTAAACATTTTTTCAATTTCTATTTTAAAGACTGATATTTTCATATGTGAAAGATTGTATTAATTATTTCATGAATAAATTTAGTGGATTCAATTTATTTAAGTTGGAGGTAATTTAACAGTCTTCAATTTTAAAACTAGAACAATTTACTCGATAGTGTGAATGACATGCATCACCAAGATTGGAAGAAAATATTACACACCCAGAATGTTTTTTATGAACATAAATAATTTAAATATCATTTTTTACATGAAATTATATGTTGAGCATAATTTACATGAATCAGTAATTTTAGCTTGTGATAAATGTGACACTCTCTCTAAAAAGAAATGATACATATTTTCAAAATATTTTAATTTAATATAATAGTTATAAAATAGCCATTAAATCTGATGTCATTAGTATTAATAACCAAATTATGTGAATTATGGTTACATATTTATATTAAATAAATTAATAAACATCTATAAGAAAAATATTTGTGTTATGAAAAATATTATATTTTCAAAAATAATGTTTTGAAATGCTCTTCACATATAAATTAAAATTTATTTTTACCACTTTTAAAAAAAATTATACAAATAACATCATTATTTAAATTATAAGATCAAAATTAAATTAGGGTGAATTTTTTATTTTTATCTAAATTATTTCCTTTTTTAATTAATAATGTGAACATGTGAATTTTAATTGAAAAAAATCTTTTATTTAATATTATTTATAAATTTAAAATATTTTTTTTGGTTGAAATGATACATTCAGTCAATTATTTGTCGATAAATCATTTTTAGTTCAGTTGAATTGTAACGACTCCAACTCTAGTAGCCTAGATCTAATTCCTCTATTTATAACATTGACATTGATAAATGATTCAAATACAAATGGATAAAATATTTTATTGGTCTTAAAGTACTAAATACATACATGGTACACATATTACAATGGTAATCAAAAATTTAAAATAAAACAAGAAGTTAATTTCCATCCTTGAACACATTTAATCATTTCAACTTCATAACCCATGGAAAATAGAACAAATAATAGGTTGATATAAAATTCCCCATAAGTATTAAATAAAATGGAATCTATCATGAAATATTGATCATAATAATCATTATAAGGTTGATAACTAAACACAAATTCCATATAATCAATTAATTGAGAATGAAATGATACTGTTGATTTTATAATAGTGAAAATACAGTGGATAAAAAATAATGGGATTTAAATGAAGTAAATTTTTAATTTTTGGACATTAGCTATCTAAAAATGGAATACTAGTAGTAAGACCATTCAAAAGAAGTTTTAAAAATTATGGGTAAAGGCCCAATTAATTGGGTCATATTATTCATCTAATGCGACAAAAAAATGCATCGATGTGTTAATCAATATAGGATCCCCACCATGTATTTGAGCTCTAAATAATTCATTATATATCGAATAATGAATTGGATAAATATTAATTATCTAAATATATATGTATTAAGTAGATAATATTTATTTAAAATAATTTCCATAGTTAGTCAATAACATTTAATTTACGCATTTTATATTAAATGTTATAAAACATAAGAATCAATTATATCCATGATACAAGGAATGAAGAAATTTGATTGAAATTTTATTTTCAATGAATTATGATCATAAATATAGCAAATTGGATGTTTAGACACCAACAAAATGAAATTAGAAGCACAATATAAAAATATTTTTCAATGAAGTGAAATTGATATTATGTCTCGTACAGAGAAAATTCCATTAATAAAAGGAATTATCTATGTTTATTCACATTAAATAAACATAAAACAAGTATAAATAAAAAATAACATAATCAAAATTCATTTCACACATAAATGTATCATGACATAATCAATGGAACAAAATATTAACCCAATCAATGAAAATTGTGTTATAAAATCCCCAACCACATGAAATATGTCAGATCGTATGACCCATAGAAGAAATAAAATTCCAAATAAAAATTCCCAACCATTTATATAAATAAATATTATTGATACATAAATTCAAATTGTAGAATATATATACCAAAAAATAATTCAATGGTTAATTCAGAATAAATATCACAATAGGAAAAAGTGATAATAGAAACAATTGCCTATCACTTTTCATTAGTGTAGAGTTCATTAAACTCATGTATAATAGTTTAATGAATGAAATTAAATAATTAAATATCCATATTAATATTTTTAATACCCTATTTTTTGATTTTTTAACATCTTATGATTGATTCATTAATAATACCTCATTATTTCCATGGTTTCATGTACATTCATTTATGGGTTTCATGATCCGTTTATTTTCGTAAAATTATGGATGTTATTTTAAAATGGGATTAAAATTAAAAAACTGTATTAAAATATTTTTAATTGACTTTTATGACTATAGATATTACCTCATATAATTTATTTTATTTCTAGTATTAGGATGATTCGTTCGATAAAATGTATATGATAAATGTTTAGTTTTTTTTGATTCTTTTTTGAACACCACATACAAGATTCATTTTAATTACTATTATTATTATATATTAGTTAAAGTAAATAAAATATGTTATAATATACCAATTAAAATTTTATTTAACGATAATAATTGTTTTATGACAAACCATTATGGTGTACTAGGTAACAAACAAAATCATTATTAACAGAGTTGATTAACCGGTATACTTTGGAATTTTTTTTATTTATTTGAATAAGAGGATTTAATAAAAAGGTTAGATATAATATATACCATTATAAACATTAAATTATAGATTATTCTTTTTATAGTGTTTTATTTCATTTTATGGGTGAATTGGGATTTTAGTATGTAGAATAAGAAAATAAAATAATAGGGATTGTTTTATAAAATTACCTATTGAATATCACTACATTAGAGGAGCCCATAAGACCTTGGAATTGGAATTTTGGAGATAATATTAATAAAAAGGTATTTATAGAGTGAGGAGGATAGGATTGGGAAGTTATTTTAGTATCATAATAGATTTTTATTTGAAATGGGGTTTTGAGGGGTGGTATTAACACTTTTGGAGAGGTGGGTTTAAGTGATTAAATACTAATTATTTTAAGTAAAAATCATTACATAATGTTGTGGAATAAATTTACCTGACCTTGGACTGTAGTTATTGTTTTAATGTCTAGTTATGGTCCAAAAATACCTCAACAACCCTTTTAATGATTTTATTTCTATGTAATTTAAGTCTTTACCTTCTATTCTTAACTCATTTAATTATGTTTCCTTTACTAAGGTAGCCTTTTTTACCAAGTAAAATATTTAATTCCTAAATATAAATATGAAAACTAAAAATAATTTTAATCATATGTAAAAATATATATAATTGAATTTAAATAATTAAATTCATTAAATTGGAAATATTATAGTTTAAACTAATCAAGTTTGAGCGTTGATAAAATTGTATTTTAAAGATAAAATGTTCCTAATTTAGAAATGGTTTTATATTAAATTTCAATTTTTAAATTGATTAAAAATATCAAAATTGTATTTAATGATGTATTATTGATCTAATTACACAATAAAATTATTTAATAAATTAATTGAGCTTATAAATTATTTATTAATGATTCAATTTTCAATTAATATTAATATTTTACAATTTTCATAAAATAAATGTGTGTATCACAAAAATAAAAAAAGTCACCTTAAAATAATTTTTATATCCATAATTTATAAATGAATTTTATTTTTGAAAAATAATTATTAATGTGTGAAAATATTGTTTTAAAACATGTTCACCAAGAAAATACAGGAAAATTTCATTGGAGAAAAATATAACTTTTTTTCATAATATTTTATTTATTATTTTATTAAACAAATGAAACTAATTATATGTATTTAAACACATTTTATTTAATATAAAAAAAATAAACTTAATTAATATATTTCACTAATAGTGATAATTATCATAAAATTACATTGTGGTCATAAAAAATAAATTTTTAAAATAAAAACACATCCATTATTTTAAAATGGATTATATTTCCACATCCAACTATTTATTAATAAATGGATTGAATTTATAAATAGGTGTAAACTATATTTATTTAATTTTATTATTTTTTATCACAAATTCCAATGTAACGACTACTTTATAAGGTTCATGTTTGAATAATAATATTTAATTGAATATTTTGGTTCATTAATGTTTGGTGCATCATGAAATGTATAATATTTAAGAATTTTAATTTATTTAAGAAGAGATATAAAATAAAATTTTAGTGTGTTATATTCATCCCATCATTAATAAATTGTTTCTTACAAATTAAAAACATCACATCAAAATTTAGATTATTAGCCTTGGAAATTAATTTTTGGGAAACCCAAATCATAAATAGGGTTGATAAAACATCCATCCTAATAAGAGGTAATGATAAATGACAAGTTCACCACAAAAAAACTCTATTGAATATGATGAAATTAGAGTGAAGTAAAAATTCATACATTGAATTGAAATAAAAATATCACATTCTGAGAGAGTATTATAGATAAAATGGTCAGGAGAATGTATTTCATCACAAAATCATTAATTAGTGATTGGATAAATAGGCCATCGATTCCTCAGTAAGAAACTTAAATGAATCATGTTTTTATTCTAAAATCCATTTCCGTGATTTGAGGAATTTTGTTTAAAATTTTAGTGATAAAATATAAAAATATAGTTTCCAAGGATTTGGAGATTCATTCATTAATATATTTCAACCAAAAACTCATATTTTACATTGAATGGTTATTATTTTTATTTTTTATTCCAAACTCAATAGAATAAACTATTACTGGTCATAAATTTCAAAAAATAAAAACAATATATCTATATTGTCATTAAGTATTAATAAAAACCAAAATGGTTAGAATATGATAATGCAATTACACAAAATAACAACCCTTAATATGAATAATTCAAATATAAATTCCTAAAATTCAATAGTAATATCAAAAATCCAACAAAGACCATTAAATAAATTATTATCCTTAAATATCCAAAAATATAGTTTATCCTATAATTGAAACAAAAAAAATCAAATGGATTATAGAAATTTTCTTCCTAGATAAATTTAATATTTCTATCTACAAAAATTAATTCCCTAAATATATAATCTCCATTAAATGCTAATCATTTGATTAAATATCATGATTCAACATAATTCCTTGATAATATAATATATTCTTCAAAGAGACAATTTTTAATTTATTCCTCAAATAAATTCCATAATAATATATTTACCATAAACATATAAATTCCAAAAATGAAAATATAATTTATCCATCAAATCATTTTCAACAAAAGAATTTTTAATTCTTACTGATCCTTTATGTGTGTTAGTGGTATGATCTAAACCTTTTTTGCCCTTCAGTTTTGGGTCCATCCCTAACAGAAGTGACATATGTGAGGGTTAATTTCCCATCTTGTTGGTGATCCATTTTCTAAAACTATATTATTATAATACATACACAGTTCCCAAAAAAATTAATAATTATTATTTTTTATAATATCCATAATATATTCAACATTAATTAAATATTTTGACATAAAATGTTATATAATAAATTTCATTTTTATATTTTTTAAAAAATATAATTCCCATTAATTACCATAAAATAAGAGTATATAATCCAAAAATGTTATCCTTACCTTTAATTTTTTTCCACAAAATGTAAAGTAATTTTGCTTCAAATAACACTTTTTCTTAAATAATACAAAAGGGTTACATAAAAATAAATCATTTGTCAGAACTCAATTAATTTATCCAACATATAATCATATTTGTATTACATTACTTTTCAAAGGAATTTATTACCATATTAAAAATCATTCAACTATTTCAAAAAAAATTAATATAGAAAATAATTTAAAATTTTCATGATTCTTATTAAATTTTGGATATATTATACTATTAGTGAAAAAAGAATCATTCACTCAACATCTAACATTAACCATTTATAATGATTTTTTGTTTTATCAATATATAACTTAATATATCATTCTGATTTAACTATTTCAACCAAAAAAAATTCATACATATAAGATTATTATTCATACCATAAATCAAGAAATTTTTTCCTTCTTTGATAAATTATTTTTCATCCATCATGAAATATATATCTCTATAATTGAAAAAGTCTAGTATATGGTAAATTTTTTTTATAAAATAAAATGTAAAAATTGATATTTAAATATAATAAAAATAGAAACTCATGATATTTTGAAATTAAGGAGAAATTAAATTATATTGGATAGGTCAATTAATAACTACCATTAAATTTTGATGATGAAAACAAATTCAAAGTAATTTGAATAACAATTTGATATGATAATAATGATTAAATCATCTAGTATGAATAATGAGTTTGTGTGAATCCCTTCCCGTCATTATTGTGTATTGATCATTAATCCTTATAAATAAGATCATTAAAATTTGAACTGAATAATTACATTATATAATTAAAAATGTTTTTTATCCAGTAGAAACTCTATAATAATTTTACCATAAAACCCGTTACACCATAATAAAATTCCCACATAAATCTATTCACAAAAATATCACTAATCATCATAGTATCCACTACATAAATCAAAAAAAATTATATACTTGATACCATCAACAAATTCAAAAACCCATAATGGTTTCAATAAATCATATTATAATTAACAAAATTTATTTTATATTTCATGATAATTTAAACCATTATATGATTTTTCAAAAACATATACATCTCATTTTCTTTTACATTCTGTTATAAAATTCTTCTTTCTAGTTTCTATCATTGAGAAAAAAAATTATTATATAAACATAAAATTAAAATAACCAAAATGAGATATAAATTAATAATGAAATATTTTTAAATTTATTTATATATCATGAACTACTTCTCAAAATTGGATTAATTATGTTTAGAAAAAATTTCTTTGGTGTTATAAATGTCTATTGGTTGTTATCTTATACTTATAATTATACTCATTATCAACCATAGGGTTGTGTTACCTAATATTTATTTTTTAAAATCTTGTTCCAAATTTTCTTGCTAAAAATAATCTAAAAGTAACAATAACGAACAATAACATAGTATCTTATAGTAATTTCTTCTCTTTATTCTATTGAAATAGATACAAGATTAATGTCCAAATGTATTGAATAATTCAATTCTCATTAAGAACTATATACAGACATGATACCCATAACACATTAGTAATTAAAAAAATAACAATGGAATGTAATGTTCAGATATGAACTCATTCAAGAAGATTATCTTCATAGCATGGTGAAAAATAATTAAATAAAATTTTGATTTAGAATACAAAAAATAGAAACATACAGTGCAATATTTATTTGATTACGAAGCATAATAAATGAGAAAATCTAGATAACTGAACACACATCGCATATAATAAATAAAATGTGAATGAAATTAATCTATCAATTTAGTGATAGTAAATGTATTCAATATAATAGTCAATAAATTATTAATAAAAGAATTTTATAATTATTGTTCTCAATGTATTAATAACATGAACTAATTCTAACAAGAACTACCCTAATACCATTTAATCATTATGGGTAGAAACATATTTAAATTGGCCACATTATTCATCTCATGAGACTACTAATGAAATAAAGTGAATTTCTATATAGGCTCCTCACCCATTCATTCAGTTCATTCGAATTAATTACATATATAGTATTTTCTTGAATCAATGGTTATTCTGATGAAACATCCATATTGAGTAGAAATTACTTATATAATATTATTTCCCTAGATAATCAAATATCTATCAAAGTAAACAATTTCATTTAAATGGTATTCATCATAGAGAATAATCATACATATGATACAAGAAATATGGATATTTATGATAAATGAAACATTAAATTAATTATTATAAGTGAAAAAGTGTTCGTATATACAACAAAAAAATTAAATTAGGTTCTTAAAATCTAAATATGCCTCAATGAATTGAAATTGAGATAATGTCTTGTAAAAATATCATTTAATTAATCAAATGGCTTAGTCATGAGTATGTACTTTGAATAAATATGTCATAAGATGATATATAACATTAGATAATAAAATTTAATTTCACTCATATACATACAATGAAATAATAAACGAAATAGATGTTTGTCATAATGAATAAAAATTGAGGTATGAAATATGTGACAACATGTAATCTAGATAATTATATGAAACATTAATGAAATAATTATAAACTGAAACATTAAATAAAATAAATATTAATATATTCTGGATATTTTATATTAAAGGTATATATGTATACACTACATAATAGAAATTAGTGGTGAATAAAGAATATATTCCACAGAAGTAAAAAGTTAGATGAGAAGTACTTACCTCATTCTTTTCTTAAGTATTGAATTATTTTTCATCCTCTATAACGGATAAATGATTTTTATTTACTACTTACATAACCAAAATAATATTTATAATAAATTATTTGGGGATTTTATAATATATTCTTAACCATTAATTAATAATTCATAATTTTTTCATTTTTTCAATCCTGTTCATTTCATTGTTTCATGATTTCTCAATTCTTGTAAATTGATGGTTGATCTATTAAAATTTGATTAATACTAAAAATGTGTAATGGAATAGTATTAATGAACATCCATGTGTATAAATTGTCTGACATATCATTTTTAATTATAGTATGAGGATGAATCCTTGGATAAAATGTTAAGGATAAATGTTTAGATTATTTTGGAAGGTTTTCTGAACACCATTGACTAGTTTTTTTAGTTACTGTTATGAGTATATATTAGTATCGTTAAATGAAATGGAGTATAATATACTTTTTAAAATATAATTTAAATGAAATAATTTTATTATGACCAAACATTTAATAAGTAATGGAAAAAAAAGAAAAATCATTATTTATAGAGACGATTAACCGACATTAGTTAGACACCAGTTTATTTTAATTGATTTGGAGATTTTAATAAAACAAATATATTTAAGATATCTCTTTAAAATAAAAATATCTAGTATATTCTTGATTATTTTAGGATCCCAAGTATTTATAAAATAATAATTCTTTATGTATATTAATAATTCGGAATAAGATATTAATTTTACATTAAAAGTATGCTTTGTATGAGGGTGTACTCAACAATCAACAACGTGTTTCTCTGAAATCATATATTGAACACAACATTATGTAATACCGAAAAATAATATAACATTATTAATTTTTTAAAATGTTGTTAATTCCCTGGTTTTGTATTAATGGTAATGAAAAGAACTAAAAATAATATGATTATACATGTTTTCTAAATGTCATTATATTTAACCAATTAAAATTTAATGGCTCGAAATGATAATTAATTCAATTTTAAGCTTGTAATTCTATTATATTTTTAAAAGGCTGGTTTACCACCTTTTGGAAGAGAACCCTTTTAAAATATTTTTTTTCACATTTATGTACACTATTTGACAAAATAAACATATTCTTTATAATTAGGATATCAAAATTTACTATGGATAAAATTTTGTAAATATTAATATAGATCATTTTATATGAATAGTGAGAATACATCATTTTTGACACAAACATACCTTTCCATATAATTTTTTTATAAGTTAGATTATCATTTTAATTAGTTTTAAAATTCAATTGAATTATTATTCTTTTTAATTTAATCCAATTTTGGTCATTGGATGTAATTTCACATTTTCAGTGGACATAAACACATGTCAAAATTTCAATGGTTTTTATTTATTTAAAACCAATATTAATTGTATGGACAATGGGAATTAATTTTAATTTAATTTTTGAAAATTTAGACTTTTGAATTTGGAAAAATTGATTCCATATTTACAATGAGGAGGTCATAATTGTTTAAATTGGTAACATTTATTTTTGGACATGATGATTAGTAACTTCAGTAATTATTTTTATTTACCATGGTTAAAGGGTAATTCTGGTAAAACAAGGTTAAAAAATAATAATTTAATTATATAAAAGAATGATAAAATGTGTATTAATCCTATTTGATGAGATATGCCTAAAATGGTCTTCCATGGTTGATTTTGGGACACTATATAGCCACATGGATGTTAAAATGTACTTTTATAAGAATTAAATTAAAATAATGTGAAATATAAAATAACATTTATCTTTAAATACAACATAATTAATATGGGGTTATATAACTGATATATTTGACTATAAATAATAATTTTAAAGATAAAATGATTTAATTTATAATTTTATATTATTTATTATTTTCTATGATTATGTAAGAAAATTTATTTACGACACACTGATGATGTAGTGATTGCATCATTAATAAACGATTCAAATAAATGATATTATAAATATTGAAATAAATATAATATTAATATATAGATACCATCCATGAATTATAGGGTCTATATTTACATATTATATTTTATTTAATTCTTTTGGTTTGATGCAATAATGTATTTAAATTTTTTTTAAAAGTTCTGTATGAATAGAGTCTTAAACTGACATAAAACATAACTGAAAAAGTAATGTAGTTTATTAAATGATATTAAATTCATAAAAAACTAATATTAGGAAAAAAGGTTAATTAAAGTCTAAAAATTTCATAAATAACTTTTTTTTGGGTTTTTTTTGACATGATATGGTAATTAATATGACCCACAATGTGTAAATAACATAATATCTCTATAAGATTTAAAAGTGTAAAATAGGGGATAAAGCAAAAAGGTATTGATAAAAAAATATTAAAAACATATATAACAGTTATTTGATTATGGTTATTTGAGAAAAAATTATATTATATTATCATAAAATTACTTTTCGGCCATTTGTATTAGAAATTTAATTTATAATAAATTAATATTTCATTATTTCCCTAAAATGCCCCTCCTCCCTCTTATAAATGGTCACCACATCCACCCACATTACTCACACCTCTAAATCACCTTATATCATCCAAATTCTTATCTAATAATCTCATTAAATACATCCCTACAACCCAGAAGCCTCATATTCGGACAAACGAAATTAAATAATTCCATTTGGATATATTCAAAAGAAGTTACCAGATTTAGAGTTAACATATTCTCTCATGTTCATTTACATTTTTTTCATTCTCCACTACCAATGATCATATTATTCATTAAATTACATAAAAACCAATAATTTTAATATACTATGATTTTTTTTGTGAAATTTTTTTGTACTACACTTACACACACCTACATCTAATCAAAACAAACAAATTGTTTCTATGTATGGAGAACAACTTCCTTACGAAACAATGATTTTTAAATATTATGCTTCTACCTCTAATAGAATCAATTATTATGGAACAAAATATATATGAAATATATTATATTTATATTTTCTCCTTGATTGTGTATATTTTTTGACACTATACCTTTATGATTTAGATAATGTGTAAATACGATATCTTCATTTGAGGAAGTGTCGAATACCGCCCCATAGAAGTGATATGATATGTTAATCACATGAATTGAATGTATAATGTATATAGATAAATAAAAAATGTATCTTATAAAACATATGATATTATACTGGAACTATAATATACCTATATATTTTTTAGTTCTCATTTCGTTAATATGACAAATAAACGAACGTAGCGTTGATGCGTACATGCGGCATACCATCTCCACGAATCAGGAATTTCATTTATTATATAACAATGTTATATACTATTATATATACACATATTTTATATATATATTATTTTGAAATAACTAATATCATTATGGATATGATGCAATTCTTACTACATGGACAATTTACATCAAAACAGGTTCATTTTTTACTCAAGTACCGAATATTGACAAAACAACTGGTATGAACATGAATAATTATTTTCATAAAAATAAAAATCTAAAGTCTTGGAATTCCAATGAAATTTTTCTTAAATACATTGGAATTTTACGAGTCTGCAGTTTCTGACGGCGCTTGAATCCGAGGCCCGGTATGCCCAAAATCATTTTTTGAAGTTCTGTTCGGGTACGTTCAGAAAACGTATTAGCACGTTTTTATAACATTTGAACGGGTTCTCGGAATTGAAATCTGAGGGCACCGTTGAACTCGCTACATTGGTAATTTCTTAGCGAGTCCTTCACCTCAATTGCGTTCTGACAACTTTGAATGTTAGTTTTCGGATTCTTATTAAAAAAATAATAAAAAAATAATGCACAACAATTTATTTTTAAGCATCCATGTGTTGTGTGTGCGGTTAGTTGGAACCTCAAATTAGAAGTTGGGGGTGGGACCACCACACCCTAACCTCCCACAAGAGGTTTCGACGTGGGGACCACTCGAGCATAACCTCTCAATTAAATGATAGGGGTGGGGACCACCTGACCCTTATTAATTGTGGTGGATGAATCCTCTACACTCTCCCTCATTAATGAGGGAGAGCCTTTGACCACCTCCGCACAATTAATTGTTCCAATGCACATGTCAATTAATAGTTCCAACGCGTGTGACAATTAATTGTGACAATGGGTGTGCCAATTAATTTTACCCACGCATGTACCAATTAATTTCGAAGATGCGTGTAAATTTATTAAGGATAGTTTCTTTCTCCTTTTTAAATTTTCATGCCAACAATATAATAATAAGACCTCCTATTATTATTTTGTTGTAATTCTCCTTCAATAGAACTTGAGAGCTTGGGAGGATTAAAATTCACCCAATGAAGAATGTGAATAACGTCGGATTTCTTCTTCTACTTCTTCCTCGGACGTCTTATTCCTTCTTCAACTAGAAAAAGGAAAAGCGTAATCCATGTAGAATGCAAATGAAATCATCATCTTCTTCTTTTCTGACATCAACAGAATGTCTCCCTCTTTCCGCGACTTCATCAATGATGAACCACAAATAAGGTAGGGGGGTTTTTTAGTCAATTTTAGTATGTGTTTAAACCTCAATTCATCGTCATTTGTTGAGGAATTTGTTTCCCAATGATATATCTATAATGAGAAGGGTTTCTGCCGCACGATCACGGCCCAACCCTATCCCCTTTTCTTGTTCTTGATTGATGATGACGGAGGCGGTACACACTGCAATGATGATGAAGATGGAGATCAAAGGTCATGCACCGTGTGGCCTCCACACACCGCCACGCCCTACGCTGCTGCCCGGCACCCCCGCGCCGCTGTCCGGCGACCACGCGCTATTTCCCGACGACCACGCGCCGCTTTCCAGTGACCAAGTGCACTTCTGGGTAGCACCAACGCTGCTTCACGGCACCCTGCGCCACTTCCAAGTGCTCTAGCGCAATGCCCGACGGCCCCGTGCCACTGCCCGACGCCTCGCACGTTGTCAGGTGCTATTGCTGTGTCCTGCCCGGCGCCCCGCCACCATCCCTAGAATCCCGGCATGCACACTCCCTGCCTGGCGCACCCGCGCCCTGCCCGGTGCACCCGTGGCCTGTTGGTGACCAGCCGACCTGCCTGCTGGCCTCCCGGCCACCGGCCTCCCTCGCCGACCTGCAGTGTCCCCTGCAGTGTCGCTGGCCGAACCGTCCTGGTCTCCAAAACCGACTTACTGAGCCACATATGTGGCGACTATAGGGCCCAACCACCCTCACAATACACTGATCCAGGCCCAGCGTACGAGGTCAAAACATAGTGGGATGACCCGTACAATGGGCTGGGTCAGACCCAGTGAGTCTGACTGGGTCGACCCAGACCGGGTCCGACCGGACTCAGGCCCATAACGAACCCATTATCTTATTGGGACATATCTTTGGCACTAGATGTCTGTTTGACGAAACGGCAGTGGCACCGGTATTCTTGGAGCATAGTCGTCCATTTGAGTATACTGTACTATTTTTTAGGGTATATTTGAGTCATGGTTAGGTTGGTTCATACACGAATCAAACTGGGCCCCCATGACTAAAATGCTAATTACTCATAGTCTGGGCATCAAATTGACCCACCATCTGTTGCGTTGGGAACCCTAATATGTGGATGTCCTTTGAGATATATCCATGTGAGACCTCGTTACACATGGAGTATCAACAAGTAGCTTGTGGAGAGGAACCCCTCAGAGACGAGCAGACTAAGTGCGGAGACATAGTAGCTGTAGACCTGATGACTGCCTGACCGATTCGAATCAGAGTGATTCGACTAACCTAGCGGACCAAGCACCCGGTTTGGCGGCAGAACCACTACAGATGGAGCAAATGGTAGTTGGCTACTAACTTGTAGTTCTCTATAGGAGGATTACCTCTATAGGTTATTAGGGGGAGCGCCCAGTTTGGCGGTAGACCCACAACGGACGGAGCACCAGGTTTGGCAGCAGACCCGTGGTACTCGACAGGAAGAGTACCTCAGTACTCAAAGGTTAGTGAGTAGTGCCGCAGATTCGCAATAGGGCCAATGTACATGACAAAGGAGGATTTCTCCATAACCAATGGTTTCATTAATGAAAATCTTGGTTTGAGCTGAGTCAATGTACTTTGTGTTTTCCTCATTATTGAGATGCGTTACTTGATAACTTAGGTATATGTATTGGGGGATGGGTTGTGACAAATTGGTATCAGAGGCGTCAATTCAACAATATAACTTAGGACTCTAATATTTCGTTTCTGTGAAACAACAATGTTTAGTGTACAATGTGTGGTTTTCATTTCAGGGAGTCCAGGGATGGTGCGGGTGGCTGAAGTATCCATAAACCCGGACCTTGATTTCTAATTTCCGACTCAGTGCAAGAAAATAATGATTACGTGTGTGTTTTCAAATGTTTTCTTTATGTCAGCTCAAACCAGGTCTTCTCACTAGGTATTGTCTTTTGACTGTGTCACATATATTTCCTTCAAGATTCCTTCACATGGACGACTAGCTAGAGCCCCAAGAGTTATACGTACTGAAATCCCACTGATCTACGAGGCCTCAGTAGAGGGCCCTCTTCCAGTTGAGGCACTAGCATAGGCACTAGCGGTACTACTCCATGTTGGGCCACTAATGCCACCATCACTAGCAGTAGAGAGTGCAAGCTGATTGAGCGCGCATGACAAGTTCCAATGCCAGAGGACACCCGGGATAAGTGGAGAGACGGACCCTAAAGCGGGTCAGGATTGGCTGGATGGTGTGATGAGAGTTTTTAGGATAGTAGGGACTCCATCTGACTTTTTGGTGATTCTTTCTTTCGGCCTCCAAAAGGTAGCAGTAGGTAGATGGTGGAGCCTAATGCTCCAGATGTAGGACGAGGTGACACATCTTTGGACTGACATCGAGTGCCTGTTCCGAGTGGAGTTTGTAACATCCTCCCTTCAAGTGGTGCAGATACAAGAGCTACTATATCTACAGCAGGGTAGCATGATGGTGGCGGAGTACTCAATGAGGTTCATTGACCTCTCGTGCTACTCCACTGATATGGTTTGTGATCCGTTATTCATGGCCCAAACCTTTGATAATGGACTCAGGTGAGAGATTAGATATTTAGTTTTCTCCCACAGCATCCCGACACAGACAGGGGTGTTGGAGCGAGCCCTCATAGTGGAGAGTTTCATTGCTGGGCAGTCTCCAACAGAGAGACCCACCACTAGCTGACATGCAGCGGATTATTCTACAGTTTGAAGTAGACAGATGATGGAGAGGTCCAAGAGGACCAGACCCACAGGTTGACGACTACACGACTCAGGATCAGTGGTTCGGGGCACCCAGGGTGGAGACAGAGCCAGTCATTCTAGGAGAAGACAATGTTACTCCTACGGTGGGCTTGGTCACATGGAACGTGACTGTCCAACCCACCATACAGATGATCAACAGACAGGTGAGGGACCTCCCAGGAAAAGGAAAAGGTATGATCGAGGTGGCTCACAGGGAATATGCGTACTTGGCCGAGGAGCTGGTCGTGCAGCTGGCGGTGGACGACGTTGCGAGGTGCTACAACCACCTCCACTAGAAGGTCCACCCCGACGGTAGGGAGCGGGTGGACATGGCAGAGCACAACTTCAGGTAGCTGAGGCCTATGATCACGGTTCTCCAGAGATGATTCGAGGTATGATCAATTTCTAATCAACCTTACATATAGTTTTTATAGACATAGGTGACATCCACTCTTTCATAGCTACTGCCCCTATTCGGAGCTCAGAATCTCCAACCACTACTGGAAAAATACCCTATACCAACAGTTTTGAACTGTTGGTATAGGCCCTCAAACCGTTGGTATAGGCTATACCAACGGTTTGGAGGACCGTTGGCAAGTAATCCGTGACAATAGGTCTATACCAACGGTTTTGGGAAAACCGTTCGTATTGACCTATACCATCGGTTTTGAAAACTATTGGTATAAGTAATATGAAAACATATACAAACAGTTCTCAAAACCGTTGGTATATGTATTTCAAAAAAATACATTCGGTGGGATTTGATCCCAGAACCTATAGTTTATAATTGAATGACTAAACCAATAACCTAACATGACTTTTGTGAACATAATTTCATAAATATAGATATGTATTGTTTTAATAATTTTATTTTTTGATATATATAATGTTATCGGTAAGAAGATTCGATTAAAAATAGATGGACCTATACCAACGGTTCTCAAAACCAATGGTCTAGAACTATAACAACGGTTTTGAGAACCTTTGGTATAGGTCCTTTGATTTTAGGACCTATACCAACGGTTTTGCACAAACCGTTGGTATAGGGGGGACATATATCAACGGTTTGGCCAAACCGTTGGTATAGGGTCTCTATAATGGACCTATAGTTCCCCCCCCCCCCCTATACCAACGGTTTGTCCAAAACCATTGGTATATGTCCATATAAGTGACCTATACCAACGTTTTTGGAAAAAATGTTGGTATAGGTCCAAATTAATGAACTATACCAACAGTTTGGCCAAAACCGTTGGTAACATTCATATTTCCAATTGTGGAAGAAGCCGTTGGCTCGATCCTTATGGCTAGAGACTCCTATCGCAGCAGACTCAATGATTATGCACTAGTGCTAGCAGTGTGAGCATAATCTAGGACGTGAGAGTTTCTTCTAGGATCTCCTCATACCGGTGTTGAGGCCTTACGAAGTCATCTTGGGTATGGACTGGTTATCTACAGTCCATTCCCAGAATGACTGTATTGGGTGAAAAGTGTAGTTTGTCCGAATGGATGGGACCAGGATCACCTTCACCAGTGAGAAGGGAACCATTACAGAACAAGAAGGACTTACAAGGAGAAGGGTGCACCCATTCACTCACCATTTGGGTTGCCTTACCCTCAAAGCATTTGATGTGGGGATTCCGACTTATCCTGTAGTGGTGGACCAGTACTCAGATGTATTCACTGGCGATGTTCCAGGACTACCTCCACATGGAGAGCTGGATTTAAACATTTACCTATACCACGGGACGACACTAATATCTACACCATCCTATCAGATGGCTCCCGCTGAGCTTTTCAAGCTATTGGTACAGTTGGAGGACTTGCATGGAAAAGGATTCATCCGGCCCAATGTTTCTCCTTCGACAACCGGGATTATGTTCTCCAAGATAGCGGATGGGAGCCTTAGGCTCTATAATACCTTCTATTTTATGTATGTGTCCCTTTTTAATGAATTTTCTATGTGTTTAAAGTGCATCAGATGAGTTGGGAAGAGGTTGGGAGAGTTTGGAATGGTTTTGGATGAGTTTGGAGGCCTTTAATGGGGTGCACGGCTTTAGCACGATTCGTGGAAACCATGCGGGTTCTCCAGAAAACTATGCAGGAGAGATATTGGGCTTCACACATCATGTGCAAGGTTTTCCAAACTATGTGAGGCAAATGTTCATACCCTTTCTCACAAGTCAGTATCATGCACACGGTTAGCACAAGGTTTTCCAAACCGTGCATGCTAACCGTGCAGCCACTTAAAAAAGGGTTATAAGTTCCACGCTCCTCCAGATATAACCTATCTAACTACAATATTCCCCTCAATCAGTCCTCATAGGATATTTTGGTTTCTCAGGGGTTTAGGGTGCTCTCCCACTTTATTTGGATGATTTTCAAATGAGTTTCAAGGCGGTTTGTAGGTGGTTTCGCCCGGGTATGTCTCTCCTCTTGTTTCTCTTGTTCATTCCTCTAGATCAACATCCCTCACTTTCATGGTTTTCTAGATCTACACCTGTTGTGTGTAGATCTAGGTTTTGGTTGCCTTGGATGTTATCATTAAGGCTTATATATGTTAGGGAAAGGGGATCTAGAGAGGTTTCGGTGGTGTGTTCACTGGATTTGTGGTGTGGTGGCTTGTGGGTCTATTTCTCAGGAACCCAAAAGGTAGGTTGCATCCCTCTCTAATACACTTGGTTAGAAATAATGGTTTTGGTTACAATTAATTTGTTTTGCTTGAAATTAATTGTGTATTGATGTGTAAAATTGAATATAAATATACTGGGTGATGTTTTGGGGATTTTTGGGAAAACGAGGGTTTTGGGGTAAAATTCTATTGTTGTGGATTTTGAAATGGAGATTTTAAAATGGGATGCTATGGTTTATTTGTGAAAATGATTGATGGAAATTGTTTTCAATAAAAAGGGTTGTTTTATTAAAATGTTCTTTGGCAGAGAAAATGGGTTTCAATAAATGGAAAATTTATTGAAATGGATTGATATGCAATGGAATTGGGTGAATTTTTCTTGTTGTGACCATGGTGGGTTATATGCTTGTATTGCTTGTTTGGAACGTTATGTGGAAGTGGCAGAAATTACCACTATAAAAAGGGGATAGATAGTTGATGGGAGGACCACCTTCAACCGTAAGTGGACAGGAAGTGCCACTAAGTGTGAATGGGTGAATGGGTTGGACAAAATCTCCACCATTTGGTTGTTGGTTGTGCATTTCATTGCAAGATTGATGTTTTTGTACTAACGTGTAAATGATGAGATGTCTTATGGCATGTTTGGTTGGCCTTCCCTTGGATTATTGGTTTGGGTGTAATGGCTTGGAAATTGCGTGTTTGGCTTATGAAAAGGGATGCACTTGTGATTTAATTTATATAAACTGTTTTATATAAATTTTCTAAATATTTTATACTAGTGGCATGTGTAGGGAATCCATTTCAGGAAATACTTCTGAGCTTTAGTACTCACCCCTTGCATTGGAACTGTGGTGTCATTGCAGATGTTGTGTATCATGACATGGCCAAAGTTAAGGCATCACCCTCTTTTAGTAGAGCATTGTGATCGCTTGGTGGAGTTTGGAGCTTAGAGCTTGGCGTGGAGATGTAGTGGTGTCATGGATTGAGGTGTTTGGTTGTTTAGTTTTGGCAGCGTACTCTGATGTTGTGTAGACATGTCTAGTTGTATTGGTTTTGAGTTGGGCGGTTGAACAACGTGGTTGCCTTTTTGGAATGCATGGTTGGGAAATTGAATTTACATGCATCATATAGTGGCAGATAGTGGATGGATTGGTTGGTTTTGTATTAACAGAAGATCGTTCCCTAACATGATCATGAATCCCTCGACATTTATTTCCAGCCTTTAATGTATTACGATCATCGCTTAAGGCCATTTATCCCTCACCGCATCCTCGGGCCAATGAGGTAGCGGAGAGGTGTTACAAGTTGTATCAGTTTGTTCAGAACATTGGAGTTGATTCTCAGATTTGGTGTTGAAATTCAATGTGTCACATTCCTTGAGTCGGGATGGTAGCAAGGCATAGGAATGGCAGAACATGGAATGTATTTCTTAAAAGGACGTAGATAACCCTCTTATAATAAAATTCATGATACCAGGGAGTTGGGTACATTAGTGTTTTGGATACACTTTTAGGCATTAGATATCCCATTGTCGTGGGTGTAGCCAATGAGATGTGCATGGAATAGATGGTACAAATGACTTCCAACTAGGATGCATATTTCATTGTGGTATAATGATCTATGGGATGAATTGAGAAATGGTTTTCAAATGAAAATGAAATGTGAATAAATTTGATACTTTGAAAATGGTATGATTTTCAAAATGGTGAAACATGGGAAATGAGAACATCTAGAAAGACTTGTTGTGAAAGTGTTCTGTAATGTGATTTGAAATAGGATTTCGTGATGTCTACGGAAGTGACACTCATGGTTGTTTGTTTTATGTTTATAGAAATGGAACTAGGTAGCCGCCGTAGAGACCAACCAGAGGAGGCTGCTCACAATGTGGTGGCACCTGAGCTTCAGGTGATCCAAAAGTTAGTGCAAGTCATAGTGCAAGCTTTCCAAGCTGTGAAAGTGGGAATACAATGGATGAACAAAGACATGTGGATCATGCGGTTCAGTTTCAATAGCAGAATCCACCAATCATTAGGGGTGATTCTGAGCTAGAGAGGGAAGAGGCACGGTTTAATAGAATGGACAAGATCTTTGAAAACATGGTAATGCCGGTAAATTAAAAGGCTAAGTTAGGCACATATTTGTTGGAAGATATTGAACATAAGTGGTGGAAGTTGGTAAGTCCATGCGGGGACAGACCAGGGTATGATGTAGGAATGCATTGAGGAATTTTTAATAATCAATTTTACCCACTTATTTTTAGAATTCATCGTACAACTGATTTCTTCATTTTGATGAAAGTGCTTATGTCTGTGACATAGTATGTAGCTATGTTTATGAACTTACTGAGGTTTATAGCCGAGGTGGTGGGTAGAACGTCGTAGAGGTAAATTGTCTTTGAATCATGGTTAAGGAAAGATATCGATTCAATGATAGTTGTGTTGTTTATAGATGATTACACAGAAATGGTGAATAGAGCCTCAATGGCTGAGTGGGATATGTTGGGAGCTTCTAGTAGGGGAAGCATGGTTGTACCAATGGGGAATAGTGGGAACTCTAACATTGGGTTGAAGCGAAAGAGGGACACTTATTCGAAGGGCAAGAATATGGCATATAATCCGATGGAAGGATTGGTAAATCTTTTTATGAAGCCCCAGAGCAAGCCAGGATGTTTTCAGTGTGGTTCTATGTGCCACATCAAGTGGGATTGTATGGTCTAGCCTCGAGCATGTCATAATTGTATGAAAATGGGGGCATCTGGAACAGTATTGTTGGAATGCTCCAAGGTTGGGTGCACGTGAAACTCCTCATGGATCACAAACTTCATATGCTTTGAAGTGATAGGGACATCCGCACACCCCTCATTAGCAGCCTAAAGATGGTCATGGTGATTCTCGAAATACCACGACACCTTAGCTGGGAAATAAAGAGAAGAAGGTGGAAAGCAAACATGTGTTCGGAGCTGAACAGTTTTTGGTGGATAATCAGTCGGGACTATCCACAGTGCGAGGTACTATTCTTTTAAATTCTACCTTGATGCAAGTGTTGTTTGATATGGGAGATTCCCCATCTTTTATTGTTGCTCGTGTGGTTTATTTTCTAGGTTTAAGGGTAGAAATGATTCCCTCAGTTTTGTAACTTCAAACTCCTCTTGGTCGAAGAGAGTGTCGAGCCCTCTTGTGTAGATAATGTTGTATCTTTTTGGGCAAGGTACAGATAATGTGGAATTTCTCAGTACTTGAGATGGATGGCTATGATGTAATCCTAATAATGGATTGGATGGTGGCGTTTAAGACCCACATCGACTACGATAAGAAGACAGTGGATTTAACAACACACAATCACGTTAGACATATGTTTAGAGGAGAGAGGCATGAAAGGCAGGGTGCAATGGGTTTGTTGGCACACATAGTGGGTACGTTATCATATCAGTTGGCAGTTTTGTCGTTCGAATCATTAGAGGGTGTTGAGAAAACTGTTATTCCATAAGTGGTAGATCAGTTCTTTGAAGTTTTCCCTGAATAATTCTCTGGGTTACCTCCCATAAGAGAAGTGGAGGTTACGATTGATCTCTTTCTGGGGACCAGTCCGATCTCACTTCCGTCTTATCGTATGGCATCATCTGAATAGTGGGAATTGAATTTCCAGTTGGAAGAGTTAGAAAACAATGGGTTTATCTGTCCTAGCACATCTCCAGGGGATGTGCCGGTGTTGTTTGTGAAAATGGCGGATGAAACTTTGATGCTATGTGTATATTATCTTATACATTACCATGTTACGGTAATGTAAATAAATCCACTTCCACGAATTGATGATTTTTTAGACCAGTTGGTGGTATCCTAGTGGTTCTACAAGATCGACCTAATGTCGGGATATCATCAATTGTAGGTGAGGATGGAGGATATTCCTAAAATATATTGAAGAAGTAGATATGGCCATTATGAATATGTGGTTATGCCCTTTGATCTAACGAATGTGACAACAGTGTTTAGGGAATTAATGAATCAGATATTTCAGAGATATCTGGTTTCATTTATGGTGGTGTTTGTAGACGATAATCTGGTATATTCAAATACAATGGTGGAGCATGAGCATCACTTGGTGACAGTGATGGGGATTTTGAGGGATCATCGGTTGTGTGCCAAATTTTCAATGTGTGACTTTTGGATACAGGAAGATCATTTTCTTGGCCATGTGATTTCTGAAATAGGTGTTTCAGTACATCCAGAAAAGATAGAGGTTGTTTTCTCGTGAAAACTGCCAAATAATGTGTTTGAGATACGTAGTTTTTCTAGTCTAGCTGTGTATTATCGTCATTTTGTTGGTGAATATTCACATTTTGCTTCTCCGATGATAACTTTGACAATAAAGGATGTTCCATTCTGGTAGAATGAACAACGTTAGTAGTGTTTCGAAGAGCTAAACGGTCACCTCACATCCGCACCAATCTTGGTTTTTCATAAACAAGGAAAAGGGTATGTGGTGTATTTTGATTCATCGGGATCAGGGTTGGGGTGTGTTCTCATGCCAGGGAATCATGTGGTTGCATATGGATCATGGTAGTTGAGAGTGCATGAGAAGAACTACCCATCTCATGATTTGGAGTTGGAAGAAGTGGTCCATGCTTTGAATGTGTGGCGTCAATATATCTTTGGTGAGAAATTCATGGTATATATATGTCATAAAATCTTGATATAAATATTCTCACAAAGGGATTTGAACATTAGGCAAAGGAGACAGATGTAATTTCTCCAGATGATTGATTTTAACATCATTTACACATCGTGTAAGGGAAAATCAGCAGCAGATGCATTAAGTAGAAAATAATATGATTAGGTGGTGAAACATGCATCAGACTAGTGGTAGTTAATGTCGGTTATAGCCGATATACAGTTTGAATATGAGGACCATGACGATAGAGAAGTCTCCCTTCCGGTTCTATTGATTCCTAAATTGGTTGGCCTGGTTATAGAGACACATATATCTGATTCTGAGTGTGTGACCATGGGGTCGAGGCTAAATAGTGGGGAGACCATTGAGGGTTGGCAACTAAATGGAGATTCATTATTGTTTTTTCAGAATCAGATGATTGTAACAGTTTCCTGTCATGAGGGTCTTCTAATGGAGTATCATCATTCTAGGTGGGATATTCATCTAGGAATCTATAAAATGTATAAAGCATTGAATACACAGTTCTGGTGGGCTGACATGAAAAGAACAGTGGATGAGTTTGTTTCGAGATGCTTGACTTGTCAGCAGTTCAAGGCAGATCATAAGTGGCTAGTAGGAATGTTACAGTCTTTACCAATCCCTATTTGGAAGTGGGAGTAGATAGCGATGTATTTTGTTACAGGTCTCCCAAGAACGGCGAGAAAGCACGATTCAATTTGGGTGATAGTGGATCAGCTAATGAAGTCGGCCTATTTCTTCCTAATTCGTGAATCTCAACCGGTGTAGGATCTGTCCAAAATCTATATCCAGGTGGTTGTAGAGATTCATGGAGTTCTAGTTTTGATTGTATTAGATAGAGATCCGAGGATTACATATCATTTATGAATATCCTTACAGCAAGACCTTGGGACATAGTTTACTATGATCATGGCGTGTCACCCTCAGACATATGGTCAATCTGAGAGGACATTACAAACTCTGGAGGATATGTTGTAGGCTTATTCCATTGATTTTAGTGTCTCGTGGTGGAAGCACTTTTCATTGGTTGAGTTATCATACAATAACTATTATCAGGAATCCATACAGATGGCTCTGTTTGATGCAATGTATGGGTGACCATGTCGTTATCCACTATGTTGGGTTGAAACAGGTGAGTCCTAAATGGTTGGACCAAGCCTTGTCCAGGAAACTACAGAGAAGATCTAGTTGATTAGAAAGAGAATGTAGACTGCTCAATGTCGTTATAAATAGTATGTGGATCATCATCGATGACCATTGTCATTTGAGGTGAGTGATCATGCATTCTTGAGGATCTCTCCAAGGATGGGACATCGTCGGTTTGGGAAGCAGGGAAAGTAACCTCCAAGGTTTATTGGAGCTTTTGATTTTCTTGAGCAGGTTTGTGAGGTGTCTTACCTTTTACCTTTTCCACCAGGATTAATTGTGGTACACTATGTGTTTCATGTGTCGTGGTTGAAAAATTATCAGTCTGATTTTGACTATGTGATTTGATGGGATCATGTTAAGCTAGAACCGGATGCTTCATTGGTGCACGTGCCAGTGCAGGTTGTGGAAGGAAAGAGAATGTCTTGCATGGTAAAATCATTGGTTTAGTTCATGTAATTTGGAAACATGGTTATATTAAAGAGTAGACATCGGAGTGGGAGAAAGAAAAGGTTGAGAAGTTGCCCAAGAACTTTTGGCAAAGGGAAGGTTCACTACACTCCGAGGACGGAAAGTCCAATGCTGTGGAGAATGTAGTACACCCATTTTGAAGTATGTTCCCTTTTTTATGAACTTTTAATGTGTTTAAAGTACATGGGATGAGTTGGGAAGTGGATGGGAGCGTTTGGAATGGTTTTGGATGAGTTCAAAGGCCTTTAAAGGGGTCCACGTTTTGAGCACGGTTAGTGGAAACAATGTGGGTTCTCCAGTAAACTATGCAGGGGAGATAGTAGGCTTTACACGGCCTGCGCACGGTTAGCCAAACTATGCGAGGCAACCGTGAGGACCCTTGCTCTCGAAGAAATAACGTTGGCACGGTTAGCACACAGTTTTCCCAACCATGCAGGCTAACCATGCGACCAGTTAAAAATAGGGTTATATGTTCTGGGATCCCTCGGGCTAAACCTATTTCACTCCAATATTCCCCCCACTCGAGAATCACCCAGGATTTTGGGTTATCAGGGGTTAAGGGATCTCTCCCACATGATTTGGAAACGTTTCAAAGGGGTTTCAAGGTGGTTTGTAGGTGGTTTCTTCGTGGAAAATATCTCCTGTTTTTTCTCTTATGCATTCCTCTAGATATAAATCACTCTCTTTCGTTGTTTTCTAGATATACATATGTTGTGTGTAGATCTGGGGTTGTTTTCGCCTTGTATGTTAACTTTAAGGCTTGTTGATGTTAGGGAAAGGGGATCTAGAGAGGTTTCGGTAGTGTGTTCGCCGGATTTGAGTTGTAGTGGCTTGTGGGTCGATTTCTCTGGAACCCTAAAGGTATGTGTCTTCTCTCTTGACTCCACTTGGATAGAGCTAATGGTTTTAGTTACAATTAAATTTTTTTTCTTGAAATTAACTGTGTTTTGATGTGCGAAATTGATTATAAATCCCTTAGGTGAGGTTTTGGGGATTTTTTAGAAAAGAATTGTTTGGTGTTGAAATTCTATTTTTGTGGATTTTAAATTGGAGATTTTAAAATGGGATGTCATGGTTCATTAGTGAAAATGATTGATTCAAATGTTTTTCAATAAAAAGGGTTGTTTTATTGAAATATTTTTTAACATGGAATATTGTATTCAATAAATGGATAATTTATTGAAATGGATTGATATGAAATGGAATTGGTTGATTTCATGTCGTTGGGACCATGGTGGGTTATATGCTTAGCTTGGATTGTTTGGAATGTTTTGTGGAAGTGGCAGGAAGTAACACTATAAAAACGGGATGGATTGTGGATGTAAGGGCCACCATCAATGGTAAGTTGACTAGAAATGCCACAGAGTGTGAATGGGTGAACGGGTTGGAAGGAAGCTCAAAAGTTAGGTTGTTTTGGTTTTTTGGTTGTTTTTTGTTCATTTCTTTTCAATATAGAAGTTGTTGTGCTAACATGTAAATGGTAAGATGGCTATTGGCATATTTAGTTGGCCTTCCCTTGGTTGCATGGTTTAGGTGTGATGGCTTGTTAAGGGCATGTTTGGATTATGAAAATGGTTGCACATGTCATTTAATTTATATAATCTATTTTATATAAATGTGTTAAGGGTTTTATCCTAGTGTTGTGTGTAGGGAAGTAATTTGGGGAAATACTACTGAGTTTTAATACACACCACCTTCTTTGGCACTGTGGTGTCTTTGCAGATGTTGTGTACTATGACGTGGGAAAAGGTATGGCATCACCATACTTAAGTGGAGCATTGCAATCGCATGGTGGAGCTTGGAGCATGGAGCTTGGTGTTGAGTTGTGGTGTTGTCGTGGCTTGTGGTGTATGGTTTTTTAGTTTCCACAGAGTACACAAATGTTGTGGGGACATGTCTAGTTGTATTGGTTTTGAGTTGTGTTGTGGAACAACTTGGATTCCTTTGGGGAATGCATGGTTGGGTAAATGAATTTAATTCATCATATAGTGGATATTACTGGATTTTTTGGTTGGGTGTTTTTTAAGGGAAAATCATCCCCCTAGTTGATATTGAATCCCTCAGCATTATTTTCTAGCCTTTGGCGTATTCGGAACATCTCTTAAGGACATGTATCTGTCACCGTCTATTTATCCTAATGAGGAAGGGGCGGGGTGTTACATGCTCTGTGTCGACTACCGTCTCCTGAACCAGTTGACTGTGAAGAACATGTACCCAATCCCGAGGATTGATGACCACTTTGATCAGCTCAAGGGAGAACAATGGTTCTAAAAGACATACCACAGATAAGGATATCACCGTCTCAGAGTTCAAGACGAGGATGTGAAAAATACGTCCTTCAGGTGTCGTTACAACCACTATGAGTTCCTGGTTATTCCCTTCGGTGTAACCAACGCTCCAGTAGTGTCCAAGAGTCTCATGAACAGGATCTCCAGCCATACCTCAATCGATTTTTCGTAGTCTTTATTGACGACATACTGATCTACTCGACTACTGAGGAGGAGCATGCCTACCATTTTTAGGTATTACTGGACACACTCCGAGAGGACCAGCTTTATGGTAATCTCTCGATGTGCTTGTTTTGGATTCAAGAGGATCACTTTTTGGGACTCGTCATTTCGGATACTGGAGTGGCATTGGATCCAGAAAAGATCGAGGTGGTACTTGCATGGGCACCACCGAGGAGTGTGACTGAGGTACGACGTTTCATGGGAATGTCTGGACACTAGAGGAGATTCTTTCCAAACTTCTCCAGAATTGTAGCGCCACTATCCGCCCGAATGATGAACGGGCTACCCTTCATGTGCTCGGAGAGATGACAAAAGAGCTTTCAGGAGCTGAGGCAAAGGCTGACAAGTGACCCCATCATGAGTCTTCCAAAAGAAGGCATAGGGTATGTAGTCTACTGCGATGCATCAGGGACCAGACTCGGGTGTGTCCCAATGCCAGAGTGAGCTGTGATCGCGTATGGTTCTCAGAAGTTGAGACAACATGAGAAGAACTACGATACCCACGACATGGAGTTAGCCGCAGTTGTCTTTGTCCTAAAGATGTGGCAGCACTATCATATGGGTGAACGTTTTACCGTGTACTCTGATCACAAGAGCCTTAGGTATATCTTATCTCATAAGGACCTGAACTAGAGACCGCGGATATGGCTTGATTTCCACTAGGAATTTGACTTCGAAATAGTCTATACTCATGGTAAGGAGAACATAATAGCAGATGCCCTCAACAAGAGATCATGCATTCAACTTCTAGGAGAGGCGACGAAGTAGCTAGCTGCATTGCAGATATATTTTGTGGATAGGGCTGGAGAAGCCTATATACAGTCTCTAATAGTCAATCCCCAACTTCTTCAATAAGTCAGGGAGGCGCAGCATGGGGACGCTGACTACAAGACACTATGTTCTCAGATACACAGGGCATGCCCCTGATGAATTTTATGAAGGTGGGGATCACGTCATCCTCTTGGGGGACATACCATTGTACCAGTTGAACTTCAAGAGAAAGTGTTGATGGAGTTCCACACTTACCCTCTATCAGTACATCCAGGAGTGGTGAA
The DNA here is from genome assembly GCA_963277665.1 of Viscum album. Lineage (NCBI taxonomy): Eukaryota > Viridiplantae > Streptophyta > Magnoliopsida > Santalales > Viscaceae > Viscum > Viscum album. Next base: position 148,873,854 of record OY728128.1, on the reverse strand, counting down.
GATGTACTAGGACCCTCTACGACAGCACTGGTGTCCTGGTATAAAGAAGGTAGTATTGAATTTTATCTCACGGTGTCGCACTTGTTCGCTAGTGAAGGATAATCACCAAGTACCACTATGATTGTATAACCCTTAGAGGTTCCGGAGTGGAAGTTGGATGGGATATCCATGGACTTCATGATGGGTCCCCCACGTACATCCAGAGGTCATAACTTGATATGGGTGATCATCGACCAACTCACTAAGTCGGCCCACTTCCTATCGATCAGACAGAAGGGCTCAGTCAAGAGCATGGGATACCTCTATGTTTAGGAGATAGTGAATTTTCATGGAGTACCTTATTCTATTATCTCCAACTATGAATCACTATTCACTTCCTGGCTAAGGAAGGAGTTGAAAGAAGCTTTCAGGACACAATTACTTCTAAGCACCACCTTCCTTCCTCAAACAGATGGATAGACTGAGCGTGCCATCAATACCCATGAGGACATGCACCGTGCTTTTGTCCTTGACTCTGGTCACAGCTGGGAGGACCACTTACCATTGGTGGGGTTTTCCTACAATAATATATATCAGTCCACCATCATTATGGAACCTTTTGAGGCCTTTTATGGGTGACATTGCAGATCGCCACTATGCCGCATAGACCCAATGGAGTCAACACTAGTGGGACCAGAGATCGTTTGTGTTACCACTGAGAATTTTCAGATCATTCAGGAGTGGATGAAGACTGCACAGAGTAGGAAAAAGGCATATGATGATAGCAGACAGAGACCTCTAGAGTTTCGAGGATGGTGGCCACGTCATCCTATGGGTCTCACCATGATGATGTCTACATAGATATTGTCGAGGCATAAATCTATCCCTGAGGTTCATCAAACCTTTCTAGGTCCTTAGCAGAGTAGTTGAGGTGGCTTACCACTTGTCTCTTCCACCTCAGCTAAATCTGGTGCATGACATCTTCCATGTATCTCAGCTGAGGAGATATGTGCATGACCTGTCCCACATCATTGACCATGGGGAGATGAACATCGAGGACGGGTGACATTAATAGAGGTTCCAGTGGGGATTGAGGATCAACAAGAGAGGGTCATACATTTATAGTCGATACATCTAGTGCGTGTTCCCTGACAGCACATGAACCTCCATGAGAGCACATGGTAGTGGGAGGCTCAGATGCGTTCTCAGTAACCCCATTTCTTCCCTTAGTGTATGTTTTAGCATATGGGGACGTAAAGCCCTGAATTGGGTAGAATTTGAAGACCCATAATTCCTATGGAATTTTTTTTAATTAAATTAGAGTTTTACGAGTCCGAAGTTTCTGACGACACTTGATTCCGAGACCCGGTGTTCCCGAAATCAATTTTTGATGTTTAGTTCGGGTATGATCAGTAAACATATGATAATGTTTTTATATCTTTTGAACCGCTTCTAGGAATTTAATTCTAAGTTCACTGTTGAACTCGAAGCGTCGATAATTGCTTAGTGAGACCTTCATCACAGTTGTGTTCTGACGAGTTTGGAAGTTAGTTTTTCCTTTTTTAATAAAAAAAATAATATAATAAAGTACAACACTTTTTTTAAGCTTCCATGTGTTGTGTGTACGGTTAGTTGGAACCTCCCATTACAATTTTCTGGTGAGACCGCCACACCATAACCTACAGCGAGAGGTTACGACATGGGTACTACCAGAGCATAACCTCTCAATTAAATGATAGGGGTGGGGACCACCCGACCCCTATTAGTGGTGGAGGATGAAACCTACCCACTCTCCCTCATTAAAAAGGTAGAGCCTTTAACCTCCTCCACACAATTAATTGTGCCTACGCGTATTCCAATTAATTGTGCCAACACATGAGCTAATTAATTTGTCCAACGGGCATGCCAATTAATTGGGCCCACGTCCGTACAAATTAATCTCACAGATGCGTGTGAATTTTTTAAGAAGAGATCCTTTCTCCTTTTTGAATTTTTGTGCCAACAATAAAATAATAAGACATCCTATTATTATTTTGTTGGCATTCTCCTTGGGGGGAACTTGGGAGCATGGAAGGATTAAAATTCTCCCAATGAAGAACATGAAGAGCGCTAGATTTCTTCTTTGACTTCTTCCTTGGAATAATTATTCATTCATCTACTCGAACAAGGAAAGGGAAGCATCATCCACAAGGAATGATGACATAATCCTTATCTTCTTTTTTCCGACGCCAACAGAATGATGCACCCTTTCTACAAATTCATCAATGATGAAAGACAAGCGAGTTAGGGGGGTTTTTTGGAGTTAATTTGTTATGAGTTTAAACCTCCATTATCCGTCATTTGTTGAGCACTTCGTTGGAAAATGATACCGTTGTAATGAGATGGGATTGGGCCGCATGAACACGGCCCAACCCTCTCCTCATTGCTTGTTCTTGATTGATGATTATGGAGGTGGTACACGCGGCGACAACAATGAATATGCAGATCAAAGGCCGCACTACGTGTGACCTCCGCAAACCGCCGCGCCACCGCGCCATTGACCGGCACCCTAGCGTGCTGCCCCGCGGCCCCCACAACGTTGCACGGTGCCCAGCGCCGCTGCCTGATGTCCCCGTGTTGCTGCCTGGTGCGTGGGCGCATTTTCTGGTGTCCCTGTGCCAATACTAGCACCCCACGCGCTACTCGACGCCCCTTCCGGGCCGTGAACGGTGCCCCGGCTCCCTATCCGGTGTCCAGACACCCACGCGCCCTACCTGGAAAACCCATTCCCTTCCTGGTGCATCAGCTGCCATTCGATGGCATGCCGGCATGCTCGCACCCCACGCCGCCTCCCTACTGGCCTCCAATCCACTGGCCTCCTGAGCCAACATGCGGAGTCCCCCGCGGTGTCGCTGACCGTGCTGGCCCGGTCTCTCGGGCGGAGTTACCAAGCCACCTATGTAGTGACTATTGGGTTGACCGCCCTCACAGTCTGCGGGGCCGGGCCCAGCAGACTGGGTCAAAACACAGCAGGCTCACCCACCCAATGGGTCGGGTCAGATCCATCGAGTCTGACCGGGTCGACCCAGACCGGGTCGGCGCAGATTAGGTTGGGCCGAGTCGGTCCGACCAGGTAGGACCGGACCCTGGCCCATTACTGACTCATTACCTTCTTGGGTCATATCTTTGGCATTGGACGTCTGTTTGACAAACCATTAGCAGCACCATTATTCTTTGAGCACAGATGTACCTTTGAGTATATCCCACAGATGTTCGGGGTATAGTGGAGTCATGGTCAGGTTTGTTCATACATGAATCCAACTGGCCCCCTTTACATTCAGTTGTTTGTCCCTATTAGTTATACTTTAATTCAGTAGTATTTGTACTTTACACTTGGACTTGTATTCTAGCCCCCTTTACGTTTTGTACATTTGTTATACCACTTTTACATTGTGTTTTCTTCCACTTGTACATCGGTTGTGTGTGTTTAAGATTTATAAAGGCAATGCCTTCCCAGTTTTAGGGAATTACGCCTTTGTTCTTGTCACTAGCCCCTGGCCTATGGAAAGAGGGCTTGGGGTTGTCACGATGTCGGCCCTAGGAGACGAGTAGTGACAATAATTAGGGATATAAAAGTAATAATAAACTTGAAAAAGGTTCTTAAGAAAGTTAAAATTATTTTATGTTTATTATTCGTGGAGGTAAATAATGAACAAGATAAGTCAGAATCATGGCAAGGGACTTTATCTCAATTTCCATTCATTGAGGCATATTTTGAGGTTATACACCACCTTCATTTAAATGTTGTATAATATTAACATTTTTATTTTAATTTAATTCATTGGTTTTCATAGTGAATCATATTCTATGAAGAGTTTTAATGTATAAAATATTTATGGAATATTTTTAATGTATGTGGGGACAATGAACATTTTTCCACCGCAATAATTATTTGATATTTGGATTCCCCTACAAGATGAAATGACTTTTTTAAAAAAGTAAATACAATATACATTTTTAGAGAATTATGTTATTGAAAATGTTCATGGGAATGGATTTATTATATCAATATTTGGAAATTATTTCTTATGATTTCAATGTCAAAATGTTAGTTTTCCTTTACGCTTATGCATTTGTAATTATAATGTTATGGTACTTGGACATTGATAATGTATATTGGTGGTTCTATGATAATTCAAGGGAATGTGAGCCTATGAGATCTCTCTAATGCATTGGGTAATGTGAAAGAGGTAGACATTTACTTTTTTCCCTATGATGTTTAAAAAATATAATGTGATGGGTATTCATCATGTAATAATGAAGAATACAATAATATTTTTATCAATAAAATAATTCTTGTTTTATCGATGGAGTTTTATGTTTGAATTTTTTTTTCATAGTGTAGAAGTGTCTAATTTGTAATATTTGAGATGAAATGTAATAGTTATGTATTGATTATCTTAGTCAATGAAACTAAAAAGATGAATAATGTCAATTCATGACTTATATCATGAATTTTTAATAAATTAGGGTTGGGATCATAGTTGATATAAGAGGTCAGTATAGATAACTTAAGGAGTTTTGATATAGTTAAATGAATATCCATAAATTATTTTAACATTAGAGAAAATTTTGAATGATATAGAATATAATGATTACCATGTATCAACATCTAAGATATGTCTATGTTTATAATGGTTGTCTACTAGGGAAACATGGAAGCTATAATGGTTTGATAACAACTAGAAAACAACATACCAATCAGTAACTAGAATTGGTTGGAATCAAAACTGGACAGTTTTTTGCAGTGATGTTATAATTGGCTGAGGCTATAACTGGTGGTGGTATCCATGTACTAGATCAGCTAGATCCACCACAAAGGAACATGTCAGTAGTGGATCGTTTCAAGAGGATACACCCCCATCATTCAAAATATCAATTGAAATTGTTCTTGAGGAAGGGTGTATTGAAGCACTTGAAAATAGTTCCTATATCATGGGGTGTTGAGAACATAAAAAGGATAATATTTATATTTACCATTATGATGGTGAATCCAATCACTGGTGGCCGATGGTTATGAATATTTGGGCTAGAGAAGAGATTTATGGCCTCCATTATGATTAATTCAATGGTATGTTTCTTGAGAAATATTTTCCCAAGGAAGATAGAGATAGGATGGAAAAAAATCATAGAATTGAGGAAAAAAGTTGACTCGGTGGCAAATTATGAATAAAAATTCACTAAACTATCATGGTATGCTCCAAATTTCATATGGTATATTGATACTAAAATCAATAACTATTTCTCAGGATTAAATCCAATATATTGAAGGGAATTATATTCTCATGACATTAAAAGATATGAAAAGTTGTTCAAATTGTGGAGAACATGGAAATGAAGTTTTCTGATTATCATGTGTTTTTGGAAAATTAATAGAATAAGAGGTCGTGGTGGCATATCAAATGGAATAACTCTTCAAAAAATGTTTGATGGTAAGAATCATATGATTACAGTTCTTGAATTTTTTTTAAGAAGTACACTGGGGAATGGTTTTTATTTATAGAAAGTGCATCTGATGTGGTAAAATGGGACAGAAGTCTCTTTATTACACTATGAAAGATAATGGGATTGGTAAGATACATTTTAATTTACAATAAGTAAAATGATTTATGTTCAATAAAATGGTTTATTATGAAAATAAATTCCCGATAAAGAACTTAATTGATGGAAAGCAGCTTGATAACATGTAGAATGGTGTGGTGAAATCCATTGAAACTACATGAGAATATGATAAGTATTAAAATGAAGTAGTATCAGGTACATTGTTTGTTTATTCATATTATTCCAATATTTTATTTAATTCTCGATCTTTACATACATTCATTTTCATGTAATTTTCATTTAAATTGTGAATTCCATCTCATTATATGAATACGAAAATTGTGGTAACTAATCATAGGGGTAATGTTAAGACAAAAAAATATAAATAACCATCATATTCAAGTGTGTGGAAGGAATCTACCAGAAAACTATTTCGTTTTCCCTCTAGTATAATTTCATGTGATTTTGGGTATGGAATTGATTTCCATTCATCATTATAATATTGGATGAATATATAAATGGTTTCTTTTCAATATTAATTTATGTTTCTGTAAAATAATGAACCTTGACTTTTTACAAAAAATCAAGAAGCTGTGAAACAAGTAAAATATAGAAATGAATGTTACCTTACACATATTTTAAAAAAAATAATCTGTTTAGATTAGAGATGTGATTGTGTTCAATGAGTGTATTGATCTTTATTATAATGAGTTTCGTGTATTATTAACAAATAATGAATTTTAATTTACAATTTACTTAGTTCTTAAGTTAATTCCAATTTTAAAAAACCCTTATCGAATGTATCAAATTTATCTTTTAGGGTTATAGAAGAAATCATAAGTGTTATTAGATTAATGGTTCATTCAACGAATCACATCAAATTGGGTTTATCATCTCTTATTTGATAAAAATAATGGTGGTTAAATGACAAGTTTGGTTGATTATATACCTTTAATAACATCATTGTTATGAAAAAGTATCATTTGACTCATATCAATGATTTGTTAGATCAGCACCAGGGAGCATATTATTTTTTGAAAATTGACTTGTGGAAAGGCTACCATTAGTTTAACGTAATGAAAGTAAAAATTATGAATACTGTGTTTTGTACTAGATATGGAAATTATTAATTTTTAGTTATGTATTGTGGGTTAACCAATGAACTTTTTATAATCATGGATCTTATGATTAGAATTTTCACTGACATCTTGGATAGGTGTGTGATTGTGAATATTTATGATATTTTGGTATATTATAAAAGTAAAGGGGAGAATGAAATTAATTTAAGGGTAATCTTAGAAACATTAAAATTGATGAAAATACTTGGTAAATTCAGAATGTTTGAGTTTTGGTTATAAAAAATCTCATTTATTTGTCACATTTTTCTAAATATGTCATCAATGTTGATCTTTCTAAAAAATTGTTGTTGATGAATGGCCAACACCCACAAATATAACTTATATTCATAGTTTTCTTGGTGTAGTAGGTTATTATGTGAGGTTTGTTGAAAATGTTTCATGGTTATTTAGACCACTGACTAAGTTAACTCGAAAAGGTGTTATCATCATCTAGAAAATATAATCTTATGAATGGTTTATGGAATTGATATGAATATTAGTGAGTCCTACAGTTTTTCACCACCATATAGAAATGGTGAATTTTTATCTATATTTATGATATGTTGATAGTAATATGTTATTTCATAATCATGAAAAATCATGAAATTTTTATGCTTCTTGTTAGTTGAAACTCATGAGTTAATTTATACTACAAATGATTTGGAATTTGATTCAGGGGTTTATTCCTATCAAAATTGGAGGCAAAATATATATGGAGTGATGTTTAAAATATATATTGATCATATAATTTTGAATTATATATTAAATAAGAATGAATTGAACATTATATAGATAAAATTGCTATAATTAATTAATAATTACGATTACACAATTAATTACAATCTTGGAAAGTCAAATAATGTAGATGATAATATTAGTTGAATGAGTAATGCTATATTAACCATGCTATGTTTGGACTGAGATCCTTTCATTTTATATTTTATGAATTTCAGAATGTAAGTTGTTGGTGCATGGAATTACATTTTCTTTCTGGGGCAGTTAAATCACCTATATTAAATAGAATTAAACTAGTGCATATAGAATATTGTATCTTTTAGAAGAAATGTGGAATTGGTTCAGAAGGGTAAGTTACCTCGATTTAACATTGATAAAAACTATGTTTTGAGGATTTGAAATATATTATTTGTTCCTTTTGATTGAAAATTTTAGAAAGAGTTATTATGTGAAGACCAATGTTGTCCATTTTAAGTGTATCCTCGTAGCATTATGATGTACTGAGATATTTAGGTGTATTATTACGGAGATGGAATGAAAAGAAATATTGGTAACATTACCCTGATATGTTTGGATTTTCAATAGCATAATGATGAGTGATAGTTAAATAAAGGTATAATTAATCCTTTTATAGTGACATATTAGAATTTTGAAAATATGTTAATGGATTTTGTCAGGGGATTACAAAATAAATCTCAAGGTAATAATTAAATCTAGGTTATTTTTGATCAATTGACTAAATCTTCTCATTTTCATCCTATTCAAGATACGTTGTCTCTAGATTAACATTTGTAATTGGATATTATATAGATATTCAGGTTACATGGGTGTCCCCTACCCATTATATATTATCATCATCAATTTTTTTACATATATCTTTTAAGGGCCTTCAGAATTCATTGGATTCAAAATTAATTGTTAGTACAACATTTCATACACAATCAGATGGTTATAAAGAAAAACTATTGAAACATTAGAATATATGCTATGTGGTTTTCAAAAAGATTATTGAGGAATTTGTGACCAACATCTTTCATTGATTGAGTATTTTCATAATAATAGTCTTCATTCAAGTATACAGATATAACCGTTTGAAAAATTATATTGAATATGGTTTCGAACTCTAGCATTATTGGGATGAAGTATATGAAAGGAAATTGGTGGGACCATAATTGGTAAAGTAGATGTCAGAAAAAGTTTAGTTGATTCAAAATCACATTAGAATAGCTCAGAGCAGGCAAAAAAGTTATGAGGATGACAATAGGAAGGATCATTATTTCGAGGTGGTGATTAGAACTTTCTCAAAGATTCACCATTGGAATGTGTGATGCGTTTTGTTAAGAAGGGAAATTTGTGTCCACGGTTCCTTGGATCAAATGAAATCTTGGAAAAAGATTGATTAATGGCCTTAAAAGTGTCTTTACCACCATTTTAATCCATCTTACACTACATTTTTCATGTTTCAACACTGATAATGTAAAATTTACATCCTTATCATGTTTTGATTTCAACGGTTGTTCAGTTGGAGGAGAATCTTTCCTATGAGGAACAACCAATCAAGATTCCAAACCATAGAGAAAATGTTTTTTGGAATAAGGTAATTAATCTGCTAACGGTTTTGTGGAAAAAACATTATGGTTGAATAATCATAATGTAATTTTGAAAATTCCATGATGGATAAATACCCTCACATATTTGATAAGTATATAAAATTGCTGGGACACAATTTAAAAAATCTGGAATGATATATGATCCCTGGAGTTTATAAAATAATAATTTTTATTTCTATTAATATTTATGAATAATTTATTTATTTTTAGTTAAATTGATGCATTGTCCAACAAAATACTCTATACACAACAATGGGTTTCTCTGAAATCTAATGTTTCACATAACATTGAGTTATACTGGATATTAATATAATATTATTATTATTTTAAATGGTAGTTATTGCCTTGATGTTGTGTTGGTGGAAATGAACCGAACTAACTACAACATGATTATACAAGTATGTCGATTGTCTTTACCTTTATCCAATAAAGTTTAAAGGCTTATAATTATAATGAATCAATTTTAAAGAATGAAATACTCTAATATTTTGAAAAGGTTGGTTTACCGGCTTTTGATGGAAACAACTTTTAATATATTATTTTTAGATCTTATATATGTTATATTTGACAAAATATACTTCTTATTTAATATCGTGGCATTAAAATCTACTTCGGATAAATTTTGAGGTAATTTTCTGATAATGATCATTTATTAATGAATATTGAAAATACATCATTTTAAGTCAAAACTAGATTTTCCTATTGTTTAGTTATAAAGATAGATATTCCTTTTAGTTTGTATTAAAGTTTAATTTAAATATCTTTTTATCATTTAATAAAACTTTGGACATTTGAATTTATATCACTTTTAAATTTTATATAAAACATGTTCATCATTCGATAGTTTTTATTTCATAAAAACTAGATTATTTTTGACAATGAATATTAATTTTAAATTATTTTTGGAATATTATATGTTTTTTAATTTGAAAAATTGATTCTATATTAGGAATTAAGATGTCCAAATTGTGTAAATATGTTCCTATTATTTTTTCACATTATCAATACTAACATCAATTACTATTTAAATTTAACAAGGTTAAATGTTAAATCATAAAAATAATGGAAACAAATAATAATTTAATAATATAATACTACACTATATCAAGTATTAATCATATATAATGAGATATGTCCAACGATGGGAATCATTGGGTCGATTTTGGGACCCCATGGAGCCAATTACTTGTTAAAATGACATTTTATAACAATTAATTTAACGTAATGAAAAATATAACATAAACATATATATTTTATTAAAATAATTTTATTTTGGTGTTATATAATTGATATATTTTACTATAAATAGTAAATAGAAACAAAAATTTTATTCCTTTATCATAAAATTTGGTTTATATTTTTTTATATTATATAAATAAGTTTATTATTGACAAAATGAATATTTTGTGATTGCTTAATTAGTAATTAATTCAAATGAATTATATTATAAATAATAATGTGAATGATATATTAATATTTTTATTCCATCCAGTAATTTTATAGATTATATTTACTTATTATCATTGAGTTAATTCTTTTTTATAAAGGTAATAATGTTTTTATGAAATTTAAAAAAAATCTATGTATGATTAGTGTCCAAAATTGACATAATTAATAACAAAAAATATATAATAGTTTATTAAATATTTTTAAATTACTAAAAATCATTGATTAGTCCAAATGGTTGTTAAATTTCCAAATATGTAGTTATTAAATTATTTTTGGTCATTTGGGTAATTACATTAACCTATAATGTGTAAATAACAGGACATCACTCTAAGATTAAAATGGTATAATATGGGTTAAACCAACAACATAACGCCTTAAATATATTAAAAAAATTTCCAAAAATTATTGTATGATGTTTATTCCAAAGAAATAATCTTTTATTTGAATTAAATGTGTTTTGGACCATTTTGTGTCAAAATTTAATTTATAAAAAATAATATTTCAATACTTTTCTAATGTGTTCATCCTTCATCTTATAAAAGGCCACCACATGTACTCACATAACACAAACCTATTAAGCCCCATGTAATGTCCAAATTATTCTAAAATAATCTCCAAACATCCCAAAATTCATCATATAATCCTCACAATGGGAATAATTAAATTCAAGCAATCCTTTTGAATAAAATCCTAAGACGTTACCCGATTTAGAGGTAACATCTTTTTTGACGTTTTTTCATTTATTTTCATTATACACTATAAGATCTTATTATCCTTTTAATTACATAAAAAATCAGTATCCACTAAATACTAGGATTTTTATGAAAATGATTCTATGATAACTTACACACACTTCCATCTAATGGATACAAACATTCTATTTCTGTGTTTGGAAAAATATTTCCAAAAGAAACGATGATTATTAAATTTTACCCTACCACCTCTCTTGTTGTTTATTGTGATGGAAATGTATTTATATATAATATATATAATATTTATATTGTCTCTATGAATATTTATTTTTTTAACATCATCTCATTGGGATTTCTATAAAATTTAAATATGATAAATTCCTTTGATAAAGTGAGGACTACCTCTTAGTCAAAATGATATGACTCATTCATGAAATTAATGGAATGTATAAAGGATGGTGTAAATGAAATTATTTAATATATAAAAAATTTCATATTATAATGTAATTTAAATATACCTTTGTATCATTTAGTTTTCATTTTAATTAAATTGACAAATAAATGAAAGTAGCATTCATGTGTATGTACAACTTACCATATATATTGATGGTGTATATCATTTATTATCTCCATATATAATTGAATAATATAAATACATATATATGGTATATATATGATTTTTAAATCATTAATATTATTATAGAGATGGTTTAATTTTGACTATGTGGACAATTTACATCAAAACAATTTCATTTTCATCCAATGTTTCGAATATCGATAAAATGACCGATGTGAACTTGGATAAATATTCTTATAAAAATGTAATAAGTGATATAAAAGGAATAATAATCTTGGAATTTTTTTTAATAATGTATAAATTAACATAAGTTTTTTATTGTGGGAGATAAATAACGGATATGACAAGTTAGACTCGTGTTAAGAGAATTCATCTCAATCTCCTTTAATTGAGCCATATTTTGAGGTTAAACACCACCTTCTGTTATACGGGGTTTAATTACACACTTTTTAATTTAATTTAGTTCAATGGATTTCAAAATTAGTCTTTTTATATTAATAATTTTACTATATTAAAAAATTGAATGTTTCTTTTTAATGTATGCTATGATAACGACCATCCCGATGATGCGAGAATTATTTGATATTTGGATACCTCTACTAGATGTAATGGTTATAAAAATTAAAAGTAAATAAAATATTTCATTTTAGGGTATTTTGGAAAGGAAAATGATTTTTATAATCGATTGATTAAATCAATATCTTGAAATTATGTTCTATTTTTTCATTTTGAAAGTGTTAATTTTCCATTATGCTTGTTCATTTGTTGTGATTATGTAATGGTTATTGGGATTAGTTATGTATTTGGGTGGTTATATGATTATGTTATAATGGTTGAGATAATGATATATCTCCAGTGGATTGGGTTACATGCTAGTGGTAAATGTTAAGGTTTCTCCTAAGAGAATTTGGTAATATATTGTAATGGGTATTGCAAATGTAACCATGAAGGTTACACTCTATGTGTCTATGAATGCTACAATGTAACTATGTTTTGGATTCCATACTAGGTATAGCCTAATTCCCTAAAACTCTAAACTGAAGAAAATCCTCAATGAGAATTCATGTTGTATGTTAATATTATTTATTTTTTAAGGATGGTTCCTTATAATTAGGGGGATATATATTTTTATATGTAAATGAGTTTATGAGATTATAGTAGATGAAAAGAAAATTAGAGTGGTGATTTGAGAAAATTACCTCTTCAATATCACCTCCCTTGAGGATCCCAAGTGGTCATCAGAATTGGTCTTCTAGTAAGACCAGTGATACTTAGGCATGGTGAGAGAGAGTATGAGCATTTTATTAATGGATTTTAAGATCTCGGTGACTTTTTAGTCAATGTTTGGTGGTTAGGGGAAGTATATATACATGAGGAGAGGTTCATTTTAGTGATTAAATAAATTTTATTTAATGATTAAATTCATAAACATTGCTTTGTAGTTAATTTCCACAATTTTGGATGATAATTAATGTTTTATATTAATGTTTGGATTTATAATAGGACCAAAAACCCATTTAATGTTATAATTTTTAAGGATTTTAATCCATATCTATTTTACTTAATCCAATTTCATTTTTTACATTTACTACAACAAATAATTTTTTTACTGCGGTAAACCATTTATTTACAAAATGGTAAACAGAGAAACAATACTAATTTTGAACTTATTATTGAAAATATAGAATTTATTTTACCATATTATTTTCCTAGATTTTGAAATTTTATATCTCAAAGTATTAACATAGATGTAATAGGGAAACAATTAAGTAGAGTGGAATGGTTTAAAATGATAGAAATGTTTTTATATCCAATATAAATTTTTAATTCATTAAATTAACTAAATTAGATTTACTAATTTATAATTTAACTGAAAGCACTGTAAAATAAATTTAATGTATAATTTAACATTATAAATTCTTTATCTTATAACTCAATTTTAAATTAAAATGTAATATTTTTAACATATCTTCCTAAATTGAAACTTATAAAAAACACATTCAGATAATTTTTATATCCAAAAAATAATTATTAAATATAAAAATTACAAATTAGTCACAATTTAGATATAAAATATGTGCTACATTCAAAATAGTTTAAATTGAATTTAAGAATAATATAACTTTTAATGCTAAAATTTTGACTTATTCTTATATTATGCGTATAAATATTTTTGGATAATTTTTAATATATTATTGGAATATATAAAAAAATTATTAATATATTTCACAAATATTGATTAATTATTGTAAAACACAATTATAGGCATAAAAATATTTTTATAATAAAACGCGTAAGTGTCATATTCAATTATTTCTTATTTTCATTTAAAATTTATTGGTAATATATATGAATTCATTTTATAAACATGTATACATTATATTTTTTTAATATACATATCCTCTTAATAATTTCTAATATAATATTTTTTACATTATTTGTGTTAAAATAATTATAATTAATATTATATCATGGTTCATCGAAGAGCAGTGTTGTGTTCAATGTATACTATTAATGAAATTTAATTTACTTATGTAGACACATAAAATAAATTCTAACGGAATTATATGAATTATTTTCATATTGTGTTTTCGTATATAAACATTTTATATTTTTGAATGTTTCTGTTTAAAACCCATTTTTCTCATTGCCTCATTAGAAATAATTTAAAATTAAAAAACTCCACCTTTGTGAATTTAACATGATAAAATAGATTAAATATTTCAATTAAAAATAATAATTTATTTCAAAAAAGTACAATAGAATTTATAAAAAAATTAATAGTGAATAATTGAAATTAATATCTATAGTTATGATAAAAATAGATTTACCAGTGATTAAACAATGATGATAATTATAATAATTAACTAAAAACCTGTAAAAAACATGTTATCCAGAAATAGTTTCTTTGCATCTCTTCTATAATCCATAATATCTCACTATTGAGTATTGTGGAATTAAAAAAACATGTGTCTGATTGAATATTTTCCAAAAATAACATTTCTGTCAATCGCTACACTTATAAAAGACCACCCCTATCGTTTATTCTCTACACCTTCACACATGTTTGGTATGGACAAGACCTATAATTATCACATTCCAACATCACTCATCTCATCCCATATTCCTTAGTTTTGGATGAAATCCATCATAGTATGGCCTATGGTGAAAATATAAGGAGGATACCTAAAGAAGAGGTAATTTTATAAACATGCATCTTTATTTTATTTCCTCCTCCACATCCTTTAATGTTTATCAAACCGTGATGATAGAATAAACACAATAACGTCCATATCCGATGATTTTGTTATTTTAATGTTATTCCCTAAACATGGGTAAAGAAATAATCATTTTCTATATATATATATATATATATATTGTACTCTCCCTTCCATTGGGTATATTATAATGAAGCTCATGTTTATGGTGGACTACATCCTCACAAAGTTATGTGATTCTTCTTTCACTAATGATTTACATCGAATGTAATAAAGTTATTTGTTAATAAATATATGTGATATGAATTAAATAAATATGATCTTAAGAAAATATTTATCTTTCAAAAAAGATAATATTCATTATATGTTTTCACTAAAATAATGATGATAACATCATTCATGTACATGTGAACTACACTTATCAAAAGTGATGTGACTCACTTATCATCAACACAACACATGGATGAAATATATAAGTATACATAAAGAACTCATATATTATATAAAATTGTATGATATTTATAGAGAGATAAAATAATACTTACCTAATTTTGATAATTATCCAATAAAAATGGAAATGTTACTCATTTGTACGTATGACCTAACATCGCTTTAATGGTAAAATTGTTCATATAATGTATCCTGATTTCACGATTGGTAATAAATGTAAATTTGTTGTAAATTTATTAATAATATTTCATGCTTATATTTATTTATATGATTTAAATAAATAATCGGTTCAAGAACAATTTCTTTATGATGAAAAACACATTATAACATAAGGAAATTAACACTGAAAATAATAAAAAAATATTGAAGGATTATTAGTGAAAGCATGAAAATATTTTATGAAAGGACTGTATATGATATTATAATAGTTAATGTCTAATTTATATAATTTATTATCATGCATAGAATCTAAATAAAAGAGGTTAATGTAAATATTACATAAATGATGCTTAAGGTAATGGATTTCATCTCAATATTATTTTATTTCATAATATATTAATGTTATATATCATGTTTATTATATATGGTGTATATAAAAACCTTTTGACAAGAAATATCATTAATAATTCATTATTCATACTGTTTTACATTTCTATTTTAATTTTTTTTATAATTCTATGTAATGAAATAACCTGAATACCTTCTCGAACTGTTACCAAACCCGACCTGCCAAATACATGAAGGGCATTCTCGATCCCCAAAATCTATCAACATGAACCCGAGCATCAAAAAAATAAGATGGAATGATTTTTCCCAACAGGAAGTAATGAAACATAATTTATATATAAATAATACTTAAAAAATACAAAAGTATAAAAATATATTCCACAACCACCAAAAAATAGTTTAATCCAAAAAACACAATAGTAGAAAAAAAACCCCATGTCAAATTACAATACAAAATGACTACCAAAAAAGGAAAATTCAGCTATACCAAGTTATAAAATAGTAAGAATCCGACCATCTCACCACCAGATTCCAAACTCAGCAGATAGAAAATCTCACCACCACAATTTCGTACAATGCTTTCCCTACATCAAAAGAAATAATGATGTCTTCTACTCAATGAAGGGTATGTAGGGTGTAATATAATAGTAATATTAAGTTCCCACATAGGATCTACATATCAATTAATAGAAAAATAATCAATGAATTTTCATCTATAATGAAAATAGGGCATGATAACAATTTGATAGTTTTTATAAAAAAACGATACAAAATATGTTTAATTTATCATTTTTTCTAATTTTATAAATATAAAATTTAAATAAATTTCAATGAATACTTTAAAAAAATATCATATCAAAAATATAATTTTAGAAAAAAACATGCATCACACTTCATATCAGATCCATAATTTTACAATCTAAAATGTGATAGTCAAAAGCATAACCACAAGGATCACCACTTGAGGGACCACACCATGTTAGGTTAGATAAGACAATAATATAAAAAATATACATTTTTATATGAATAATGCCACTAGAAAAATTCATCATGTCTAGAGATAATAAGAACACCCCAATATGTGAACCCTCTAATATGTATAACATGTCCCTTAAACAATAGTCATAAAGGGATGTGGAATTCCCATGTAGTGAACTCCATGATAGTGCTTGAGAACTATTATAATAATATAATCCTGGTACATAGGGACTCCCATATGTTATATTTTCCATACATGTTGTTAAATACATTTTACCATATAATTATTTTAAAATCGTTTCCCTAGGTGTTGAAAACATGTTTTATTTTACCAAAACCAATGGAAAACCATATTATAAAATAATATAGTTACAAAAACAAAAAAAATCATTTATATCATGTCATTATATTTAAAAAATAAACTATTCAATAGAGTAGTAATACAGTTCACCCACAGAAACTATAGATAAAACCACTTACCTAAAAACATGGGTTAGACTTTTCCATATCGAAATCCCTTGCCAAAAGAACACCAAAAAGACAATGGATTCCCTCACCAATTCAAACATTCTAAATATCAACCACTAATGAACAACCCTATAAATGAGGTCACACAAAATATGTAGAAGGAAAAAAAGAAAACAACACCATGGGTCCAAAACCCCAATAAGGAAACGTAATGGTGTTACCATGATCAAAGGTAATGATGAATCTGAATGTATTAGTTACCTGAAGAGATGAAATCCAATAAAAACAGTTATCAATCAACGAATTACACAATTTTGATCGAAAAGACGCTCATAAAATAATTGAATAAGAGCCCCATATTGATAGGGTGAGTGTTTTAATATAAGGAAATAAAAATAACCCGATGAAATTCCCTAAAAGAACTTTCTGCATCAATTAATTCATATGTAATCCCACAATGCAACATGCAATCCTTTGGGAACACATATAGTGAAATACTAATCACCTATTTAATTAAAACTGGACATTTGATCATTTCACCAAATCTAACATGTTCCTCACATATACTCATTTTACGTTGTGTACCAGTTTTATGGAATCGACCCTGAAGGTCTCAGAAAAATATTATTCCCATTACATGACATTTATTTAAATAAAAACTATAAAAACTGCATATTCATAAAAAAACCACTTACAACCTTAGATTTATTTGAAAAATGGGAGAACCCCTCAAATCCATTACATGATTTAACAAATAATTCTTTAATTCAAACAAATATACATTGAAAAAATTGATGATTTTTTTTATAAAATGTTCTCCATTATCGTGAGTACCGAGGAACAACCAATAAATGATGGAAAAAGTAAAAGAAAATAAAATAAATGGAAAACATATAATGGGATGTTACAAACATTAAACCATATTAATTTCTCTCCGTATGATTTCATGTGGAAGAATGATATCCAGTAAAGTGGTGAGGCCACTCCTCCATCATTAAGGACACATTCTTCAAAGTCTCATGAGAATCGTTGTTACCCCACAATAACGATATGTCTATTGGAAAACAATTACATTTTATGACATTCACTTGAGATTCCAAATTCTCAAAAATATTGTCAAAAATAGAAACATCTAGCATTAACTCAATATATAATAAAAGTAAAACTTGAGGGGGGTCATGATGGTGTTTTATAAGCTATGATACTTGGAATAAATCAAGATTTCTATAAAATGAAATTGCAATGCCAACTGATAAAAAACCTTCCATGACACCCAAGGACCACAAATGACACAACATATCTCAATGCCAACTATTTATCATTTACAAGGCAATAGTGACCCATACATGAAGAAACACTCAAAAACCTCATAACCTATTAAAAAAAGGAAAAGTCATTGATTTGAAAATTATTTATTTCAACATTGTTATATAACTATATATTGACATTTATCATAAATTATCAGGAATGTCTTTTGAGATAATCTCAGTCACACCAAAGAATATTTTCCCATCTCTTCCCAAAAAATAGATGATATACTTTCTTGTCCATACGAAGCATTATAATAGTCGATTATGATCGAGGATTGAGAAATATTGATGAAATAAAACAGTAAAACACTTGTATCGATATCCAAAGAGCCACAAAACTCCATGACACAAGAAAATCATTTACCATCCAAAATATTAGTAGCATGACCCATATAAACATCATTCTAAAAATGATTAAATGTAATCAATAAGACCTAATTCCTCATCTCCTCGCGGTTACTCCTCCAAAATCATAATGTAAACCTTGGTTCCCTATATGAAACAATGGAATAAGGAACCCCATGTGAACTAAATATTTTATCAACATCTTGATTACACATATAAACAACATTTTTTGCGTATTTTATCTAAATAAAATAAACTGACTTTTTCAGTCAGTTAATCACTAATTAGACAGAATTCCTCCCACAGTGAGGCTTTGTTATTCTAAAAATAAAATACTTGTATACGTCGTCATATTTACAAAATATAAATGGATGATGATGTAGAAAATGATAAGGTTTTAGATTATCTACCTCAATATATTATTAGGTTTAACATTTGGAAATAAAATCAACAATATTACATTTCAAAACCATCCACTAGAATAAACACCTCATGTCATATTACATATTTGTATTACCAAGTAGAATGAACATTGAATAATGCTGAAAATAAAAAATAACATAGATCGTTATGAATGTTTGGATAATACACTGATCCCCAAAAAATAATACCATATGAAGATAAATAATAATAGAAATGATATTCACACCATATAGGTTTTCTCAATTTCCTCTAAACATGACCTGATGCTACTAACATTGTAGAATAGAACCATGGAGAGATGATGGTTACAAATCACAGGTCATAAAAAAGTTTGAAACATCCTCATAAACATATAGGAAAATTATTTTGAAAATACATATAAGGTTCAACTCATCCTACTAATCCAGAATATCATGTGATGGGAATTACCAGCTTATAGAAACTATAGAGAGATTCCCCTTCCCATTGGTGTTGCTTGTAAGAAAGTAAAATATCTGGTGGAATTCCATAAATAAACACTATCTATTATACATATATTTCTGATAAATTATATTAATTTGACTCATATTTTCATAAAATACTATAAATCATCCCTCAATATAGATATTTCCACCGTCATTAAGTGGATGCATAAATGATGAAATATCAAAATCATAAGTTGGAAAATTCTTCTCATGTAGTATAAGATGATGATAACTATAAAGAATTATATGATCATCCTAAATGCTAACCCACCAAAAATGAAGCATTATAATTATTTCTAAAAATAACATACCCTTAACTAGACAATGGAATAATCATAAAATGAATCAATGTATGAAGTATTTTCATTTCATATAAGGTAACATGTCACATAGTTCGCCATATGAATTTCTCCCAATTCCTAGTAAGATAAATCAATGGTGATGACAATATCAATTAATCCTTGATGAATCATCGATAGAAAACATGAATACCAAGGATTATATATACCATAAATATATTTTACAGTTCTTCCAATAAGATAAAAACATTTACCTTATCAAGTTCAACTGAAAAACAATTCTTAGATATCCCTTGAACTAAGAAATTCACTTATTTAATTAAGGATTTTCATTTCTAAATCATTAAATAAAAATGATTAATCCTCACGATTTCCAAAAATAAAATCAAATGAGTCTTTTAATCGGTATTAGATCATGATTATTCAAAAATAACATCAAGGCACACAACTATAAAATTGTCGAGATTCTCATGGAATATTTAATTCATTAATTCCATAAAGACTAAAAGATTGTTATTCGGACCAAATGGATCACAATATATTTTTAATATCCTTACGATGTTCTAAAATTCTTTTTTGGTTTTTCACAGTCCTGAAATATGAATTTATGATAACATGCACAATGATAAATCATTGAAAATATCTTTTACCCCTTATACTAATCGAAATTATCATCCACACATGGAATAAGATACATGTTCACCAGTGTTAATTGATTTCATCTTCTTATAATTCATGAAAAATTAGATTGAACCATCTTTCGTCCTTATAAATAGCATCGAGGCTTCCTAAGGTAAGACAAATGGGTGAAAAAAATCCTTCTCCGCATGATCATTCAACTAAATCGTGTTGTCTATATAATTTTGTAGTGACATATGATAAGAAGGTATCGATATTAGCTACACCCCTGAAGCATTGTTAATTATAGACTCTAACTCCAGGTATGGAGGAATTCCAAATAAATAATATAGTAAAACATCATGAAAACACCCAAAATTGGCGGGGTGTTCAAAAATAATAAGAAACACCATAAACGATGAGTTATACAATAGATTAAAACCCCATGAAAATTTAGAAGGTCGGTAAATCATTAAAAAACCCATGATCTGACACTCTTTGAAAACCCTATTGTATCCCATATGAAACCAAAAATGTGACACACTGATGACAAAAATCATCCTCAGCATGATGATAAATAATTAAATCAACCCCAATGAGGGTCTAAATAGATCCAATTCAAGAACTATAAAATTTCAAACATACTCTGCATCAACTGTAGATAGTTCACAAGAAGGAAACAAAAAACTCGGATCAATATTTTTTTCCAATAGGTGTCTCTAACTACCTAATAGTGGGCATCAATTTTATAGTAATTCTAAGAATAGAAACAATTTTAATATATAAATTCATGTGATGTACTTCTTTCATGTAAATAAATAGATACTATTGATTCAATAAATATATTACATCTCCCAATCCCTGTACTCACATATACCTACACTAGAAACATATCAATTGAGTGAAGAAGATTCAGTCTTGATTCCTATGGCTAGAGTATTGTAGAAATTGATGTATTTGACTATGATTTAGTAGCCTTTGGAGTTTATTACCTTAGACGTTACCATGGTTTAGACATAGTCTGATAGAAGGGTTGTAGTTGACCATAAAACCCATAACTACTACACAAATTTTACGACGATGGAAATTAATTTCTTGTGTGTCAGAACTTCCCATACTAATAACATGTTATATTCATACTACTATCTACAACTAGAGTTTATAAAGATTCCAATTGTGGAGAAACACCTCCACAACTGAAGAGATGATACTGAAACAACTAATTATTCTCTAGTGTTCCACTGACTCAACCACAATGTGGTGGATAAGGGTCATAATATCCAAACACACCTACCATATTAATTTCTTCTTTAATAGAACTATACACATTATATTAATAGGTTTAAATAATCAGCATTAGTACCTATGATCTTATATTTGGCTTCCAACCATACTCGTACTTTTTATTTTTCAACTATTAATTCATTAAAATACCACGTGAAATGTGAACCTCATCTACAAACTAATTGGTGTATGATAGAACTAAACCCACTTATAGCTTCAATGAGATGAAATCTAGAGAATTTTTCATTATATGGTTACTATGGCGAAAAATAATATAATAATAGAGTCACAAAAACATTTCATTCTTATCACACAAATTTACCTTCTTTTACCGTGGAATCCCTCCCTCGCATAATATGATCCTTAATTCTGATTGCTTCTCACTTAAACATGACAATCCAATACATTTCCTAGAATTCAATGATCTGATCAATCATTCCAATCCATTCTATCACCTCTTGAGGATAATTTGTTTAATTAAATAATGTTAAAATCAAATGTAAAAACTCTAGTGCATGATCTTTTTCTTGTAATTCTCCTAGGTTTACCTCAGTGACTTCATTTTATGATTTAGGAATGATATGGTAAAAAGCATGAACTTATATTACAATAGCCTCTATAATTATTGTATCTATAGGAGGATTACATTAATTAGAATTGGATTCAACTTCCTAATAAACTCACAAATCCTGTCTTAGATTCATAATGATGCAACTTGAAAAAAATTAAATGGCCATACAACTGAACAATATTTGTTAAAACATGAAAATCATTAATTAAATACTCATATTAACATCATGATCTCAAAAAAAAAGATAAAATAATGATCTCCCATTTTATCTTGAGTCTCATCATTCAATGAGTTGGGAAGGCACTCACAATAATCACCCTCATATGTCCTAAGACTCATATATCTGGTCTATAAAATGTCCAATGATAAAGAATCATGAGGACATACATGATCTGATAGAAACTATATTGATCCTACCCATTCATCCTCTCAAAATGGGGCATGTACTGACCCACCACATACCCAAAGGGTGTTCTTGATCTAGACTGTCTTGAAACTAGAACTTGATAATCAGAAAATTATCAAGGGGAATAATTTCACCCATCATGAAGAAAAAAACATGGGATATATATACACCTAAAATAAATAAATAGTGGATGATTTATGTGTACACAATAATATAAAACATATACCAGAATCCAAACAACTCAAGAGTAAAAGATATGCTAATATAGGTCTTTCCATGAAGGACTACCAGAGTAGGAAAAATACACTACTACATATGATAGTTTGGACAAACTCTAAATAATTCACCATCGGCTACCAAATTTAGGTGACATAAATCCTCATTTCCCAAATATGGCACCTACCATTTCCCAACATCGAAAGATTTAACTAGTTCTACACAAAGAAGAAGGAGTACATAGGGTCTGAGCTAACATAATTTGTATGATTGAACCCATTTGTTCTATAACAATTCACTAAAAAATAATGCGAACATGCTCAACTTTAATGGAAATATGCCATGAAAACTATAAAAAAAATTTAAAACAGAAGTGTAAAAAAATTATTTAATTTTATATATTTTCATATTTTCAAACAATGTAGGTGAATCAGTTTCAGTGATTTTTATAACCATATATAAATTTAGATACACAATGTCTAGACATATATTGACTAGGGTAGAAACATAATTTCATGTCAGTAATTATTTTATTTTAAATTGGGTTTTTACCCCTATTTATAATGGTGCTGTTATAAAAAAAATTCAGCATTTTTTCTTAAAAATCAAATGGATATGAACTAAGAAAAATTTGTTTTCAATGTCTTTTTTACAAAAACTAATAATAAAAAACCCACGAAAAATGGGCAGTCGACATTAGATTTTTTAAAAACCTACATCGACGATCCATGGAAAATAAATATTCTTCATTGGTTTTAAAAAAATGGATTCCTAAGAACCTCAAAATATACATATTCTACATCAATTTTAGTTTAAACCACATCCTAAATATGCCAAAAATCAGGTCTTTGATATCATTTTATATGAAAACCCTACGTTTATTGTAAAAAAAATTTAAAAATAAAATTAATAATATTACAACAACTGAAAATATAGTGAAACAATAAAGGAAAATAGAATATAAATCAATGCATTAGTAAGAGTAAAAATCTATTAAATAAATTGCCTACATATTTAATAAAATATTTTCTTAATTGGATATTAAAAATTATTTAATAAAAACATATTGAATAAATTAGAAAATAATCATCCACTATTATACATGAACAATTACTATGATATTTTTAACATTAAATATCTATTATAACAAAATTATTAGTTATTGAACAATTTTATAGAATGATATAATATTAAAAATAAATATTAAAACAAATATACATGATGACTAAAATCACAACCATAATTAACATGTAGTTCACAGAAAAGGATAGAAGATGAGTATGTTCATCATCCGTATATAACTCGGTTTCATTGAGGGTCAACAATATCATCACATGCTATAAGAATAGAAATATAGTATTATGAAATGTACCATAAAATTTAAAATATAACCAAATTATATTATTCCTCATTAATGATGAAACTGAGGTTATATAACATTTACATGATATTAAAAACCAATAACTATACATCTAAATTAAAAATATTATACAATATAAAAATATTTACTTATTTTTCCACATACTGGATTGGATTTGGATTCTTTAAGGGCATGTGATGTATGGTAAACATTATCCATGGCCTGATTTTTTATAAATATAAACAAATTAAACATATAAAAAAATAAAATTAAAAGTGATGAACTTGTAAAAATGAAGAAAACTTACTTGTCTAACAATGTTCTAAATTCATTACAAAAAATTATTAATAAGAAGGATAACCCAGTATAATGTTCATTCACATGGAAAAAATATTTTGAATATGTAATTACCAATAAAATACCAAAGTTTCACAATTAATGATATTACATAATGTAAATTAGGACATAATTATATTAGTTTTCATACCCATAAAGGAATGGTTGAACCTAAAATCCAATATCTATTTTTGATAATATCTGTGATATATATGTAACTCAATTAGTTTTCTTGAGATTCTACACAACATTTGAAACAAAATCTGAATAAATAATACCATAAAAATCAATTCTCTATACTTGTAAAATATGTGTGGATTGATAAAATAATTAAATAAGTAAAATAGTTTTTCAGATAAAATCATCATTAATTAATGTAAAATTTAACTCAAATAGAAATTTAAATAAATGGAAAAAAACTATAACTCTTGAACATTAATCTCTTTAATCTCTTTTAGATCCATGATATAAATTTTTAATATTCTCAATAGATTTTACACTACAAATATTTGAGCATTATCTGAAGATCACTAAATTAATTCATTGATGAAGAAGTCAATGATAATCTGTTTATCCCATATGAAATTGAAGTATCTACCTGTGTTTTTTTCAGAACCATTTGTTTTTATTGTATCTATCATTTCATGTGATTTTAGATTATCCTATAAAACTTTTATGTTAGAAAACATTATAAGTAGTATTAAATCAAATAAAATATATTTTTAAACACAAAATATAACTCATAAGATAGATAACAATTAAGGATAGTCGGGGAAAGTACAAATTGACCCATATAATACTCAACTCTTGTGACATCCTTTGTAAAATATTTTAGTGGAATATTATTAGAAATAATATCATTCAATAATAGTTTGACATAACCAAACTAAATTGGTTAGTGGTTTAAATAATCCCTAAAAATATGTACAACTATGTACGTTATAAAATGTACATCAGTATCACCAACATGATACAAAAAATAGAATTTCTCTTCTGAATGAGGACGTGTATGATCATGGTAGGTAGGGTAGGTGGGTTGGGCCAGCTATGTAGTCTATACATGTTACACATCTGACATTGAAAGATGGGATCAATGGGAAAGATGGTTTGGATGGGTATGTTGGACATGGTAAGAAGGCTTTGATTGTCTCAACAACTGTTCTTACATAGCTTGCACATGTGATTAAATTTCATTTCAAATATACTTTTTCATTTATTTAAACACATAAAATAAGGAATAAACTAATGGATCTCTTGAAATCTTACATTAATTAAAAAACATTCCATATACTATCACCTACCTAATATTTTCATACCCGTCATGAGTGTTCCTTCATTCCAAAATATGTAACAATTATATCCTCTCTACCCCTATGAATAAAAATTACATGTCACTCATAATCTTGAAGGACATCATAAAATATAAAATGAAATTGTTATATCATTATTTTAATTTAAAATATACAATCATCAATGAATGGAGAAAAAATATTTACTTAAAATTCAATAAGTGATAAATGTATATGCCTTGTAAGATACATTTCATTTTACTTATTGTTAATTGTTTACATTTTTCTTGGTGAGTTGGAAGAGACGGAAGACCATTTTGGTGCTCTTCAAAACTACTACCCAATCGAGCACTTAATTCTTCAAAATTTTCATCAATTATTTTCTACTCTAATAACGGATACCCTCCATTTGAGAAAGTATTAGGACATAAAATTTTAACTTGATATCTTAATTAGATTTCATAGAGTGTTGATATTAAAAAAATAAAATAATAAGTTATTAGATTAATATATAATAAATTTTATAATAACAACTAATTTTCACACATATTTTTTTTCTATCAGCTATCAAAATGTTTTTCCATATATCTACATCAATAATTTGATACATTAGGAATGAGATTTCGTACTTTTTTCTTTAATATTACATTATTATATTTCCATTATGTAATAAAATATCACTATCGAACTACCAATAAATAGATAAGGAATTTCTAACATTCATTTGGTTCATTAAATATTTAATTTCATCTATAATTGAATATATTAAATATTTCACTCAAAATATTTAATATTAAAAAATATAAGATAAAATAAATCAATTTAGATATTATACCATCATAGCCTCCCAAATATGTTGTTTTTTCATCCAGTTGACGAACATTCAATCATGATAATAAATATTAATCATATAATGGCTCTACATTGATATATAACTGATAAATAATGATGCATTTAGGCCAGTGTCATTAATCACCAAACCAAATATGTAATATATCATCTCCCTATGAATGTTATAGTTTATGTAAGTAATTTTTTCTATGTTTACCAACTAGAGAAATTTATTTCTCTGGAGTAATATTAGAAATATCTTCCGCTGAAAACACATCTGTTATAAGGCCCCAGCTTTAAAACTTACATAATCTTGAGTTATTACAAGATTACACATTGATGATATTTTCACATTTAGAGTTTTAGAGAATTAGATCATAAAACTTGCATTACATTCCACATATAAACAAAGTGGTTACATAAAGATAGTATTCTTCATTCCCATCAATGGAAACTTATTTAAAATAAAACATGGATTCTTTCATGACACTCCCTTAACACTATCATCATATCATGTACCTTTCCCTTGCCCTGTGATAAAAATTTCAAAAAAACATGGGATGAGCATAAAAATCCCAGTAAGGGATATAAAAATATGGAAAGGAAACATGGGTACATATATACATAAGAATGAAATCATACATTACCCATAAAACATAAGCACATTAACATACCTCATCAAATCATGAATAAATCATTGAAATCATAAGACATAAAGGTAACTTGAAGCATTCATAACATTCTTACGTAGGGAGTAACCCTATTGGTTATGTTTGGAATACCCATCACAGTATATTCCCTAAATCCTTTCGGAGAAACCTTAACGTTTCACTCCTTAGGGTTACCCAATGCATTGGAGAGCTATCTCGGGCTCACATACCCTTAGTTTATCACGAAAACACATGTCTTCATAATAACTCCCAAGAACCTCAACATAATCGTATCACATAAAACATGCATAAATGAAACATAACATTTCCACCTTTCAATCAAAAAATATCAATACAACACATCAATATAAAAACATTATGAAAACCATTTAAATACAAAAATAAAATAAAAGTAAAACATGGTATTTATTTTTCATTAAAAAAAGGTATGGCTTGTAGAGGAAGCTGAAACTCAAATAATGGTCACGACGGCGGAGAAGTCGTTGTCGCCGCATATGTATGACAAAAACATTCCATTTTGTCATTTAGTAAACGCTTCATATAAAAAATATTCTTTTTGAATAAAAATAAAAGTCAAAGGGGTTTATACACCATATAAAAGAAGGTTGTGTATAAAACAAAATATGCCTCAATGAAAGGAGATTGAGACGAAGTCCCATAAATCAGGTCCGACTTGACTCGATCGTTATTTAATGTCCTGAATAATAAACTTGAGTTAATTTATAATTTCTTAAGAACATTTGTTAAGTTCATTATTCATTTCATATCACTTATACCCATGTCATGAATAGTATGTAATTATTTAAGTTAAGAATGGTTGTTTTAACGATCATTGGTACTTGAGTAAAAAATAAACCCTTTATAATTACAAGTTTTTCATGTATCCATTATATCCAGAATTATATTCATGATGTATATATCATATATATCCAGTATATACATGCATTTATAATATCACATAATCATTTAGAGGTATGAAATGAAATGCACCATTCATGGAGACGGTAAGCCGTACGTACGCATGAACGCTACTTTTATTTCTATTTCGTATTTTATAGAATGGAATAATAATTATATAAAGGTATATTATAATTCCAGTATAATATCATATATAATATCATAGTTGCATCCTTTATAAGTCCCACATATGTTATTTAACGAATCAAATCACTTTGAGGGGGCGGTAGTCCGCACTTCCTTAAATGAAGATATCGCGTTTACCCATAAATGAAACCATAAAGGTATGCCCAAAATGAAAAATACAGAAGCTTAAAGAAGACATAAACATATTATATATCATATATAAATATAGTTACATCTTAATGGCCACCTTTGAAGGTGTTAAAAGAATGTTGAACAATCATTGTTTCAGGAGGCATAAATTCACCATCCACAGAAACAGTATGTCCTTTAGCAATTAGATGTAGGTGTGTGTAAGTTTATTTCGAATCCTTCTTATAACAACATCCTAGTATATTTTATATACTGTATTTGATACAAAATAAATGAATAAAAAGAGTTTAGGGGGTTGGAGAAGCAAAATAAAACAAAAGGACTCAAGTGAAGACATTACCTTAAAATCAGGTAACTCCTTTTGGTTTGAGGTCAAAGGCCTCCTTGGGAAGACTTATTCCAAAAGAGAGGATTTAAGGAGTAATATAAGTAAGTTTAGAGACAAAATGGGCAGGGGTTGGCCGAACCAAAGGCTTTGGGAGTGTGGGTAAGGAGGTAGAGGTGGGGGCCTTTTATAAGAGGAGAGGAGAGGCACTCTTGGAAAGTAAAAAAATGTTACTTTATTTGAAAATGATATTCGGAATCACAAGGTCCCTAATTTATATAATTCGAGGGTAAGGTTACAAGGGATATAAATACACCCATAAAATAGGTTTTGGACATGTTTAGGTAATAGATTTTACATTATCATTTCATTTTATTTAAATCCCTTATTAATGAGTCAATTGATGCATCATCATGATGTCATAAATAATTTAATTTATATAAATTCTAAAAATTATGAAAAAAATACTTTGATGTAGGAAATCTTTTTATCTTTCTAATGAATATTTATAGTCCAAATGATCATTTATTTAGACAAAATTAAAAATATTTTACCTAGGTGATACATTCTTTGTCACATTTAACATTCTTTAAAAATAAAAAGATAAAAAGTCACTTTCTCTCAAAAGGGATTCCTTGGGGAATCCATGTTTGGCACAGGGAATCCCATGGTCCGCCATGAGACAACCAGTAGCCTTAGGACACATGTTGTGTGGTATTTTTGTATTATTATGATATCATTTTATTATATTTAACTACCTGATTACTCATTAATCAAGATAATTAAAGATAATTACCATCGTTTCTATTCATAATGTCCAAAAATAAAAGCGTCTTAATTACATAATTTGGACCTTCTGATTCCAAATATTTAATCCATTTTACCAAATTCCAAACACATAAATTGCAATAATTGATTTAAAAATAATTCATGTTGTCAAAACAAATAGCGGGTTCTTTTGAAACAATATCTATGAAAAGATTGGCATTTGTTTATGAACAATTACAAAGTGAAATTAATCCTAATGACCACCATTGGATTAAATGGTAAAATTATTTTCATATTACACTTTAAGACCAATTAAAAAGATAATCTAGCCATATAATTAAATTAAATGAAAAAGCAGTTTTGATGTAAAATGCGGTATTGTTTCACTACTCATTAAAAAAGGAACATTTTCAGAAAAATACCAAAAATTTATCCAATGTAAATTTCAATGTCCCAATCATAATGAATATGTTTATTTTGAAAAATATAGATTATAAAATTGTCATCAGTTTGATTTAAATAATGTTTTCCATCAAAAGGCAGTAAAACAATATTTTAAGAATATTAGTGTATTCCATGCATAAGATTGTATTTATTTTCATTTTAAGCCTATAAAACACTATATTAAACATAAATAGACATAGATAAAAATATATATTATCCATTACTTACTTGGGATGTTACATCCTCCCCCCTTTAGAAAATTTTGTCCCCGTAATTTATTTACATGTCGAATAAATGAGGGTACTTATCCCTCATTGCATTTACAGATTCCCATGTTGCCTCTTCCATCAAGTGGTTTTTCCACAAAACCTTTACCTGATTAATCATCTTATTTCGTAACACTGGCTCCCTGTGGTCAAGAATCTGGACCGGTTTTTCCTCATCAGATAGGTTCTCTTCCAGCTGAACTACCCCCGGACTAAAAACATGATATGGATCTGGCATATACCTTCTCAACATCGAAACGTGAAAAAAATTGTGTACTTGAGATAAAATCGGAGGTAAAGCCCCCTGGAATTCAACTGATCCAACTCTCTCCAGAATTTCACATGGTCCAATGAACCTTGGACTCAGCTTTCCTTTCTTACCAAATCACATCACACTTTTCCATGGTGAGACTTTGAAAAAAACATGATCACCTACCACAAAATTTAGATCCTTCCTCCGGTTGTCTGCATAACTCTTCTGCCTACTCTGAGCTGTTATCATGTGTTTCTGAATCAGCTGAACTTTTTCTGCCGTCTCTTCTACCAATTCTATTCCCATCAACTTCCTTTCACCCACATCATCCCAGAAAGCTGGAGTTCGACACCGCTTCCCATATAATTCCTCAAATGGTGCCATCTGTATACTGGAATGAAAACTGTTATTATATGAAAATTCATCCAAAGAAAGATGTTGGTCCCAACATCCCTGATAATCCATCAAAAAAGCTCATAGAATATCCTCCAAGTTCCGAATTGTTCGTTCTGACATCCCATCTGATTGAGGATGAAATGTTGTGCTAAAATTTAATTCAGTACCCAACGACTCTTGAAGGCCTTTCCAAAAGTTAGAAGTGAACCTGAGATCACGATCAGATACAATGGATACAGGAACTCCATGTAACCTGACTATATCTTTATGATACAAATGGGAAAGTTGATCTAGGGAAAAAGTATCTCGTATAGCATGGAAATGAGCAGATTTAGTCAAGCGATCAACAATAACACATATTGCATTATTACCTCTAGATGTCTTCGGTAATCCCACAATAATGTCCATGGATATATTCTCCCATTTCCACTCTGGCACTGGTAAAGGCTGAAGCATCCCATTCGGTAACTGCTGCTCTGCATTAACCTGTTGACATGTCAGACACTTCACAGTAAAATCAGCAATATCTCTTTTCATTCCATCCCACCAGTAATACTACCGCAGATCACTGTACATCTTAGTACAGCCAGGATGAAATGAAAATAGAGAACTATAAGCTTCACATAACAACTCTCTCTTCAACTGTGAATCACAAGGCACACACAATCTCTTCCCAAATCTCAAAACGCAATCATTATCAATGTTGAATTCAGGAAACTTACATTTCTGAACCAGCACTACCTTTTTCTGCAACTCACTATCTTGCTTCTGTGCTTTCTTGATTCAATCTGATAGAGATGATCTCACTGATACCTGAAACAAAATGGAAGAACATCCTGCACCAACATCTTCTATGCCAAAGTTCATCAAATCCTTAACAAAAGGATCACGTTCCAAATGCAACATTTCTAATGAAGCATTACTTTTTCAACTCAAAGCATCAGCCACATTATTTGCTTTTCCCAGATGGTAATGAATTTTACAATCATAATCCTTGATTAATTCCAGCCATCTCCTTTGTCTCATGTTTAACTCTTTCTGAGTGAATATATACTTTAAACTTTTGTGATCTGTATATATTTCACACTTTACTCCATACAAATGATGCCTCCAAATTTTTAAATCAAAAACAACAGCAGCTAATTCCAAATCATGTGTAGAGTAATTTACCTCATGAGTTTTCAACTGTCGTGAAGCATAAGAAATTACCTGATCATTCTGCATTAGGACGCAACCAAGTCCTTTCAATGAAGCATCACTGTATATAACAAACTCACTATTCTGGGAAGGTAGTACCAAAACTGGAGCATTCGCCAATCTTCTTTTCAATTCCTGAAAACAATCATCACATTCTTTTGTCCAGATAAACTTCACACCCATCAGAGTTAGGTTATTCATTGGA
Source organism: Viscum album (assembly GCA_963277665.1). Lineage (NCBI taxonomy): Eukaryota > Viridiplantae > Streptophyta > Magnoliopsida > Santalales > Viscaceae > Viscum > Viscum album. The sequence continues at coordinate 148,840,983 of OY728128.1, read as the reverse complement.
CTAGATAACCGTGAAAAATTTCTAACAAGCCTTCGGTAATAGCCTGTCAAACCAAGGAAGCTACGAATCTCAGTTACATTTGTGGGTCTTGACCAGTCTTCCACAACTTTTGTTTTTGCAGGATCAATAGTTATCCCAACTTTAGAAACAATGTGACCAATGAAAGAAATTTGTTGCAACCAAAACTCACACTTGCTGAATTTCCCATACAATTTTCTTTTCTTTTAAGGTTTGAAAAATAACCCTTAAATGTATTTCATGCTCCTCTTTACTTTTAACAAAAACCAAAATATCATCAATAAAAACAACAAAAAAATTTCTCCTGAGTCAACTGAGCCATCACTCCAACAAACTATTTAGTTCTAATTCTGACCATCTCAGGATACTAATTTGAAAGGTCATTTCCCTCTGTATCCCTTCCTAGAAAAGATTCTCTGTTTCCTCTATGGAAAACATATCTTATCACATAAATACCTTAGGTGAAGAAACATGGTAATAATTAAATGCTATATCATTTCAATTTGACCATAAAAAATATTTTTGGATAATCATTTAATAAAATACTAACTCCTAAAGTTATCTAAACCGGCCTCTGATACCAACTAAAAGGCCCCAGCCTTAAACCTTACTTAATCTTGAGTTATTACAAGATTACACATTTAGGATCTTTTCGGGTTTAGAGTTTTAGAGAATTAGATCATAAATCTTGCATTACATTCCACATAAAAACAAAGTGGTTAAATAAAGATAGTATTCTTATTTACCATAAATGGAAATTTATTTAAAATAAAACATGGATTCTTTCTTGACACTCCCTTGACACTATCATCATATCATGTACCTTTCCCTTGATCTATGAAAAACATTTCAAAAAAACGTGGGATGAGCATAAAAATCTCAATAAGGGATATAAAAATATGGAAAGGAAACATGGGTACAAATATGCTAAGAATGCAATCATACATTACCCATAAAACATAAGCACTTTAACATACCACATCAAATCAGGATGAAATCATAGAAATCATAATACATAAAGGTAACTTGAGGCATTCATAACATTCTTACGTAGGGAGTAACCCTCTTGGTTACATTTGGAATACCCATCACAGTATATTACCTAAATATATTCGGAGAAACCTTAACATTTCAATCCTCCACATTACCCAATGCATTAGAGGGCTATATCGGGCTCACCCGCCCTTAGTTTATCATAGAACCACCCGTCTTCATAATAATTCCCAAGAACCTCAACATAATCGTATCACATAAAACATGCATAAATGAAACATAACATTTCCACCTTTAAATCACAAGATATTAATACAACACATTGATATAAAAACATTATGAAAACCATTTTCAATACCATAATAAAAGAAAATTAAAACATGGAATTTATTTTTCTTTTAAAAAATGTATGGCTTGTAGAGGAAGCCGAAACTCAAATAATGGTCACGGCGGCAGAGAATTCGTTGTTGCCGCATACGTACGACAAAAACATTCCCTTTTTTCGTTTAGTAAATGCTTCATATAAAAAATATTCCTTTTGAATAAACGTAAAAGTTAAAGGGGTTTATACACCATATAAAAAAATTTTGTGTATAAAACAAAATATGCCTCAATGAAAGGAGATTGAGATGAAGTCCCATACCTCGGGTCCGACTTGACTCGATCGTTCTTTAATGTCCTGAATAATAAACATGAGTTAATTTCTACTTACTTAAGAACCTTTTTTAAGTTCATTATTCCTTTTATATCACTTATTTCCATGTCATGAACACTATGTAATTATTTAAGTTAGGAACGGTCGTTTTAACGATCATTGGAACTTGAGTCAAAAATAAACCCTTTATAATTACAAGTTGTTCATGTATCCATATATCCAGAATTATAATCACGATGTATATATCATATATATCTAGTATATACATGCATTTATAATATTACATAATCATTTAGAGGTAAGAAATGAAATGCACCGTTCATGGAGACGGTAAGTCGTATGTACGCATGAACGATACTTTCATTTCTATTTCGTATTTTATAGAATGGAATCATAGTTATATAAAGGTATATTATAATTCCAGTATAATATCATATATAATATCATAGTTCCATACTTTATATGTCCCAAATATGGTATTTAATGAATCAAATCACTTTGAGGGGGCGGTAGTCTGCACTTCCTTAAATGAAGATATCCCGTTTACCGATAATGGAAACCATATAGGTATACCCAAAATGAAATATAAAGAAGCTTAAGGAAAACAGAAACATATTATATATCATATATAAATATATTTACATCTTAAGGGCCACCTTTTAAGGTGTTAAAATATTGTTGAACAATCATCGTTTCTGGAGGCATAAATTCACCATCCACGGAAACAGTATGTCCTTTAACCATTAGATATAGGTGTGTGTAAGTGTGGATATAATCTTCATTATAACAAAATCTTAGTATATTTAATATACTGGAGTTGTTATAATATAAATGAATAATAAGAGTTTAGGGGGATGGAGAAGAAAAATAAAACAAAATGACTCAAGTGAAGACATTACCTTAAAATCGGGTAACTCCCTTTGGTTTGAGCTCAAAGGCTTCCTTTGGAAGACTTTTTCCCAAAGTGAGGATTTAAGGAGTAAGAGAGGGAATTGGAGAGTCAAAATGGGAAAGGGTTGGCCGAGCCAAAGGATTTGTGAGTGTCGGTAAGGAGGTAGAGTTGGGGGCCTTTTATAAGAGGAGAGGAGGGGCAGTCTTGGAAAGTAATGAAATGTTACTTTATTTGAAAATGATTTTCGGATTAAAAAGGTCCCACATTGATATAATTCGAGGGTAAGGTGATATTGGTTAGAAATACACCCACAAAATAGGCTTTGGACATGTGTAGCACATTGATTTTACATTATCATTTCATTTTATTTAAATCCTTTATTAATGAGGTAATCACTGCATCATCATGATGTCATAAATAATTTAATTTATTTAAATTCTAAAAATTATGACTAAAATACTTTGATGTAGGAAATCTTTTTATCTTTATAATTAATATTTATAGTTCAAAAGATAATTTATGTAGACAAAATTAAAAATATTTTACTTAGGTGATACATTCTTTGTCACATTTAACATTCTTTAAAAATAAAAAGATAAAAAGTCACTTTCTCAAAGAAGTAATTCCCTGGGGCCCCCAAGTTTGTCCCAAGGAATCCCATGGTTGGACATGAGACAACCAGTAGCCTTAGGACACATTTTGTGGTCTTTTTGTATAATTATGATATCATTTTATTATCTTTAACTACCTGATTACTCAATAATCAAGATAATTAAAGATAATTACCATCGTTACTATTCATAATGTTCAAATATAAAAGAGTCTTAATAACATAATTTGGACCTTATGATTCCAAATATGTAATCCATTTTACCAATTTCCAAAAACATAAATTGCAATAATTGATTTAAAAATAATTCCTGTTGTCAAAACAAATAGTGGGTTTTTTTGAAACAATATCTATGAAAAGATTGGCATTAGTTTATGACCAATTCCAAAGTGAAATTAATCCTAATGTCCACCATTGGATTAAATGGTAAAAATATATTCGTATTACACATTAATACCAATTAAAAGGATAATCTAACCATATAATTAAATTAAATGAAAAATTAGTTTTGATGTAAAATGCAGTATGTTTTCACTATTCATTAAAAAATGAACATTGTTAGAAAAATATCAAAAATTTATCCAATGTAAATTTAAATGTCCCAATCATAATGAATATGTTTATTTTGACAAATATAGATTATAAAATTGTGAATAGGTTGATTTATAAAAGGTTTTCCAACAAAAGGAAGTAAAACAATCTTTTAAGAATATTAGTGTATTCCATGCATAAGATTGTATTTATTTTCATTTTAAGCATATAAAACACTATCTAAATCATTAATAGACATAGAGAAAAAAATATATTATTCATTACATAATTGGGATGTCACATCTGTATTCCAACAAATATTTTTTTATCAATTAGTCATATTCATTAATTAAATAAATATATTACTAAATATTTAATAAAATGAAAAGGTAGATATAAAATTGTAAATGGTCTTTTAACATTGTATCTATTATTGAAAAAATCATGTGTAATGAAATTTGGTGTACCTCATATCATTAGAAAATGGAAAATTTTGAAAAAATCATGTAAACACTATGTAATTAAAAAAAGTTTCCTGAATTTTATTAATTTAAAAAAAAATTAGGATTCTTATAATAAAAAAATATCCAAGTTAACCTATTAAAAATAGAATTTTTACAAATATACATTTCATAAGAATAACAAAATATAAATAATTAACATTATAAATTGTATACTAATGAAGGGTTTTCTTATATTCCTTCATTATTATAATTTCACACAGCATGCACTCTTTCTTCCTTATATTCAATGGAATCGTACAAAATATTATATATTAAAGGAATAAAGATCACGTAAATACATAACATCATTATCATCATCCTCATCACCCAAATATTATCATTTTTCTTGACCAATGATGGACCACAAATAATTAAATGGATCAATGTTATAAAATGTATACTTCTCATGTGTCTCAAGGATAAAATGTTCTTCCTTGTAATTAAATAATTTCTAGTAAACCTTTGTAAACCCACAATCAACATGTTTCCCACAACTATTACATTCAACCAAATTACACATAATCTTAGTGACTGGAAATTCTGTATAATCTATTTCTAATATATCATCACTAATTCCAACATATGTCGACAAACCATAATTTTTGTTTTAATCATTTTCACTCAAAAAATTAATACTTCAGCGATGACTATGACACAAATATTTTTAGGGTACTCTTGTCACATATAGTTTTGTGTAAAATTTTTACCCATTAAAATCAAAACCATACCAGGTTATCACTTCAAGTGAAGAACCCCTATTAATCATTTCAATTTTTCTGATGTAGATAAATACGTGTGCACATTATATAATAAATATGAAAAAATAACTTCTTTTTCCCTATTAACAAACAATTTTATTTTCATTTTGGGAAATGTATCATTAATTCAATAATATTTTATGATATATATGATATAAAATCATCGGTGTTGTTATATATGTATAAATTTTCATGCATCCGTTTATCACAAGGAATAAAATCAACAATTAATCCTCAAATCCCACTACCATCACAATAAACTGTCAAATTTAGAGATATAAGAAGGCCAATATGCTCCACATCATATAAATAATTAATATTGACCTCAATCACCACTTATAATACAAATCTTTTATCAATATAGGCCTCTGGTCTGTAATTAATTTTAAAATTCGACTAATAATTTTCATATGACATTCAGTAGAATGCATCAAAGGTAAATAAATAGGCCAACATATTCTTCTCTCATGCACCAGATGAATAACATGATGAACCACTATATCAAAAAAAGTATTTATAAAATATATTTCCAGATGATAAATTAAAACATAAGATTCATTCTTGAATTCACATATAAAATTTGGATAAATATCATTTATAAAAATAGATTTGAAAAAATTACAAAAAATAGAAGATAATCTTTCTAACAGATAAAGGCAGTATACCACATAGGGTGAATGGTAGTAGTTGTTTCTTAAATACAAGTCTTTCATGATATTTCATACCTATTAATTTGAAATCATTCAGTTACACAAATGTATTCACATTTTAATAATATCATGTGAGTAATTTTATACCATACATACACTATCAATATTTCAACATATCATTTTTTCTTAATGTCTGAAAAGTCAGAGCTAAATATGTTATATTTCCATTCATAGTGGGAGAAAAATCCAAAAATATTTCCATTATTATAATGTTTAATCTATAGGGAAATTATTCTTTTGTTTTTCAATTTAAGTCTAATAATGTTCTAGTCAAACTATCACATATATTTTTCTCCACATGCATAAAAAAATTTAATGGTTTATCTATATAAATCAGTAATAATGTAGTTGAAAAAAAAATTATTTTTTCCAACAGATTTTTTTTGAACACCCAAACTACTTTTCTATATAATTGTTGAATCTATATTATTCACCCTTTAGTAATATTAATAAATTATAAATGGTTATAGGGGAATGTTGTATTCCAAATAACTATTAAATTCATTTTTCAATCTACGACAAGGAAGTTCAATTAAAAAAACATCGATGTCCCATATATATTGTATTTCATCCATTATTCATTTGATACTATGAATTACCTTCTTCACAAATTGCAGATGATTTATTTACCTTAACACTATATCTAGAAAATTTTGCATATGTTGGAAAGTTGTTTCTACTAAACATTTTCATTGATTATTAAAGAAAATATTTTTATTGTATGTATCCAATTGAATAACACATGCCTCGAATAGATGTTTTAAATCATCGATCACTTTTGAAAGATAATGATAAATACTGATTCAAAAATGTTTTCCCTTAGAAATCATCTAGGTCCTCCTAAAATATTTTTTTCAAACATATTTGTGTGGATAATTTGTAAACTACAAAAAAAAAACAGGTTCTTAACTATGTTGGCTATATATGCTTTAATATGGATTCATTATATATATAGACACTCCCATTATTAGACATCTACCTCAATTTACAATATATGGAAATTTTATATCATATATCGTCCATTTGAATGAATCATTAGGGTCACATAATTTACCATTTCATATTTTTTCATAGTAATTTCATCGAAACATTTTTTCATAAATTTATTTTTAAAATAGGTGCTTAAAATGATGAATTATTGGTAGGTACCAAATTATTTTAGTAGGATAATTGATACTAGTATAATAGAGTGAATCAATGTTAATTTATTTGAATTATATGATGGGATTATTGGATGGAATTAGTTGATTTAGCATGGTGTTAGATGTTAGTACCTGAAAATGAATCCGAATTGAAATTTTCATCCATCATCTTGCGTGATGTTCCCCATGTATGACATTTTGATAAAAATTCATATTCATCCCTATACAAAAAATCATTTTTGAAATCATGTATCTTATCTTACCCCAATCCAATTAGGCATAATATTTTCATCACAAAATAATTTTAATTAGAAAGCTTGTTTTCTTTTGGAAGTAGCTATTTTTAAATCCCAAATAAGTTAGAGAAACAATTATCCCTAGAAACATTTCATAATTTCAAATTTACCAATCTCAAAACAGCTGATAACACATTATAATGACTAAAACCCAGGAAAAATATTTTTATGAATATCCATACTATTATTCAAAAATAATTTTTTTCAATGGTTTCAACACCTAAATAATTATTTAAATATTCAATTTTTTATTATGTGTCATTAAAAAATATTGTCATCAACATTAGATATTGGATTTACAGATCTTTCACCATGAATGATCTAATGATTGTGATTATGGATTATTCTAAAAAAATGTGATTGTCTTTGATTTCTGTAGAATTTCACAATCTTATATTTAAAAACATCACACATGGAGAAAAAATCAATTCTGTGTTTTGATGTTTTTCTTTTATAATTTCCATGAATGCATCAACTTCTTTTACATATACCTAAAAGGTTCTTCATAAATTTATCTAATTACGTTCCATTTAATAATTGAGATCATAATATAATTAATGAATATATTAAAAAAATATAAACATTTAAATTTATATATACAAATAAATTTTAATCATAAAAACAAACAATAAAATTGATTTTAATGCGTACATGAAATAATAATGATTATTATGAATAAAATAAAAAGTAATCTAATAAAGGTATTTATTTGGTGTGATGTGTCATGCAGATCCAAAAGTTTATGACTTTTTTAGAATAAAAATATAATAAGACCTTAACTAGATTCAACTAATATATAAACCTATAATCTTATATATATATATATATAACATATAAAAATTTAAATATATATATATATATACATTTTAGGCTACAAAATTTTAATGACAAAAATTAAGACCTGGTGAGAGATATGTGTGAATATTAAGAATAAAATATAAAATATTTTACTCTTTATATTTATATATTGAAATAAATAATTATAAACATTTCGTTAAGAAAATAATATATAAACATATACTTCTATAAATATTTAATATATTTATTATAACAAATATTTGATGACACAGAATATGTTCTAAACAGATTCATTAAAATAAAAAGAAATACTCATAATTGTTAAAACCTAGAAATAAACCATTTAATACTACCATAAAATAAAGAATTTATATAAATAAACATTATCAATTAATATTTATTAATAAATTTAAAATGAATACAAAAAAGGTATTTAATAATATTTATAACTAACAGATAACGAATTTGTCAACAATTATTTATATACTACATACAAATTTAGGGGTAATACACTGCAATATAGATCTTGAATACTGATAATGTCCAATGCATTTATTGGAATGAATAACACAATTACAAACAAATAAAACGTATAGATAAAAGAAATAAGAAAATTTGAAAAAAAACATATATTACCATTTCTTCTTGGCAACAATAGGGTTCTCGATGAAAAAATATAAAGATTATTTCCCTTGAATTATTTGGCAAGAAAAAGACTAAAATGAATAATTATAACATTTTAAAAAAATTAACAAGAAAAAAGAACAGTAGAAGGACTTACAATCCTAGAGCATATCAATAATCAAAGAGTAACAAAGATGAAATAAAAACATAGATTGTGAAAGAATAAATGAATATTGGTTAGAAATAATATAAATATCATTCAAATAAACCAAACAACACAAGTAAATCTATTTCACGGATTTGGGAGCCATCAGAATTTTCTTAGGTTAGGAGAAATAATGAACGAGAGAAATTTAAAATATGGGTTCCATGGTAGGGTCATTTTAAAGAGTATTGATGTTAGTTTTCACTGAAACTGATGTTAAAAATTATGAATTATTTATTTTGGCATTATTTTTATGTAAAATAGACATAAAAATCCAAGAGTTTTTTTGAATCACTTTTATTGAAAAAATATATGAAAACTGTTGTATCAATCATTTTTTTTCTTATAGTAAAAAAGAAACAATAAATATTATACATGTTTTTAGGGTATTATTCATTAAAAACTCTTAAAACCTAACTCTCAATAATTTTTTATATTTATTCTTAATAACTGATGGAAAAATATAAATTTTATTTAATATTATAATTTTAGTTTTGTAGAACAAATACTGTTAATGTTCCCTTAATATAACTTTTTCTACTAGTTAATGCATCACATATCATATAATATCCATGAAAGAACAATCGAAAGTGTATAAGAAAAATATATACTTTGGAGTAACATCACACTAGGTATCACACATGGAAATTATAGATAAGACATTATAGCCTAATAATAGAAAATCACATATGCATCAAACCACTAGACATATGCATTGATGCTATTGAGTAGAGGAAAAATCCATTATGTGAACTCTGAAAATAGCTTGACATTTCACTTTAATATGGAATCATTCCATATATAGACACTCCCATTATTAGATATCTAACTCCATTTACAATATATTGAAATTTTATATCATATATCTTCCATTGTGATAAATCATTAGGGTCACATAATTTACCAATACATGTTTTTTCATAGGAATTTCGTCGAAACATTTTTTCATAAATTTATTTTTAAAATAGGATCTTAAAATGATGAATTATTTGTAGGTACCAAATTATTTTAGTAGGATAATTGATACTAGTATATGATAGTGAATCAAAGTTAATTTATTTGAATTATACAACGGGATTATTGGATGGAATTAGTTGATTTTGCATGATGTTAGATGTTAGTACCTGAAAATGAATCCGAATTGAAATTTTCATCCATCATCTTGGGTGATGTTCCCCATGTATAAAATTTTGATAAAAATTCATATTCATCCCTATACAAAAAAACATTTTTGAAATCATGTATCTTATCATACCCTAATCCAATTTGGCATAATATTTTCATCACAAAATAATTTTAATTAGAAAGCTTGTTTTCATTTGGATGTAGCTATTTTTAAATCCGAAATAAGTTAGAGAAACTATTATCACTCGAAAAATTTCATAATTTCAAATTTACCAATCTCAAAACAACTGATAACACTTTATAATGACTAAAACCCAAGAATAATAGTTTTATTAATATCCATAATATAATTCAAAATTAGTATTTTTTCAATGGTTTCAACACCTAAATCATTATTTATATATTCAATTTGTTCTTATATGTCATTAAAAAATAATGACATCAACATTATATATTGGATTATAGATCTTTCACCATGAAATATCTAATGATTGTGATTATGGATTATTCTATAAAAATTATATTATCATTGATTTCTCTAGAATTTCACATTCTTATATTTAAAAACATCGCACATGGAGAAAAAATCAATTCTATGTTTTGATGTTTTTGTTTTATAATTTTCATGAATGCATCAACTTCATTTACATATACCTAATAGGTTATACATAAATTTATCCAATTACGTTCCATTTAATAACTGAGATCATAATATAATTACTGAATATTTTAAAAAAATATGTACATATAAACATATATATATATAAATAAATTTTAATCATAAAAACAGACAATAAAAATGATTGTAATGCATACATGAAATATTAATGATTATTATGAATAAAATAAAAAACTACTCTAATCAACGTATTTATTTGGTGTGATGTTTCATGCAGATCCAAAAGTTTATTATTTTTCTAGAATAAAAATTTAATAATACCTTAACTAGATTCAACTAATATATAAACCTATAATGTTATATATATATATATAACATATAAAAATTTAAATATATATATATATATACATTTTAGGCTACAAAATATTAATGACAAAAATTTATACATGGTGAGTGATATGTGTGAATGTTAAGAATAAAATAAAAAATAAACTACTCTTTATATTTATATATTTAAATAAATAATTATAAACATTTTGTTAAAATAATAATATATAAAAATATACTTCTATCAATATTAAATATATTTATTAAAAAAAATTAGATGACAGAAAATATGTTCTAAATAGATTCATTAAAATAAAAATAAATACTCATGATTGTTAAAACATAGAAAAAACCATTTAATACTACCATAAAATAAAGAATTTATATAAATAAACATTATCAATTAATATTTATTACTAAATGAAAAATGAAAACTAAAAAGGATTATAATAATATTTATAACTAACAGATAACGAATTTGTCAAAAATTATTTATATACTACATACAAATTTAGGGGTAATAAACTGCAATATTGATCTCGAATATTGATAATTTCCAATGCATTTATTGTCATGAAGAACACAATAACAAAAAATTAAAACGTTTGGATAAAAGAAACAAGAAAATTGGAAAACAAAAAAACATGTGTAACCATTTCTTCTTGGCCACAATAGGGTTCTCGATGAAAAAATATAAAGAATATTTCCCTTGAATTATTTGCAAGAAAAATACTAAAATGAATAATTGTAACATTTGAAAAAAATGAACAAGAAAAAAGAACATCAGAAGGACATACAATCCAAGTGCATATCAATCGTCAAAGAGTAACAAAGATGAAATAAAAAAATAGATTTTGAAACAATAAATGAATTTTGGTTTGAAATAATATAAATATCATTCAAATCAACCAAACAACACATGTAAATATATTTCATGGATTTGGGAGCCATCAGAATTGTCATAGGTCAGGAGAATTAATGAACGCGAGAAATTTGAAATATGGGTTCCATGGTAGGGACATTTTAAAGAGTATTGATGTTAGTTTTTACTGAAACTGATGTTAAAACCTTATGAATTATTTAGTTTGGCATTATTTTTATGTAAAATAGACATAGAAAATCCAAGAGTTTTTTTTGAATCAGTTTTATTGAAAAAAAATATGAAAACTGGTGTATCGATCATTTTTTTTGTTTACTTATAGTAAAAAAGACCCAATAAATATTATACATGTTTTTAGGGTTTGTTTTATTAAAAAACTCTGAAAACAAAACTCTCTATATTTTTTTATATTTATTCATAATAACTGATGGAAAAATATAAATTTTATTTACAATTATAATTTTAGTATTGTAGAACAAATACTGTAAATGTGCCCTTAATATAACTTTTTCTACTAGTTAATGCATCACATATCATATAATATACATGACAGAAAAATCGAAAGTGTATATGAAAAAATGTATACTTTGGAGTAACTTCACACTAGGTATCACACTTGGAAATGATATATAAGACTTTATAGACTAATAATAGAAAATCACATATGCCTCAAACCACTAGACATATGAGTTGAGGCTATAGAGTAGAGGAAAAATCCATTATGTGAACTCTGAAAATATCCTAACATTTCACTATAATTATAGTAAAGAAGAGATGAGTAAATCCCCCAGAGAAAACCCCCTAACAGTGCATGAGACCAATTACTATAACAACCAACTATGTACCCAAGTTTTATGATGTTTTTTATCCTCCAAACCAGTTCATCATACCATTTTATCATTTCATGATAAGAAAATGATTAATAAAACAATTTCAATATAATTGGGAACCCATATTTAATTTATTAATACAATTGGAAGTATTTTTTTATAAATAAGAAATTCATGAAATAGAAAAAAATATCTATATGATGTAATTTCAATAAAAAAAATTAACAAAAACATCAACAATGTAGTTAACCAACACAAGAAATAAATGGAACAAACAACCTCAGAACTTAGGTCAAACATTCTCGTAATGAAATCTACAAGAAGTAGATTACAACAAGGACAATTAAAAACCCCATGAATATAAACCAATCAAAAAACATAAATGAATGAAAATCAGGACATGAACACAGAAATGATAAATATAAAAAAAGATTAATCACCACCAAGGGTTAACAAATCCAATAACAAAATGCATTAGTGATACCAAGATGAATTCAAATGTATAATTAAAATGATAAATCACTAGAAGACGTGAAACCAAATTGAAATTGTGATCAATTTTTAAATGCATAAATTTGGATTGGAAGAAGGATCCTAATAGTTTTAGATATGATCCCTCGATCAAGACGGTATAGAGAAACTAAATAATAAAATAATAATCAATCGATGAAGCACCCTAAAATCTGTGTCAATGCCATTTACCTGGAGTGTATTCCATTTCCTCATCTTGTTATCCATAGGGATGACACACACTAAAAATTGTTTCATTTTTAATTAAAATTCGATCTTTTATCATTACACAACATTTGACATATACATATTGTGTAACCCCATTAGGTTGTGAAATAGGTTTAGAATATAATCCAATTAAATCTTACACAACATGTATTCTCATAATAAAACATTTGATTCAATTTTAATATAAAAATTGATGATTCATTATAGATAACATCAAACAGGCTCAGGTGTTCTCCAAATTAAGGGAGAATTCCAAAATTATATTACATAATTATACTAAGAATTCATTAATTCAAAAAAATACTACCCTAAACGATATGACATTTTTCTTTATATTTTCTCCATCTTCAGGATACTCTAGTCATAGTAAATTAATCAGAAATAAACACACAAGGAAAAGAAAATTACATGATGTTTTATAAATGGATGTTACATGTGATTTGACATAAAATTTTCCAATTGGTAATGAATTTCATAACACAATTTCTATTCATTTGTTGGTATTAAATATTTACTATTATTGAAAATATATGATTCTCTTTATAATAATTTTTTTGTTAGGTTCTATTTACAAGTGTTTTTTGTGTATTAATAGTTAATACAAATAATATATTCATTTGATAATTATCAATTCAATGTTATGATCATTGTAAGGGTTTACAACAAAATTCCTCCCTAATCAGTGTTATTTATTCCTGAATTTCAGTTGAAATAAATTATTGGATCACAGTCTAACAAAAAAAATTCACTTTATTCTCTTTTAGTATTTAGGGTTTTTTCATGTAGTATTGTAATTATCATTCTATTATGTATTTAAAATGTATCATAAAATATATTTAAGAATGAATGACTTCACATCTCTCTATTTATTGGAATCATTATTCATATAATGCCATGTTTTATAATAATGTTTTTAACTTCCCTCAACTGATTTATTAGATACATATTTTCTAATTATATATTTTAAAAAAATTAAAGGAGTATTCTTGACATTATCAAAAAATGGAACATTTCTTTGTTTTTACCTTGAAATGTTAAAATTATTTGATCTTGTGTGACATGTTTGGAATTAACCTCAATAATGATCATCATTTCCTCAAAAATTACATTGAATGATTAAAGTATTTTATTAATTAATTTTTTTCCCTAATACTATTTAATTTTTTAGTTATTAAAAATTATTTTAAATGAAAACATTTTTCAAAATGTTTAATGTTTGAAAAATTTATTTTCAAAAATAAATGAACATTTTCCTCAAAAAATATTGGTACTTATATTTTTATGGAATTTAAACTCTTTAATAAAAAGAGCCATTTTTGACATATACTCAACATAGTATATATCAAATTGATATCATCCTTTTTCCATATCTATATTGTTTATGGATATTTTGACCAAGGAGAGTATTTACATACACCTCCGTGTATAATTTTTATTTATTGAACCCCCCTTGAATAATACAATTTATATTAATAAATGGAAATTAAATTTCACCAAAATATAAATATTATATATAATGTATATGGTCATTTAAAAAGCATATATCATTTTTATATAAGGTGTACTTTATTTAAGGATATTTTTTTATGTGGGGAAATATTGATAAATCTGAATTGTGTATTTAATTCGCATATTTAATGAAAATTTATTGTAATTCATGACCTTAATTGATTATTTACTTTATTTGTAATTATTTCCACATATAGTGATAGGTGTTACATAGTATTATATAACACCGTGATGAATAGATAGTCTCTTGAGGGGAGTAATTAAGATAGAATTAAATAGGGGTTTACCTATAGTTTAAACCTTCTTATTAAAGGTATTTAATGTAAAGATATTAGGATAACAAACACCATGATCTATTGTATTTAATATTATCATTTATTTATAATTGGGTTATTATATTCACCCTTAACATTTTCAAAAGTATATTCTCTTCAGATGCTATTAATTACCAATTTATTTATTAAATGGATTGTGTGATCAGAAATTTACCTAGAAAAATTAATTATTACATAATTATTCATACAATCAAGTTATTTAAATTGAATTTGTTTTTAGTTATACACATTTACAGAATAATTATGACTAATCATTTTATGATAATCTTGTCATATTAATGGAATGTGTGTTCATTTACTTTCCTTTCTCTGCTGATTATGCTTACTTTTCTGTGATAGCTTTTCTTGTACACCACCCTTCAAAATAAG
This sequence comes from Viscum album, assembly GCA_963277665.1. Classification (NCBI taxonomy): domain Eukaryota; kingdom Viridiplantae; phylum Streptophyta; class Magnoliopsida; order Santalales; family Viscaceae; genus Viscum; species Viscum album. The sequence continues at coordinate 148,825,516 of OY728128.1, read as the reverse complement.
TTGAGTTAAAACTAATTTTGTCTTTTTATAGGAATCCATTAAGTGTAGTAATATTGGTAAACTTGATATGTTATAGTGAATAGTGATAATCTCAAAAAAAAATATGTTTTAATTTTTTTATTAATATGTAATATGGGAATCTCGAATATATATTGTTTAACAAGACTATTACACTATTAGTCCTTTTATGATGATATTCCATTAATCTTATTCAATCTTATTAGAGAAAAAAAATATCTGGGATACTGGGGTCCTCAACACGAAAAAAATAAATTGCTGAAACATATAAAATAAACATTAAAAATCATTAAAACCATTACATGAGAAAAATATCATTTCTAAAATTAAAAAAAACATTATAAATCATATTAAATATTTAAGTTCCATTACATTTAATTTTACATTTATAACATATAATGGAATCACAAAACAAAATAATGGCCAAGAAGGATGAACATTTTCTTGATGTCAAATAAGTTAAAAATTAGTTATTTTTTTTTATAAAAAAATACGAATATGAATTGTTTGGAAAATAATATAATGATTACAATCAAAAAAGATGTAAAGATCAGAAAATTTGGAAAAAAATATTGAAAAATTATTTGAGTACTTTTAAATAAAATTTTTAATACATTTTTATTAAAACATGGTTTCTTGTGAAAATGATATTTTTATTGAAGAGATAAATAAATATTATTTAACATAAATATATTCAATTTAAATATTGAGTACATAATGAGAGTAAATTTAATAAAAATCATATATTTCCAAAAAAAAATAACCTGATGATAAGAACAATCAAGACATTCTTGAGATATATTGTGTAATATCTTATTATTAGAATCTTAAACAAAAACAATCCCAATAATAATGAGATTGTATTATAAAACCATTACCACATTGGTAAAATTAAATCATTATAACAATTAAATAATAAAATTAAATGAATAATTAAATACCATTATAATATGTACATTCATTATAATAAATGTAAATATGAGGTTTATATACACCACATAAATGGTGATACATGTATAATATACCATATGTCTAAAAGAAGGAAAGTTGAGACCAAATATTTAATGACTTTGGAAACATATGATTTGTAAAAACAAGGAAACTGATATCCTTATATGGATTTCTGAATCCCAATTATAATTTATTAAAGAATAATATATAAAATTATGCGATTTCCATGCACTATATAAAATAAATAAGTTGTGTTCATAGAATGTGCCTCCTTGAAGTAAATGTGAGATGGAAATTTCATACCATAAGTCCTGAGTTCCTTGAGATATTTTCAAAAATCATATAATATATATAAATAATAAAAATATATTTATTATTGATCAATATATATATATATATATATATTATACTCAATATAATTTACATATGTCATTTTAACCACTTATAAACAATTCCATGTTAATGTCATGTGATATGAAATAACTAATTTGATTATCATGTCTGTTTTGAGTTATTATTTTTGGTAAACATTAATTTAGTATAGTCCCATTATATCAAAAACATAAACCATGATATAAATATAATATATATTTAGTATAACTTAATTTAGAGTTATCCATAAGGTATTGATATTGGAAATTAAACACACTATTTTTGGAGATGATAGTATGTCCCTACGTCTATACATTTTATCCATTTTACCAATGAAAAAAACTAGAGATATTAAAATACAATATAACCATTCTAGAATAATATTTATGTAATATATATAATTATTTTATTTTATTTATACTTAAAACATTCAATGAAAATTGTCAAAAAATCACATTGTTTGGCGAGGCTGTAGTATTTCACACACACAAATGATGTTATCGTATTTCAAAAAAATGGAATTTAGGAAACTAGATGTGGTATAATAATTTCAGATGAATCATAATATTATAAATAAAATATATATACCCTAAATCCACTATAATATATAAAAATTATATGTGGTAATGGAAAACTTATAGCATTATTTCGTGAGGCAGTATTCAGCCATAAAGATGAATGATGATTATGTAACTCATTTGATAAGAGGGGAGATTAATGTAGGTAACTATAATAAAATATAAAATATAATTATATGAAATTTAAAAATTATATTATAACACCCTCTTTCAATAATAATTTAATATGATGGATGAAAAAATAAAATAAAATGCTTTCTTTTCGATATGTAACCTATTTTTCAGAAAACAAATGTTTTTTACCCTAGAAGGAATCGTAGGATGGATTTATGACAAATCTATATAATCATATATAATAGAAGTTATTTAATTAGGTATTAAGTTATATAATCACCAAAAAAATTATCATTTTAAGTGTGAAGTAGAGAGGAGGGGGAGTGGCCTTTTATAAATGACATGAGTGGAAAACCAGAATTTATTGAATTGAAAAATGTGTAAACCTTCTTTTAACATTATATAAGAATAAAAAATGTAGATTTCATGATTATACAATAGATACGGTGAAAATAATTACTTGAAAATCGTGTTGGACAAATTTTTTTCTCATTTTTTAAAATAATATTTTTAGTTCAACCATTAGAAAACTAATTATTCAAAAAACATTGGAAAAAGTATTATTGTTTTTACTATTCAATGTGTCAATATTTTATTTTATCATTTAATATATTATAAATTATTATTATTCTAAATATGGATTCTATTATTCAATATTCCATTTATATATATGGAATTTTTTTAAACAGATATATCCTGCAGTCACAACTAGAATGTAGTTTTGTTAAGAGAAAATGTTAAAAAGGATAAGATAATTTTTTTAAAAAAATTTAACATTAAATTTATTCTACTAACCTAAAATTGTCTGATTGAGATTTTATCATTGTTTTTTTACATTTAAATCAATAATAAAACAATTATATATTTTCTAATTCAGTAGAGAAATGATGATTCGAAATTTAAAATATTAGTTTTTCACTATTAATAAAAAAAATATAATTTTAGAAAATTATATAAAATTTAAACAAAGGGAATTTAGAACAAAATATTTTAAAAATGATATTTATTTCTTAAGATAAATTTCATGAAATTATAATAAATGTATATTTTAATCTATGGGCACAAAATGTGGCACATCTTCTTTCCAGAAAAATAAATTTTTTTAGAAAAAACTTTATTAAATATTATCTCTTATCTATAAAACAAACAAAATGAATGTTAAAATTTTTATAGAATAAATAATATATTAAATCAATAAAAATAATTAATAAAAATATTTTCGGTTTAATTTAATGATGTTAAACACACTTTTGGCCATGAATATTGCTTATCATAAAAAAATATTTGTAATTTGTTTTTATTTTTATTTATAATTCATTTTTTTCAATAGAATTTATTTTATAAGAATGTACAAAAATATTTTCATAATTTTGTAATAATATTAATCCCAACCATTGAAATGACTAGTTGATAATAATCATATTGAATAATAATATTTTTATAGGATTTTTTGTTTTATTCAAACTCGGTGTTCTGTTGGAAAAAATAAAAACTCTTTATTTTGGGTAATATGTGCCATGTTTAGTGTTTCACCTAATTTAAGCTAAAATCAATGTTGTTTGTGATGAAAAATATCAAAATTATTATGATTATTTGAAAAAAATATTTATCAGAATCACTTCGTATTTCAATATTTGGATTTTCCATCTCTCTATATTTGAATACCAGAAATGTGATGTTAAAACTATAATGTAATGGTTAAATTGAGATATATATGATGTGATATTCTAGTTGAGTAAGAAATATGTGGTTTATTGATCCTTATTTTCTTGTAAACATAAATAATTGATAATTTATAAGTATTATATAATTGAATTGAAATGTTCAATAGCTGATGGTTATACTTGAGTACTTTTAAAAACATAATTTATGAGTTCTCATGAAACATAAGAAAATAAATATATTAAAAATACTAATATATTGAAAATTATGTTTTATAGAGATTATGTTTTATCTAGTTTTACCTTGAGTGGAAATTAATTTTTAAAAATTATATATTTTTCCTATACTTATCAAATATTAATCATAATAAATTTTAATTCTATATAGGCGCAAATGTTATAAAACTATGATATATGAATGATAATTTATTTTCATAGAAAATATATGGTAAAAATTTTAGAGAGTCTACATGTTATATATATATAATTGATTATAAATATATCAATATAATTTATTTCAAAAATAAACATAATTATGTGATGATTTAGTGAAATACACAATGAATAATATTATTGTAATGTATAATGATTATATAATGGTATATGATATATTGTTTTTTAATTATAATTATATATATTATTTTTTTATGAAAATTTGTGATATATTGCCATTTCCATTATGTTCTTATGTATAAAATGTCACTATCGTGTACTATATTCATCATTATAAGATGTATTGGTATGAATGTGTTTCATTAATTTTGGAATTGTTATTTAAATTCAAAAGTGTGTGATTTATTCCATGTATTATAATATATGTCATTAATCTATCCAAACAGTTGTTTATAATTATGAGATTCCATTAAAATATGTTTCCACTATATATAATAATTGATGGATATATGATTTGAGTATAGCACTAATGAAACATTTTCACATAATAAATTATAAATATATATATATATATATATCCCTTCATTTATAGTATAAGTGATATTATACCCTGGTTTAGGAAAAATTTATGAAAGATTCATTTTTTATTCCCTAAGTTGATGGATCAATTATGGAGTATATATTGTTTTTTTTGTAATTACTTATATTCCTAATACTCATTTCCCATTGTTGATTAGGTCCCATACGGAGGAATGTTATTTATTTTTTAAATTCATTGTTATATAACTAATATTTAAATAATAATGGTGTTTGGGTGAATCATCACTAAATATTTAACTTTATTGATGTATAAAATACACATTAGTTATTCCCTATAATGATTTATATAATAATCTTTCTTATAATTGGTTTTATCAATTCCAGATTATTATTTTGGACGTGATAATCCAAAAAATATTATGTCCTTCCTCTTATGTTCAAATGGTTTTAAAAATATAATAAATAAATGACCAAGTAATTATGATGAATTATTCTTCATAAATAAAAATTAATTTTGGGATAGAATCTCCCATGGAAATTTAATGTCGACAATGTGGTTTTATATTAAATTTAATTATAATATATGATTTATGGAAATTATATATCATTTGGTTGATATGTTATAATAAAAAAAGATATTTTTATTTCTATGATGATGAAATAGTAAATAAGAGAAAAAATATATCCATATATAAATCCATTTTGAAAACATATAATATTGAAAAATACACATTAATATGTATTTAGATGATAGATTATAAGAAAAAAAGAATACAAAATACATATATGAAAACAAAACATGTATATTTTCTTTGATATTTCAAGTAGGAATTAATAAAAAATAGTAATCATAAATAAATTATGAAAATATATATATTAGGCCATAATATAAGAAAGGCATAATTGTATAATTAATTATATTAAAAAAAATGAATATATTATCATATAACATGGTTACTATGTTTTGAACATTATTTATGTGTATAATATTTCTTTCAGGATATGGATTTTCATATGTAGGCACTAGGGTTATCTCCATTGAATATTTTTCCTATATAGTTTCATGAACTCATTCCTATTTCCCTTGGTATTGATAGTGACTGTAATTTTTCGGACCCTACTCTTCACCCACCAAGATTCGTTTCACAAGTATAGGTTTCCATGAGAGTATATAGATTCAATAAAAATATTAGATATATCACTGAAAAATATGGTTATATCATACTCATATTATATTCCATTTAATAATATATATAATTTAATTTCTTATAATAAAGGAATATTTATATAACAGTTTTCTCATCTCTTTCCTTGAAAATTTTAATGAATCTTGTCGTGGTATTCATACCAATATTTACTGGTTCAAGTGGCTTTTTTTATCATTTTTCTTTCATTAACCCCTAAGACTCATATATTTATGATTTGGGATTCAAAAACATCATATACTATGGTCTTCATCTTGATGTTATATTTTTAGTGCTTCATTATTATCATTCGCCTTATTGTAGGATCCTATAATTACTACTACCGATATAATCAATATTCTTGTTGTTTTTTTGTAAGTCATTATCCTAGTAATACATTTACCATGTCACCATTGAGAGCATATTTTTTCTGCATGTATATTTCATTAATCAACCTCAGTGACCATTTGGAGATACATCCCAACAATGGAGATTTTTTATGGTTCCCAAATTATTATTGGTATAATTTTAATACATCTATTTATTAACCCAATAATTAAATCAAACAATTATAATTAATACTCAATGGGATGAGTTATGACTTTGATAAATTTTCAAGGGTTTGGCCATGACCCATTTTTTAATTCAGATATTTGGAACATGAATATATTTTTTGAAGTAATATATATGAGGTTCCCCATTTCTATAAAAGTTGGAATTGTAATCATTTGAAAAATTATGTTTTAACATTATTTTGATGGATTTGACTAATAATTATTTTGAATAAAAAATTTATGAACCATATCTTGTATTAACATAAGTCGATACGCAATTCGTCCCCTCAAAATTTATAAACAATGTTCCAGATTCCCATGGTTTGGTGATAAGAACATTGTAATCATGAAATAATTTTGGTAATCATTTAAACAAAAAAAAACAAAAATAATTAGATAACAGAAAAGGATACATTAAAATAAAAAGTATCATAACAATTTTCATACAGTAAATGGAAAATATAATATCCAAACAATAAAACTTAAAACAATTGTACATAAATAATAGACAACCCATCTCTATTTTATATAAGAGACAATTTCCTATTATTTCTTCATCATGATCCCATACCCTATTATCATGGATACCAGTTTCTAGTATGTATCACGTTTCCATTGCATGTATAATAATAAATAATATCTATACACACATAAATATATATAGGGGTTAGAAAAATAGATTATTATGATCCCATAACATTTTTCATAGGAAACAATTAAAAGGAGAAAAAATTTATTCTCATTTTATGAATAATTAGACATGAAATATAGATTTACATAGTTTTTAAAAACAATTAAATACATGATTATTAAAATTGTTTGAAAATACAGAATAAAAAATTAAAATCATTTACTAATATATCATTCCTCAAATAATTTATGAAATTAATTAATCCTACATTAGAACCAAGGATTATATTCCATGTCAATGTTGGGTTGGGTATTTCTATTGTCCAGAAACACTAATGATTATGTTTTTATACCCCTAAAAACCCTTAGAACACAACCCTAATGATATTTTTGAACATAATAATAAGTGAACCCAATATCAATCAATGATTTTCCTATTTTATAGAATTATTCATTCTTCTTATCTATAAAAGATCCAAGAATTATTTTCCTTATATATACCCATTCAAATTAGCCAAGGTTTTTATGGAACTTATCTCACACACAAATCCTACCAATTATACAAACAACAAAATATTTTAGGATTTAATTATCATGTTTCAAAAAAAATTTGGTTGATACCTCATATTAATAATCAAATATCCTAAATTTACAATAAATCATTATTTGATATATTTTTCCAATTTCAATATAAAATATTGAATAAAATTTATAAAATAATTCCAAACATTTTGAGTTTAAAATTAATCAATCATTCCATAAAAAATCTTAAAGATAATTTTAAATTTATAAGAATTCATGTATTAATAAAATGATTATTTTTTTGAAACACTCCCCAAGATCCCATGATATTATCCATCAGTAAAATGGGTTTAACATTACAACATTAATTATGGTTCCTAATGTAAACCCAATGAACCTATTGTAGTATATAAACATCATATCATTAATTATCATGAAATGAACATAATAATGAGTTATTATTCATATATATATATATATATGAAATAAAAAGTAATTTTTTTTAATTTAAAAAAAATATATTCATTATTAGGTTCAACATGTTGGTATTATCTTATTATTAAATATTGTGATTTTTATAAAAAAATAGACTTCTAAAGATACCAATTTTTTCAGAACCAAGTCTTCATTAAATCAATAGGGCTCATGTATTAAATAATACTATTGATACATTTATCTATAAAATTATTTTTTAAAATAAATATAATACACCTTCAAATATTATATCTAATTAATTATCCTATATATTATATGTCAAAAATTATGTCACTTTTTCCAAATAAAATAGTTTTATGAATTCTAAAAATAAACATACATAACTACAGTAAATACAATCTCATTAAAGGGATTTTTAATTTTTTATCATTATGTATGAATAATGTAAAATTTAAACCTTTATTTTAGAAAATAAAGGATAAATGAATATTATAACAACCCTAGTTTTTTTTACCCACATAAGCATGAATGATTATATAAATAAATCACTTGATACAAATTAGAATATTATATGTTATAGTGTCTTTGGGGACTAGGAACATTACATAATGACTTAAAACATGAAACACTGCATCTTTTTTGAAATCATCCTTTATATGACCACTACATTTCCCTAATACGTAACATTGAATGGGATAACCTGAGGAAATCCATAAGAAAAAGGGGAGCTATAAATCCGAATAAGGGAGTAAAAAAGGCATAACATGAAGAATAAAATACATGTTAAGTAGTGGGAATATCAATGTGGCTTAAAAGAAACATGAAAATAAAGGCAATATATAGCATTGTTTTCACGACATTGAAAAGTGGAAGCCACACATAAAATGTTATTAGCAAGATCCAATTCACATTTCACATGGAGAATGATTAAAACCTCATTTTACTTAAATAATAATGAGTAAAACCAAATTGAACGTGACATGTCATGATTCTAATATTTACCCAATGCATTGGAGCGCTATTAGGGTGCTCCCTTCTAACATAGAATCATTAATCATAATAATTTAGTCCATGAAAATTGAATGTGTAATTTATACATGAAACTAAATAATCTAAAAGTAAATGTTTCAAATGGTTAATAAAATTAATATAGAAATGGGCATGATATTCACTACATAATATCTTTGGCTTGGAAAATTGCGATTCAATTTTTGTGGCAAAATGGCGTGACATAAGAATTCATAAAAATGGTTGATAAGATATAAAGGGGTCTCTCATAATTATTACATGAAATGGATAGTAATGGGGTCATATATAAACATTTACCATCATTTGTAATGGAATTTAGATTCATAATATAAAATAATTTAATGAAGGTAAATGAGAAGAGAGAAATTCTTTAATGAATTTTTCCATGATAACTGGTGTACAAGGGCAGAATTAATTAGAGGGAAAGGGGTCCCTCATTAGTAAAACATATGTTGGGAAGTATAGGGTATGTTTGAAATTGTACACCAAAATTTTTAATTGAAACTAAAAAGGGATAACAGTATTATGAAATTTGGACCAAAATGGGAAAGGTAGAAATCCCTTCCATGGAATTTTGATCCCAACGGCATGGGAGGGGCTTGAGAGAGGCCGATTAGAAGCATAGGGTGCCTTATGATGGATCAAGAGAGTGGAGGGTATATTTTTGTTGAGCTTCAAGGGCATTGATTCAAGATTATGTGGGAGCATGGGGGGGTTTATATATGAAAAGATAAGGAATTCATTATTATTAATGTTGAGGTGAGTCACACTTTTAAGGAAATGATTTTTAAAAGATAAAAGATTTTATAAGCTTTGTGGAATCCATTAAGGCATTTTAAAATAAATAAAAAAATATGAAATCATATTATTTTAATAGTAAAACATATATTTTCTGAACAAATCACTTATAGTATTTTATTATATCATTGTTGGGTCATTATGTTGTCATAAAACACCTTATATAATTAAATTGTATATAATTTTTTACCAAAACATTCAAATGTATCTGCAAATTATGAAAAATTCACCATTGGAAAATATCAAAATCCTAATTCAAAAAATAATATTCATTTTATCTAAATATTTTTATAAATATATGATTTTTTAATTTCAAAATGAAACCAACATTTAATGAAAATTCATGGATTTTGAAAAAAATTGATTTAAAACCTTAATAAAAATTTCAATTGTATTCCTAAAACTAATATGATCATTTATATTTAACAAGAACTAATTCATTAATAATATGTTATTAAAAAGTTATTTTATTAAAAAATATAATAATTCATCAAAAAAATTCCTAATTAACTATATATGGAATTTTTTTCCAAAACAATTTACAAAGTAACAAAAATAAAATGAATGTATATTCTCTATAAAAATCTAATATAAATAATAATAATACTTGGGTCCCATTACATTACCCCTTATAAAACCCTCATATGTCCGAAGGGTAAGGATTTGTATGATGGTAGACTCTTGGGTGGCCCGGATAACATTACTCTGGTAGTAATCACTATCAACTTACAATTCTACAGAAAGTGGTTCAGTTAGAGTTTAATGATTTCAAACTCTGCATGGGTTTGGGGAAGATTGAAACACAATGATACCACCTCCTTTCCGAGCATAGACAAATGTGCTTCATATGAAGTAATTCTACTGTATGAGGACATCATTTTCTTTGTCTAGTAAATTGGATTTGTTAAAGCCCTATATTTAAACTAATCAAGTGATCAATATTCAATAGATTTATTAGAAACATTTACAACTCATAATGGTAATTTTAAATCCAATATCATAAAATTAATGAATTACATTTGTTATATGACCATGTCACCTAATAATAAATTTAATTAGATAAAAGGAGTTTTGATTAATGAATGTTTGGATCATTACAATACCCCACACATAAAAAATTTCTTCCTAAAAATTTCCACTTCCCCCACTAAAATGCATGCTATTAACTCTTCTTCATCTCTTCCTCTAATTTCCATGTTTCTTCTTCAAACATTGGTTTTCTCCACAATACCTTAACAAGGGAAATTTTCTTACTTCATATAAATTTTTCTCTACGATATAATATCTTCACCGAATTATCTTCATAGGAGAGGTCATTATATAATGGTACCTATTATTTATTTAGTACATGTAATGGGTCATGTATGAACTTATTCAATATTGATACATGAAATACATCACGTACTTGAAATAGGATTGGTGGGAGTTCTAGTCGACATGACATTTCTATAATGTGATCAAGGATATCAAAATGGCCAATGTACCTCAGAATAAGGTTTCCCTTATTTCCAAATATCAAAACTCTCTTCCACGGTTACATGTAGAAGAATGCCATGTTTCCGACATCAAACTCTAGGTCTCGTGTATTAGCATATCTCTTTTGTCGACTCTGAGTTGCTTTAATGTGATACTGGATGGTCTTAAACTTCTCCACCATTTCATTGAACATTTTTAGACATAGAGTTATTTCTCCCCAACAACATCCCAACATTTTGGTGTTCTTCACCTCTTCCCAGATAGGGAATCAAAAAGGGCCATTTGGATTGCTAAGAAGAAACTATTATTGTTCAAGAACTCCACATTTGGAAGATGATAATATCTTTCTCCATTGATGTCCATTAAGAATGATATCAACATGTCCCCGTGTGTTTAGATAGTCCTCTCAGATTAGCCAATATTTTGAGGATGATAAGTCGTACTGATTTTTATCATAGTATCAAGAGCATATTGAAGACACTTCCAAATCATATAACAGAATCTGGTATCTCGATCAGATACAATTGATAGTGGTACTCCATGTAGCCTTACCACATGACTGATATATATCCATTCTCATTGATCTAATGATAAATTCTTTAGATTGGCGATAAAGTGTGATGTCTTTTTAAGACGATCCACAACAACCGATATTGCATTGTTACTTTTTGATGTGTTCAGATGTCTAAGACAATGTCCATGCTGATGTTCTCACATTTCCATACTGTTATTGGTAATGTTTTCATCATCCCCTTAAACTAATTCCTCTCATATATTACTTGCTAATAAAAGAGGCACATTAATGTATACTTATTGATCTCCTTCTTCATGTTATCCCATAAATAATTCTTTTTTATATAACAATACATATTTTGGTTTTCTAGGTGAATATAGAAATTTGAACGATGTCAATCAAACACAAGTTTTTTCTTTAACTATGGACTTGATGAATCACATAGTCCTATCCCAAATCTCACAATACATTCTTCATTAACATTGATCTCTGAGGATTTTCATATTCTAACAGTTTCAACATTATTTTGAGTTACCACATAATCCTTTTGAGCACCCTTTAACCATTCCAAAATAGATTGTGGAAAAATAATTTGTGAAAGGATTGATGATTTTCCATTTTTTATGATTCCCATGTCCATCATCATTCAATATATGAAGATAGGATTCTTTTCAATTCTTATCAATGATGGAATAACTTAGTCCATTGAACATAGAGCGACATCCACCTTATTTTAATTCCAAAGGTGGAAATGTATTGAGCAATCATAGCCTTTTATCTACTCTAACTATCATCATTGGAGCATGTTCAACTCTTTCTTTGTGAATATATAATTGAGGGTTTTTTGGCCCATATAAGTTTCACAAATCTCCCAGAATAGTTAATGATGCCAAATTTTTAAAGAGAATATCACAGAATACAACTCTAGATCTTGTGCTGGATAGTTTTTCTAATGAATATTCATCTTCCTTGATGAATATTCAATGACATTGTAATTTTTCATCAACACATCCTTGGAACTTCTTTAAGGAATCAGTAATAAACACAGAAACTTCTCCACATGTGGGTAGTGTGAGAAATAGCATAGTGATAAGACTCACATTCAAATCCTTGAAGCTATCTTTGAATTCATCACTCCAAACATACTTGACTCCCTTAGAAGTTATCATGGTAAGAGGTTTTAACAATCATGTGAAATTTCCCACAAATCAGCGATAATATCCATATAACCCTAGGAAGCTATGGATATCCATTATCGATGATGGTATCATTCATCCATCAATTACATTTATCTAGGAGGTATCCATAGATATCAAATTGCTTTTGATGATATTTCCAATGAATGAGTCCACCTTCAACCTAAAATCAGACTTGTTTTTCTTTTCATAGAGCTTCTCCTTTCACAAGTTCTCTAGTGAAATTCTTAGATACTCCTCATGATCCTCCTAGGATTTGGAGTATATTAGAATATCGTATATAATGTCTCCCAAATTTTTTTTTGAGGTAACATCAAATAACTATACTCATCATTTTCATGAAGATTGTCGGTGAATAAGTGAGTCAAAAAGGCATTACTATGAATTCATAGTGCATGTACCTATAATGAAAATAGTCTTTGGGATATCCATCTTATTCACCTTTACGTGGTAATATCCCAACTGAAAATCTACCTTGGAGACGTATTGTGCTCTACTCATCTGGTTGAGAAATTCATCAATTTGGGTAAGAGGATGCTTGTTCTTTATCATGATTTTTTTGATCTCACGTTAATCAATGCAATGGCGCATTGACCCATATATCTTCTGGACAAAGAGAAATGGTGCACCCCATGGTGAATCATATGGGTGTATAAACCCTTTATCCAGTTCTTCATAATGTTTTTTCTTTATCTCCTCAAGATCCTCAATAGAAATTATATAGAGAGTCTTGGATATTGTCAACTCCCCAGGTATAAGGTCAATTGAAAATTCAACATCTCCACTAAGATAAATACAAAACAATTCCTCGAAAAGCACTTCAGATAATTCCCTCACAATTTGAATGACTGTGAGGATGATTTATTCCATAGAATCAATCATTTGAGTAAGATACACATGATCATGGGGTATTAATATCCACGATTGAGATGATGGAACTAAAGTAGATTCATCCTCCTCCTTGAACTAGTACAAAATTGGGTGTCATTTTTCTATATAGATATTGATTTACCTCTCATGGAAATTTATGTTGGATCTATATATGGTAATACAATCCATGAAAATAATTTCATCAAATTATACCTAGGGTAGAATGATGAATTTTTTCGGGATGTTTATTCTACATATTATTACTTGGAAGCAATTATATTCTTGGGATGCTATGATTGCCCAATTTTATGTTCTCACTGACTTCTTTACTTCCATGATATGTGGGGGTGTGGGATTGTTCTACTAAACTATCAGGATATAAGAGAATGTGTAGAACTAGAATAAAAAAATTATTTTCTATTCATGAATGATTAATTATCTTACATTTTACCACATAGTTTTTTGGGGATCACATTGGCAATTGAGATGGGAAAAGAATTAACATTCTACCTAGGAAGTTATTGGTTTCCTTTGAAAACCCTTTTATAAGGGAACTGATTTGCAACGTGCCCTGTTAATTTTCATTTGAAACATTTAACAAAATTTTGATGGTTGAACAATGTGTTACCTCATATATAATAGCCATAAGTTTTTCGTGTTGGTATTTAATGGCTTTGTGGCCTTCTCTTCCACACCTAAATCATTTACTTATCCCCATTATGCAATTTTTGGTGTGATTATTTTTACATTGTTGGCATGTCGAGTGATGAATTTTCTATGGAACTGTGGATTTATCCATCGAACCACCAGAATTGATGTCCACCATACACTTCTTATCCCCACTATTCCCCTTTGATTTGTCGATATCCATTTATACTTTTGGGGAAAAACGAACAATTTCATCATAACTCTCAATGTCACAGATCACTAGGGATTTTCTTAGGCTAGGTTTCTGCATACGTGATAAGTAGTCAAACATGCATTCAAGGGTAATGAAAAACCAAGTGGTGTATCTTTCAATCCTTGTGATTATTTCTCCGCATGCACTTATGGATTCATCATATTTTTTGAATGAGGGAAAAAGAAGCCCCTTTACCTCTTATGTCAGAGGGAGCACATGAAATATTTATCCAAAAACATCATCAAGAAATTTCTCCCTTCCAATGCCTCCATCACATTCTCAAGAATCATATTTTTCATCATTGTCCACCACGGATCAGCTTCACCCAATATAATATAAGAATCCAGAAAAATCTTCTATTGTTCAGAAAATTGAGTATGGAGAAGATCTTTGCAATGGACTTGATATATTTTTCGGTGAGGATTAGATGATCCATTAAAAGTAGGAGGACATTGTCTCATGATGATCTCAATTGTTACTTTTTCATTCTTAGGGGTGTCGAATGTTTCCCATGACAAATGTTTCTATTAAATTATTTATTCCACTGAGAGAGTATTGTGACAATGTTTGTGATTCCTACTCTTATTTGATTTGGAATCTCATTATAACATTCATCACATTGATATATGTATCTGTTGTTAGCCAGATTCAAATTACTAGAAATTAGCTAGAATAAAAGGAATGTTAGGGCTAACACATAAAGGTTAATCCAAGGAAAAAATGGATGACATATAATAAACATTAATATACAAAACTTATGAATTTATAGGCTTTAATATATGTTATCCATGATCCACATCCCCAAATATATTCATGGGGCATTTTTTTATTCCCTTAACAATACTTCCTTCTAATATAATGAATTTACCGAAGCATATCCCCCGATATTTTCATTACCAAGGGAGTAGAAAGTGCTATTGTTGAATTCTAGGATACCTTTGGTCAATCCTGAATTTTTTTTCAGAGTTTTCATTCCTAGGTTCATATGTTCTAGAGCCGGCTCTACATGATCATATCTAGAAAAGGGTGTATTTTATTGATAAACCACTTATTCAATACTCAAAAATGATTAGGAATGTTTTTATATTACATAGTCTTATCCGTAAGACTTTCACTACGATTTTTTAATCCTAATATTAAAAATAACTAAACCTATCATCTGATACAACTATAAAAACCCTGATTTTCACTACATACATAAACATGATTTATTACATAAAACTATAACATGATAAAATATAGATAATCGAGAGGTCTAGTGTCTTTAGTTCTTAGGAAAATTACATAACGACTTAAAATGTGAAACATGATATCTTTATTGAAATCATCCAATACAAGAGCACTACATTCCCTTGTACTTAGCATTGCATGGGATATCCTGAGGGAAAGAATAAGAAAAGGGTGAGCTATGAAGCCCTGTAAGGATGTAAAAATGGAATTACATGAATAATAGAGTACATCTTAGGTTATAGGCATGTCAATGGAGCATAAATGAAACATGAACATAAAAGAGAGATATAACATGGTTACCACAAGATGGAAATGTGGAAACAACACTTAACATGGAATTAGCATGATCGAAGGCTTATTGCACCTGTAGAATGAGTAAAACGTCATTTCACATGAATTTAAATGAGTGAAATCTAATTTATCTTGATGAATAATGATACTAATCTTTAAACAATGCAATGGAGCACTATTAGGTCACACCCTTTTAATCATTTCATTTCATGCATAAGTGTTCCACGTAGATCATATAAAATGGATTCATTATACATCATAATTCATTCCAAGATACCTGAATGTGGAATTTGTAAATGAAACCCTTTAATCAATAAGTAAATGTGCATAAAGGTGAAAACCCATTATAGAAAAAATGGGCATTGAATTCAATACATAAATACTTTGGGTTTGAAAATCACGGTGAAATTTTTGCAGCATAACGAAATGACATAAGAATTAATAAAAATGGTTGATGAGAGATAAAGGGATGTATCCTAACTGGTACATGAAATGGATAGTAAGGGGGTCATATAGATAAATTTTTTATCCTATTTAATGTTATTTAAATTCATAATACCAATGAATTGGTTTAATGTAAATGAGAAGAGTGAAATTCCTTACAAAATTTAGTATGGGTAACGGGAGTACATGGAAGGAAATAAGGGTAGAGAAAGGGGTTCCTCATCATTAAAACATAAGGAGGGAATTATAGTTGTGGTTATAAATCATTCCCAAGCATTGTTAATTGACATTAAAATTGTATAGCATCATTTAGATACTTGGACAAAAATGAGAACATAAGAAATCTTTTACTTGGATGTGTGGTCCCAAAGGCTTGGGAGGGGCTTGAGAGGGGATTATTGGGAGAATGGGTAACTGTGGGAGGATTATATTGAGAGGATGGATGATTTTGGTCTTACTTCATAGACTATGAGTGAAGAGGAAGTGGGTGCATGGGATGGTTTATATAAGGAAAGTGAGGGAATTATTTATTATTTAGGTTTTGGACCATATACATTAATCTAATCAAAAACCCAATCCAACCCATGGTTATTTCACAAGGTTTTCTCAAAATTGTAGTGGAAAATAATATTTTATAAGTCCAATTGCCAAAATTTTAAAAATATTATTCTTTCTTATGTGGAGGTGAGTCACACACTTAATGAAATCATTTTAAAAAGATAAAATGATTGTTTTTTTCTTGGAGGGTTCACTAAGTCATTGTAAAATAAATAAAATAAACCTAAATTCAAATTATTTTATTTATAAAACAAATATATTACTAACAACCCACTTATTGTATTTTATTACATTACTATTGAGACATTATGATGTTGTAAAACAAATTATATAATTAAAATGATTTTTATTTTTTACCCAAAAATTTAACTGTCTCAGAAAATTAAGAAAAAAATCACTATTGGATAATTTAGACATCTTGATTGCAAAAATGATATTCATTTTATTTAAATAATTTTCTAAATATTTTAATTTTAACTTTTAATATGAAAACATTAATTTGTTGAAAATTTCAAGCTTTTGACTAAAACAAATTTCAATCCTTATTAAAAATTACAGTGGTATTCCTATAAAATATACAATCATTAATATTTAAAAAAAGTATTTTAGTAATAATTTATTATTAATGTATTATTTAACTCAAAAATACATTAATTCCTCAAATTAGATTTTTTAATTTCCTAAAAATTCTATTTTATCTGTAAGGACTATTTATAAAGTAATAATAATAAAATGAATTTATATTATCAATACTAAAATAATGTACATAATCATAGTATTATGGTATAGTTACATAACATATTATAACATACTCATAATATTTAATGTTAAGGTTTGTGATAGTGACATACTCTTGAGGTGGCTCGGATAACATCTCTCAGGTGGTATTCTCTATCAAAATACACTCCTCCCATAGGCGGTTCCTTTCGATCATAATATGTTGAAGCTCAGCTTGGTCATGGTGAAGAGAGAAGTACAATGACACCACCACCTTTACAATCTCCAAAAAATGGGCATCTTATGGAGAAATTATACTAGATGAGGGCATCACATCCTTTTTTTGAGTAAATTTAACTTGTTAGAGACCTGTATTAATAATAATCATGTGATCACGTTTCAATCACTATATTAAAAATAGTCACAATTTATAATGGTATTGTTAAATCCTAAAAATAAAACCATAGAAGTGAATATTTTATATAACCATTTCACATAGTAAGACATTTAATTTGATCAAAAATGATTTTTCATTAATTAATGTTTGAGTCATTACAAATATGGTAAATCTATTTATCATGGTAAATTATAAAATATTAAAAACGATGGAAAAAAACATTTGGTAATGAGTTAAAGGAATGTTTAAATCATATGTGATATAAAATGGTAGATATCTGATCAACCTATTCACTTTACGAACACATTATATTTCAATATTGAATCCACATTTCATTAAATACACTTACTATTAAAAAAATGCTATGGTGATTTAAAAAAAATTCACTTTTTAATTATTAATGGGGCCACTCACCATAGTTTCAGTACAAAAAATAAAACATGGTTCTATATTAAAATCATAGATATTTTTTATACAATTTATTTATCTATTTCTTTTAAATGATTAATTTCACAACATTTTATTACAACCCCTGCATTTCTTTGGTATCCTACATGGAAATATGATTGTTCTCAACATGAATAATAATTTTTGTAAAAAAAATTAACTTACATCATACCATTATAATTATAATTCTCTCACACATATATCGTTACATCAATATTTTTAAAATACAGAATATCACAATTTTAATGGAATAATAATTAACCTGAATTCCCCTTATATCATAGGGAAAACAGGAATACATGAATGTTTATATACTATTTCATCCACAAATCATCATGTTTCATTTTCAATAACCACCTATATGAATAGTCCAAGGGAAGTGGTTAAATAATAAATAATATGTTAATGATATCATTACTATTATGGAACATAAAATTGGATAACAGGTTAACTATATGATAAATATATAATCACCAATAATTCTTTTGTAAAACAATTATTTTGTGAACATATATAAGCAATATATAAAATAAACATTCACTCATGTTGGCCTGTAAATTTTCAAGCCAAATTCATCCCAATAAGTCATGTTCTACAATATTTTTTGGATGAACCCTTCTAAATGAATAACTTCAATAATATTATAATCTTATAAACTGGCCACATGAATATTTTTATGTATATTACTAAATTCTCATTTGGGTGAAATATCAAAATAGCCTTTTATTAAGGTCATACATTTCCAAATAAAATATATTAATAACCCATGAGGTTTCATTTATTTGTATAGTTTTTTCACCACAACTATTCCACCCATTTATTATGCACGAAGGCCAATATCTCATTACTATAGATTTTAATCCCAAAATCTATGTCCTTTTCTTCAAATATTATTGGTGTTAATTTAATATAGAATGATTTTAATGCTAACATCATTAACCCCTACTTGTCTAGAATGAGAGATTTATCTAACATATTTCATTGAATTTCCAATCCTTATGAGTTCATATTAACATCCTATATCAGTTCCCACCAATGTAACATTCTCGAAAATACTACAGTTCACAACAAAAAATATATCCTCATAAATTCTCTTTGTAAATTAAAATTCAGAAAAATAGTGGGGGTATTAAATAGATAAATAAACACTTAAATGATTCAAATATAACATTTTTATAAAAAATGAGTGGTTATTTTAATATAGAGTGCTCCATTATTCCTTCCAAAACGTATTCTTCATATTAATAATCAAGTAATGCATGTGTGTACTAGTTTTGTGTATTTTTTTGAATACCTGCTCAATTAAGATCTCACTAAAGTCTCTTGAAATTTTATTTCATTTCCCCCTCCTAATAGATTTCAATATTGTTGAAATAAAAAATATTTCCCATTCTATATTCAAAAATAGATTAATGGTACACTCATTTTGTTGGTTCATTCCCTACCACATTTTTTAGTGGTTTTTATTTATCATATTTATAATCACAATTTCCAATGAGATGATATTATTCAACATTATACTACTATAAAATATGTATACCAATGTGAAATATTTATTCATGATTTTTTGTTCTCAATAAAAATTATTTCTATTTCATAAATTTGTTCTTAATAAGATCATTCTATGACAAGTCCTATAGAGCTTGATGGTTAGACATGGTGAACATTTTATTTAATGTTCATATTCTCTAAAATAAGGTATAAATTGGGGGAGTTAATAATAACCTAAATGGATATCATATATTGTATGGCATGACTTACCATAATCATTAAGGTTCTGAATAAAGTGATATAAGAATCCTACCCAACTAATTAATATTGTATATAATAAATTTCTCCAATACATATGAAATACTATGATTTAGTGTTTAGGGTAGCTATAATTTTCCAATCATTTGTTTATAAAAGTAATATATTTCCCTACCAATTATGTTACATTCCCTATTTAAATGATTAAATTTTATCCTTGTATAATTTTTCAATAATTTTTACCTTGATCATATTCATAGCCATGCTTTTAATATAATTTAATGAAAAAAAACATTATACAAGTCCAATGGTACCTCATCTAAATTCCCATTTCTCAGTGAATGATAGTGAATTGATTATATAATCCATTTATTATTTTTTAGAACTATATGCATAGAAATCACTTGGAGGGTGTAGAATATCAGGATCATTGAATCTATATAATTATCCCACCAATTGAAAAAAAAATCTTCTCATTATTGATTCATATGAGATCAATGATAAAATATTTGTAATGTGTTGAGTAATATGGACATCTAAAAAGGATGTGACACCCATATAATCAATGGGGTAATTTTAATTTTTATATGGATCCATCCCTTATTAAAAAGAATTATTTTTGTGGATTTTTTATTAGAGACATGAAGGGAAATCCAGTTATGATTCACACTCTTTCAAACAATTTTTCAAAAAAATGAGTTTTTGCTGTTTCTTATACAAATATTCATTCCATTCATAATGAAGAAAAAAATCATAAAAATAGTAAAGGTGATATAAGTATGGTATCCACACCATCCATTTATTAGACTTATATTTCTAAATGCCTTGTAGTTATTTTTATTTCATCAAAACACATCATTCACTAGAATAATTTTTTTGGGGTAATGGATATACATTATTGAGAGAGAAAATTGATTTTTGAAAAATCCAAACGTTCTTCCAATAATATTGATTCTAAAATATATTGAAAAAAAATTAATGAAAAAGAATGTCTCATGTACCCTCAATCATCCTAAAATTATGAATAACCCTACGGATAAATCCCAATTTTTTCATAACCAATTTTTACCAAATAAATTATAAATATGCTATTTACCTAATTTATTTTCATTTTTTTGAAATTTTACCATTTCATATATCAATAAAATAACTATATGTATTCTTTTACATTTAAGTAATCCAATGTTATAATAAATATTGAATGAAATACGACTTAGATTATGATTATTATTAAGTATTTTTGATATATTTTTACATGAAAGGTAATACAAACTAATACATCATATTTATTGTAGCTTGGGAGTTGATTATATTTTGGTATTGAAAATTATCCTCATTATCATAGATATTTGGATGTTTAAACCATAAAATATGTCTTTAATTTCATTAACGACATATTTATTATTTATATTTCATGGATATGATTATAAATACCCTAGGTAATTAGCAGGTTCCATGGTATATTTTTAGTAATTCCATTCTAAAACATCTTGGATTAACATCTTACCATGGTGTGGGGTCAGGTTATACATTCAACATCATAAAAATATAGTTTTAGATAATTCATAACATATAAAATATTGGTATATAGATTACTATTTTATCAAAAAGAAATCAGACATGAGCAATTAAATGTTTTAAAGAAGTGATTATGTTGAAATTTTTCAATAGTGTTAGGGGTTTCACTATGGATATATCCTCAAAGTAAATATTAATTCTATACACCATTTCCTTTTCACTAAGAATTGAATATAAATTATTTTAATTTCTTTTTTTATTATCATTAGACCCAGGTAATTCATTGTTTATATATCACATCCCTTATTTACATTGATACATCATTCCAAATCATCCAATATTAGAGACCGACTTACAAAAAACTATTAATTAAAACATTTTTGGAGAATTGTATCAAAATTTACACTTTACTATTATAAAAATTTATATTTTGTGACAAGATATTTTTTATAAATACCCATTCACACTGTACATTTAAATTATATCATTTTTTGTGTATCATTTCATATACTACATAAACACACACCCAAAGACAGTATTAATTTAGTTCTTTTGGAAACATGGATAACAAATGTATATCCTGGAGGATGATCTCTAATGTTAACCACAAAGATAATTCCCATTAGAAAAAATTTAAAACCATTCCATATAACAAAGGGAATATAAATATATTAAAATGTTGAGATCAACTACTTAGTTAGAGTAATAAAATAATATATATAAGCATAATAAAAACATAGGGGTTTGAAAATAAGAACATAGAATTTGATGATCCTAAACTAAAAATCAATTGATAATATAAATAAGTGATTCACCAAAAATTGGGTATTTATAATACATGATTAATATTGAAATATCTAAAATAATACCAAAAATAAAAAAATAGTAATAAGACATTGAATTTTTGGAAGAAACATAAGGATTAAAAATTATTTCTATAGTAGTCAAGGAATCACTGTTAAGTCCATATTAGTAGTATGAGTTCAGTCCCTATACCATATTGGTAGTCATGGATCACTCCAATAACCATATTGGTATCCATGGTTGACTCCCATATCATATTGGTAGATATGGTTCACTCCCATAACAATCTAGGTAGACATGGTTCACTCAAATAAAAATGTAGGTAGTAAAGGATCACTACCAATAACATCTAAGCAGAAAAAGTCCTTTATGTATTTCTTATTAGATATAAATCATTAAAAAATTAGTTATATTGGGATATGTGTACCAACCATCTCATAATTAAATCATTCATATGTGTTACACAATAACATAAAATCATTCATAATATCAAAACCCATGGAATAAAATGGATTTAATAAGCATAATATAATCATTATATAAGACATGAAAATAAATTTGTTATATATATATCATTTCAATATAAATTTATATACAATTAATAGAAAAAATAAAAATGGTATCATTGAAACATATCACAAGTTAAAAATAATTAACATAAAATAATTATATATTATAGGCAAAACAATTTTTAGATATCACATAAAAGAAATCCTTGAGAAAAATATCTTTTCTTCTTTAAAAGAAATTCCTTTTCTCATAATGATGTATATTATAAAAAGAAATTATTTTCATTTAAAATAATACTTTAATATTTTAAAGTAATATACATATAATTAACCCATCATGATAGCATAAAATACCATTCATGTTTTATAAGTTATGAAAAACATTCCTCTCAAAATTTTTCCTAGAAAAGTTCCAAAGTACCTTGTTTGGAAAATGTAAAAAATATCCCTTCAAAACAACGTAAAATAAATTTAAAAGAGGGTAAAAAATAATACATAAATACAAACGATAATATAAAAACCATTTGTTGAATAAATTTAGTAAGCATGGAAATTAAAGAAAAATATTCCTCACTGGAGTTATAAAATAAAACAATAAATAAACATTGATTAGATTATTAATTAAATACTCATATCTTAATAACAAGTTGAATAATATTACACATTAAATAAATAAAACTATATTGATATAGAATAACATAATTTTCCATATAAGACTAATAGAATACATTCATGATCAAAATATACTCCACGTAGAAGAAACAAGTAGTGTATAATTATTGTGTCCCGTAGAAATACACTTAAGACATAAATCACTTCTTACATGAGTATCAATAAAATATTGAACCCCATATAATATATTATTAAATAAAATATTCTGATCATTGTAAATATTTGATATTAATTATGTAACCATTCAAATGTCAGTATTTTCACCACATAAAAGAAGCGAGTGGTGAATATGTCATGTGTCTCACGAAAAAAAGGTAGATGACATTTCAATAAATTATGTCTTGATTTACATTACACGCATTAAAAACTCCTTTGTAATAAATATATGTCTATTATACATCAACCATTAATTTTTTTTTCAAATATTTAATAACAATACATGATTTACTTATGACATTAAATTACACTCTCATTATCAATTTAATGTTAATGTTATGTATCTGGTAATAATCACATTGTTATTTCGTTAATGTTTTGACTTACTGTACAAGGAAATTTTATATAAATCCTTATTTTATCATATTCACAATGAATATCATGATATAAATTCCATGTACATATTCATTATATATTTTTTCGTGGTGATTTATAAAAGATAGAGATGGTAAATAAAATACACTATTCATGGAGACAGTTGGTCATACGTACACAAGAACATTGTTATATTTTTATTTAATAATAATTTTTATTTAGTATAAAATATTTATATTCATAGAAATAATCCTTATAACCATTCGTGTGAAGTATAATATAATAATAAATCACATCAAATTGGATAGATATTAAGTCATCCATATGCACGAGTGACATTTTCATTTTCCCAAAACATTAGATGGTAAAAAGGTAGAGTTGATATTGTCAATTAAAAAAGTATTGTTATATCATAAATATAATATAGAAATATTTAACCCATACTAATTATAAGTCATAATATTTGGTGGTGGAAAATGAATTTTATCGCTATATTGAGATGGTAAGTCGTACATTCACATGAACAATAAATTAATTTCTTGTTAAATGGGAATGTGTTTTCATAGTAGAGTTTTGATAATCATAATAACATTTAAGAATATTTAAAATGATAAAAATATTATTTAATGATATATTTCATCAATTTATAAGAGCAATAGAATAGAAGAAAAAAGTGGATGGTCAGTTTGAGCGATTACAACTTCTTTAGAATGACTCGTTTATTTTTCCATTAAAGGGAGGTAGAGTCGATCCATTGGGTAGTAAAAAAACTCCGGAATATTTCTAGGGATGTTTATTTGGGATATAAACATGATATGGATAGGAAATAATTCTCAATGTCATGTGAATATGTGAGGGAATATGTACCCTTTTATAATTGAAGTGAAGGGAACATTTGAAAACTCGTAAAATAAGAAATAAATATAAATTGATTTTTTATTCCAAAAGTATCCAAAGATATTAATGTATAATATAAGATGATATGAATTGAAATAATCTATAATAATGAATATTAGAAAAGTTTTTATTATTTTTCAATCCTTACATTTGAGAATTAATTATTATTTTACCCTTTCAACTCATACTTTGGCCTAATTTAATTTATACTTTATAATTTAATATAATTTATATAACATTAAAAAAACCCATAAATGATTCACATATGAAATATTTTAACTTATCCCAGATATTCATATTAATTTTAGATATTTATATATTTTATATCATTTATTAAAATATAATTAATTTTAAAATAACAATAATGACATTTTTTACAGTATACATTACATGAATTTTTTAAAATATCATAATAACAGGATATATTCAAACCAACTCATTTATCTTATAAATAACATGTCAATGTTAAATATATATTTTTTAAAATTATTTATATATTATTAGAATTCTTTATATATTTTAATTTAATTTATTTGATATTTTAATTAATTAAACAATTATTATATCATCATTGTCTATACGTTTCTTGTATTTATTTATTTCTAAAAAATTAAAATAAATTAGCACGATAAAAAAAATCTCGATTTCAAATTATTTTTTATAATAAAATTGTTTCTTAATTACCATTTATTAGAAATTATATAATTACTTAAAATATGTGTATAACATCTTCAACATTTCGATAAATAAAATAAAATAAATGGCTTACTATCATTCGAGTTACATAAAATAGGTTATAATTTCTTCTAAAAGAATATTTTATTTGAAACACACCAATTAAATAAAAATAGGACATGATTTATGGTAATTTAATATAAAATATAATATTATTTTTACATTTAATTACCTAATTTTCCCATTAATTTGTTAAGTAAAAAATTAATATTGTTACTATTATTCATGTACAAAAAATTAAGAAGATTCTATTATACTATAAATATCATAATGATTTCTACCATGAATATCTGTTTTTGTAAATTTAATTAGAATTAGTGAAAAAAATTGTTTAATGTTAGTCCCAAAGATGTGGAAAAGAAGTTGAATTTTAATTTTAAATTTCTCAATAGGTCGGAACATACTTTTTTCAAATTTCCTTTTGAAAATTATACGAATGAATTTAATTGTATTAAATGATTAATTTTTTTATTATACTTTAAATCCAATCAAATATATAATTTATCCATAATAATTATTTCAACAAAAATTCATTTTTAACTAAAATATATTTTTTCACTATTCAACAAAATATGAATCTTATCAGAAAAATTACAAAAATTCAACCCAAGTAAATTTTGATATCCCTATTTAAATGAATAATTTTATATTTTCATATGAATATTATAAATGATTCAAAAAATATATTTATGATTAGTTCTCCCTTAAAAGGATGTAAAATTACTAGTGTGAAAAATATAGTGTTTTATGTATACAAATGGGTTTATTATTATCTTATGACTATAAAATCAATTAGATTACGATAAAAATGTATTTTTATTTAATATTAAACATTTATATTTTATTTATATCATTTAATAATTTTAAATAATTTTATTTCTTATGAAAAACTACCTTGAAAGAATAAAAATAAAATTATTTATTTTGTAATCAATATGAATATATTTTCATTTCTAATAAATTGGTAACCAGTGAATTTATAATATAAAACGTTAATTTTATTATGTAATATAGTGTTTATTATTAAAAAAATCACCTATAGGTTATATATTATTATATAAAAAATAATACATTATTAATATAATATTTATTCTAAAATTAGGTCGTGTGTGTAACGGAAGTTATAAAAATAACTATGTATTATGTGTAACAAAATCCCAGAATGTTTTCGAATAGACATCAAACTAATATATTTTTTTTCATTTTGTTCAGTATTTATTATTTTGTGGTATAATACAACCCCAAAATAGTATTTTTCATATAACAAAATACATATTCTGTATTGTGTGAAATATAAAATATCAATAATATAAGATTATTTCAATAAAATATTTGACAAAATCTCTAGGAGATACAGTATACCCCCTCCACCTTAAAATTATTTTCTTCCTATAAATTAATATATGTAATCAAATATTAAATAATAGAATGATTTATTCAAAGATACAAACAAGATAAAAATGAATTCTAAAACTCCATTTTAAAAAAGGAAGGTTAGAAACATAATGGTCACCACGAGAGGTCAACGGGTAAACCAATGCCCAGCCCCACGGGAGGGTTAACCCTAAAGTCAATGGGTAACCCACTACCTAGCCCTATTAGAGGGTAAACCTTAAAGGCAATGGAAAAACCACTACCCAGCCTTGCTTGAGGTTATTCCCTATGGGAAACGGGAAACCACTACCCATCCCCACTGGAGGGAAAACCCATTACTAGTATGATAACTCCGTAGTTCCCATGCCATCACTGTGTATCACTAACACTACTACAGTACGTAAGTTTGGAGTGTGTCAAGGGGATCCCCAACCAACCTCCTTTCATGTTTCATCAATTAATGAGATCTCAAATGAGGCTCCACTCACCCAAACATATTTCACTGTTGTAATCCTTGCTTAAAAACAAGCGAGATAGACTACATACACGCTCAAAACAAGGACCTATTGGAAAAGTTTTTCCACACTGCTTTATGCCCATACGACGTCTCATGGGGCCCGTACATTGGTCCTGAAAGAGGGTGGGTGAACTACACCATCACGATTCTCTCGAAACAACACGCTGGATCAACAATTCATACTCCCCTAACAGACTCCTGATGAAAAATTCACAGTACACAGAACACATATCGAAAGATGGCATGTGGGGCCCATGCATCAAGTCTTGCATCAACGCCAGAAACTACTCTGGTCAACTTCATATCGATGCTTGGGTCACAACTCCATTAACAACGCCTAAAATATATTTCATATGCTGAAGATGCAAAACCCCGCGTTAAATGCAAACGAGGCCCTGTGGGTCCCACAATTCGACCCTGAAACACGTCACACATATCGTACCACAACATTCCATGCAGATAACCATTCTCTGTAGGCTATTCATTTTTCCATGAAGGAACATATTAAGCATAAGTCGTAAAAAATGTATCATACGTTCGAAAGATGCCTCGTGGGGCCCATGCCTCGGGAATGAATTTAAGCGGGAAGATTACACCGTTGCAATCCTCTCGGTAATACAATCATAAACGAGTACTCAAACACCCCCAACGGAAGACAGGTGAAACTGTGGTGTTTCACTATAAAACGTGCGAACTAGTCCATGTGGGGACTAAACCTTGTCTCCAACCCAAACTCTTTGTAATGCATCTCAAAAAGTTCACATGATGACTGGGGTCATGATTCCACTAATGATGTTTCAATCGGACATCCCAAATAGGAGTTAGGACTGAACCAAGATTAATTAGTTAAATAATTAATTAATTAATTACTTGCATTAAAAATTTCATGCTACCAGGCAACAAAACCAAACCGCAAGGGTTCTGAACCAACATTGGAAAGACTATCTCAGCTCTAGGGCCACCGCGCCTCTAACAGCACATCAAACGGATATCTGAATCATCAGCCATGTGCGTCGCAACATTAATGTTAATTTAATATTATTAAATTAACGTGATCCAGATCACCTGTATTTGGGCCAGGAACCCAAAATCACTAAAACTCACTTTTAAAGGTTTGTCCCGCTGACACAAACCCATAGACGTAGACAGCATTTCAAACAAACAAGCTGTTTAGATGTTACGACCCCCTAAACGCAAGGGGGCTCAAACCGGGCCGGTTCACCAGGGTCGGCACGGTCCGAACCTCCGGCCCGCACCCCTGCCGAGGGTCCATCCTGAACCGCCTTGCACCACTGGCCGTTGTCCACTCTTGCCGTACCGGACCCCTCGGGTCCGGTTCTCCCCAGCTGAACGACCTTTTGACCTGTCTTCGCCGCATCTCCCAGCAGGACCCACGCTTTGCGGGACCTTGTCGGCGGTGCACCCATGAGGCCAGGGCCTCGGGGTTCCTCTTGACCGTGATAGCCTAAGGCCATGGATAAACATGTCATAGTTCAGCACG
This sequence comes from Viscum album, assembly GCA_963277665.1. NCBI lineage: Eukaryota > Viridiplantae > Streptophyta > Magnoliopsida > Santalales > Viscaceae > Viscum > Viscum album. Next base: position 148,795,889 of record OY728128.1, on the reverse strand, counting down.
TCCACCCCCCGTAGTGCATCGCCCACTCATTGCCGCCCGTGCCGCCTACCACAGCCGCCTCATCCGTTGAATGTCGCGGCCACCCGAGCTTCCTCATCCTTCTCTAAGCCCCGTGCTCAACCCCCTCTATTGAAGCCTCACACTTCGTCACCTCCACTGATGCCCCTCACTTCGCCCCCAGCAGAGCCTGCTCCTCCTAGCCTACCTGGCTCCATCGGCCACACCCCGTCCGAATGGGCTAGACCCGACACCGCTGCACCAGACCAGCCCCTCTGGCTCTGTCTCACCCTGCTCGGCTCCTTCGCCGGTCACCGCCACTCGCTGGATCTGAACCTTCGGTAGGTCCCCCCGACCACCTCGATGGTCAGAAAAATTATCCGACATTGGTTTCAGGATCCTCGGGACTGGACCTTCACAATGCCTCCCCTTTCTAGTCAATCTGACAAGGTTCGCATGCGTCCAAAACTTTGGATGAGGAATTCCCAAGAATGATAATCGAAATGTGGCTCGGGCATTGGGCGTGTTCATTCATCCAACAACCCAAATTCTAAAAACTATAGAATTCAAACCCAAATTTTGATGAAACTTTTTGATAAAACAACTAAGGTATGGACTTCAACCTGAATCCAACCTTGATTTGCCCGTTTTCCACTAGCGACACATCCACGATGCCCTAGCGTCGATCCGCAAAGGTTCCGGTGGGGATCACTACTCGATTCGGTGAAGAACTACGTAGAATGCCAAAGAACTATTAAGAACGCTTGAGCGAGTGAGGGAGGGAGAGAGAGAGAGAGAGAGTAGGGAAATTATGGATTTCCCCTAATTCCATAAACGAATATATAAACTCTCTCTGAAACTCTACCGACGGATGATGTTTCTGAAACCTCCTCTCCTGCCTATTTTATATCGATCCTAGTCAAAATTCCACTTTTCAAACTCAATGTATGTCTCTGATTTCCATTATGAGACTCCGTTTGAATGTTATTTGAATGGAAAGTAAGTGATAAAAATCACAAAGTCATTAATTTAAAGGGATGATTTTTCCTCCTAGTTCACATCTTTCACAGCAGGCCTACGCCCACAACTTTTACACCCTTCCTAGGGTAAACACCATGAATCGGACGCAACTATGCCCCCAAATTTCTGATCCGAGCTACTATTTAGGAGGAAACATATCCCCTCAATGTGAATAGTATAAAAATACTTATTATTTTTATAAAATTAAATCCGGGCACACCGGCCCTTGGAATCACACAACGTCCTCGCGCCTAACTCTGGAATTATATGTAGAAATATTCCAAAGTCTTTCAGGGTAGAAAATGGGTCTCTACATCATTCCCTACTTCAATATTTTCATCCCCGAAACGAAAAACTAGGAAAAAAACTCAGGATAAATACCTCACACTTTTGTCTCCCACTCCCAAGAAAACATGCACAACACCATGCTGGCACAACACGTGAACCAAGAGATGGTTCATACCCATAAGGTCTTCTACACTTGAGGAAATGCGTAGGAATACGCACACAACTCATTAGTTGTGACTTGTGGAAGAAATCATGGGACCACTCCTACTATGGGGAGGGTGGGGAACGATGCTAGGCAACCTCTCAACCTCTTGCACGTTTCCCAAACGGCCAAAAGAAACTCGAAGGACTTCCCTGGAGACCCTCTACTTTAAACGTCGCAACCGAAATCACGATTTGTTCCTAGAACATGGTATTATGATTCCCTCCTTTAGAATACCCATATGGTAAATCACCGAAGGATATCCGGTAAAACAATTTTTTACCGTCAGTACTTCACAACCGAGGATCTCTTCTTAGAGAAACTGCTACAACACTGCCATTTTCCCGAAACATAGTCCTATGGAAATTAAAAAGTGCACTAACACCTCAGGTTCGAGTCTCTCTAGGTGAGGGCGCACCTGAGACACTGTTTTCTAGGAAACACACAATTTGCTCTCCCAGAAGATAGTGTCTCCGCATTATCAATGCAAGGGCTACTACATCCAACAACACATAGTGAAACACGTAATTATTTTTACGGGGTTTCTGTCACCTCGACCTGTACATGATAACTATATCAAGATTAACATTGATAACGTAAGGTACTAACGAATAGGGTAGGTGAGAAAACTCATCCAACTCCCAGAGGCTACATAGGGAATGCCCGAGGCATACCCCATGGGTCTTTTCCCCTCTTGGAAGGTGAGTAATCCTCAAAACAATAACTCTGAAAAATCCCATAGTATAATCTTACATAGAAAAGACCCATTAGAAAAACCAGAACCTTCTCTGAAACTCCACTGCACAACCCTTCCATGAATGAACATGTTATCGGAACCCATCCTCTCCACCTCAATACTATTCACTTTAGGTGGTGCTGACACTCCCTCATGGTTTTGATCACATCACAAAAATGCATCTCAGTGAGGGACGGACCCTTATTTCCCATGCATTCAAAGCCACGTCAGACAACACCAATGCAAGGTTACACCGACGCCATGTTTCCCCCTCGGTAACCCCTCAAATAATGAGTTAGAAAAAATAATACCTCACACAATGTCTAACAATTTCTATTGAGAAAAGTAGAAAATGTCATAAAGAGTACCTCTTATCATCCCTTGTATTGAATGATTGTAGACATCCATAGAACAAAGCCGCCTGAGGCCCCTTCCATCATCTACCTAAGCCTTACATGGGCCACCTAGTTGTGGGGGAGGACCTCAAATCGTCACCCGCCACCCACAGTTCTTCCCGATTTTCCACCAACACCACCTCCCTGGGGACCACCCTATCCTCAACTGGGATTTTTCTGATCATGAAACTGCCTCTTTCATGGGGGTTCACCAACCAAATATCTAGAAGATACTGCACATTTGGTCTGATATTCTGATGCCATGTGACCCCACACATCACAAATATAACACTAGTCCTCCCTGTGCTATCTCAGAGCTCTACGTTGTCCCCAACCATGTGACTGAGTCTTATCAAGGGGAGACTTCTGGCGTCAAGACCCTGCCAATCAACGTCCATCTACTAGAAATTTCCCTGTCACCAGTTCCTACTCCAGCACCCCGATATGGTTGAGGATGCACAAGGGAACTACGCTAGCATGAATCTCTTCTTTAAAGATCTCTCTCTAACTTATGTGTTTGGATTTTTCCATCATGGACCACATCCAATGAGCACTGAGTAAGGTCTTTGAACCTAGTCGCGTACTCAGCCACTACCATCACTCCCCACGAAGCTACAATAGATCTCGAAACCGTAAAATCATACGTAGCGCGCCTAGCCAGCGCTCATAATGGTCCTTTGCTGTTAGTACTACCTGCTACTCCACAGGTGGAGGTTCTCATGTCTGCCCTCCTGGAGAAAAGGGTAATATTATGATGTATCATTAACTGAGGCCCCATTGCTCACGAAGTAATCATCATGAACAGGAGCTAGTATCCTGGCTGGCTATCATTGCAGAGGCATCCTAAATCCAATAAAGGAGTAATACGGCCAAATGACACACACATATATATATATATCAACATTGATGGGGATCAGACACGAGAAGGACATTCAAAGACTCAATCCTATATGAAGCACAACAAAAACACCCTACAAAAACTATCTCAGTGCACCGAGATGACAAGCGGGTTATCAAGGTCCATGTGAATATATATGTTGGTCGTCGCACCACCAATGTACTCTCTATCTTGAGAGCCTCTCTCAAGACACATTGACACTATTGCCCCAAAACGCAACAAATTAATTTTATGGACGTCCGGACAACGTCCCAAGGAACGAAACACATCTGATACCACTTTTTCATTACCTGAACCATACAGGGGCTCGAGCTACAACTACCCCAAGCCTGCCTCCATAGGCCATGGGCTGGAGACTAGCGTCGAAGGCACACCAAAGAAGGGGTGGAATTTTCCTAAGAAACTGTATACACACACGCAACTAACTCAAAGAAAATGTGCAGAGAAAATAAAGAAAGATACAACACTGGTACAAATGAGAAACCAACATACATGCATTGAACTCTAACCAGTACAAGTAATATGTTGAAAAGTACTAATAAGTGACCTGAATTGTAAAAGGGGAAAACACGCGCCCAACCAGTAAGGTGCCACAACCTGACAATAGGTAAAATGAAAGTAAACAGTTGTAGAATCTCACACACAGAAATCCTCCTACGTCCACTGAACGTAGTCGATGATCATTTGTCCTCTACAATCCTCCATAGTCTAGATCGACCTGTCCGCTGTCCGTAAGGGCACACCAAGTAAGGGGAAAGCCCAAGCAGGGGTGGGTAAAAAGATACTCAGTAGGATGAATTGAAAGCATGAGGGAGAAACCAAGGATATACTAAAATGGTGAGAAATAGAAAGAACAAGAATAGTGTAAGAGTACAAAAAGAGAGAGTGCAGGTCAACCCGAAAAGAGAAAGGAAGAAGTCTCATCTGGCCCAGAAGAGCTAGACATAGAAAGCACATGGCATACCCCATGCGTCTTTTCCCCTTCTAGAAGGAGAGTAACTGAACCCATGTAGTGTGAACAAAATTATGGGGTAAATGAATATATATTCCAAATAAGAAAACCAAACAAGTGTGTAAGGGGTTCTCCATCTCCAAGCTCAGCACAGGGAAAGTCGCCAACAATTTGAAGGGTATCCATCACTAATGCCCAATAATCCTGCATGTTATGCATCCTCATCGCTAAGCCGTACCACCAAGGGATCTTCTATGGTGATCACGGAGAAAAGTCACTAACTAGCCTCATAGAAAGGGTTGAGTCTGAAAGAAGACATTGGGTAACCCACTGCCCTGCCCCGTTGGAGGGTAAACCACAAGAGATCGTGCTGTAACCCACTGCCCACCCCCTCTGGAGGGTAAACCACAATAGGTCGTCAGGTAACCCACTGCCCAGCCCCGCAAGAGGGTAAACTACATGAGGTCATCTGGTAACCCAATGCCCATCCTCGTTCGAGGGCAAACCACAAGAGTTCGTCAGCTAACACACTACCCAACCCTAATGGAGGGTAAACCACAAGATGTCGTCTGGTAACCCACTTCCCAACCCCACTGCAGGGTAAACCCTAAAGTAAACTGGTAACCCACTGTCAAGCCATGCTGGAAGGTAAACCCTAAGGAAAACTGGTTACCCACTATCGGCCCAGCTACTGGGTAAACCCTAATGGAATGGGTAACCCACTCCCCAGTCCCGCTAGAGGGAAAACCCCGAACTGGTCCGATAACTCTACACTGCCAGGGCGATCACTACGTATCACTAACACTGCTACCATAAGTAGGTTCGCAGTGCGTCAAAGGGACCTACGACCAACCCCCATTAATGTTTCCACATTTAATCATATCTCGAATGAGGATCTTCTATCCAAAAAATATTTCACTGTTGTAATCTCCGCAGGAAAACACGCGAGATAGACTACATACTCACTAGAAACAAGCTCTCTGTTGAAAAATTATTCAACACCGCTTTATTCCCATATGTGTCTCGTGGGGCCTACACCTCAGTCCCAAAAGTGGTCGGGTGAACTGTACCATTGCAATGCACTCGTAAAGACCTGCTGAATCAACTATTCATATTCTCCTAACAGACGACTGATTAAAAGTCACAGTATGTTGAACACAAATAGAAAGATGTCCCATGTGGTCCATGCCTCAAGCACGACTTCCTCGCCTGAAACCACCCTGGTCAAATTCGTCTCGATGCCAAGGTCACAATGCCGATGGCGGCACGTAAAATAGACTCTGGATGCAGAAGCATCAAATCCCCACATTATATGAAAATGGGGCCCAATGGGTCCCACACATCGACCCCCAAACACATCACACAGATTGTACCATTGCATTTCTTGCAGATAACCATGTCGCGTAGGCTATTCATTTTCCTTGAACGGACCACTGAAGCATAGGTCGTAAAAAAAAGCATACGTCTGAAAGAAACCGCGTTGGGCCCACACCTCGTGCCCGAATTTAGGTGTTTGGATTTCTTCGTTGCAATCCACTTTGAAAAACACTCATAAACGAGTACTCAAACACCCCAAACAGATGACGTGTGAAAAGGAGTTGTTTCACCGCAAAATATGTGAACTAGGTCCTATGGGGCCTGCACCGTGTCTCCAACCTGAATGCTTTGGAAAGCATCTCCAAACGTTTTCTTGAGGACTAGGGTCATGCTACCACTGACGACGAGTCAATCGGACATCATAAACATGAGTTAGGTCCAACACAATAATAAATAAATAAATAATTAATTAATTGACTACTCGCATTATGCATTTTGTGTCGTCGGGCAATGAAACCAAACATGAAGATTCTCGAACAAACATTGGATGGACCGTCTTAGATATGGGGCCATCGCGCCTCTGACAGCACGTCAAACGGACGTCCGGCTCGCGCGACACGTTCAGCACAACATTAATAATAATTTAATATTTTTAAATTAACAAGCATCTGGTCACCCATCTTCGAGCATGAAACCCAAAAACCCCAAAACTCACATTTAATGGTTTGTCTTTCCGACACGAACCCGCATCCACAGACAACACGTCAAAAGGACATGTTGTTTAGAAGTTACGGCCCCCTGAACGCAAGGGGACCCAACCGGGCTGGTTCACCCTGGCTCGCCCAGTCCGAACCACCGGCCCATGGCCCAGCCGCGGGTCTGGCCCGGACCGCCGTATCCCACTACCTGTGGCCCGTTCAAGTCACACCATACCCCTCAGGTCGGGTTCTACAGAGAATATCGTCATTTTGTCTTTTTTTTCACTTCGTCTCCCAGCAGGACCTGGGCTTTGTAGGTCCTTTTCCAGGGCGCACCCCCGAGGTCAGTGCCTCAGGGTTCCTCCCGAGCGCGACAGCCAGAGGCCACAACTCCCCATGCTGCCGTCTGGAGCATCCGCCTCCTGCAGTGCATCGCCGGATCAATTCCACCCTTTCCTCCTACCGCGTCTTCCTCCTCCACCGAACGATGCGGACGCCCGAGCTGCCTCATCCCGCACGAAGCCCCACGCTCAGCCGCCTGCACAGAAGCCCCGTGCTACACTGCCTCAGCTGACACCCCGCGCTCCAGTGCTGGCACATCTGGCTCTTTCCGGCCTTATCGGCTCCTCCAGCTGCACCCAGTCCTTGCTGCCCACACCCGACATCGCCGCACCATACCGGCCCCTCCGAGCTCTGCCTCACCATGGAATGCTCTTGTACCGGTCGCCGCTACTCTCCAGAGCCGAACATTTGGTCGGTCCCCCCGACCACCCCGGTGGTCGGAAATATTATTTGATACTTGTTTCAGGACCCTCAGGACTGGACCATCACAAAATTCCCCTCGGTCGCCAATCCGACAAGGTTTTTGCGAGTCCAAAATTTAGGACGAGGAACTCCATTGTAGAATAATTGAAACAGGGATCAGTCGTTGGTCGTGTTCATTCATCCAAAGTCCCAAATTAGAAATGCTATATAACTCAATGACAAAATTTGATAACATATTTTAAGAAAACAATGAAGGTGCAGAATTTTACCAGAATCCCACCTCCATCCACCCGTTTTACGCTAGCGACTCATCAACGACGCCCCCGCTTCGATCCGCCAAGTTTCTGGTGGGGGTCGCTCCTCGATTCTTTGAAGAATGGCGAAGAATGTCGAAGAACATCAATGATTGCTGGAGGGATAGAGAGAGAGAGGTAGATAGAGAGATAGAAAATGGAAATAATAGATTTCTGCTAATTTCGTAAACAAATTTATAAACTCTCTCTGAAAGTATACCAAATAACGTGGATTTTGAAACCTCTGTGCCCGCCAATTTTATAACGCACCTAGGAGAAAGTCCCCATTTAAAACTCAACAGAAGTCTTAGATTTCCATTCCGAGACTCCGTTTAAATGTTATTTGAATGGAGCGTCAGTGATAAAAATAACTAAGTCATTAATTTAAATCAATGATTTTTCCCCCTAGGTGACAACTCTCACAGCAGGCCCACACCCGCAACGTTTACACCCCGCCTAGGTAAAACATAATGATTTGGACGCAACCAGGCCCTCAGATTTCCGATCTGTGCTACTGTTTAAGAGGAAACACAACCCCACCACTTGCATGTTATAAAAATACTTTATATTTTTATAAAATTAATTCTGGGCACACTGGGCCCATAATCTCACGTCGTCATCAGTCCTATCACTGAAATTATATGTAGAAATACTCGAAAGACTTAGGGGGAAATAACAGGTCTCTACCGAAAATGAGTGGGTTAATTGGGAAAACGAGTGATATCCATATTTTATGTAGGAGGTTTCTTTCCACTTATGATTCAGTCACATGATTAGAAAATCTATGCGTTAACCATGAATTTTACACTACCTCAATGATGAGCCTCGCATGATAGTATTTCATGGCCTCTAAACCACGCACCAACTATTATGAAGCCACTGACTCAGAAATACAAGATCTATTTTTCAAAGTGAATGGTTTTTCCATATTGGATGCAGGGTTTTTTTAATATACAATGGCTTTCCATTTTTCCCTATCCCACTATACACTATTTCCTACATGTGTTGAATAGTTTCCACAACTCATGAACCAAATGTGGACTTATATAAAATCCAAAAAATAGACAAAATCATCCCCAAATTTTCCAAAACATTACCCTTATACCTTATATACATAAAAAACATAAATAAAGTGTTACATAAAAGAAATTGGGTGTGCTACATTCCGTGCAACACTGATTTTTCCATACCTCAAAATTTGAAAACCATCATTTCCCTAAAATTTATCTGGACACTTCTATTTCATTTCCTTCTTATGTTCTGATGTATCATCTTTTATCTGACCATGTTGCATCAAAAACCACAAAAGACCAGTGTTTTTTTCTTGCAATTCATTATACTACCAATCCACATATTGCACTGGCATATGTACTAATGAAGCATCTATCTATAGGTCAACGAGAACCCTTCTAAGATAATTTTCAGGGTTAGGCTAGTACATATTCGACTAAGGAACGTGAAACACATTATGCACCTTACTCAACCATTGTGTAAATTCCAACCGATATGCCAGCACTATAACCCCTTACAATATCCCAAAAGAAATATGTATCCTAGAGATTACTTTCTTTGCTTCCCAAAACATTGATGTCAAGCCTTTAAAAATCATCAACAACACATGATAACTCACTAAGAATGAAAATTACCATAAAATATGATACACATAAGATTTATAATGAATTTGAATAATCTCAATACTTATTCTGATTATCTGAATATTCTCTTTCATTTCATTGACAAGACTCAGACCAACTAGTGAAGTCTTAGTGATTTCAACAAATAAAGGAGTGAATAATTATGACACCCATAAAATTCCTTAAAAATATCAATATATATCGAGGCCTTATAGTTATAATTACATGATAACATCACTAAATGTATGTTATCATATCATGAGACATTGTAAAACATTACACAAGAACAATACATGTCTTCCAAATTTTGTGACATCCTTTTAGATAAAACATCTATATAAGGATGATACCATGTACACATTATCAAAAAATTCACATGGATTTCTATATGGATTTTTAGAAATAATTTGTAATCATCAGATATCTCTAGGATATGGTCAATCATGGTGTTCCATATCTCCTTACCACTTCTTATATACGGATTTTGTAGAGATACTCCACCGTATCAGATTCACGTATATGGATGAAATGGGTGGAATTCGTTAGTTGATCCACTATCAACCATATGGAATCAGGATTCTGAACTGTTATTGGGGGATCTATAAAAAAATTACCTATTAATCAGGACCCATTTCTACATTGTAAATGTTATATAATTTAACATAGATACTGGTCAATAATGATCTACCATGACCTGCTAACATGATAATCATCCTAAAACAAACTCAACCACTTTCATTTTCTTATTGACCCACCAAAACAGTCCTTTCAAGACCTTATACTTCATATGTATTCCTGGATGAACATACCATTTTTAATGGAGGTAATAATGATTATGTTTTTATTAAAAATCCATAGGTAAAACCATCAGATTTTTAAACTAGAAAATAGAACTCCCATCAAATTTTCATCCCATAATGGTATCTACACAATTGAGTTGTCACCCCATCACCACACACTCTAAATAGAATATTTTTTCACTTTTAGAATATTCTCCAGATCAAGAACCAAATAAACAAGAAAGGAAACCCCAACATCACCATGGTCTTCACATTATATGTTTATTTCTACTAGGAACGACCTTAGTTTTTACCCATATGGGGATTATTTTTTCAACTGTGCATATGAATTTATGCTCAATGTATCTAAAACGTAGTGGAACTTTCCTAGTGTATATATAAATTCAAATTATAAAATTATGAGATACTATATTAAATTTCATTACCTAATGTATAAAACTGATGATCCATTAGGATACCCATCACTGTCCCTATATTTTTTTATTGCATAGCCCTCATCCATGAATACAGTGATATGTCACCAACCAACACCACCAAAATATAGTCCAGATATAATTGAAATATACAATTCATCAATTCCATAATGGACTTATAGTGAATTCAGAAGACTAAATGTAAATACTAGAAATAACTAATGTCCATATCTATATTTGAATGTTCTTTTATAAAAATATTTTTTTAAACCTCCAGTTGGTGATATCCAAATTACAATTCAATCATTAAGAGCCACTATGATACTCTAAATTATTCAATCAATTAAACCATGAGAGGAATTGTATATATATCCTTTATCAAAACATGGTTATGATTTCTATAATTCACACACAACCATAGGGTTCCATCCACCATGTTCAGAGCCAGGACTAGGGCTGCCCACAAATACATTCTAGGAATAATTCTACAATTCGGTTCCGATTTTTACTACTTAACATTAATCTCATTTCATTCATTTGGTTCCATTCAATAAGATGGAAATGAAATAGTATTTTTTAATGTAATGAGGTCAATATTAACTCCACATACCTAGTCATTGGAAACACCATGAAATTATCAGGAAACATATCTGGAAACTAATCCAGCATAGTTGGAAACCAAATTTTCTCGATCTCTTCCATAAATGTCTATGAAATTGTCTCCAAATAATAGGATATCATTCCAAACAACTAGTTTAAACAAACAAGGTGAATCCACTCTTACAATCCAATATCCCTGAAAGAGATGTTGGCTGCCATCCTCAATTGTATGCCACACCATTCTGGTATAATAGTCTATGTGAGAATTAAAAATTTTCAACCAATACATAACCAAGATTATATCAATTTCATCCATCTTAGTAATATATAAATCTGATATAATCTCGGCTCCATCAATGGTTAAATGACTTGACCTACGCACAAATGCTAGACAATAACATTGACCATGAGGACTTTGATGTTTTATTAGAGAGGGAATCATCTCATATTTTAAAGATATCATATAAAAATAATGAGAATAAATTAAGGAATGAGATTAATTACAATTAAATGGGTCAATAATAAGGGTTAATTAAAAATAATTTCATTTCAAACAATAGATAGTTGGGATTCATCATATACAATAATCTCCTTACCACTAAAAAATTTCTTCTTCGTTGAATTGTATCATCTATTTTTTTGTTCATATTTATATTATTTATGAGTCTTGGTATTATTGGAATCAACAAGGAAATAAATGTTATTCTTAGTAGAGGTATTATTATACGCTCACATTGTTGAAGTATATGGCAGATTTTAGACATAAGCGGTGTACCTATCAACTGACCTTGTAGAATTGCGACTATAGAGCTCAAGATTCGCCATTTTGTGCAATTTTATGAAACTATCAGTTGTTTCAAACACTCTCGTTCGATGTCATTCCGTGATCCACATTGAAAAAATACAATATTTTTCATGGGTATTAAATGAGGGTAAATTGATCATGTGGTTTGATGGTGATGTTCTTTATTCTAGAAGAATAGGTTTCCCTCTTCCTCTTTCCATTATTGTAAGAGATCTCACCATTTATCTTGATGAAAATATTTCTTCCTCTACATGGGTTTTCAGAAATAAAACATATCTTAAATAGAGTTTCTGGTAGCATTATTGACTAAATGGATTGAAAATCATTCAATATTCTTTTAAAAATTATTAGTTCACATATGGATCGAGTGCAACCACATTCTCCATAGCCTCTTAATACTGCTTCATATGACACCAAATGGGTACCATTTTCTAGAATGACAACAATTTCATAAGTTTAAGTATTTATTAACAGAATGAAAAACAATTTGAAATTCAAAAACAAAATATTATCAAAAAAATCCTTTCCCAAAATAAACTCCTTCCACATTAAACCATTTTAAAAAAAAATCCCATTATGCTTTTGAAAAACATAACATTTTCAAAATATCAAAACCATACACATTAAAAATATTTCATTTGAAAATAATTCCATATTTTTCAAAAATCAACACATTATACCAAATAATAAATCATTACTCAAAATTGTTTATCCATTCCTAGTTGGATTTCATTCTTCTAATGCATGTCATGCTTGTCCCATTAGTTAAACCAAGTACATTGAGATTTCTAATCCTATAAGTGTCTAAAAAACACTTATGTAACCAAATCCTTAGTAACATGATGTTATACATGAAAAGGGTTTCTACCTCTTTAAATTATATTCATTTCATGTTTATAAAATTTTACTAATTTCTATAATTCTAACTCACGGAATAGACTGGAAAAAATTCAACTCCAAGACAGAAAACTAGTACCAATTCAAAGTGCTACTAATAATTAGAACACTAGTTACAAAATATAATAACCAAGATGATACCACATGTAACACCATAACCGTTATCATTTTCATGAATATTTGGTTTTCATTTTCCTCCCATTATGAAACTTCCCTAAGAGGCCAAATGTGAGAAATAAATTTAAACGGTATTCTACATACAGAGAGATATAATTTCCCTTTTAAAATTAAAGAAAAAAACCCAAAAAACATAAATAAATAAAAAACTACAAGTTGTATTAAAAAAATTATATTCAACACAAAAATTTCATTTATATCAATCCAACCAATGAGTACCACATCGAATGAAATACTATCAACAATGTGAAAAGTGAACGAAAAACTACAAGTCATAATGAAAACCACTTAACTCGAAGGATCCACATCCTTTGAGCTCCAAATCCTCAAAAAACCCAATATATCATAAAATATAGTAAAATTTGTTTGATAATTTTTCTTTTTCAATATCCCAATAAATGAACTTTTTAAATTCAACACATTTCAAAATCTGGGGTAAGTGCTAAAAATCGGTAGGTTTTCACCCAATGAAATCCCTCCTCATGCCACTAGGATATAACTAGGTATAATGGTTATAAAAAACAATTTATATAAAAAAATTTCATAAATAGTTTATCTAAAAATATAAACAAGTTACAATAAACAGTTTTCCCATGATAACCACAATTTCCAAGGGTAGTAACCAAATTATTTTTTTAAACTGATTTGAAAAGTACCATTTGTGTTGGGGAAATCCCTCCCCCTTATACCTTACAAAAATGATGTGGGAGACTTATTACCCTTAAGCATTTTGATAATATAAATTCAAAAACATTATCCATCCCTGAATTTTGGGACGTACTTATTACCCTTAATAGTTTTAATGGGATAAATCCTTAACCCTTATCCATAAATTAATGACGGAGGATACTTTTTACCATTATTCATCCTGAATTAATATAATCACACAAAACAAATTTCCAAATACTAATGCAAAACAAATAATTATATCAACATATAATTAATTTCAAAAAAACAGTTCTTTTATTAATAACATTTCAATGAATCTGTTTACCAAAGTTGTTGAAAATATACATTTCAAAATTTAACATTCCCTAAAAATGACCATTTTCCCCAATTCTATAAAACATCACTAAATAGGGATTATAACAAAAAATTCACATCAATATCATAAAAACATTCAATTAAAAATCTATTTGAAACTAGGACCTCATGTTCTAAATATTGGAGTCGAGAGTGATGATATGTACCCCAAGAGTTTTGGCCAAAAAAGTAAATTGGACAAGAATCATCGCAAAATAAAAGTTGAGTCGTCATGAACCAGCCTTAGATATCTTCAGCTATCATAAACTAATCCAAATATAGTCAAATGTTTTTATCCACAACCTTATATCTAAACATAAACAAAGTATATCTATGAGACCAAGTGAGATGGAGAAGTTGATCTAAAAAACCTCATGAGTGACCAATAAATACCAATGGTATTTTTCAAGTTGAGAAATTTTTTTGGCAGATGCGTCGTTTTGTATAATCGTACACATCTCGTGCATTTTCCATTATGCCTATATCTCACTATCCACAATTTCCTTTATGATTTTCAATGTTTCCAAAAACCTTTTAAAACTATTAAAACATCATAAAATCCAAAAAACCTCTAAAAATTTTCTATAAACATTACCCAATTTCACCTTTATTGTTTATATACATAAAAGAATAAATAAAGGGTTACTTACTATGAAATCGGGGGTATTACAATCTCACTAAATTCTTCTCATCCTAATAGAAAAATGTTGAAAATAAAAATTCACTAATATAAACTATAACAAAAAATCCATAATTTCAATTTAAATTAAATAATTTTAATTGAACATTTCATACATTACACAAACACACATCCAAAGAATATATTAATTTAGTTTCTTTAAAAACATTGAATACAAACATATTTCCTATTGGAAGTTCATAAATATTTAGAAAAAATATATTTCACTTAATTAATCATACATAAAACCTTTCCTTATAAATTGGGGAAAATGTACATAAGAAAATCGTGATAGAATATAATCATTAAGGGTAAAGATATAAAATATTAAAGCATAACAAGAATATTTGGGGTTGAAAACATGTGCAAAAAATTTTAATATCGTAAATTTCATATCAAAATATCATATGAATGAGTCATAGAATAAATATTTCAAGTTCATAAAATAGGAATCATATGTAAATAAAGAACATAATATTTGAAATTATAACCCTGGAATAAGATAGGGAGTTTTTGGAAAACACATAATATATAACAATGATTTCCTGAGTAGTCAAGGAATTGCAATCAATGATATTGTAAAAATATGGGTTCAAAATCAATTCCATATTTGTATTCACATTTCACTCCCATAAACATATTCTTTTTCATGGTTCACTCCCATAACCATCCTCATGGTCATTGTTCAATCCTACAACAATCATGGGATTAATTGTCCTCTTCTATTACCATATTGGTAGTCAAGGTTCACTCTAAAGACCATCATATAAGACATGGTAATTTTTCTATATCTCATTAGAGTTAGGTTTACGTCCCACCAACCTCATAATGAAATCATACATACGTGTGCCATAGTAAAAAAATAGTTCATCACATCAGAATTCATGGAGTAAAATTTATTACATAAACATAATTTAATACTAATATAACCCATTAAAAGATATGGGTTTCATAAATATCATTCCATTATAAACATAAACCCTTATTATAATTAATATGAATTGTATAATTTAATAATATCCATATGAAAACATAAATAACATCAAATTATGTTATTTTAGATGAAAAATAATTTAGACATATCCATTGAAAACAATTATTGTGGAATTTGTTTTCCATCATTAAAAAAATTTCTTTTGTCAAAATTATGAAAAAATTTTAAAAAAATATTTAATTTGAAAATAAAAAGGTAAATTTATAATGATATATTAAATGAATTAAGTAATCAGGATGGTGTAATATTTCATTCATGTCGTATAATGTAATAAAAACATTACATTCATGCTTTTATAGAATGGTCAACAAGTATATTGTTTGGAAAATGTCAAGATTATTTTTTTCAAATAATGTAATAAAAGTAAAAAAAAATTCAAAATTAACATCAAAATACATATAATAATAGTAATAATTTTTAAAATAATCTATCATGAGAATGGAAAATAAATATTAGACTATATATACTTAAGACTAAACAATCCCCTAACATTGATATGATAATGAAATTGGTACTTCTCACTTAATAATTAGTAGATTCATATTCACATATAAAGAATAAAAAATATATGAATATTAAAATTCCAAAAACATATTTATAATACTCATAAAATAAATTCATGGGAATTATATATACCATGTAAAATATTTATTTAGTTTATAAGGCTTGTGCCCTACAGAAATAAAAGTGACCAAAAATTAACTTACTACTTGAGTTACATTTGAATTGTGAACCCAATGATAGAATAAAATAATTTATAGATTATAATATATTAACTAAATAAATTAATGACGTAAACTTTCATATATCATTGTGTAAACCTCAAAAAAGAATCAAATGGTTAATATGTCTTGTATCTCAAGGAAATAAAAAGTGAGATGAAATTCTCTTAACTTAAGTCGTTAATTAGTTCACACTCATTACAACCTCACGTATAATAAATATAAGATTATTATATATCATATAAACATCTATATTAATATATTTATAATCATATATGATTTATTTTTTACTTTATTTTACTCTCTTATTAATAATTCCATGTTAATGTTATGTCTCGGGTAATAAGAACATTCATTTGAATTCATATTTCAACTTATTTACCATAGACACCATACACAGATCATGATTTGATTTTATATATAATTAAACTCATGATATTAATGGAATATAAATATTAATTATATATGTATTTTTGATGATTCAAAATATTTGGAGATAGAAAATAAAATACATCATTCATTGAGATGGTAGGTCATACGTAAACAAGAATTTTATTTTCATTTTCTTATCGAGTAAAAATAAATGAAATTATATAATAAATTATTTTTAGCGATTAATTTTAATCTCATATATATAATATTTAATCATAAAATTCATCCTTATTAAAATCAATTTGTAATATTGGAGGAAAATGAACCACATCAAATCGTAGATATGTTGCACCATTAGTACGAATGAGCGGCGTGGTCATATTCTTGATATATTATATGGTAAAAAGATTGAAATTGTATTATAAATCTAGAAAAAATAATTATGCCATAAATATCATATAAAATTATTAATCCCAACCTAATTAGAACTCCAAAAAAATGGATATGGAAAAATAATTGTATCACTACGTGGGGATGGTAAGTCGTATGTATTAATGATCAATACATTCATTCCTTGATCAATGGGAGTGATGCTTTATAGAAGTGGTTTCAAAATCATAATAAAATATTAGAATATTTAGTATTATTAATTATTTATTTTATGATATTTTTATATAATTGATTTAGAAGAGGTATATAAGAGTATAAAAATAGAACGATTAGTTATAGTGATTACCTTTTCTTAGGAAAGACTTATTAAGATATTCTCTAAAAGACTCTAGAGGTGGTTCTATGGGAAGGCCAGAACCCCAAGAATGTTTCTAAAGAAGTTTTAGTGAAAAATGATTAGGGTGTAAATGAGATATGAAATTATTATTTATTTTAATAATTGATGGAAGTGGTTACCTTTTATAATTTAGGTTAGGGGAACTTTAGGAAAAATATAATATATTAAATTAATATGAATTAATTTTCAATTCCAAGAGTCTCCCAAGTGAGTAATATATATGGTAATATGATTATGGGTTTTAATACTATGAAAAAACAAAATTAGACATGTTTATATTATTTAAAATCTTTAGTTTTCTAGTTTTAACCATTGTTTGAGCCTTTTAACTCCTATCATGACATCATATAATTTAAAATTATATGTTTAATATATTTACAATAAAATTACAAAAGTGAAATAAATTATTCTTTATTAAATTTTAGGACTTATTAAAATTATTTTTAAAAATCATATAAATTTTTTAATAATCTATAATTTAATAAAATATTACTTATTTTAAAATATAAATATTGTCAATTTTCACATTGTCCATCAAATGAATTTTAAAAAAAATCATAAAAATATTATATCATTCAACCAAATAATTAAACATATTAGTAACATGTCAATTTTAGACATTCAATTCGTGAATAACATTATTTATGTCAAATTATATTTATTTTAATAGTTTTGTATCATTTATTCGATCTTTTAATTAATTAAACTATTATTTGCACATCATTGTATATGCATTTAATGTATTTATTGATTTCACCAAAATTAAAAATAAATTATCTTGATATATAAAATAAATTATCTTTGAAATTACTATTTATATTCTAATTTATCTGATGTATGTTCCTTTTTAAAAAATTATATAATTATTGAAAATATGATAATGAAATCTTTAAATTTTATATAAATAAAATATAATAAAACTATTAATCTTTTCCAAGTGGCATAAAAAGCATATAATTTGTTTTTCTGAAATATGAATTTTGTTTTAACCCACTCATCCAAATACATTATGAAATGTGTCAAAGTAATTTTATAATATTTATAATAATTTTTTTGACCATTAATTACTTGATTTTCCATAACCATGGGAGATAAAAAATTTCTATGGTTACAATTACTAATATCCAATAATTATGTTTTCAACAACCCATGTTTTGTAAAATATATTTAATATTGAATACATGAATCACTACGTCACTACAAGACACCACATTGTCATAACCTAGACTATAAACATATTTTTTCTAACTCAATTATTGGAATTTCAAAAAAATGACATACACAGTTGCGTTCAGTAAGATATTTAGAGTCTAAAAACTAAAAAAATTTTTTGTATAGTTACATACCATTAGTTATAGTAACATGAACCTTCTGAATAGTAAATCATATTATTATTTTTTTGTCTTATTGTTATAAGATAATGAGAAGATGATTATTTTTTCAAGGTGATATAAACTGAAATATCTATTTAAAATTGTTATTTTTTTATAAAATTATGATATTATTTTATAAAAATAAAATAATAATATTTAGACAATTATTTTCATAAAATAGAGTTCATTTTTTAATTCTACAAAATGAAAAATTGTTAGGGTGAATTTTGGGGAATATTAGAATTTTTTATGAATAGCAAAGTGCGATAATTAAGCATATATATACTTTATTTTCTAAATTCACTATTAATATAATTATGGTTTATGTTAGAACACATGGTTCTAATAGACATTCACATATTACTATTATTAGTCACAAAAAATCAACACTATTGGTTTTCTTTGGAAAAATAATAAAATAACATGTAAAATAATTGTAATACCGTCCTCTCCACTACCATGAAAATAACCCTCACTCCATCTTATATTCACTCCTTTAAGCCGTGATGCTCTTAACTGCTCACCCCAAATACCATTTTATTGTCACTCCCCATTTCCTAAATCTCTTTCTCTTTCGAAATTTCTGAAACCTCTTCTCTTAATGAGATACTCAAGGTGGTTGATTCAAGAGGCAAATTCATATTATATATCTTTCAATTTAATTCCATGTACCATTATATTGATATCCTCTCCACAAATCATAGGACCAAATGACCATTATAAATACAATATAATATACATAATGAAATTATACCATTTTAATGGTAGAACCATAATCATATCCTTAGTCTCAATACGTTATTTTACAAACAAAATCAATGTTTGTGAGCTACCAATTTACCACTTTGGTGGATAACGAAGATTAGTTCTTCATCTTCCCCTTAAATAATGGTCAATAAGAAATTCATACAATTGACCTAGGATATTATTTATTTATTATAACTTATTACAAATTTATGAAACAATATATGTTCAAAATATTCAATCATATTCACATACTTGATCCTAAAAATCAAAATACCCATAAAATAATCTAAGTTATTATCATTAACATTTAATCAAATGATTCATCCTAATTTCATGTAACCAAATGATATAAAAATCAATTAACACCTATTGATGCTCATAAATAATATTTTATCTCAATTCTATATATTTACATCCATTCCACATGAACTTCATTACGTAGAAACAAGTGAACTGATTATGAAAATCTAGAAAATGAACACACTAGAGCGACGAAATTCAATATTATAACATTTCTAAAAGGACATAAATGAATTAAAAAATTTATGATAAAATAATTATATGTATAATAAGTTTTTAATATGTTATTAATGAGTCTATTTTCATATTCCAGGACCACATGGTCAAGAGCAGAACATTCAGACTTAAGGTAAGGGTTTTCTATATGAACATCCATTTTAATTCATGATAATCATATTCTCCACATAACTGAATTATATTATTATTTGTTCATATTTACTCCACCTTTATTATAAAAAAATTTATATATATATGTGTACCAACCATAATCATACTTTCATTAATGATGTTTTTTATGTTTTAAAAGGATCATTTAAAATTCCTTCCGGAAATACAAGCCTGATTCCATGGAATTTCTCAAATCCATACCTATATTCAAGGTCACTCTGTAATCTATTTTCATTAACAATTATCTTTATTAAATATCTGATTTTATTTTTAAAATACAATATTACATCACTTCTAGTTTTATATAATGATTTTATCCAAAGAACTGTTCTTTTCAATGTAAAAAGGCATTTATTTCAAGAATTACTCATAGACATTATAAGAGTATCTTCAATAATTTCCACTCTTTTGAATCATATATATTATTGGAATTAAAATGTTATGATATCATCTTATAAATTTAATTTAATTATTTATGATTATTTTTACTATGGTTGTCCTATCTTAAAATTATTCACAAATTCACTCTGAATTGTTATTTTTTATTCATATTATTCTAAGAAAGTTATTTAAATTTAATATATTTGTTTCAATATTAATGAATATGTTTTTTAAGTTTATCCCCATTTATATGTGGTATTCATAAAACATACTATATGTCTGGTTGGGCCAGATAAATCCCATTGGTGAATCGTTAGGTCTTATGAGACAAACTATGGTCTTGGTGTGAGGCCCTGACAAAATGGATATTTATGGTCATGGACCATGCAATTGATGGTATGGTTATGATGTCATGTATTATGAATTCGCTCATTATCAAAATATTATTAATAGTTCATGTTGTAATTTAAAAAGTATATTACCCTTGATTATATTTTGTTGTGGAATTATTTATTCATCTTTTATTCCTTTCATAATGTGTTTATGTTTATTTTTAAAGGCATGTTTTTTAGTTATTCACTATGCCTAATTTTTCTATTCCTTATATCATAGGATGTATTTCATATCCCTTCGGAGTGTTCGAGATCACCCCATTCTTATATTTCATTTTCACAGGACATAATGAATTTTATTACGATTCACCAACAAGGATAAACTGGTAATTTTAAATGTTTTCAGGAAATATAGATGTTTTATTTCATTTAAAGATGTAATGTTGAACTATTGTATATATCATGTATCCAAAGATACTAAAATCCTTGGTACTTTAGGATGCAATTTTTTATATACAAAGGTAATAATATAAGTCATTGGATCTAGGAAACTAGTTTAGGATCTTTATAGTTGGTATCATTAGATGTTTAGTAGAAAACATGGAAAAATGATTTAGAAAATTTAGATTAAGGGAAAACAATATTATACTCATAGAGTATACACATTCAATAACATCCTGTAAATATCAGTATGGAATATATTATCTCATTATTTTTAGAAAATATATCAATGTATATATACTACAAGTGGAAGTGGTTCTAGAACAGACTTACCATGGCATGAAAACACTCACAAGGTATTTCAGACATGACCCTGGGTATCCTGGTACATGATGATGGACATCACAGTGCACGTAGTTTGACACTCCAGTGGTATTTGATTGGGTTAATTAATATTTTTATTACATTAAATTATGAAGGATTAAAATGATATTTATTCATGAATAATCTTTGTTTATGATTATGATATTAGCTATGGATATAATTTCAATTTATGATAAGTATTTTTCAATGTTGATATTATACATTATGATTCATTATCTAATCTAGTAACACAATTAACTATAAATTGTTCATAGTGAATAAATGGAAACTACATGAACACGTGAATCACATGTAGTGATTTATCACCAATGTCAGATAATGATATTTTCCCTAGAGCTATGACTGGTGTTGAGAATCATATAAATATAATGGGACAACTTACTCCAGATATGAACAATAACATTACCCGTATGGTGCATCAACATCTGAATCATGGAAAAGTTATGTTTTAAAAAATTATGCGACAACATCCTACATATTTCAATGGGACTAAATACCAATTTGTATCTGAGAAGAGGATAAGATCAGTACAGAGGATATTTATCGTAATGGGATGTAACAAATGTGAGGAGGGTGTCATGGAAGTTTATCATCTATGACGATATGTGGATCAATGGGGGTAGTTAATCCAAAATACAATGGAGTATTATGATATATAATTAATATAATGGAGGTATTTTGAGGAAAAATTAAATGAAAAATATTCTCACTGTAAACAACAAGTGGATATGGAAAGCACATCCTGAATGTGATGCAGAAGGTGCTTGAAAATGATGCAATATATGAAGCTAGAATCCCATGGATAGAAATGCATATTGGGGAAAAAATACGTAATCCATGGAGATTGATTGATCAATTATTTTATGTTTTAAAACTATTCCTCTAAAGGGAACTACTATCCCAATGTTTCTCATCATATGAAGATATAGTCTTAAGTGACATCAATATTGAAAATGTAGTTTTTAGGCTATATGAAATTTGAAAAAAAGAGATGAAGAAGGTTTTCAAAATCTTATGAAATGTAAATAAGGAAATGTGTAATAATGGAAGAGTTGTCCTTCCATCGTAATGTAATTTTTGGAAGAAACACCCATGAACATTCCTGAATTGAATGGGTGTTTTTTACAAGTGTGCTTAATAGGGCCACCTGTCTTGGGATTGTACGGTGATGAATGAAGCTAAAAATGTTCAATGATTAAATTGTAGGGATATGGGAAATTATTCATAGGGTTGTCTTAATGATCAAGGAATAATTCCACAATGATGACAAGGGAGAAAGACCTAGCTTATACAGTCACAACTAAAGAGGTTGAAGTTCTGAATGATATGGTGGAAGGTATATTAATAATTTCCATGAACTTAGTAAATTATTTATTTGATGTTGGATTATCACATTCATTCAAATCATCATAGTTTTAAATTAAATTAGATGGTCAAATTTTCATTTAATAAGGGAGTCTTCATCTAAATTCTAAGAGAAATTTCATTGCCACAACGTTGTGTTAGGAAATAACAATTATGTCTTATAAACCTGATTTATATAATAATTTTATTTTCATAACCTTGAATGACATTGATATAATCATCAGTATATATTTTTATTTGAACCATGATCCCTAAATTTATTCCAAGAAGAAAGTGGTTAAAATTTTTTAGAACGATATGGAATCCCTTATCGTTAGGGATGAAACATCGCCATCTTATTCTCATATATATTGACCATGGTTATATTTTTCTAAATCACTCTCCAGAAACATTGTGGTCTCCACAATCTCTTGGTGGGGCCCTGATATTTGATATGGAATTATTTAGATGGAATAATAAGAGAAATAAGAGGTATATCATGTTCAAATGACAACTTTTTAATTAATTTATTCAAATCTCATTATATATTCTCAAGGATTATTAAACATTGTGAGGACTAAGAACATGATTCTATACAAATGGGAGAAGTACATTGGTCTCTTCACATAGATTAATTTAAGTCATTGAAACCATGCCAATAACCACGTTCTCAACAACCCATAAGTCTCACTAATTCTTAGGTATGATGTATGGATTGGGTTAACAATGAAACAAAACCATAGATTCCTAACTAATACTAATAATCAACAATAATAACCCAATAAGGTTTTAAAAAATTTGATAATAAAAAAATTTATATGACCACTCGAACGTGAAAATGATATGTGATAATTAACCCCACTATATTTTTTCCACATATATTCTGACGGATAAAGACTCACCAAAAATGATGAGGCCAATTCACACACATCAATGATTCATGTTCCCATATGTCATGAGAATATAGTATGTACTAAAACAAAATATATTCTAATTGAATATATTATTCATACATAATATTATATTTAGAATAAGAAACATGAACAAAAATTTCACCCACGGATATGGTATTTTAAAAATGGAGATCTTCCCATTTCTATATATGAGAGGGATCAACATTATAATTTTTCAGTGGATGAAAATGAGAAAAAACATATAGAATAGTAATATATGTCATGAAAAAAAATAGTTGTGGATATTTTATGATATTAATAATGTGTTAAAAAGGTTGGATACATCTCAAAATTAATTTCCATTTTGTCATAAGATAACAAGGACCCAAAAATGTAACAAAATATAAAATAACCCATAACCATTAAAAATATTCCATAGGATGGTGTCAATGATCAATAAAAGTTATATCATTCCATTCAACCATCAATAGTCACTAATGAAAGACCTTAATTTTCATATACAATTCTGGAATAGTTCATTGTCCAATATGAGAAATTTCACTACCCTCATGTCAAAAAAAAGAGGTTACATACATAGTTGGCCATACAAAGATTCAATGTGAGATATTTTGATGGGAGACTAGTAACTATAATAAAAAAATCATGTAGTCTCAAATTTTCATCCCAATAAACTCAGAAGACAATAACATGGATGCTGACCATATCCATGAATATATTAACAACTAAATATATAATTCTATATTTCTAAATATGGAATGTTTTCCACAAATTAAAATTATAACCCATCACCTTTTAGAGGCCCTTCGGAACTAAGAGGTAAACTAGGGAACCTGATAAAACTAATTGTATATCCAACCCTATGAAACCAATATATTTTGTAAACCTATTGTTTTTGAAAATCGACTGTAAATGATTTTTCTTCAATTAGAATGTAAGGGGATAACATTGTTACATGAAAAATAACCACCCATATGGAATTATTACCTCATAGATACAATGGAGCCTCAATTCTGAAATTCATTGTTATCTGATCGAAATTATATATATATAGGGAGAGGCCAGTGTAAGATATAAGGATTTGTTTTTTATCATAAATCAGCTTACAGGTACAACAAAAATCCATATAATCATCTAATTTTCATTTTTATCCCCGCAACATAATTCTGTCCTTGGAGAAATACCACACAAAAACAGTCACCCAAATATATAATGCATCGTTGATGCTCCTATTATCATAGTCACACTTCTTATATTGAAAAATGTACATGATAATCATTGATCTTAGAATATAACTAGCCAAAAAACTGTAGAATATTTCGTTATCACATTTTGGTGGATCCCAAAAAATAGTCCCATTATATTCCATTCATCCTATGATTCCATTCCCAATTGAGACGTAAAAAATCGTACTTATAGAGTCTCAAAAAATCCCATTTCCTAGGTCAATATCAGTGTCATTGTTGAATGACAGAAGATACTCTACCCAAAACATTTTTCAATGGTTCAGCTCTTTTTCAGTTAATATATAACTCAAACTCATATTTTCAAATTTAAAAAGTGAACCATCTACTAATTAGGTATATTTCCCCTTTATTACGAACATTCATAACACATATAGGTACCTAATCATGGGTGGGATTTTTTTATCTCATTTGGTTGAAGCTGAATAGATATATACACCACTACAAGATCATCATTTATTAAAACATAACTAGATTATGAATTTAAATCATCACAAAACACCACATAACTATTCCATGAATTTTTTATAATCATAAAAGAAGCTGAGAAAATTTATTGAATCAATTCATCAAATTAAATCAGTTAAATAGAACACCATATAATTTTTTTCCCATTGACATTGATAAAAATCTATAGAGCTGCATGATTTTTCAATTCCATAATAAATATTATATTATATAATTCCAGCACCAAGATTATTATAATTTCCAATATATTTATTACCTCCATACATTAAAATAAATACAAAACATTTCTAGGATGAATGATATGAAATATACCAAAATCACATTTTTTATTTACATAACATCTAAAATTAAGTAATTATATATTTAATATCATAATGGTTGTTATCCATCCTAATTTATAAAAAGAATTTAATTTAACGGGCATGTTACCCTAATTTTAAACAGTACATAAAAATTCCATCCATAAATACAAATATAATGGAAACAAGGTACTCATGGAAAATTTGATTCATTATTTCCATGAAAATGGATTTATCATTAGTAAAAACAAATGAAATAAATGATATTTAATGGGGACATACATTTCTATGATGGTGGTGATCATAATATCCAACCCCTTCTCTTCTTGTTTTTGGTAAATAATTATATTTTAAATAATTCAGAATCTTATTTCCACATTTAATTGGTTAATATAATCATTGGTAAATGGCATATGGTACTTATTCATAATATACATTTGAAAATGATTCCAATAAATGTCAACAAAAAATGAAGTCTAATTAAAAATTAGGTTTAAATGAATAAGGTCATTCAAGAATGATATTCTTGTATAAATGAATATTTTATCCTAGAATAAATCTAAATAAATAACTAGTTCCACAATTTCAATTGGAGACATAATGTATAGTGCAATAGATATATAATGAGTTCCTTACATTATATTAACATAATACTCAACTGCCCTAAACCCACGATTACAATATGAATCAATTAGAAAATATAAACTAAGTTCCATAGCTACCAAAATAAGACCACAACCCATGGTTGTTGACTAATATTCATGATCATAATATGAAATTAACATTCAATTTTATTTTAATATGGTTCCTACTTCACTTATGATTAGTTCCTATTCTCCTTGTAGCATCTGGGAGTTCCCAATGAGGATGTAATGAACACCCTCCAATAATAGTTGGCAGTATCTATATTATAGAATCCCACTAGTCACTCAATATTTTATCACAAAAAGTTAATTTAACATAACTATAAAATAAAACAAATATATCATCTTCTGATATCAAAATATAATATGAGGGAAACCAAAAAACTCTTCTACATCAATTTTCTATGATGATTCATTAGCACATTTTGAAATAGATGGTGTTCTATCAGAAGCTAATATATATAAAATAAATTGGTTGAAAAAAATAGGGGAAATATTAGAAAATAGATAATGCCCCCAATTAAAAATAAATAATTGTAGAACCTCTCAAAATTGTAGGGTCAACAAAAATATCCACTACTGACTCTACCACTATATAGTATTAATTCATTTCACAAGCACGTTTTATGTATAACATGATAGAGTATAAAAGAATTAGGAATAAATTATCTTGTTCCATATCATGGATAATAATAATCATTAATTAATCAAAATATATATGTGATAAATTTATTTAAAAAAATTTAATATATTTTAATGGAATTGGGAAATATAAAACATGTGTGTCTTATCTTACAATAGTATTAGTAAGTCAATGTTCTACTACAGGCTATTAGTAATGGTTTTGAATATATAAGATTCTTAGAAAAACCACTTCCACTATTGTTACCCTAATTACAATTCAAATTATTTTGATATAATCCACTTATTCTACCACTATGTGGATGTGTAATCCCAACTCACCTCAGCCCTCAAACTAGGTCAAAATATTATATAATATCTCTATAATACATTTCATGATAATATCTAATAAATGTATATAAACAAGTGGTAAATCATATTGTTTAAATATAATTATAATCTTCAATGACGTCATCATACCACTCAATACAATTATGATAGAGAAAGAAACCATTTCATAAAATCACATTTCATACATCATTGCATTTTGTTAACCATGTGAAAGTGAGTGTAAGACAATGTATTTTTCATTTACAAATTACACAGGGGAAATATACTGTATAAATATGATCTTAATTATTTTCCACCTAAAACACTCATTTTTTAATTGAACCCCAACATCCCACCTAATCAAAATAAATGAATCATTTTTAAAGGCCACATACTTAATATTGATATTATCTATATTTTACATGTTTTCAAGAATCCCTGTGATCATTTCCATCATTCAATCTATTTCCTGAGGATTATTCATTCTATATTGAGATGATGGTTTTTAGTATATAAACACTTTGTATGAATAATTATCTACTCCAATCATATGTTCACATCCTAAGATTGAGATGAGATTGGGAAAAATCATACTCCCTATCATGAACCCCTTGAACTACCTATTTAACAAGATTATGACTATCCTATGGGTTTGCATAGAGATCATCATCAGTATCAACTTCATGAGGATGTCTAGGAATTATTTTGGTGGAATTATAAGGAATCCTTGAATGAAATGATACCATTTTGATACTGATAAATCTCTATTTAAATCATGTTACCATAAGAAATGATGCCATAATAGATATAAAATCAACACTAGAGACATATATCCCAACATAATTATGTGTATTATTTATCATCATAATGATAGATTGGTAGATACTTTATCACAAAAAATAGATAATTTCACAAATATCCTATATCTAATATAAAAAATATACAAATACATGAATATTATGTGTAAATAAATCATTTTCTAACAGGAATTTTTCATCAACCAACACAGGTCCACCTTGTAAATGATACAAAAGTCGGGGTGTGGAAATTCTTGAATGTAATTACCAATCCAAATGGTCTTGAAAAAAATACTATTTTAATTAATAACGATAATTTGAATGAATTTTTCATTTTATAAACCAAATAAAAATTCCATGTATAAAATTAATAAAAAAATTCAATACAATTTCGGACGATAAGAATTAAAGGGAACATGTAAAAAAAGTGTTCCATGATAAATAGTTAAAAATTAGAACAAAAAAATATGAAACAAATATCCATGTGATACATAGGTTTAAGTACCACTCTGTCACAACTGAACTCCCACACCCTACAAATATTGATACCTTATTCCATCATTCGGTGACATTCATTTACCTATGACGAATAAAACAATATATACACATACTCAATAGTATGTTCATGGTGTGTGAAAATAAGACAATTATAATTCTTCAATTTGTTTTAGAATATGTCCATATAAATCAAAAATATATATATTTTTTAGATAAATACAATGAATGAAATATATATTTATTTATATTTCAAAAAAAATAATGATATCTAAACATTTATAAATTTTTAAAATGTATAGATAAAATAATATTTTCAAACATTTTATTAATAATTAATTTCCCAAAACATTTATAAAAAAATATAAAAGGCGAACCGTAGAAATTATTCATGTTCTATATTATGACTAGGATAACTATTATCCCCACACTTAAATTATCAAATTACTAAATGCACAAAAATCCCAAAAACCGAATCCCTGATTATTACCCTCTACGTTACCCTAGGTTCCCAAGTGTCATTACCTACTCATAAATGGTTTAAATTTTAAAAAATGGATCATATGGGGTGATTTTATTTTTATGGTTCAAATTATTTCAATTTAATACAAAAAATAAATAATAAAACTTATTAATTGTTAATAAAACAAATTTTTAAATCAATTTCCATTATCACTAAAAAGGTGAATTTAATTTTACATATAAATTACAAAAAATAAAATTTATGAAATAATATATCATTTTATAATAGAATTTTCAAAACCATATTTAAATGAAAAAGAAAATATTGGTTTAATAAATAAATTATTTTTAATAATCCACTCACATCAATAAAGTAATATTTTACAGAAAATAACTAGTTTTCACAGGGTGTGAGGAAAAAATATCCATAAAACAAATAGTACTGTCCAAAACCAAGATTCTCATATCCTGAATCATAGATTCAACAATATCTAATTTATTGAGAAACGAGAAACCACTAACCATAACATATATCAAATATGATAATAATTACTCAATTACATTTTCTCGATATCATCCATTCTCCGAATTTATCCAATAGATAGCCCATTATATTATGACATAACCCATAGATCCAACCATTAATCGGCTAATCAATGGTTATTTTACAATAAATAGTGTTTATTTATAAAAATGACAACTAATAATTACAAACAAACTATCTCCATGAGATTCCTCAATCGATAACCACATAATTCATGAGAATCACTATATATAAAAGATAAGATCATAAAAATATTCAAGTTTAACATGTAATTTATAGAATAATATATAGAATATAGGATCTATATTGAGATAAAGGGAAAGGGATTTTTTTGAAAAAAATATTTTCTATATTAATTAATTATCATTTTTTATATCCACTGAAAAATTTAAAAATATGGGGCCATCCAATCTCTATTTTCATTCTATTCATTGAATATGAATTATTTAGTCAGTTTGATTAAATTTTTTTAACAAATAATACAAAATACAACTATCATAAAACAACGCATGTATTATTCTTTCCTAGGAATACCACCCAGTTTTCTATAATTGTGAAACAATCATCCCAAATACAATAATACTAAAGAATAACCCAATAATGTTATCAGACAAAATTTGGATAGAAAATTCAATATACCTACTTAATAGTAGTATCTGATTGGATATATAAACATCTAAAAATAGAGGTATATATGATTATATGTTATTTTTTAATAATTAATTGGACTTATATTGATATTTCTAAAAACATTTAGGGTAGAATTTATGAATTTAATTTACTCATAAGAATCTATTATGATTTAAAATTATTTTGTCCTGAGAAAATATTTAGTAGTTTGGTTGGAACTATATAGAGAATACATTAAACTTGGTTTAATAATTTACATGTATATGAATTATACTAAAAACATATTTTGTGATAAAAATCAATAATCAATGTTTGCAAAAATTAATTTTATTATTTTATAAAAAATATTGTTATAGAATGCAAAATTTTCCCCTAAAACTATATATATAAAGAGATAAGTTGAATAACACAGAACTTGAGGTGAACAATAGAATATATTGGTATAGAAAAATATATAAGATGAAACATAAACTATTTGATTTATGAAAAAAATAAATGGTAATACATTGATCATATACTATTCAATAATTAATTTGTTTCACCTCAAAATAGTAAAAAGATATAATTATAAAAATTATTCTATGAATAAAATAGTTTTCTCTAATGAAACCAATATGGTGCATACAGTATAAAAAATCAATGTTCATTATTAAGTGTTATATATTGATGTATTCATAAAATATTTAATTAAGAAAAAAATTATTAGGTGGAAAGTATTTCATAATAGAAAAGTGTATTTAATTGAGATCAAAAAAATTATAATATCTACATAACATTTTATGAAATAAGGAAGACATAAAATTTATATTAGCCCGAAATATTTACCATAAAACATGTTAGATACAAATAAAACTATTTTACAAGATTGATATAAAAATATAAAATTTTCTTAATAACTAAAAATATATAATAATAATGTTTTTTTAATTAAAAAAAAGTTGGAAATGAAATTTATAATGTTATGTGACTATGTTGTATAATAAAATTAATCATGTTTTATTTGACTATGGTACTTAGATTTCAGCCAATGTGAGTATGAACATAAAAATGATTTACCATGTGATAATTCATCAAATCAAATAATATTTATGTTCAAATAATAAATAATAGTTATTAACTTATGATAAAAATTTGTTTTGTAAATTATGTAATTTTTAATATCAGATTTTGTGTTTCCGACTCAAAATCATTGTAGGATAAATAAATTATTTATTTCATTATATATTTATTAATATTTTATTTTGTACTTATAATGAAATACATTATGAAAAAAGTGAATTTATTCATGTATAATGCATGTTTTTTAAATAAATTCTTAATTATATAATCGATAAAACATATTTTGGTGAATTATATTTTCTACCCACAAAATGAAAAATCTTGTAAATCTATTAAACTTATCATTTTTTATATTTTTTACTATATTAATATAATATATATGTATAAATGTATGTAATTTAAAATATATACAATTAAATAATACATATAAAATCATTCATAAGGACGGATAAATTGTTCATATGAAAATTTCATGAATGAAATTTTTTTAATTTAATATAATTAATTATAGTTCATTCTGTAGAATAAATAATTTGGATTATTTTAAAGAGAATAAATTATAAATTAATATATTATCAGTGATGAATTTAATATTTTAAGTGGATTATGGAACAATAATTGATTTATTATTTGTTTGTTAAATATTATAGTGATATTTATTTTTTGAAATTTTTATCAAAAAATTAAGCAGATTAATCAAATGAATTTTAAAACATAATTAATGAAAAATGATGTATAAATATAATAAAAAATAATCTTTATATAGAAAAATAATGTGAATAGTTGACTTTACTAGACATGGAATAAAATAAATAATTTCTATTATTTGATTTTTATAATTTATAAGGATCATTATAGACTAGAATTATTTATAGATATCTGAAATAATTCATAGGTTTGTCTAATAGTTAAACAGAATATCAAACCACTGTCAAAATTGAATGATAAAAAATTATTAAAATAGTTATTAATAGAACTATATCTATATTCAAATTAATTTATGATGTATAATTTATATTATAACCGTGATTAAATTTTAATGAACCTCCTCACAAACATTTAAAATTCCCTTGGGAAAGTCATCACATGACCTCAAGTGAGTCCTCTAAACAATATATATATATACATATATATGCAACTAACATAGTGTATTTAACTATAATCATTTGTGGATAGTTTTCTATAATAAAATTATAAATTTCATGTATATATTTAATAAAAAACTGTTATAGGATATTACAAAAAAATGTATCTCAATTCAATTATATTAAAAAAATATCTTACATAACCATATATATAACATAAAAATTACTAAAAAAATATTTAAAAACATAATATGTAAATTTTTTATATAAAATACCGAGAGACACAAATAAATAAATACTAAATTTCTAACAAGTTTTTATTAACTCACATTTAAATGTATTTAATTAATTTCATATATGTCATTATTATAGGATGTTTTAAACATAAATCATAGAAAATAATCTTAATGATTTTGATATAAATTAATTAAAAAATTACCTAAAAATTGTAATGTGAAATACGGGTAACCCAATATGTATAGTCATACATCGAATCATAATCATTGTATTACTACATAAACATAGAATAATGACTTCCCGACATAACCTATTCCACAATATCCAGATGGAAACACCTTGTACTAAATATATAATTTCAATCATATACAATAAATAATTATATTCGTTCTTTAATTATCTGCTAGAAAATAATATAATATTGATGGGAGTATCCTCATAATCAAAACATTTAGGTTAAATAACTTGTTTATTTTCACTAATATTCATACATGAAGTTAACATAGGACTAGTTATAAATCCATGAGAATATGTTAATACCTAATTCAATATCAGATTATATACAAAACAATGAAATAATGTGAATAATATGTTCTTATAATTTAGGGTGAAAATAAATAATTTATTAATATACATCATCAAATGATGTACATTCACAATCATTTTTAAATGATATGATATAATTTTACAAACAACTATAGTTTAAAATAGGCATTTTTATGACATCATTTTACATCATATTTTGGATACACATTTAAAATACGAATTTATGTCTTTCAAAATTAAGGAAAAATACTTCATTTTTAGATTCATTATACAAAAAACAACATTGTTTGAATTTTTGGGGTTTTACAAAAATTATTGATTTCGGAAATAATATTGATGATAAGATTTTAGAAATTCATTTACCATTACAAAATAATATTCATTTACTAATTACATCAAATATGAATTTATTATTAATTAATTTTTTAAATATCTCATTAGTTTTTGAAATCTATGGGAAACATTTTATGTCCTTAATAATGTTTTATAATAATAGGTGAATGAGTTTTCATATTTTTATTAAATTTTTTTATTAAAATGTTAAATTCATTTTTGATTTTTTTAGTCACAATAAATGATTTATTTATTATTATTCCAATAAAATTTATTGGGAAAATTTCTATGCATTATTCTGCGGTAAATTTATATTCACTATTTAAAAGGATGGTTTTCTAAAAAAAATTATGCTTTTTTATATTTATGTTCTAGATACATTTTACATTCTATAAAAATATAAATTTTTTATATTAATACCATATTTTGAATCAAAATATCATAATGATGTAATTATATTACTTTAATTTTTTTTATAAAAAATATTTACCATTGTAAATATTTGTCACAATAGAATGTGTTTAATGTGTTAATGGTTTGAATAAATTAAAATATATGGCAACAAATTATCTTA
This sequence comes from Viscum album, assembly GCA_963277665.1. Classification (NCBI taxonomy): domain Eukaryota; kingdom Viridiplantae; phylum Streptophyta; class Magnoliopsida; order Santalales; family Viscaceae; genus Viscum; species Viscum album. The sequence goes on along the minus strand of OY728128.1, from coordinate 148,761,457 downwards.
ACACTTTCTACAAATAAATTTAATGACACTACTATTACAATCCATCATCCAATCTTCTAAATTTTTTTCATCCAGTACCATGTGTCTTTATTATGAAATTAATTTTATAATATGAAATATTATTTTAAAAAATCTATTCTCACACACTTAATAATTTGAAATGTTATTAATAATAATAAAATAATTTCTTAATTGTTAAATATAATAATATATAATATATATGTTGTGGAAAATACACATATACAAAAATATAAAAACACATACCCCATTTTAATTTTGTAAGGGTTAAACCGTCACATACTTGAAGCCCCAAAGGCACATGGGTTTTAAAATACAGTGGCCCAAGAGACCAATTGCACAAAACCCATTACAATGTGCATTTCCAAAAGGGTAAATGTCCTAGAAACCCTTGAAAAAAGGCTTATTTGAGGCCCAATGCCTTGTTGATGACCCATAGGTCCAACTGCCACCTGTACCATCTCAACCCTTAGGACCTTTCGTACATCCTGAACCACAGTCGCGCCACTTGCAGTGTTCTAGTTACTAAATATGGACTTGACTTCATCTCCCACATCCTAAACCATCCATCATTAATTCCACCCACATCATCCAACATTGTCTTCACTGCGGAGACAGATGATGACATCCAAAGCCCGATCATATCCATGATCTCCAACATGTGCCTAAATCTGGCAGAACTGCACCACAACTTAACAATTTATATTAATTTATAATTTTTTTATTTGATGGTATAATTATCAAAATAGATTATTCATCATTGATAATATTATTCATCATCATGTTGAAAAATTATTTTCATGAATTTAAAGAAAATGAAAATATAATTTTTGAATTAATTCATGTGCTAAAAAATATTATATTGATAATTTTGAATAATAATTAATTATTTTTGTTAATTTATTCGACCATAAATGTTATATTGATGTTTATCATGTAAAATTAATTGAAGGTTCATCAATTTTTTTTAATGATATTTAATGATAAATGATAATTTTTTATGGAATTAGATTTCATAAAACTATTATTAGAGTAAATGTGGTCATATTAATATTATAAAAATTTGTCCATTGACAATTTCTGAGAAACATATGTAATAACTTGGTTCTTCATTGAGGTATAGATCATGAGTATTCCAAAACATCCTTGTTTTTTTGATTAAAATGACATAATAGTGAATCATTTTTGGATCATAGAGGTTTATGGGGTGTTCGGGGGTGGTATGAATTTTGAACCCCATGTTTTGGGTTAAAAGATGAGGTCACACAGTTAGTGGAATCCATGTGTGTTGTGTAGTATATTTGTGCATTAAGTCTAATAGGGTTAAAAACATTGTTATATAGATCTTCATGGTTTCTGCACGGTTAGTCATATCGTGCGGGGTATGCATGAAAGATCCCATTTCTCTTAGAGGAATTCAGGCATGGTTTCGACGCGGTTTTCTTAATCATGTACAGAAACCGTGTTCCCCAGATAATTTGGGTGAAATTAAAATTTTTCACCTGAATTGTTTTTAACTGAAAAATATAATTATCCCATCTTGAATCACTCAACATCCATTCATGTGAGAAACTTTGGATGCCTAATGTAGTATTTGAGCTACATCCTCCGTTGATTATTTGAACCAACTATTGTTCATCTCTAAATATCCAAAATAGTAATACCTTAATTCCTTTTTAGCTATATCTAATTCTTCTGGATATCGAATGTGATATTTGGATTTTGGAACATTTTCCCTAATATCCCATTATTCATCTGTTCTTCATATTTCACTGGAAATATTTTGAAACAGAAATTGATATTAGAATACCTATCTAGAATGAGTCTGAGGACATTGGTCTCACGATTTTCATAAAATTTTGAGCTTCATATAAATGTTGAAGTGTTCCACATCCATTTTTACGGTGTCTCTTGATTTATATGTCATTCATGTAGTTTTAAATTATTGTTTAAATATTTAATCACGTTTTTGAAAGCATTTTGTAAGTTTCATACAAGGATTTAGAGTCACCAAATGGGTGTGTGTCCCTTTTTACTCATTTATGGTTATTTGTCCTAGGATACCCCTGTGGTATTCCTTGAATCCCATTAATGGTTTGTATAAAAAGAATATTTATTTAAATGGATGACACTTGTTCTTAAATTGTTTTCTTTTTGATATGGGTATGTGATAGGTAAAATGAACCTTGACCCATGTTATAACCATGCATAAAAAACATGTTTGATCTGTTTGTGTCCAAATATAAACTACCCCTTGTGAATTATTTAATATTAAGTCTATGTTATAGTTTATTTTTCAGGTATTTCATTTTGTAAGAGTTATCCCATGCGAGAACTGGCATGACTATACTTTGAGTTTTTCCTTAGTTGAGACACCCTTAGTGGTAAATAAATATTAGCTAGTTTTGGTGTTGACCCTTGCATGTCTATAGAAATTGTTAAATGAACCTGTTATTGTTAAATTGTAAAGAGCATTGGGTGAAACATTGATTCTCTATGAATTCCATGTATGGGATTATATGTCTATTTTAAAATTATCACTATAGTGAACCATAGATATTATGGAATTCCATGGATTAGCTCAATGGGTTAATTAATTAAATCATAATACATAGGCTATGTAAATTTCGGATGAACCAATTATAATTATATGATTCCGTGGAAAGACTTTAGAGGCAGGAATTATTTTTTGGTTAATACTGGATCACCCTATATGATCTTTAAGAATCAGCTCAATGATATAGGTTATTACACCCCTAATGTGGTATCAATTTTTCATCAATGAGGTTCACCATTGATGAGCTCATATGGTATTGGTAAATTTTCACATGTAGTGATAATAGAAATCCATATTTATAATGAAATGGATGGGAGAAATGTTAATTATTTATTTGATTGTTTATGAAATGTCTTCCACGGAATGGAACAAGCATTCATTCATTCTTTTTATATGATTTCATTGATATCCTTAGAGGCTATTATGGTGTATACTACTGTATTGGATTCCACATGGATTTGAATGAATGTCGATAAATATACAATAAATAAAATGGATTTGTTAATTAAACACAAATGAAATGAAAATAGAAACCAATTTTTATAGAACTGTTTACTTTTGAGTAATTCCTAGCTTATGGATTTCACTATTTTACCCTGCCTATTATATATACTCACTGGAATATTGGAATAAACCATTGGTGGTTTCCTATTAGGATTTAGTGTCACTCCCTATTTGGGTCATAACTTGCGCCCAAATAGAATATATGGTTGCAGGTGTTGATTATGGAATACAAACTCCTACAGGTAGATGAAATGCTTGTTAGGAGAAGGAGATCATGGGGCCGTGCCTAGGCTTGTGATTTTATTGGGATACTTGTTTTATTATTTTACCATATGGATACATTTTTTATTTGATATCCTTATGAAATGTTTGAATGTTTTCATATAATAATTTGACAGGAACCATTTTGAATATGATTTGACATGTAGTTACTTTTATTATTAGTATTTTATAGTTTACCTCTATTGTATTGTATTATTTCTTATACTATCTTTACTTTATTTCTATTTTGTTATACTCCTCTAATGAGGTCATAGAATCCACACTATCATTCCCATTTACCTTGTTGTTATTCTCCATCCTAGGGAATTTGGGGAGATGCCCTTCTAGAATTGTGGTCAATAGTGTTTGGAACATTATTAGGTGGAATCCAGATCGAGATGTTGAAAAGTGGAATTAGAGGAGTCTTTTGTGGTTTCTTATTATTTTTCATTGATATAAATTGAAAGTAATAAATTTTTATTTGTTAATAATGTATTCTTGTGAGTCACTACCCAACATATATGAAAAATCCAAATTCCATCATATTGAATTGTGAATCTTGGATTATGAATTTTATTGTTTATTCGATGTCATCGTCGGGTGATGCACCTGTATTTTGTTTTTTTATTGATACTATTGTGGTTCTATTCTGTTGAAAACCAATATGATTAGGGTATTCTATATTATGAATCATATTTTAACTTGTTAAAATCACCATGTAGACATTGTTTCCATGTCTTCTAAGACCATTAATAATTTCATGCTTTTGTGGTAGGTATCATGATAGATAGGGATGGTGTTGTGATATGTGTATTGGTATATGGATTCCATGATTCAGTCCCTGAGGAGTACGGTCCCTATATGATCAGAATTTGGATGATCATTTTTCAACCTAATATTGTACTATGCTACTACGTTTATTACTTGGATGCAAGTATTTGATTTGAGGGTAATATGGGCTCCCATGGATTGGAATTCTGAATACCATTGGTTATCCTTTGATAATGGAATGCGATAAGTTTGAAATTAGTTTTGATTCTTGCTTAGGTTTTGAACTCATTATAAAACATGTAATAAACATGAAAATAAAGTTAATTGATGTTTTTATAAATTCCTTGACAATAACCGACCTGAGTAGTGGGATCATAGTAGTGGTTCTCATAGTTTTTCACCTAAACCTGCCACGTGGGGTTAGAAAATGATGTGTGTTTAGAGGAAAGATTTAGAACCTATACTATTTGTTTTAAAATTAGATATAAGGCCTCATTATATATAGAACTAAGGTGTGTCCTTGATCTTTTATTGTTTTACCTCCACAACTACCTCCAACTATACGCCAAGAGGGTGCTAAAAATCAATCCTTGGAGGTGGTAGGCCATGGGTTACTAGTGGATCATCCAATCATTCTAGTTGTGGCCCCAGCTATAATAACAGACATATGTGATGATTCATAGTTTCCTAATGGAATCATTAGTTTCATGCTAACATTTCTAGGAGCACTTTAGCATACCTCGTCTATGGATGTGATAATGTTAGCGTTCCAGAAATAGCATTCTCCCACATTTTGCGTAGATAGTGAACCATTTCCCGCCGAGTAATGTATAGAGACCATGTTCTCGATCTTTGAGCACTCTAGAGATTCCTCTCTAGGGGAAGGTAAATCTTGTGACTTATATTATATGTAATCACTCAATGAGATGGTGAGACATCACCACTCAGAAAGAGTGTCATCGGGATACAACCTGGGAAGATTTGCAAATATTCTTTTTAGACTACTACAATCATTTGAAGTTGCGGGAAGATAAATAATATGAGATTATGAATATGGAGTATGGAGCCTTATCATAAATGGAATACACTACCTGTTTTACTATGCTACATTACTTGACAACTATTATATTGGGTGACGTTTTATCAAAGGAAACACAGTTTCTGGATGGTCTTAGATATAACATCTGATCTCGGGAAAATTTCGTCAGGTTTAATTATTCATATTGTATATTGAATCAATATATGATTAAATTAGAAAATAAATAATAATCTAGAGTTTTGATTTAGGGTTGTTAGGATCCTTGATCTGGTTCTATCTCGACATGTTGTAAGAAACATTGTCTGGATATTCCTTACAGTGAAATGATCATTCAGAATGTTTATTCTGGTATCTAGGTGAGGTGTTTCCAAGTCGGTAGGCTGGGGATACATGGTCATATTTTCCACAGGACCCATTCAAGTGTCAATATTGGGTAAATATGGTCCATGTTAAATTATATTATAGGTATTTTCCACTGGTGTTTGGTGAAAGAGGGTTTTCACCATCTCCACATTCAAGAGAAGGGTCCACTGCTTCTCAATAGTTAGGGAACAAGAACACATCGGTTCATTCCGGATGGAGTTGTGGTCATGACCAGGGTATCCATACACTCAGATCACAGAGACTGTATGGTGGATCAGCTTCGAGTATCTAGGAATTGTCTCAAGACCACTGTATATTCCAGACATTTGCAGTTCAACATACCCATCAAAAGATGGATTTCAAGCCTTATACTATCATATGCACTATTCTAGTAGCCTCTATTATAGCTTTTATACTTTTTGATATTTGGGATTCACATAGTACTATATCTATTATCATTTGTGAGAGCCTTGGGCTCTATTTTATACATCTATTGACATTATGATTCTATAGAATCCGTTTGGAATTAGAATGACACGTGTGGATCACTGCATAGAGTGCCTCCTAGTGGCTAGTGGGTGTCACTTCTCATGGGATCTATATTTATTATAAATTATATGTTATTATGTAACTCTCAGGAGAGTCTATATAGTTTCATTTCAGGAATTTATTTATTTCTATCACTTCAGGGTGAGTTCATGTTACCAAAGAGTGGATCATTTCAATAAATAGTTCAATTCGATGATTAGGAGAGACGAGAAAGTCCCATGAATCGTAGGGTGGGTGGAATGATAGCCCAAATTTTTATTTTGTATTTGGATGACCAGGGAGTACATCATATGTACATTCATCCATTTTTTGATCATTCTAGGGATGTCTTACTTGAGAAATTTCACGTTAACATTTGTTAAGATATGAAGAGTTTTCTATAAAGCTATTTTTTGGAGTTGCACTAGTATCCATTCCACCTTACATTATAACTATGAAGGAGTTCCAAGAGATCAATATGAATCAAGAGGACCAGAAAGTTTAGGGTTTCAATCCCACCAATACATCTCTATGGGGTTCACAAGTCCATTATGTGAAAAGAGGAGGATGGTAACTGAACCAGTTGACTGTTAATAAACGATATCCTTCCCTACAAATAGTTTATCTCCATAACCAGCTCCATGGATATCATGTTTTCTCAAATTTCTATCTAAGCTCTGGTTACCATCTCGCACATTCTAGATCATCACACACACCTCACACATCCTTTTGGAGAAGATATGGTCTTTATGAGAATATTATTATGTCCTTCAATCTCATGAATGTGTTGGAGATTTTCAGGGAATATGTGAATCGTGTGTTCTATACATATCTTCACTCATATTTCATTATTTTTTTGGTGAAAACATGTTGTATTCTCATAATCGACATGAAATAGCCTAACAGATTGAGGTCACATTGAGTACACTGATTGAGCATCCATTATATGCTATTCTCACTGGGTGCCCCTTCTAGATGGATCACATTCACTTCCTGTGTCACATTATCTCAATGATAGGAGTATCATTTGACCTAGACAAGGTGAGAGAATTATTTTCCAGGGAGCATACCAAGAATTTATTTTAGTTTCATAGTTTCTCAGAGATGTTTTGTAACTTTAGTTGATTCATATTGGACTTCTCATGATTAACAGTTTTGTTAATAGGCCAAAATAAAAAGGGTGTGAAGTATGTTTGTACATATTCATGTGAGATTTCATTTTAGGAGATGAATTGGAGATTAACATCAGCGCTAATACTCATTTTTCTAGAGAATGGTAGGAGTTATACTAGGTACAACGTTTCATCGGGAATCGGGCTATGAGAAGTTCTTGTGTAGGGGGATCAAGTCACTGTATTCATTTCTTGGTAGTTAAGGCCACATGAGAACAATTAACTGAATCATGATTTCATGTTAGCTATGGTTTTTCATGCATTACGATGTTGTAGACATTACATAATGGGTTAGAGTTTTCTAGTTTACACAGATCAAAAAATAATTAAGTATATATTGACACAACATGATTTCAATCTATGAGATTGAAGGTGGATGTAATGCCCTCATACATTTGAAATCATGGTTTCCAACATTCCTGGTAAAAGAAATGCAGTAGCCCATGCATTAAACATTAATATTCTATTGTATATAGTATAGTTGTCATGTAACAAGTGGTAATGTATTATGTTGTTATCTAAGATGCATTTGGATTTCCAAAAAACTCAATGATTAAAATTTCATTCATCCTTATCATTAAATCGACAATACATTATTGAGTGATGATCTGTTGAATATCTGATTCCAATGTATTAGTCCAAAGATACAGTACAGTAGGTGAGGAACCCCTTCCTAGTTGAACAATAGGTGATGACGAGGTTCTGCCTTTACATGGTTGTGTGTGGGTTTCTCCAAACATGCATGATAAGAAAATGTGGTATTTTCTGCATCAATATTTGTTGATCAACCTAGTATCACCACAATGTACTGAGATTAACATCGTTCATATTGGTATCTATGTATGAAAATTGATTTAGTTGGTTTTTTCATGTGGTGTTCCACCTAACAGTCGATAAATAAGGAACACAAGTGACCAACTCGACTTTTCAGCAGCTACCCATTACTATGGAAAAATGGAATGATTTCGGGATGAATTTCATGATGTGTTTACCAAGATCAGCATGAGGTAAAAATTCCATTTTCTTATTTATTAATAGACTCACAAGGGTTCGTTTCTTTCCGATTAAGGAAACCTTCAGTGTTCATAATATTATATGGATGTAGATATTGACAGTTTTATATTTCCACGTGGTCTTGCAATCTATCATTTTATATAGGGATTCCTAGTTTACATCATTATTCTGGAATGGGATACAAAGGGCACTGGTTTCATAGTTTATTCTGAGCCTAGCTTAGCACCGCCATACATATGGCTAGTTGGAGTACACAATTCTGTTGCTCGAGGACATGATACAAACATGTGTGAAATATTTAGGGGGTTCATGGGGAAAGCATAAATACCTCACGGAATTTTCCTATAATAATATATTTAAGGATACTATTCGGATGGAACGGTATTAATATTTATATAGTAGGCCATGCTGATCACCTTTGTGTTGGCTAGAGGCTGGGGAGGAAGATATGTTATTCCTTCATCTTGTCCAAGAGACCACTGATGAAGTTAAGTTGATCTAGAAGCAGATGGATTCAACACAATCTCATCATAAATCATACACTAATTGTAGAAGGGTATCATTGGAGATCGTGGTCGGGGATTGGGTTTTCATACGTGTTTCATCGATGCTAGGACACAAATGTATTAAGAGATAAGGTAACCTTTCACTGAGATATATTATTCCATATGATATTATGGAGATAGTTTGTTTGGTTTTCTATCTGTTGAAGCTTCCACGAAGGTATTGGGATATGTGTGATGTCTTCCATTTTTATTATTTTTTCCATTACAATTCATAACCTTCCCATGGATTTCATACAGATGAGGATGAAATGAAATGCTAGTAGTGGGTACATATAGATTACCGCTCATATTAATGACATAATTTATTTTAATTATTTTCTTTCATTTATATTTATAAAAGTATATATAATTTATAAATATTATTTTCATTTAATTATTAACTCCATTAATGTGTTAAAACAATTAACTAGGTGAAAATATTGGAACATATGAACCATAACAATCAAATATAACTGAAAACCTAACAACAAGAAATTAATTTTAAAAGTGTTTTTAATATATGAGAATAAATTATTATATAATAGAATAAATAAATACATATATAAATATAGTTTTAGTATATGTTTTATAATAAATATAAATAGATTATATTTGACTTCTTGTCACAAAAAAATTAGATTAAATATTTTCTATATTGATTCTTTACTCGTATTATTTTCATTGGGATATATCATTTACTAATCAAATGATGATATGAAATGTTTTTCTATGATATGAAGTATATATATTTTATTTTTAACTTAATTATTATTATTTTCACATAATTATTTGATTTATATTATACAATTAAAAATGATAAGATATATGCATCGTCTTCTAGGAATCAATTACGATTCCCTAAGACATGTTTCATGTTGTGAACTAATTTTTTTATTTGGTATATTTAATACTACTTGAATTTATTTTAAAATTTACTTCATATAAATCATAGTTATTATATAATCCTATTGAATTATTTCATTCAATTGTCCTTGGGTTAAATAATCTCCAATATTGTAAGGGTTTCTCATCTTCATCTTTTATGAGACTTGTTTTGATTAATTCTTCTATATTGCTTTATATAGTGTATATACTACCATTTGACTTATAATGACATGTATCTCTTTATATCTATATTTTGTTAGTCTCCTTATCCATTTTATAATTTTAAATGGGATTCTGAATTTAAATTTCATAGGGGATATTTCTATAGAACCTATGTGTTAATATATTTGGGTCTTTATCTTCTATATACAAGATCATTAAATTGTTTAATATAAATTTGAAACTATATACATAGACTATTCAATATAGTCATTTGTACTATTATTTAATATATTTTAAAAAATTTACAAAATATTTTTTGAAATAATTTCTATATGATTATCTTCTAACAATCATAACTAATATCTGAAAAAGATAATATTTTATATATACAACATGAAAATATTTTACCATCATTACCAACATTATTTGTTATAAATTTTAATTTTCAGGCTTCTATGGTATTGTAAACAAAAAATATTTTTAATTTCAATGATTTTTTAGTTTTAAAATTTAATTTTGAAATAATGACGTCTCATCTTGTATTTATGTTCACATTTTGAATGATTTAATACATCTTGTATCATCAACATCAATAAATTTTTAATGAATCCATTATTACACCTAAATTTATTCTGATGTTTGAAGATAGATTCTTTCCTTGAATAGAAAATTCTTAATTTTTTAAATAATATCATCAAACATATTTATTTTATATGGCATATTTTATGATGTGGAGAAATGACTAATATTTATATGGGATTTACAATACTTGTAAAATCCCATATGTGTTTTATTATTTATATGGTAATAGATTTTTTTATAATGAGGTATCGGTCTAATATGATGAACTAATTCAATAAATAAATATTTTTTCTCCAAAATACTAATTTTAAAATTAACCATGAATGTAAATTATTAATTAGGGATCTTGTACTGCATACTATAAAAATAACATCCTAATATTACAAGATTTCTATTCATTGCAACATATTATTCATAAAAAAAATTTTGAAAGGAAAATAGGTTCATAACTGAAGAAATACCTAAGAACTACAAAATGTGTTACTTATTATAAAATAAATTATATTTCATTAATGTGATATTACATTTTCCCATGTAGTTTCAATTATTATTATTATATTTTTACATACCGGATTATTTATTAGAATTATTAGTCTAAAAATATAAAATTTATCTATATTTATTTTTGATATGGGAATTTTTTTCTCTCTACAATACACTTATGTTATCATTAGAATATTATCATATTATTTTTTTTCTTTTAATTTTCAATTGATAATTCAATTATTTTGTGATATTGATCATTTCTTCTCACTGTTATCTTATTCATTTCGCAATGAAATTAAAGAAATAATATTTTGTCTGTTATTTCTACCTGGGTTGAATGTCTAGTGAATTTTGTTAGAATTTTTGAAGACTTCATATAATATATGAAATTAGGGGAATACTTTAAAAAATCAGTTGATTTTAAAGACTATATTTTTTATACGTAAAGTATAATACCAAAATATCAAAATATATAAAACAAAAAGTTTAATTGTTGTTGAATGAATCAATGTTGGATAATGATTTTTATATTATTTTGTATTGCTTATTTGGTTACATCATCTATTATCATAATTTTAAAGTCATGTATACCCTTTTGTGAATTTAATGGATCTAATAAATATATTTGGGAAAATTGATTAATGGAACTAATAAATATAGTTACAATAAATTTTATGATATTAATGTAATAATGGATAAAGTGCTATTATATTACTATAATATTATAGGAATGATGTAAATGAAAAATGTAATGCCGTGATATTTTAAAAGAGTAATATAATGCTTGATATCACGTGTGAAATGAATCAAAAATATTAGATAAGAATATAAACCCCTAATACTTGAAAATATATATTTCTTAAATATATTCAATATATTTGATACATTTTCATTAAAAAAACACCATGATTGAATGAATCATGATACTCTATTAAAATATTTTCATTAAAACCTAACCAATATAAACTATCCTTTAAGTTGGTGGGTTTTAATAGTTATGTTATAGCAAAAAAATTCCAAAATAATGAGATTTTATTTTATTTCATATGAATCGGGAATCATCTGTCATAATCAATAATAAAAATATGTTTCTTTTAATGTAATTAGTTCAAAAGCTTATGGAGCACACAACACTAAGTCTAAATGAACCATATCATTGTATACCATTGTAAACATGTTGTTAAATTGGGGGGGGGGGTTATTGTACATTCTAAATGATTAATATTATATGATATATTCGTGTAAAACAAATAATTGTTTATCTATTTATTTTACATTAAATAATAACCATTTAGATGATTATTTATTGTTTTCTAAGAAACTAAATTTTTATAAATGTGGGGGTTTTCATTAATTTCACACATAAATTAAATTAATTTTTAATAATTTTAGAAAATAAATATTTCAAAATGAAAATAATATTTTCATTCCTCATAGAAAAATTATCTCATAGTGAATTTTATTTTTTATTTTTTAAAATTCCTCATGTTATGATTAATAGTGAAAAATAATTATTTTTATAAAAAATTACCATTTAGATTATGTAATTTAAAAGGTTAATTTATATTTAAAATTATTAATAATGTAATATTTGATCTTATATAAAACTATTTAACTAATTCATGTAATTGGAATAAATTTCATAATGAATTTTGATATTAAAACCTTTTATATTTAAAATAATTGACTCTTTGAGTACACAATTTATCATTGTGTGTGTGGGTATAATTTGAATTTGGATTTTTTAACATATATGAATTTAATTTGAAAAAGTTGATTAAATATTTTGATTAACAATAATTTATATTATCTAAGGAGATCAAATTATTTTGTTTACAGAAGCATATGGTGAAAATATTTAGATAAATAATTATCGTGGTTATGGAAAAAATATGTCTGATAGATGGTTAAAGATAGAAGATAATAGGTAAAACTTATATAAAATTCTCCAATAATATTATTATATTGAAATATATCTCTATATTGATTCCCATTATATAATATTAAATAATTTTCAATCATTATTCATTTGATTCAATTTATCATTTTGGAATCATTTATGAAATTTCCATATAATTTCCAATAGGGTTCCACTTGTACACTTATTAAATGGAACTAACTCACTGCACTTATAAACAATTATCCAGCCTAAATACTGAGAAAAATATATAAAATCAATCTACAAATAATTTTATAATTTTATTTTCATATGTTATTCCCAAAATACCAACTCTAGTTTCTTTATGAGAAGATAGAAATGAGGTTTCTCTAAAAAATGTCATTTTACAAATATAGGTCTTTCAATTTATTTTTATATTTTAAAACAAAAATTATATCTTTAAAAATTAATTATTATCACACAAAGATCTTTCATAAGCATATATTTTATTATTTTTAGTCATTATATTTATCCATATCCCCCTTCATCAAATAGTAATGGAAATCGACAATCTTTCGTACATAGGACTACCACATTGCAAACTGATGTAATAATTTTTCTATCACCATCATTAAAGTATATATAAAATGAAGGATATGAAAAATGTATATAATGAATATGATTTATTTATTATTCTATAATTATGATATTACATATACATTCATATTTTCCATGCCTCTTAAATTTTGATAACGTCCCCATGCATAAGATGGAAAACCACTTTGTGAAGAGATTCGGTTCATTTTTCACTTGAAAATTTAATTGAAATTATTAAAAATAAATTAATGAAATATATATGACTTATATTATATGATATTTATTCTATTGGAATAATATATCATCCAATTCCTTACCCTTTCTCCATTAAATAAAATGATAACATCTCTATTGAAATGTAAAGCCAACCATTTCCACAAAGTATTATGATCCATTCTCTTTGATTAATTATAAATATTGATTCATAAATATAATATATTGAAAAAATATATTTATAATATTAAAATAATTATTTATATGATGGATAAATAGAATAAAAACATGAACTAAAACATTTCAGTTTAAGAACAAATGAAAAAACAAGAGAATTAAGTACTGAAACAATTAAAATAATGAAATATTATTAAATCATGAGTGATAATATGTTATAAAAATATAATATATTATTTTATAAATATTAATATTGTTATTTTTGGGGTTAATAAAATGGTAGACACAACTATTTTTGAATTTTATTCATGTTATGTTAAAATAGAGCATGAGGTAACGGACTTCATCTCAATTTCCATTAATTTTTTCATATTTAATGTGCACCAAATTTGTTTTATATAATGTTCATGATGAAAATTTTACATAAAGAATCATGATAACATAAATCATTTTGGGAAATTGTGTTTAAATTTAAATTATTTTGTCCAAGTGGATATTAATTAAATGTCAGCAAGTGAAAAATAATTTCATAACCCTATTTATTTTCATTTTCTCATAGTAATTCTTCATATTATTCAATATTCATTGAATATGTGCTAAATTAATTATAATTATATAAGGTTACTTTTTATAAATATCTGGATTTATAGTTGATATATATATTCATGTCAAATATTAATACTCATTTCAAAATTATGATCATTGTAAGGGATTATTTAGAAGTATCATTGTAATTAAGATTATTTATTCTTGAATTTTCATTGAAGGAAATTATTTTATAGTTGTGTAAAAAACCTATTTTTTATTATCTCTTATTAGGTCATGGCCATATAACATTAAAATAATCTTCAATTAAATAAATAATTCACATTGAGTATCATTTCAGGATTATAGTATTAGAGAATTAGGGCATAAATATTATAACTCAAATGATTACAAAGTATATACTTCTACTCAGTTTCAATTTTTTCATAAAATAAAAACTCTTAAAAAGAAACATGTATATTTGCATGATTTAGATATAATTCCTTTCCTTGATCCCATCCCTAGACTTATTCGTCTTTAAGTCATGTGGAAATCATTTCAAAAACTTGTGATGAGGATTAAAATCTCAGTAAGGGATACCCAAATAAAGAAACTGGTAGTTTTTCAAAACAACAAGTAAACAATGAATACTTAATCATAAGTAATACTTTTCACCTTTATAATGTAAGAAATACACTTCACTGAAAAAAAGATCATTGCTTACCCTTTTGTAAGCAAAAGATCACCAAAAACCTATATAAAGAACACATAACATATAATGGTAACTTGTAACATAAACATACTTAAATGGAATAACCATACGACCGACTTCCACACATGTCACTAAATGGAATAACAATACGGTTGACTTCCATACCCAATGAATTAGAGGTTATAAAGTAACCACCCGTCATGGTATTCACGGCACCACCTATCATTTGGTTTATCATGTAACCACCCATCAAATTTCCAAATACCATTATAAAATTATAATACATAAAAAAAATATAAAAGAAATAAAACATTTCCACATTTCAATCACAATAAATATCTTAAATATATTGAAATAACAAATCCATTATCAAAACCATTTTCAATACCAAAATAAATAAAGAGTATATGGTATTTATTTCCTTTTAAAAACATTACATCTTGTTGAGGAATCCAAATATCAAATAATACTCGAGGCGACGAAATGGTAGTTGTCACCATGTACGTTAAAAGAAACATTCATTTTTGTCATTTAGTAAACCGCTTCATAGAAAAAGATACCATTGAATGAAATGAGAATTCAAAGGTGTTTATATAGTGTAAAAGAATGTCTTGTATTAAAAAATATATACCTCAATGAAATTGGACGATGAGAAGGAGATATAGCGGCAAAACCCTCGGAGCAAAGAATCCCTCGGAGTGCGAAGGAACCCCCAAAGTGCGGTGATTTCACAGAGGCATGGAGATGGAGAGATTCAGCATAACTGAATCCTTCTTCGAACATGGCATCGATCGACCCATAATGGGAATTTTTTTCGATTCCATAGGTGGTGAGGATAATACTGTATACTCTCTTCCCAAAAAAAAATTTCTTTTGCAGAAGCCCTTTTTATGCCCTCAGTTTCGTGCTCTGAAAAAACTCATGAATTCAAAAAATTGGGGGATGTGTAAATCGTGGTTGTGGCGAACCCGGAGGCTCTATAGCAGTATCTAGATTTATACAAGTTATAAATTCATTGCAGAACATCATATGAGAAGGGAATGAAGCCATGGTCTTATGTGGATCTTAAAAGAAAAATCTCACATTTATGGAGCCTGTCAAGCTGGCGACTCATTCCAATTAGAATGGGATTTTTTCAGATTATCCTTGAACGAAAGGATGATCTAAACATGGTATGGAGAATCAGGAATCATAATCTCAAACAATGCCCCCTTCGTATTTCAGAATGCGATGAAAACATCAACCCGTTCAATCAGCAGATTTCTATGGCACTTGTGTGGACACGTTTTTATGGTCTTCCATTGGTTTACTGGCACCCAAAAATCATTAGTGACATTGCTTCAGGATTGGGAACACCCTTTAAGTGGATCAGAGGTCCATTAATGTTGACATTGGGTTATATGTGAGTGTTCTGATTAAAATTGATATGGAAGCATCTACTCTAGGACACATATTTTTATCTACAGTGGATCATCATCTGGAAGACAAATATGAATTTGGAAATTTACCCATGTTTTGTGATCATTGTAAAATAGTCAGTCACGTGGTCAATAACTGTCGTATTCTACAAATAATGGTTAAACCTGCCCCCAATCTGGTGGTATGGAGGGAGGAAGCATGAGGAAAAGAGGATAATAAATATGAAAATATAAAGGACCACAAAGGTGATCTAAAGAAATTTCTTTCAGGTGGTCAAGGGGATACCTTTTCTTGGGAAGATATGGCTTAGGAGGAGGAAAAGATTTTTGAGAAACAAGAGGCTGATGGAAAAAAGTATAGTTCTATTCCACTGAATGAGAAGTAGAGCATGTTGGACTTCTCATCTGACTTCTTTTCAGTAGCTCTTTCAATGAATATTTAAAACTTCATCTTTGATTTTATTAGAAATGATATTCAATATGATTTGGGAGGTTTTTGGAACCCTCCAGTGCTTTTTGTGATGGACTCATGCATTATTAAGGGTATGTAGAACCCAGAAGTCCTTGATCAAAGGGGACAGCTAGTTTTAGAGAATGAAGAGAGGGAATGTTTGATAAAAATAGGGATTGATGACTCTGAGAAATGGCTAACCTGCTCTGAAGGTAATGTTTTTATCTCCTTATCCCAGAAGCAAGAGGGAGGAAAGGGTCATCATATCACATGACATTGTGATCAGCATGCCACTAAAGAAAGAAAAACTGGAGTCCCTACATCCTCATCAATATCTGCTAGAATGCTCCAACTTTTGGATTCTAAAGGCAAAGGGGGAATTGCCCCATAATCAACACGTCAACGAGGATCATCTATTGGAACTGTTAGGGCCTTGACAATCCTTACACTTTGGGTTTCATTCGGCTAATTGCAGGTAAGTATAAACTTGAAATCTTAGGCATCTCTGATCCCAAAACAATATCAATCAGGCTTGATAACACCTTTCTCAAAGATGGTTACTCTATTCTTAGTGGCATAAATTCTGGGGTTTCTGCTGATAGGATTTGGTTCTTTGATCATAAATTAGTTGTTTTCCCAACTGTGGTTAGAGAAAATGATCAGATTGTTACGTGCAATTTTTTTGAGTCTGGGAAGAATATTCAATGCTCGATCGTTTATGCTCACAACAACTATATTGATAGGAGAACTTTGTGTTGGAAAATACAAGACCTTGAAAATTATATTTCAGACCCCTGGATCATTGCTGGGGATTTCAACTCTCTATTGAATGCAGAAGATAAAATTGGACTGATGTACAACATTACATCCTCAAATAAATTTAGGGAATGCATTGAGGGAGCCTTCTTAATGGAAATTAACCTTTTGGGAGAAAATTCACATGGTATATGAGGCATTTGATCAACATGAGAGCAAGCAGAATTGGTAGTGATTTTGATAATAATGATTCACTATCATTTTGGAAGTCAATTTCCTGTGTCACACTGGCCAAACACAACTCTGACCATCATCATATTCTGATAAGTCTCATCAATCTTGATAGATCGAGCCCAATCCCTTTTAGATTTAACAGTGCCTGGATTTCTCTCCCGCAGTGCACTCATATTATTCAAGATTCCTGGAACTAGAGGGTTGAGGGTTAATGGCCATTTCTTTGTCTTTCGAAGCTTAAATTGGTTCAAATGAAGCTGAAACAATGGATAAAATCAAAATTCAGTACTTTGGATACTGAAATAGATGGAATGGAGTGTCTTTTACCTGAATTACAGGAAAATACCATGAATGATCACTTTAGGGGTGATATGACGAAAGATGGGGAGATTTCATTGAGAATCAGTAGTCTGATCAAGCTGAGTGATAACATCAAAAAAGACATCTTTAAAGTAAGATGGATATCAGATCGGGATAGGAACAACAAATTTTTTCATACTCTGCAGAGGGTTCGAAGGGCTAGAATACAACTTTCTATCCTCAAGGATGGGGATTATATCATGGAAGAAAGACATGGGCTATCAGACCACATTGTTTCTTTCTAAAAAAAACCCTTTAATAGCCCTCCCAAAAATGAAATGACGACGGAGAACTTAATTCCTAAAATGGTTATGACTAAGGATAATAACCTCATCACTGCAATGTCATTGGACTTTGAAACCAAGGAAGCTATTTTTGGTCTAAGAAAGGAAAGTTCCCTAGGGCCGGATGGTTTTACTAATGAATTATTTCAAACCTACTGAGACATCATTCAAAATAATTTCATTCATCTTGTCAATCACTTCTTCAATGATGGAACCTTGCCCCTGGGATTTAAGCCCCAATTTAAAACTCTTATTTCGATGGTTGAGAATTCTTCTGAAATCAGTCAATTCAGGCTGGTTTCCCTTGTAAATACTATCAATTAGTTGATCTCTAAAATTTTATCAAACATTCTTGCGCGTACCATTGAGAAATTAATATCTTGGAACCAATTTGGCTTTGTGAAAGGCAGGAATATACAGGAATGTTTTCTTAATGCCTCAGAATGTGTTAACTTTCTTTGAAAGAAAGCTAGAGGAGGGAATATTGCTCTCAAATTGGACATTCCCAAAGCCTTTGACACCATGGACCGGGGATTCATTAGCAAAGTGCTTCATAGTTTTGGATTTAGCGGAAAATTCATATATTGGGTCATGGTTATTTTCAACTCATCCCGGATTTCCATTCTTATCAATGGATCCCTAGAAGGCTTTTTTACTTACTATAGGGGAGTGAGGAAAGGGAATCCCCTGTTTTCCATTTTATTTGTTTTAGCTGAGGATTATTTGAGGCGGCTCCTCCTTGACATGGTGAAAAATGGAGAAATGTCAACTATCACAGTAGGACGAGGTATCTCTACTCCCTCCCATCTATATTTTGCTGATGACATTATTATTTTTACTCAGGGGGTCAAAAAAAGTTTCAGTAGCATAAAAAAGGTTTTACAACACTATAGAGGACTCTCAGAGCAGGTCATTAGCTGGAAAAAGTCATGTATCTATTTTAGAAAAGTTTTCTCAGCATTCAAAAAAACACACCTTACATCTTATTTGGGAATAAAGTAGGGAGACCTTTTCACCTATCTTGGTGTACCAATGTTTTAGGGAAAGCCCAGGCAGTCTTTTTTTTCAGACGTCATGTATCATGTTAAGAATTATCTTGCTTCTTGGAAAGTAAAATCTATCTCAATGGCCAGACGAATATTCCTTATAAATCATGTTGTTGTCTCAAAGCTGGTGTACTCATTCAAGGTTTATATTTGGCCTCACTCTATCCTTAGGAAGCTAAATACGATGATGAAAAAAATTTTATGGAGTGGAAATATCATGGAAATAAGAATCATCACATCGTAATGGAATAATTGCTTCCTAACTTATTATTTGGGAGGACTAGGAATCAAAAATATGGAGGGCTTCAACCAGTCTCTCCAATAAAAGTTCATATGGAAACTGGTCAATTACAAATATCCTGCTTTGGAATTCCTTCAGAAAAGTTTTCTATCCAGACTTATTCATTGTAAAATAGTCTATATGGAGTCCTCTATTTGGCCAGGGATCAAGGTTATCTTCAAGAAAATCCTCAATCACTCTAAATGGATGGTGAGTAGAAGCTCTTCCCTCCAGTTTTGGAATAACAATTGGACTGGGGAATCTCTCATCTCACGTGTCAACTTAGATGAAAATGGGCTGGATAATAATATTACTATCAGAGAGAAACTGGTAAATATGGATATAATGTCGGATGACATTGTCAATATTGTGAGAAGGTATGATTTTTTTGAACAGGATTACACGGTGATCTGGAAGCAGTCGGTTAATGGATGTCTTGACTCTAAAGCCTTCTATCATCACATAATCAAGGGAGAAGAACACTGGATTGGTAGACTGAATAAAAAATAGTTGACACCTTCTCGTTTCACTCTTATCTATAGAATTCTCTTTAATAAAACACCTATTGAAACTAACATTCAAAGAGTTGGCATTTCAGTTTGCTCTACATGTATCCTTTGCATGCAACACAGGGAGGATGTTGACCATCTTTTTCTTAGTTGCAATGCAGCCTCCTCTCTCTAGGTATCAGTGAAACAATTTTTTTCAATCTATTTACCATGAAATGGTTATATTAAGGACTATATTAAAGTGCTGTGCAACCTGAATTTTTCTAAGAAGATCAAATTTATCTTCCACGTTGCTTGCACTGAAATTCTTCATTACAATTGTAGCAGTAGAAATTCAAATATTCACTCCAGATCTGGTTTCCAAGCAGGCTGCGGACTGGACTGCATCATTGATGTAGTCCGGGCAGCGAATAAACTTTATAATGAATAATGCATCAATTTGGTTGGTGACTGGAAGATCCTTCGGAAGCTGAAAAATAACGGTAACTATCATAAGCCTTGTCAGACTATGGATGTTTTTTGGGATTTACCTTTTGCATAATGGAATAAATGTGTCATGGATGGAGCTTCCATGGGAAATCCAGTCCCATTAGGATATAGAGTGGTCTTCAGAGATAAGAATGGGAATGTTGTTGAATGCATTAATGGGCCTTGTGGTATGTATACAATGCTTTAATATGAGATTATGGGACTGGTAATTGTGGTGGATACTGCCCGCAAAAAATAAATTTAACAATATATGGTTTGAATTTGACTCCACTACTCTGGTTCAAGTGGTTATAGTGGGGAAAAAATCTAGCATGGAAGTTGCCCGCTAAATGGGTAAACTTCCTTAACATACTATCATTGATGAACTATTTTATAAGTCAGTCCTACAGGGAAGCGAACTATATTTGTGATGGGTTAGCTAACAAGGGTGTTTATGTGGAAGACTACCAACACACAACCAACTTTCCTGAAGAAATAAACTCTCTATTATTAAGAGATAAATGGAAAATTCCATCATTCCGAATAGTGTAATATTTTTTTATATTATGAAAGAGCCTAAGTTCACATATTTCTAAAAAAATGCCTTAATGAAAGGAGATTGAGATGAAGTCCCGTACAAAAATGGTATTCTTAGATTAAAGACAATTCAATTACATAATTATGTGTGAAAAATATAAATACACCCAATATAAGTTGATATTAAGTGAAAACCAATTAGACGTCATCCATTCATATTCATATCACTATATCATCACGGATTATAGGTTTAACCCAAAAAAATTGAAATTGGGTTAAGAAGTACCCTTGTAGAAATTTGACAGCATAATGGCGTCACTTAAATATTCAGAAAATGATTTGATGAGAGATAGAAAGGGTATCTGATCTCTTCCAAATAAAATTTACAGCAATATGGATATATAAGAAACTATCCCAACATAAAAAGAGGTAAATTAAATGTCCTAAAAAATAGAAGCCTTCTAAAAAGATGAGGGTGAATGTTTCCCTTACCGATTTGGGAAACTTTCGAAACATACTCCCCCTGAAAGAAGGATCATACAATGAAGATGTGAATACCTATAAATTAAATTATATTACACCAATAATATATTAATGGGTAGTACATACTCCACAGAAAAGGAAATAGAGGCAAATGTAGCACGAATCTCACTGGAATGAAAAGTGAGATAAAAACCCCTTACCTCTTTGTAATCAGTCGAGTCGTATGACCAAAAGATAATAAAAACCAAATGAATCACATAATACCATGAATATAAATATAATAATGATATTATATATGAAATTTCAATACACAATACACCACATGAAATAAATAATTTGTGAACAATGGAAATGTCAAGGAATTAAAATTGAGATATGAAATCCCTTACCACGTGTCTGATATGACTCGATTATTCATTAATCTCATGAATAAAAAATTAAAGTTTATTTCTACTTTCTTAAAAACCTTTTTAATGTTTATTATTTCTTTTATATCAGTTTTTCATGTTATAAACATTATGTAATCATTTATGTTAATAATGTTTGTTTTGTCGATATTTGGTACTTAGGTCAAAAATGGACTTCTTATAATTTCTATTTCTCGTGTGGTCAAAGGATCATTATATCTATAGTGGTATTCATGATTTTTATATCATATATATCATTTATATCCATCTTATACATGTATTTATAATAGTACATAACATTTATAGGTACGAAATGAAATGCACCGTTAATGGAGACGGAAAGCCGTACATACGCATGAACGCTATTTCCATTTCTATTTCATATTTAATAGAATTAAACCGTATTTACACATAGTATTATTTTAATTACAGTATTTTATCATATATAATATCATTAATAATATCCTTTATACCAACCACATATGGAATGAATGAGTCATATCTCTTTGAGGTGGTCGTAGTCCGCACTTTCTCAAATGAAATTATCATTTTTACACATAATGGAAACCATTATGGTGTGCTATATATAAATAAAATACATAACCATAAAGAAAACATAAACAACATATATATCGCATATTAATACAATTCCCTCATAATGGCCACCATGGGAGGTGTTAAAAAAATATTGAACAATCATCGTTTCGTGAGACAATAATTCTCCACCCACATAAATATTAAGTTCACTAACAATTAGATAGAGGTGTGTGTAAGTGTATTTAGAATCCGTATCATAAAAAAATACTAGTATATTGAGGATACTGGGGTTATTATGGGATAAAATAATAAGATAATAGTGGTGAGTTAAAAAGGAAAATAAATGAAAGTAACACGATAGAAGACATTACCTCTAAATCGGGTAACTCTTTTTGATTTGATCCAAAGCCTTCCTTGAACACATCTGCCCAAAGTGAGGCTTCTACTAATAAGAGAGAGATGTGGAGAGATAATATGAGTAGTTGTTAGAGGAGAAAAGGTATTGAGAGATGTGGGTAATGGGGTAGAGGTGGGGGCCTTCTGTAAGAGGGAGGAGGTTCACTTTTGGAATGTATTGAAATGTTACATTATAATAAAATGATTTTCGGAATTTAAATGACCAAAAATTATATATTTAGAGGATAAGGTGATAAGGGTTCGATATCCACCCATACAATAGGTTTTTGACAAGTGTATGTATTATATTTTACATTATCTTTTCTTTTTTATTTAAACCGTTCCTTAATAAGGTAATCATTGTAACATCATGGTATCATAAATAATTTATATATTTAATGTATAAAAATTATAAAATAAATACCATGATGTAGGAAATATTTTTAGATTTCCAAATACTATTTATTTTCTATGTTATTATTTATGTAAAAAAAATTAAAATTGTTTTACATAGGTGTTACATAGTTTGGTTATATTTTCCTTTCTTTAAAAATAATATGATAAAAGGTCACTATCACACAAAAGTGATTCCATGGGTTCCATACATTGGAAAAGGAATTACATTGTCGGAAATGACACAATCAAAAGGATTTGGACACGTTTTGGGGTCATTTTATAATATTATGATATAATATTACTACCCTTAACTACCCGATTACTAATTAATAATGATAAATAAAGATAATTGTCGTCATTACTATTCAGAATGTCCAAAAACAAAAGAGTCATAATTACATAAATTGGACCCTCTAATTCAAAATATGGAATACATTTTACCAAATTACAAACACATGAATTGCAGGAATTAATTTAAAAATAATTTCAGTTGTCATAACCAAAGATGGGTTTTTTAAGAATTAAAAGTTATCAAACGATTGACTTGTTTTTACATCCAATAGAAAAGTGAAATTAATTCCAATGAAAAAAATTGAATTAAGTGATAAAAAATAATTCAATTACACTTTAAAACCAATAAAAGGAAAATATAAATATATAATTAAATTAGATGAAAAAGTAGTTTTGAAGTAAAATGCAGTATTTTTCACTATTCATTAAAAATGAACATTTGTCAGAAAAATACCAAATATTTATCATAACTAAATTTGATATTTCAAATTAAAAAAATGATATCTATTATAATCCATTAAAAACATATAACATTAATAAATTAATTTTATAATTAATTCTCACTCTCAAAACAAATACCGTGTTTTTATGAAACAATATCTATCAAAATATTTACAATTGTTAATATCCAATTTCTATGTGAATTTAATTCCAATGACCACCATTGGATTAAATTATAATAATATATTTCAACTAAACATTAAAACCAATTAAGAATATAATCTAACAATACAAATTAATTATATTGAATGGTGGTTTGAAATTAAAAATCAACATTATCACTATTCATTAAAAAATGAACTTTATCAGAAAATTAACAAAAAATTACAAAAATTAAATTTTGATGTCCCGAGTATAAAGAAGCATTTTATTTTGTCAAATATAACATATAAAATTTTCAAAAATTGGGTATAAAAATGTTTCACCATCAAAAGGCGGTTAATCGACCTTTTAAAGAATAATAGAGTATTTATGCTTAAAATTGGATTCATTGTCATTTTAAGCCTTTAACATTTATTGGATAAGTGTAAAAATATTTCACAAACATATATAATAATTTTTTAGATAGTTATGTTCATTCCCTCCATTACGATGGCTAGGAGTTAACTACCATTTAAAATAATATTATTATATTATTAGTGTCCAACATAAGATTTCATGGAAAATCATTGTTGTGTACTGGGTACGCCATCGAACATAAAATCTAATTTAAAGTAGTATTAAAATTTTATTCAAATATATTAGTAAATATGAAAATTTTAGATTCTTCATTTACCGGGGATGTTACATCTCCTCTAGTAATTCAGGAAATTTTCACGTAATATTACCTTTTTCCTCTCCCTGGAAATTAAATTAATAGAGAATGTGTTTTTGAGTATATCAAACTAGATTTTATTATTCGGATGAAAAAATGGTTTATTATGAAACCATGTTTTCTATATGTGTTTTCAAATAATTTTTTAAACTATATCAAATGATTAATTATATTAGTTATAAAGAATGTTATTTTCTTACTGAAGCATTTGAAGTGAATCTTCTGGTCATTTTCAAAACAAGACTCATTTGGAATTTTTTAAAATGTTAAATGAATATCTTAATTAACATGCATAAAATGTATGGAATCATCATTCATTAGAAGCTATGAATGTTCTAAAACTACATTTATATGTTTCAAAGGTTTCATTAAATGAAATTTACTTAAAAAATTCGTTTTTATGATATATTATTTTAATGACTCTAAAATTAAAAAAGTTATTTCCCGATTAATTTTTTAAAATATAATTTTATTGTATCTATATTAATTATAGAAAAAACCTTTTAATTTACTTATAATATATAGGGGATATTATGTATTGATTGCATCATTTTTCATTATATGTATTTTTTACTATAATTTTCCTTATGAAATGTTATTATATTCAATTCCATGATACATTTTTTATTGTAATTAACATTCCTATGAATTGTCAACATTCCTAAGATCATTGGAGGATAAATATTCTCTTTATATTTATATATTAGTAATCATGGTTATGTTTTTTAAAGAAAACATATATAATTTTACATTTTTTTCTACATTTAATGTTATTTATCCAAGGAAATATTGATAAATCTATATTCATTATTCAATATGTATATTTTTGGATAATTAAAACTATTTATAAATTATATAATTTATTTGATATATGAGGAGTAGTTTTGAAAATCATTTATTGGTTAGGAAATAATTATATAACACCTTGAAGCATCATTGGTCTCATAAGGAAAACAAGTATGTTTAAATTTAATGGGATTCTCACTAGAGTTTAAAATGTGTTGTGGTAGCCCGTGATAGAAAATGTATCATGTGACTAATAAAATTATTTCAAATTATTAAGTAAATCCATCAATAATAATTTATATACTTTTATCATTGTGATTTTCACAACGTAAATATATATGATTGCATTTAAGTCTTATTTTATTGATTAAATAGGTTTTTTAGTATTTGACATGTCATATTTATTATTCCTTATCATATTATTGATTAAAGTTTTACAATGATATAATTTGTAGACAAATTTCATTTATAATTTTTATATTAAAAGGAATGTATATTCTATTATATAAAATTATATAATGATTATTCCTTATATATTCATCATATTCAGGTGTTGAAAAAATTACATGTGTGTTCAATTATTTACTTTTTCATATTGTTTATTATTTATTTTATCATGAGTGTCACGTTTTTAGATGCAATGTGTGATCAATTTTTTACCATTCCATGTTTATTGTGATTAATGATTCCTAATAATTTTTTCACAAAATATCCTTTACTGATAATTTATAATCATCACTTTTCTCCATTCTGAGTAGTCCATGATATTTTCTGTGATAGATATATAAGGATATGATTAAGGGAATAATGTCATTCTCGAAAAACAATTAGTGTTATTTAAATATTAAAATTTCATATGGGGATCATTTATATATATATTTTATCAAAACTATTAAACAATTTTGTCCTTCAGGATGTGACTCGGTATATATCCATCCACTATAATAATGTATTACATCATATCTGGGGTATATGGTTCACGGTTGTTAGAGTTGGAATCATATGATGTTTAGTTGAATCACTGGGAACTTGATTTATGAACATGTATATTAGATACCATATACCTATGATTTTCTATGATGATATATATTGAAGAAAATTATAATGATTCTGAAATGTTAATATTATGTGGGTGTCTGAGAAATACATCCCTCTATTGATACTATAAGTGGATGTGGGTTTGGAATAGATGTACCTAGGATAATTAATCTAAAAAGCGGACATTATGATTGACATGATAGTAATCTGGTGCATGGAAATGGGCCTTACTACATTACTGGTTTGATACTATTGAGGGATTTGTATTTTATTATTTACATTTTCATTAAAAACCAATAGGAATAATTTTAGTATATGGTGACTATGAGTAAACTAGGTAAAACTGATTGTATCATAAATTAATTGGTTTATATAGGAATGGAAAAAATAATTTATGTGTAGAAAATATGATCATAAAGAAATGAATTGAAGAGGAAAAATGATGATTGCGTGGAATGAAATAAAATATATCATATGGATCCAAATAATGTTATTTTACATAAATATAGTGAACATAATCATTATCCAACTCAATTACCTCATACAATGTTTAATCAATATACTAAGGATGTTCCTATGTCAAAATAAAATTAATGATGTATTAATGTATTGGGAATCACGAAATAAATTACAGATGTATTTTTACTTCTTGTATTTTAATAAGAATCATCAAAATATAAATATTTTTCTAGAAATTAGAATCAAATAATTGATCATTAACACAAGAGCTATGGATACCATCATTTTCTAATGAGTTTAATTTTGATCAAAATGTTAAATTCATAAATACCCCATTTAAAATTTTGTGTTTTAGGAATATAGCATTCTAATTAATAGGTCATGAAAAAATATATGGGAATACACCCCGTTGGATTATTATAGGAAAGTATATTTGAGGATGTGTGAAATAAAATTTTGGGTGTAAGATTATAGATATTAATAACATTTAATTTTTATGTTATCTTTGACGTGGTAATAATTATGGCTCATTACATTTATTGAATTTTATAGTAATTATATTAATATTATTTTTTAAAAGGTAAAAAATGTATATCAAGTGAATGTGTTGTGGCATGAAACCACAATCGAATGTTGATAATGGTATTGTGACGAACATTGTCCAACATTATGTATTGTTTTATATGTCACTATGTTTTGTTAAATGAAATGAAAAATATGAATCATTGATAAACCAATGGGGTTGTAGTTATGGTTTATAAATTAATGACTTATATTGGATGAAATTTTATAACCTTATTGTAATTGGAAAATATTTAGAAAAATATGGACATATATTTCAATATTTTATTGATATTTTGATACACAAAAATTGAACTTTATTGATTCTTGAAAAAATTTTATATTTAAATATTCATTTTAGGGAGAAAGAGTAGAATTAAAAAAAATTAGAAATCTCAAAGGATGGCATTGTGCTTATAAAATAGATACGTATTATGTAAGTAAATTTTATTATATTTTCAGTTACTAAAAAAATACCTCAACATTTAGAAAAGAATCTTGTAAAAAAATTATCATATTACATAATATCCTATGAAACAAATTTTATATTAAATAAAAAAATGTTAATGTATTTGAAATAATTTACATTCCACATACAATTCAATGTCTTCTGATCAATAACCACTATAACACTGTATAATTATTTTTTTATTTGGTCAATGTCTATTTAATTACATTCCACTAATTTTTTCATATATAGAAACATAGTTATTTTTTAATCTATTTGACATTTTTACTTCTATTTATATATTTTATGAATATTTTTTATTTATCCTTTTTATGGTGTGTGTTTTCAATAATGAAATTTTCCAATTCAAATAACTTGATTTATGAGACCGATGTCAAATTTTGAGGATGAAATTTATTTAGTTTTGCAGAATGTTACCCATATAAATTATACAATAACATTTATTATTATAGTGTATGTGACATAGAACTATATAATTAAATAATCTCTTAGATATATTTCTTTAATTTTTATTTCATTGATAAGTTTTTGAAAATATAACCCCAAGAATAAATTGGCACTGATATATTATACCATTATAAAAATTCTAATAAATTTGTTATAATGAATATTAATAAATACATTATTAAAATTATATGTCTTAAAAATTTAAAAATAAATAATTTTTTGTCTATTTATTTTTAATTAAATAAGTGTTATTTAGAAGAAAAAAAATTATTTTTTTAATAAAACTGTATTAAGTCTAAAATATTGTTTATCCATGATTTGTGCATATAATTAAATATAATTTTTTTACACATTAATAAAATTTAATTGATAACACATTTATCACGGATATATTTGTATTTTATTATGTTGATTATTTAATATATATCTATCTCCTTTTACATTAAATGTGAAACAAAATCCATGATCATGTGAATGAGGTACTATCACCTTACAACCCGATGTAATTCATTTTCCTTCACCACCATTATGGATGGAAATATTAATGGATTTAACAGATGAATAAAACATTTATAATGTTATCTTTCTTATATAAATATAATATAAAATAAATCTTCTTACATTTCAGGCCTTCTAAATTATGATAGAACTTCTCATTTTTATGAAGGACTACCCAATCTCTAAGCGAAGTGATTCATTTATCGCTACTATTTACATGGAATTTCATAATGATAAATTTAATTAATATATTGGATAAATATATAACATGTAATACTTATTTTTTGAATATTTGTATATCTCTCATTATCTCAATCTTCCACCCTTTTATGTAATGATAACATTTCTTATTCGTACATACCACATATCATTTCTTAAAAATGATGTGATCCATTCACCGTGTTCATATTTGAATATTGATTATAAAAATAAATAAAATTAAAAAGCTATACATTTAACATTAATATAATTTGGTAATGATTGATCTATCTCATATTCCAACAAAATATAACGTTACTAACATAGCAAGAATGATAAAATATGGAAATTAAGACATGAAAATAATGAGATATTTTTAATAACTGTGTGACAAGATGTTATAAAATAATCATATATGATATTAATTCCATCCAAAAAGTTGTTGGACTTAAATAAAAAATAATCTTTATTTAATCACCTAAAATCACCCATAATCAAGTATAAATACTACACCTCTACACCTTATTTCTCCTAAAAATCCCTTTATAATTTAAAATATCTAAAACAATAATCTCCTCATAACTATCATTATTTCCATATATTTGAGGTTTCATGAAAATTCCAATTCATTGTTCTGTAAGGAATCCTTCCAGGTGGTGATATTGAAGAGGTCAATTCCTAATAGAACTCATATTAATTTACATTATTATTATATATTATAATAAAATTATTCTTACAGAAATGGATAATAACTGTTGTATAATTTATATACTAGAATTTTATTTTTCTAATTTATTTTCATACATCCATTACTTTTTTCATCCTCTATTATTCAAAAAACAAAACCATTGTCCAAATTATGGTTGTTAAAAGAATCTATGGATAATGAATATTCATATTCCATTACCACATTAAGGGATGTTAACAACACAATTATTATGGTTAAATAATATATCAATATGTATATTTTAAATTATTTATTTTTTTTGTATATATTATTTAAAAATACAATTAAATAACATTAATTATGTTCATTGTGGTTAGAAAATTGTGAAAAGAAAAAAAAGTCATGGTCATTTTATGAAATGAATCATCCTCATGTTAACAAAAATTTATATATAAAATAAATTAAACATTTTTTTTGAATAAATACCTTTTCACTACTATTATTTAGTGTTATTTCAGTTTTTATAGAACATCCATAATTATTTCGATTTTGAATTGAAAATTAAAAAAAATTATTTTTATTTAACAAAATTTTAATTTGATAGTTACTAAATATATAATTTATATGATAGTAATTTTTTTTATTATACAATAATTTCCCTTTTAACTAATGTTTGTTCTTAACCTTATTTTTTATAAATTCTAAATGAATGTTAATTTATATTATTATAAATCATATATATAATAATTTTATCGAAGGCATTTAAAAATGTTACAAATAATTTAATTTGGTGATAGGTATATTTAATGTAATTCTAAAATATATGTACTTGTTATTAATAAATTGAAACCCCTCCACCTAACAGAAAATAATCATATCCTTAAAATTAAATGTTTTTATCAGCAAATTGTTTGTCACAAAATTAGAATACTCTAATAAAAATATATTATTATCATCACTAATTTCTTAGTTGAAAATATATTTTTAAAACAAAACTTATGATTGAGTTTACATAACAATTCATTGTTAGATTGGTGATAAATAAAAAAAATTATCATCATTTGTTATCATGAATCCTTTCAAAATATAAATAGCCAAAATATTAACACAACGTTTTTATAATTCATTTGATTTCTAGAATCATAATATCATATTTTGGTGGTATGTTCTGACTAGTTTCCAATGTATTTTCATGCCACTTTATAAATGTTAAATTTATTTGTTCAACTTATAGTTATATGAGGGAATAAAAATATCATTCAGTAGATAATAATATCAATGAAATGGATAAAATATTATTTTAAATGTTTCTATCTACAAAAAAACATAAAATTGATATCAAATATTAAAATAATATCAAATTAAAGTAATCATTTATTTAAATAGACATTATATTGACAACTAAAATGTCAATAATAATACCCAATGTTTGTCAAAAATCCATCAGTAAATAAGTAACCACATAACACTTCAAAATATTCTTATGGAAATCAGAATCCCATAAATATGTAAATTTTTAACATATATTCTTCTAAAACCGAAATAACATTTATAACAACAAATTCATAATCACTCATAAAATAATATATATATATATAACATGAAATTATATTAACAAAAATATACTAACAATTTCATAAATAACAGCAATCATCATTGGGAAATACCAAAAAAATCATTTACGATTTTCCATGTAAAATAAATATTTCTTCCTTAAATAATATCAATCACTTTGACAGATAATCAAATTTTAACAGATAATTTATTGTATAGACCCTAAATATATTATCTCGGAATTAGTGGTTAAAATATTACATATTAATAACACAAAAGGACCCACATCCTGAAAGAATAAATATGTAATATCACAATATTTTAAAAGGAAAATATTATGATTGATATTGTACATGTTATATAACATTGAACTTAAACAAACAATGATATCTTCTAATTTAAATGTGACCATTCTGAAATAGCCATTAAATTTTGTGAGAATGAATAGTATTAATATAATTATTAAATTTATAATGGTTACACTAATTTCAAATATATTAATTATTTATTTTTAAATAATCACTCATATGTCTAGTAATGTCATATTTTTTATCAAAAAATACATATTCATAAAAAAGAGGATTTATATTATTTTATGACTGAATATTATAAATAATTTTTTGAAATTTTTGAAAATAAATTTCATAAAATAGAATTTATTTTTGAAAATATATTATCATATTTTACTTTGGGGTAAGTGTTGTTATGTTTTGTAAAAATACTGCATTTTTAGTGAATAGAGAAAAGTATTAATATTTGTAAAATATCAATTATTTTCTATAAATTAAATAAATCAAATGTCCCATTATGTTTTGAATTTAATTTTATGAAAAAATTATTTTTATTTTATATATTTTTAATAGTATTTATATTATATGTTATAATATGTTTTCTTTATTTAAAAAAATGATTTTTCTTATAGACTGTTATAAAGAACATAGTGTTTTTAATATTTAATTAATTAAAATAATTCTTAAGGGGTAATATTTTAGATGAAATTTATATATTATATATCCTTAAGTATTAATTTATTTTTATATAATTATTATTAATAGTAATAGATTAAATATAAAATATTCATTATCCTAAAAAAATAATCTTCTTGAATCCCAGCTTTTTAATCATGTATGATAGTTTTGTATTATATTTAGGTTTTTCAAATTTTGTGAACTGAAATTGGTAAAATTTAAATCATATTTGTATCAATAATTTCCATATTATGTTTTATAATTATTTTCATTTTTATAAATAAATTTTCAACTCTGTTAAAAATATTACAGCAGTATATAGAAATTTTTTAATTATGTTATTGTTAAAATGTAAATGAATAAAATATCATAAAATTACAAATATAAATGGTTGGTAGATGTTTTAAAAAAATATTGAGATAACATTCATAATTAATTAACATTTTTATATTTTGAAATTAATTCCATCCAAATGTTGTTGAATTTAAATAAACAAATAATCATTATTTAATCACCTAAAATCACCCATAATCATGTATAAATACTACACCAATCCACCTTATTTCTCCTAACAAGCCCTTAATAATTTAAAATATCTAAAAAAAATTCTCCTCCTAAATATCATTTTTTCCATTTGTTTCTTGATTCATGAAAATTCCAATTCAATGTTCTTTAAGGGATACTTCCAGGTGATGATATTGAAGAGGTAAATTCATAAATCCACTCATACTAATTTACATTCTTCTTATATATTATAATAAAATTATTCTTACAGAAATGAATAATAACAGTTGTATAATTTATATAATGGAATTTTATTTTTCTAATTTAATGTCATACATCCATTACTTTTTTCATCACATATTATTCAAAGAAACAAAAGCATTGTCCAAATTATGGTGGTTAAAAGAATCTATGGATAATGAATATTAATATTCCATTACCACATTAAGGGATGTTAACAACACAATTATTATGGTTAAATAATATATTAATAAGTATATTTTTAATTTTTTTGATCTATTATATTAAAATAAAATTAAATAAAATTAATTATGTTCATTGTGGTCCGAAAATTGTGAATATAAAAAAAATTCATGGTCATTTTATGAAATGAATCATCCTCATGTTATTAAAAATTTATATATAAAATAAATTAAAGATTTTTATTTGAAAAAAGACCTTCTCACTACTGTTATTTAGTATTATTTCAGTTTTTATAGAACATCCATATTATTCTCAAGTGAACTAACCACAAAACTTATAAAATAATTCTCCCAGAACAATGAAATTAAGAACCATAAATCATAGAAATTTCTATAAATTAATTTAATAAATTTATAATAAATCAAAAAATATTTTTAAATTTTATTGAATTATTTAAATAAAAAACATAATTTTATTATCCATGAAATAAAGAGAATGTGAAGAACATTCCGAAATAGGGTATGTGACGCCACTCACTCTTATTTTCCATTAAATCACCTTCTTTATTTGATGCATTTGATTTATAATTCCCAATAATGGGATATAATTTTCCACATCCCTATTACTTCTCCTCTAATTTTCAAATGATTAAAAAACATTTCTCAACAATTATATCTTTTTATGAATCATTATTTACTTGTATTATGATATTGAAATTTAGAATGGGAGTTCATCATCATTTTATTTAATTGAAACATATTTGGAAATTATGATTCTATATTATTTTTTAAAGAGAATGTATATTGTTCTTTCCATATTTTATATAAATAATTCACTTATTATGATTATATTTAATGGATTTCTAAATTGCATTCTGCTATGGGGAATAATATTGGACAGATTACAACTTGGTTAGGGAATTATTAAATCAATTTCATATCATTAACTAAAACAACTACATCATTTATTAATTCATGAAAATATTATGTTGGGAATAAATATTATTATGAAATGATTCCAATTTTTTATTTGGATCCGTATAATATACACATAATTTTTTCATTAAATTAATTATCAATTCAATGGATTCATATTTTAATGGGTCTCTTTAACTAAAATTCCTATTTTTAAATGTTTTAAATATTTATATTCTAAATCAACCTATTTAATTTCCATGTTATTAAAATGAATTTTGGGACTGATTATATTTTGAATTTACTGTTTTATGAAAACATAATATTCTAATTTATATCAAATGTTTAGAAAAATGGATCGTTTAAAGGATTTATGTAAGGGACATTCTTTATAAAATATTCTTTTAATGATTCTTTTTACAAAAGTCGAATGGATTTTTTTTATATGTTGAATAAAAACAATTACCATCATCATGTATGCTAAATATTTATAAAATAAAGTTAAAAACTTATAATGTTACATTAAAAGATAATATTTTCCATTGTACATGCATAGTTTTTTAAAATTAGTGATTTCAAAATGAATGGTTTTATTTTATACATTTTATGTTATTATGATGCTGGTATTCCTTATTTAGGATTATGATATTATTCTATGGAATTATTTATTATGGCATGTGGTTATGAAATAAACTTTTGATGGGTGGTTAAATGATAAAAATGTATTGATGGTTATGTTATTAACCATTAACAAATGGCTTCATGATAAACCCCATAAAAGTGGTTACATTATAACATCCAATTCATTGGATACTCTTGTGTTAGAGGATGACCATATTAGAAAATAGTATTTTAAGAGGAATATATAAAATTTTGTCCCATGTTATATACATTTATTTTATTTTATTTATCAGTATTTTTTAGAAATAAATTTATTTTTAAAAGGTATGAAAAACTTATTTTTGATAAGATTATTCTTTTTTCATGGTGTGAAGGAATGTTTTCATGAAAATGTTTGTGTGTGTTTTCACTGTACTAATATTTTCCTTTATTTATGACATTTAATATTTTTTTCTCATCTCATTTTTAAAAACAATATCACACAGGTTTTTGGTAATTTCTAAGAAAATGATGTGATCCAAGAGAATTTTGTGAACCTTTTCATGATGAGAAGCTATAATTTACTTTAGAAGACCTTTTCATGTGAAAAATTGATAATGTGAATATTTGTCCACTTGAAATGTTTTGGTTTACTATATAATATTTATCCAAATACTATAATACTCTTAAGAAAAGAGTTCCCATGATTGTAATAATGAGATTGATACTTTAAAATCAGTATAACATGTAATTATTAAATATGGATCCTTAATATTAGTATCAGTTTCTTTTTTAAATGAAAATAGAGGTTATAATGTTATTTTATCATATGTTACATGTAAAATATTACTACAGTGGCTATCATTGAAAAAATAGTCATAATAATAATTGATAAATTTAGTGAGTTTATATAACATTTATAATGATATAATAGTGTCTATCCTCCACATAAAATTGTGTATTTTGATTTTATTTATATGATTATAATACTTTTTTTATTCAATGGATAGATCCAGCATGAACAAATGTAATAATGGATGTGATGGAAAATGATATTGTTTTTTCAATGAAAACATGAATCAAATGAATTATGCAATGATAACACTCATGGTTATTCTAATATAGATATAAAAAATAATTATTAACCGCATGAACCATGATTGGTTTCATAGTGTAACAAATATGAGATAAATAATTCCTTGAAGCATTATAGGTGGTGTCTATCCAAAAGATCAATATATTCAATGATATATGTTTCAAGAATGTGGAATGTTGTGCATCAGAAAATATCTTTAAAAAAATGTAATATGTTTTATATATTTTAATGGATATCATAAAACAATAAACATCAATGGGAAAAAGAAATCATTCACTTTACTCATTGAATGGAAAATGGGTTCTTCATGAGTTAACGATTCAATGTTTTAAATTTGGTTAGTTCATAAATTATCCACAAAGGCATCCTATGAATAAATCTATGAAATGGGATCATAAGAACCATAAAAATATATTTTTAGTAATATCTAAATCCATTAAAATTGAGTATGGTGAAACTAAAAATTACATATAGAATGTAAGAATTATTTTGGATCATGTCTTGAAATTTTTGAATCATATAAAATGATACATATTTTCTTTTGGGAAAGATGTATTACGAAATAATATGGAAAATCATGGTTAATGTATAATGATGAACACAAAATAAAACTGATATATACCAATAAGGTATTCAATTGTTATAGAATATTTAAATGTTTTAATGCTCTATTGATTATGGGAGTACATTGGGAAAATTTTATTGAGATTAAGATAAATGTAACACTTGTTTTTATTATAGGATAAAGATTATATGATGAAAAATTAAATAACATTATGTGCTTATAAATATAAATGTATTATTATTATTATTATTGGTATATATGATCTTTAATTTTGAGATAATTATGTGTTATATGTTTTTTGGATGAAAAATGACTAGTATGAGATAACCATGAAGGATAAAAAATATATTTAATATCGAATATATTATTGTTAATTTTTAGGATATATATAACTCTTTTATAGTAATTAAGTAATTATTTTATTGTATTTCTATAAAAGGACATCTCGTAAACTGTGTGGAATCCTATCATGTCCGACAGGTCTTTGCGGATCAAACCGCAAATCAAAGGGTCAGAAGTGTTCACTGCCTATAACAGGCCAATGTGAAGCTTCAATCAATGTGATATTTTTTAGTTAAATTATTTTATCAATTAACATAAATTACTTTCGAAATAAATATTTTAATGTATATATAACCATTATATTGTATTTGATTTACCGATGATGTTTTTATACATATTTTGGGAAATATTCACTATTTTGAAAACCTTATATTATTAATGTAAATATATTATTGTGGGATATTATTTTATAAATATGAGAGGAATTATATTTTGGAAACATATTTTATTTATGTTCATTAGGTTATATAAGGAAATGATGAGTATATTTTGATGAATTAAATCCATCAACTTTTGAAAATTCATTTTTTTCTGTAGTTTTTTGTTTTTTTATAGATTGTATATTTTTTTTGAGATTAAATTAATGTAAGTTATTAATCTTGAGATGTTTTTTAGATCACCCTATTTTATTGGAAACAAATCATTACCTCAATGATTATATTGATTCCCATCACTAGTTGACAGCCCTCTGGGGATTATGAATGAACTTCAAGCCATGTCTCGTACCGAGTCCGATGTTGGGTTGGATGGAATCTAGGCCTAGTTCATGAAAAAATTTAATCACTGTAGGAACTTGTTATTTTCATTTTATAGTAGGTAGATACTTGGACTATTTGTATATAATTGGTAGGTATCAGAAAGTCTTTTTTAACCCTTGATCAATCTGAACCTAGAGTTTCCAAGGATAGTATGGGATATGAGACTTTATCCATGTTTTGTAATGTGGAATGACAATGGTGGCGAGCAGATGTCATGTTGTGATCTCAAATGAATTAGTGACCCATTTGGAGTCCAATTTATTAGTTCATGTTATTCATAGTTGTTAATTCAAACAATGGATAATGGATCAATAATAGTGTCTCTTAGTTAGGTATGGACACTAATTCAT
Source organism: Viscum album (assembly GCA_963277665.1). NCBI lineage: Eukaryota > Viridiplantae > Streptophyta > Magnoliopsida > Santalales > Viscaceae > Viscum > Viscum album. The sequence goes on along the minus strand of OY728128.1, from coordinate 148,723,102 downwards.
CATTCTGGAAGTTTGGATTGAGTTGTGTTTTGTTTTGTAATGGTTCGTGTCAGTGGGAGTTGAAAATGAAAATAGTTATTGAAATGAAAATATTTTTATTCAATTTTTATTTAATTGTAATGAATGTGTTCTAAATGATATTTTTAATTTGAACTTATGAAATTGTTGGTGAATGTTGGGGCATGATGATAAAGTGACGAGTGAACCCCCACAATATTACATATCATTGTTATCATATATGTGGGTATGAGTGGAAAGTTTGAATGCACATATGATGTAAGAGGAAGTAGATGAAAACATATGTGAAGGTTCATAGGATGTCATTAGAATGTAATTTAAATTAAAGGTAGACATATTTTTCATAAAAATAATTTTAATGACAAATATATTTGTGAAGTTTTCCTTTAATAAAAATTAGGGTTTGCATAGTGAAATGTGGCATTGAAAGTGGGAGGTTTTGAAAAATTAAATTTGAATGTGTATTTTTGTAAAACTGATTTTGGTTGTGTGACTATGTTTTGGACTGTGATCTTATTGTTTTTCCTTGGTATGTTTTCTGGGATGATATTTTGGGTTGATAATGAACCTGATTTTGTGATCTTTGTTTTGATCAGAATATGCCACCCCAAGCATTCCCCATGTTTTATAGTAGGACTCATCCTATTTCACATTTGTGGAGATTATTTCCAATCTATCTTGCTGATCAGGGTATATTAGAGGTACTGGAATGTATTTAGGAATTTGAGACCATATTTATGTTATTGGGAACTCCTACATTAGGGAGAGTGTATTCTATATTGGGTTTGTTAGAGGATGCAGCATTGGATTATTGGAAGATGTTCTCACCATCTTTGATTAAAAATAAAAAGTGGTGGGAAGTGTTTATGTATATTTTAATATAATGGATCATACATATAATGGTGATGATGTTGATTGTGGAAGATCTCAAGTGCATTAACTAAGGCTAGTGGGAAGTGAAGGCCTATGTTGACCAATTTAATGAGTGGACTTCATTCTCTTAAAATATTACCTCATAGGACTAGTTGATGGATTTTCTTTTCCACGTGGGTAATAATCCAATGATTATTGTGCAATCCCTATACTCAAAGTATCTTTGTTCTGAGATGTTTGTGGATGAAACATTTCAATCTGAGTTAGTTTCTGGAACACAAGTTTGTTACTTGATTTCTCTTTTTGTTCGTGAAAGTACCCCATCTGGTGGGGGAATATACTGAATGATTCAATTCTATTATGTTCTTATTCAATTATTATGACTTCTAGTTCATCATTTTATTTTCTCGTATGTTTTAGGTTTTTTTTTAGTTTGGTCATTAAAATATTCCTTGTCACTATCCTCTAAAAATATTTCCATATTGTCCTCATCTAGGTCAGCAAGTTATGTTTTGTAAGATTTATTTTCTAAAGAAATATTTATTGTATGATTCCCTTTTATGACTGTAGGGATGTTTATGCTTCATCCATCAATTCTCCATCAATGGTCCATGGAGTGAATCATTTCACATAGACATAAATTTTCGGGGATATGGGAAACTGCTATCCATCTAATTTCCATTGTGTTCAGGTGGAGACGTTTCATGTTTTATAGTTTACCTTTTCTTCTATTGAATGTTAATTTTTTTTTTGTTTTGAATGTGTGATGGTCCTATATGATCACGATTCGAGTGGATATAATTATCTAAATGTGATTCTGTAAATGCATAACTTTTTTTGTGAATCATTTTTTTTTGTTTTACAATTTTCGTTCTTGGATATGTTTGTTATTCATGAAATTGATGTTTGAAGATTCCCATTGGGTTCTTATAATCATAGTTTCTTTCATGTGCTTCCAATTACATTGAGGGTTTCAATATTTGTATTTTTTCTTTGTTATGGTTTGATGTTCCCTCATTCCTATGGTGTTCACCCCGAGTTGGTGTTATTTTGGGTTTTAATGTTTGTTGTGTTAGTCGAGTCCTATTATTGAGGGAATACTATAAATATCTCAGTTATTTTGTATTGTGGTTTCATTTTGAAATGGATAGATGTGTAATTCTGAGTGAATGGTCACCCTGAGGTATGTGGTTTCTTCCTATTTTGATCTATCTTAGAATTGAATTTTTTTTATTTCAGTTGAGAGACATTATGGGGGAGATAAGTGTTCTAGGTGGAATGAATTGTCACATCCTAAAAAATTAGAATTCATTTATTTTATTCTTTTATTTAATATCTTTTTTATGGTTGAGGTTGGATTTGAGTCCCAATTTTAATTTTATATTTTGTCTTAAAAAATGAATATTCTAGTCTTGGTAGAACGGGGAACACAATTAGTGCATGGTTATGGTAATCGATGATGCCTTGCCAGGGTAATTGTTCATCTCATTTTGGGTTACATGGGTAAGGTGAATTGGTATTACATGTTTTGGTAAACCATGTGGAAACCGTACATGAGGTTATATCTATTTTGATTGTGGTGACATCAAAAATTTTTCATGGTTTTCAATATCATGCAGCCAAACTATGTAAGTGGGCCAGATTCATAAAAAATGAAATATCATGTTTTCCATCCCCTTTCTTCTTCCCCTTCTAGTATTTATTCCCTCTTATTAATTTTTCTTGCACGATTTGATCCCACAATACCTTTCCATTCATTTCACCTCCCACCATGGATAAATATATTTGTTTTTATGGTGATTTTCTTACGGGTTTGGTGAGTTTTATCCTCTTCTTATTCACCCCCTTGGATTTTTAGGGTTTTTTTGGTGGGGGTTATCTATGGTCGAACCCTAGAGGATATATATTTTGTATGATTTGATGTATGCAATGTTAGGTGTGTGGATTGTATCTTGATATTGGATTATTCTTCTCCCAAATTTTGGTTTCGTCCTCACATCATTGTGGTAGTTTATTGCAATATTATCCTTTCTAGAAAATTCTATCAAATGCATGAGATTCCAAGTTTTTTCCAAAGTTATATAATATTTTATTTGTCTTGTTAGTATTTGGTTAATTTTTTTTTATGATGGAATCATGGTGATAAATGGTATTTCATGTGGTTTACTTAATATTCATGGTTTTTAATATGATAATGGGATTAATAAATTGTCACTTGGGTCCTTATTATTAAATTGAGTGGTTTAAGTGTTTGTTTGGACTTAGTTACTTTGTGGTAGATTATTTGACTATGATATGAACCATTCATCGAATTATTGGATCTTTAATATTGTTTTAGATTATCTCATGGGATTTCATGAGATTTTATTGGATGTTGGCACATTCATACTTACATGGGGTGAATGTATGGATATGACAACATATGATAATGGTATTATTTAACTGTAATATCTATTTTTTAAACACATTTTATTTCCTATTCCTCTCATTTCACATTTTTCTATATATTTTTATGTTTTCTAAATGATTAATGGCCTTAGAGTGGATTGAATATGGTTGTAATTTTTATGTTTAAAATTACGAAATGTATGGTACGTTGGAAAATATGGTGGATTACTAAATGATATAAAATCCTATTTATCATCTTTATGAATGTTATTAGTTTTTATTTTATATGAATTGGTTTCTGAAATGATGTTTTATTTAAAATATATAATCTAATATGAAATATTATACATGAATGTGGTGTTTCATATTACTAGAAAATTTATTGGAAGTGTTTTGTAAATTTTATTAACATAGACTGGATGTAAGGACTGGTTGACACTTTTTAATGTTTGGAAAATTAGTTTGAAACCCATGTGATGTGATGTCCCATTTGGAAATAGTGAATGGATCATTATGATATGGGAACCTCTATGGAGGATTACCCAAAGTGAGGGGTGTAAAGTAGGTGGTGTCAGTCTTTGGGGTAGGCGGATGTGGGTTGGTAGGTCAGGTGATCCATGCATGTGATGGACACCTACATAAAAAGTGAGCTATTATCATGGGTCTCTTGGGAATATCATCAAATGGTCGAGTGGTAGTATCTTTTTGAACCTAATTAGATGGATTGATACCCCATTAACATTATAGGGCATGGTGGGATGTGCCACTATATTGGTAGTTAGAATGGACGGTTGGTTATTGACTATTGAAATGCACCATATGTTGGTAGGTGAGTCTGACCTGAGTAGATCCAGGTATTTCTCTAGTGATGTTAATGAATATTCCATTAATATCTACCTATGTGTTATTATTATTTTAATGCAAAATTTATATATTTTCATTGCTTGTATTATTTCAATTACGTTCTTCAAAATCCAATTTATGTTCATGACATTGATTTTTATTTTAGACTTACATTTTTTATGGATTGTGAAATGTGATAAGATTAAAAAAAGAAATCTATGTGGGTTTTTTTAAAAATATAATTATAATAAAGATATATATTTTAATTTAAACTTTTAAAATCTTATGTTTTAATTGTATTTTCAAGCTAGTTTTTATGGACTTTGTTTGAAAAGGAATGGTGTGGATTATGGGGTGGTTACATACTGATATATTTAATCTCACACCCGTATTGTGCCACATAATGCTGGTAGACCTATGTTATTTTTCAAGTAATGATTTTAAATTCATTTTCACAAATTTTCCAAATTGCAGTATTATGGTTGGCGGTGACCAAGGGGGCACATTTTGATAATGTTTTGTCATTGTATTTGATTTTTTTATTAATATATTTTTCTTATATGTCATTTTATTTGGATATTCTCATATATTTATTTGAGATCCATTTATTTTTGGTTCTTCCACATGTTTGTTTATTTAGATAATCATATTTTATTAGAAATTTTTTTTCCCTCATTGAATATTTTGATCATGGTACTAGTTTGTAACCCTTGCGGATGGGGAACACCCTTTGGGCTTTGTCTTAGTCTGTGTCAGTTGTTTGATTGGATGGTATTCTAACTTGTTTTGTGATAATATGCGATGAATACCAACTCTACATGGTGATGTGAAATGTTTTTTATTTTATTTTTTTAATAGATGGTAATAAGGATTTATTTGAATAATATACATACCATGTATGATTTAATAATAATAAAAAAATAATAATCAATATTTTTTTCTGTACGTTCCATCTGTTGAGTGAAAATATAAACAATGTCTGTGTATATATATGAAATATCATCTATATGATTAGTGTAATGATTTTTCTATCTATAACATAAATATATATATATTAATAAATATATAATTAATGTATATTATCTTTCTATAGTTATTAACATTCTGATGAAAATGTAACCATGATCACTGTAATGGTACTGGAATTATAGAAATAAACAATAATGAAAAATAAGGAAATTACCCCACGAAACATCATTTTATCAAAGAAATGTAAATAAAATGATCACTAAATCTGGTATGTAAATAATATATGACACAAAATATATTAATATTTATAAATAATATAAAAAAAATAAACAAATATTTATGATATTGTATATTCAAAACATTAAAATGGTAAACAGACCCAAGGTAATGGTTTCTTATATAACATTTACATATAAGAGACATATGACATATTCACCACTTAATCCTTAATGTTGTGTATATTTTCCATCATTATATATGTTACATCATGAAAATAATTCTATTAATGTAATTAATATTTTATTTGTATGTTAATTATACCATTTTTTTTATAATTAAAAACATACCAAAGATGAAAGGGCTTATTAGAAAATCTCATCATTATTCAGTGTTATTTCTATTGAATTCTCGTCAAGGGGAATTATGGGGTATTTTTATACTATAATCCAGATATATTATTATCCAATAATTATTCTTGATATTTTTAAATTAATAGATCCATTTATCTCTATTTAGTATAAATTATGATTGATAATATTTTTATGAATATATGATTTTATTTCTCTCTTATATAGGAAATCCTTTTCATTTCAAAAACAAAGTAATCTAACAAGGTTTTTAATTGTTTTTATAACGTTAAGAAAATTCTTTATTAAATAAATATTTACCAATTTATGAATTTCTTCTGAAAATTTGAATGTATTATTCATGACTTTTACCAAAAAAAATTACTCGTTTAGATTTAATGGGAAACGTGATCATAATATTTATTATAACATCTACATCATGTAAAAATTTCTATAAAAAATCCCACTCATGTTTTCAAAAATAAACTATTAGTATAAAATGATATTTTAAAATATACTAATTTTTATTATTTTTTAAAATCATTTTGTGTTAAAAAAAATTTCTATTTGAAAGTGATATTTCCCTCAAGAATGATTTTAATGTTTTTTTTGTTATTTAAATTTATTAAATACATCAACCCATTATTGAACTATTAATCTATAAGGGATATGTTGTATTGATACCAACTTTATTTTTTTTATTTTATATAATTTAGTTGACTAGGGATGTACAAATTTATTACCACTCAATATATTACAATGCATGGTATGTGAATATATATATTTATTGGGGTAAGAGTAAAAATTTAATATATACATGTTTCAAAACAAATTTTTATATATATAATGTTTTGTCACATTCATATAAAGAATGTATTTGACTTATTAAGTGATGGGAGAAGTCTATAATTTCATAGCCCCTTAATGTGTCAAATGGATCCCATAATGAAAATATATTAGCCAAATTGAATCATTTTTTACACATATATTTATACTGTCTTGTGAAAGTACAGGAAAATATTTATCAAATTTTTGGAATTATGCATTCCCTAATTTTGTGATTCTTTGTTGCTGTGAATCAGATTATTTTATTATTGTGAATATTCATGTCCAAAATTCAATATCATGTGATCATGTGTATGGATTTATTTTTTCATTATTTGTGTCTTCCATATTATAATCAATTAATTGAATAAATTCTATTTTTTTGTGTTATATATTTCTCTATATTGATAACACATTATTTATTCATATAGTCCATTATACTCAAAACATAACTAATAATTTGAGATTTCCCCTTTATTTTGTTATATTTTCCAAAAGTAAGTATTAATTATTTTATAATTGATTTTCAGAGATATTCTAAGGGGAAATATGGATTTCTAAAAAAACAATATTTCTATATTATATATTTCCAATTTTCAATTGAATTTCAAGAATGTATCTAATTTTATATAACAAATAAGTTATTATGTCCTTTTTAAGAAATTAATTATCTATTTTGATAATGTAATAAAGTTACTAACGACTCTAGGATACTAATGTTATGATCATTATAGTTCGTATCATGGGAAGATTTAGTAGAATCATTAGGAACGAGATTTTGGAGAACATTGATTATAGAGTATATCCCAGTCATATTAAATAATAAAATGTTTGAAATAAATTCTTAATTTTTTTGGTAAGGTATTTATTATGTGTTATACCATTTAATACATTTAATCTCGTATACTACTAGTTTTTGTGGTTCTTGAAAATATGTACAATGGAGTAATACCTCAAATAAATACATGTGGAACATGAAACTATAATTACCTAATACATAAATATGAGTTTTACTATACATTTTTTTTCACACACCAAGTGGATATTCTGTGGTTAATTCACCTTTTCATCACAACCCACTATTATAGATTTAATAAAGTTTATTTGGAAATGTTTTCAATGAAATAATGTTAATAATTATAATATCAGTAACACATAAATTTTTTAATACATGTTATGTGTTTAACAATATTTGTTATTATATATTATGATACATAATGTATTGATCTAGTCAATATTATTCCATTATTTAATATTTGATTCTAGAATAATGAATTTGAACCATATCAATGTAGCTAATTTAATAAGTAATTATGATGGTTTTTTATATGAGACTATGCTAGTATTTAAAAGTTAACTAGTCCACCAAACATTAAAATAAATTAAAGACATAGTATCACATGATATCAATATAGGGATAAAATTATATAATAAATATTGATTCAAATGTATTAAATAGTAAAAGAGCCTTCTAGAAAATAAATGGACAAGGGACTGATATGGTGGAAAAATATTCACTCATGTGATTACTGTAAAAAGAAACACCACAATACATTATAGAAGGGAATGAGAGATTGATATATGAAATATATAAACTTCACTAATCCTATGGATTCAAATTAAATAATTATGTTTCCAATATTTCATGTTTCAAATATTATGATGCGGAGAACTACACAAAGTTACTCTACAAGCTTCAATGTAATATTCCTCATAATAAGAAAAGGGATCAAAGTAAAGATAATACAATTATTACAAATAAATTGTAATGATTAATTTCATTGTGTTTGGATAAAAAAATTATTTTATAGATGTATTTCATTAATTATATAATTGTTATATTTACAATTAGATGTATAAGGAGTGTTCTGTAATACTTTTTCATGATTTATATGAGAGAATATGTTTAATGGTACCAATGAACATGAAAAGTGAATATGTGTTCAGATTTATTAGAATAACTAATAATGGAGTAAGGTAACAATTAATATATTCATGATGTTATAATAATAATGATAGATACATTTTTATTGTTTATTATTGGTGAACATGAAATTTGTTTGTGATTTTACATTTTCTGTTATCCTTTCTAATGTTTGTAGTACTTTTCGGACTTCTGAAATATGTTTTATAAATTGATATATTATTTTTCAATAAATAAAATTTTAATTATTTTTTTAGAATTATTTTGGTATTCACATATATTTAATGTGACATTAATAGAAACATTATATTTCTATGGTTATATAATGATGATTTTTGAAATTTAGTGAACTTCTTTATATTTTTATTAAATTTAATTTGTTTCTTCATATTATGAATGATTTTTAATGATAACTATTTATAATATGTATTTTTTTTAAATGATTGGGTATTTATGAGGATGAATAGATTAATCTATTATGGGGTAACATATGATAAATTCATTGTTCTTGGAAAATTTCTAATGATATGTGATTTGAGGTGTAATTATTTTATGGATATAATGATCTGTTAAAAGTAATTTTTTTATATTGTAATTATATTAAATTTATAGAATATTTATTTCATAAAAAAATATATAATTTAGTAATTGATCATGTCACAATAAAATGATGAAATTTATGTATATTATCTAGTGTATTATAAAATAATTGTTAATGAATCAATGAACTGTAGGAAAAAGATCTTTTGACGAAATTTTGTTCTTATTTAAATAATTGTAGTTGACTAAATGGAAATTAAACTCCTCCTAGATTTATGTTTTCTTATTGTTAAAATTCTCATGACTATGTTCATTAATAATATATATTAATCTGTTGATATTAGTATTCTTGTTCATAGATATGTTTTTATTTCCAACTAGTGTTCTCTATATGAAAATCTAGTAATCTATAATTATGGATGACCATTGTACTTATATTTAGCGATTATAAAAATGATATTTTATCCCACAAATTTACGGGAGATTTCATGATTATAATTTCAAATGAATAACCCTTGATTACTAAGATCAATACTAAATTCTGAGGAGAAAAATTATTTTATGGGGTATAATGTAAAACATTAAGATTTTAAAATTCAAATATCCTTCATGATATCATGTTTTCCATAAAAAATCATATTAGATAATATAATTCAACAAAACAACATAAGATATTTAGTTTTAAATTAATTAAGTCACTCTGATAACATATGATGCAATAAATACAATGTTTGAACAAACCCCGATAATTTAGTAAAACATTATTATAAAACATGTCCATTTTAACATTGAAACTAATATGGATGATATAAATAATAATAATTAATTAATTTAAATTATATGTTTTACAAATATATAAAATAAATAAAATTTATATCCATTAATTAAAAATAAAATAATAATTATATGAAAGAAAATTATTTTTTATCGAAATCCTTATTTAAAAAAAGACATTTTAGTCGTGATGTGTGCACATAATTTGGATATTAATTTTAATTCACTAAGAAAATTAATAAGAATAAATAAAAATCATTTTTTATTCACATTTAATAACATATATGTATTTATTTTCAAGATATTTAAGAAAATATTTTTTTTGAATATTACAATTTAATGGATTTTAATGGAAAAAAACATTTAAATAAATTAAAAGACTAATATATATTTTAAATTGGTTTTAAAATTATATTTTTTGAATTATATTATATTTTATCTTATTTAGTTCTTTAGAAACTATTCCACATTGAATTATAATATAAAATTTTTTAAATCAAATTAATGTTTTTTTAAGAAACATTTTTTTGATGATTATATAGGTTTACATTAAGGATTATTTATACCAATAATATTTTATTAATTTTAGAAAATAAGTTTTGTGTTTTGAATAAGAATATTTCAAATTATAAAATAATGTAATCATACATTTTTACCATAATTGAGAGTGAAAATTGTAAAAATAAATTATTGATATTAATGTAAAATTTGATGTACCATCACTTATAATAATAATATTAGGGTTAATAATTCCCCAAAACATGTAAAAGATCCATTTTAAGTCAATATATAATCCTTATAATCAATATATATTAATCCCTAATAAATGGTATTTATCATTAGAAATACATAGGTATCAATTTATAGTTTCAAAAATTACATTTGTGTCCTCTCCCAAAAATTTTATGGTCACACTCTCTCCTCCACTATTAACACATTCCAGACTATTTTTTAGGAATACATGCACGCATAATTTTCTTTTTTTTACACATATAAAATAATCTTTGTTTTTAATTTATCTCTCATATGAAGTATATAATTGCAAACCTAAATATGCTCTAATATGTAGAGGTTGAATTATAAAACATGTGTATTTGTTTTATTTATTATTACATCTACTTAAGATCGTATTAAATTATTATAATATAATATAATAATTATACAATATATAGTTATATGTTAATTTGATAACAAAATAACCCTAATCCATCTCTGTTTAATAAAATCATAAATGAAATCGTCGATCTTGTGTACTGTGAAAGACCATATCGCAAGAAGAATTAATTTTTTCCATAAATTTATTCAAAGGATGGATATAAGGAAGGATTTAATATATTATTAGTATAATTATGAATTTTTTTTATTTAATTAATTTTTATATTTCATTTACCTTCTCACATATCATTCTTCGGTCGATACGATAACACCACCCATGTATACCGCATACTACCTATTCAAGGAGTGATTTGATTTTCTTTCTTATGCAATACGTGCAATATAGTAAGGCTGATTTTAATGAATATATGTGATATTTATTACCATATAATACATTACTAAATATAATATCACTTTTACCTTCTATCCATCCTATCTTTTTGAAATGAATAACTTCACTCAATTTATATATGTGTACTACAACCTCGATGTAATAATGTGAAATGTTTTTCAATTTATATTCACCAAGGTTGTAATAAGGATGTATCTGAGTAATATATATTATATAAATGAATATATAACTACTATTTAATGATTGATTAATATTTAATATTATTCATTCAATCTGGTGTGAAATCATTGGAAACAATAGATTTTTTGTACAACTAATGTCTCTATGAAAATATTATCGACTTTTATCCTTAAATTTTAAGTAATAATATAAATACATATATAATGGATAAATATTATATTTTTATCTTATTCAAAATTATATAGGTGAAAAAAACACAAATAGAGTAAAAGGAATCAAATTATTGAACCAAAATATACACGAAAAATGAAACAATTATAATCCCATAAATGATTTTACCATTGAAATGAAAATAAAAGGATTATAAAATAATATAAGTTAATTTTATATGATGTGAATTTTACTTTAATATTTATTTAATACATTTATAATGAACATATATTAATTATATAACACATTTGAACACATACAAAAAAATATGTCATAAGGTAAGGGTTTCTAGTCTCCATTTTTCATACATGAGACATATAGAATTTTGTCTAAATAATCCATTATGTGGTGTATATATTTCATCATTTTATATTGTATATATTAATATATTTCCCTAAATTATATAAATTGTTTCTTTAGATTTTATTTCTTTTATAGGGATTGTCATTTAAATATTAATAATGTTTTAAGGGTTTATTTCACAATTTCATCATTATTCGGGGTTATTTATGTTTAAGACACCCATAGGAGTGTTATTCAATATTTTTATGTTTAAATAAATACATTTTCCAGTATTATAGTAATTAATATTCTTTTAAATCAAATATTTTACTTTTCCCCCACTCTGGTAGTTCAAATTATTGATAAAATGTTCTTATTACAAACTGATGTGATTTCTATATTTGATGAAAATTCCTTTTATCAACAAAAAATATGATATCTAATAGTGTTTTTCATAATTATTTACAATACCCAAATGAATAATTATTAATAATTCTATCTAAATTATACTTTTTTAAAATATTTCTCTATGGATCCTCGGGTTGTTTTCTAAACAAGTTTTTATTTTGTTTAACTGAAAACATGAAAGGAATAATTGTTTTAATTTCTATTAAATGTAAACAATATCCACCTCTATTACCAATATGTGTTTTTCATTGTCCATTATCAGTTTAAATTGTTATTTTCAAAGAAAATTATTTTAAAAATATTTTTTAGTTTTAAAAATAGTTTAAATGTGAAAATGAAATTATTCTCATGAAATTTTTTAAATGAAAATTTTATTGTATTTTTATTCATCATAACATCAAACCTTGTTTAAATTATGACCCAATTTGGATATTTTTTTTGATAGAATAATTATTCCTGATTTATATTGATTAATATCATTTTTATTGGTATTTTTAATTGTATTACTAATCACTATATTACATTTGATGGATTATGACTATTTTAATTGCTACGTGTTTGTATTAATATTTCGAATGTTCATTTTTCAATATGAATGATTATTTTGATCATAACTCACCACATTAATATGACGATTTATGTTTAATTTATTAGATAATTAAGGGGAATATAATTACATATCCCTATGATTCAACTATATGTGTCTTTCGAAATATTAGTTGGGAAAATGTAAAGGGTTTTTACACATAGATTTAAATAGTCTTTTGAATGTTAATGATACTATGTTTTAGATTTAAACCAATATTCAATCACTAATTATTATATTAACAATTAAATTTAATGTTAATATTATATTAGTTATTATATATATTTAAATGTATCAACTGAATGTGATTATATGTATATAATTAATTGATAATTATTTTTTCTGAACATATTATTCTGAATATATTGAATAAATAGAATGTGATTATATTATTTAACATGTCATATTAATTATTTTTTAAGTATTTATTGCTTCCTCTATACTCATACCCACCATAATAATTTTATATCACCCCATTATTATATTTACTTTCTTCCAGGATACCATGAAGGGTTTTTTAATTGATATGAAGGAATATGCTACGTGGGATATGGTTTCCTCATAGAAGAAATATTTTTTATTTTATGTTTTCTATTTTTGTGTGCATTTCAGGTAGGTATCTATTTTACCAATAATTAATATCTATTATGTAATGATATGATATTAATAATTATATATTATACTGATTTTAAAATACATTTCAAATTAATACAGTCTCATTGATCATTTCAATTTAGTGTTTTATATAATTAGGATCTACTCTAACATAAAATACTGAAACATTACATGTGGGAACGAAAAAATTGTATCGATTTTATTCACTAAAAATATTCTTATAATACAATACACGGTGTATCATTATATAAAATATTCACAATATTCTCCTAGATCTCATATCTTCAACTAATCATCCTTAAACCTTGTGAGAAACATTTTGAAAGATGGTATGTTAAAAATTACCAAAAATATACCTAATGAAATAAAACTGTTACTTTCTTAAAATCCCCTGAAATCATTATAATGAAAAAATACATTTTAACCTTGAATTGGGAATAATCATATCTAAATGATCATTTTCATACCTTTTGAAATTACTTTAATTTTAATGAAAACAAATTATCATAAATAAAAAATATAATTTTGTAACACGGGAAAATTTATCATATATCACACTTAAAAATGGGGTATCTAATTTGGCTAACATCCTTCTCCGAAGGACCTAATGAATTAGAGGTTTAAACATAACCTCTTATATTTGGGTTATCATATATCATAAAATTATTGGTTAATAACATTACCATACATCCTTAGTTTATAATGAATCCAGCCATCAGTTGTTAATATCATAACCAGTTGTCATCATAAATAATTCCAATGAACCATTTAATAATCATAAAACATATATATATTCACAAAAAAACAGTCTTTAAGGAAAATAATGTTTTTATTTTGAAATCACTCATTTCAAAAAACTGTGCATGTAAAAAAAACATTTTAATCAAAAGAGGCCATATAGAAATGTGATGTATGTTTAAAAATAATAAGGAATTTTGTTATATGTATATTCGGTTCATTCCATATATAAAAATATTATGTTGAATATTGTAAAAAGATGCTTTTAAAATTTAATTTTTAAAGGAATTTTTAATATATAAAACCAATAGAATATCCTTTTTAGAAAAACAAATTTAATATGAATTTTTTTACATTATCTTATATTTAAATACATACAAAAAAATTATATCAAAATCATCAAATTGATATATTTATATTTAGATATTAAATAATTATAACTATTAAAATGCTGTTTTTTATTAGAGTCCCTTGAATTTATAATATCAATGTATCGAGAATTAATTATATGAATTTATTATGTGTATCCTCTATAAATCCCAATAAAAAAATGAAAATTAAAAATATAAATATTTATTTAAATAATAATATTAGAATGACATAATCAATGAAGTAGTAGATTAATTCAATAAATGTAAATAAAGTTATGAACTCAATAACAACTTTATAATTAGTTGAATTTCAAAAAATGAGCCCGTAAGGGGAGATGTGATTTAGGTCTTCCCCTCTTCGCCACCTCCTTCCTCATTTCGTCTTGGAGCGGTGCACCACCTCTAGTGATAGTGGCAGCAGATCCTCAGTTTTTTTGCGTCGGTTCTTCTTGACTCGTCCGTGGTTCACCTCGCATCCCTTTTGCGATGTGGTATTGTTATGCAGGCAAGTCCCTTATCCTGTAACATGACAGGTTTGGTTTCTTCTCCGGTGTGCATTTGGTGGTCTGTCAAGGACTATGCAAGCATCTTGGATGGAGGCAACGAGATCTATTCTTCATCGACTATGGCATCTATGTGATGTTTTCCGATGCTGTCCTTTGAAGTCATTTTTGCTTGGGTTGCATTCATGCTGGTTTTGCGGTGTTCATGAGTCGGGGTGTTGATTCTAATACTGGTTGAATTGATATCATGATACATTCGATTTTCTGTGTTTAGTTTGAGTCATTGCTTGATCTGATATTTTCAATGATGCTGGATTTCTCCTCATTTAGTTGTTTTGGTTGATTTTGTTCGATTTTTTATATTCAGGATGTTGCCCTTCTTTCTTGACAGCTATGAATGTCGAAGGATGGTGAAGATAATGGGTATGTAGGCAAGGGAGTGGATTCAGCTTCGTCAATGGAAGGGGATGCACTAACTTCTTTCTTGCGGTTTTAAATTTTTATGGTATGAAATGGTGATGTTATGATGTGACGACGATGTACAGTAGTTTCTCAACAGTGGGTTTTCACCGGCAATTCAGATGATTCTGATTATGTAGTGATGTCAGGGGTGTGGATCAAGGTGGATCATTGTTCGATATTCCTCTATCTTCATGATTGCAATGATGGTTTTAGTTTTTTTGAATTCTGAATCCAGATGGCTTGTTGGGTTATGGTCTATATGGTTACCAGTACCCCATAAACCGGTTTTTTAGAAAATAAAAAAAATAAATTGCAGGAAGGTATTCCCCATGATGGAATTAAATATATAAATATTTATCCAGATAAAAAAATTATCAATGATAAATAAATTGAAAGTGAAAATATATATAAATTTTGTAAAGTAATTGATGTTTATAACATCAATATAATCAACAATGAATGAAACATCGGAAGAAGTCCCATCCAAAATATCAAGAGGATAACATGAAAAATTAAAGATAAATAAAATTGATTACTGATTGATAAAGGATTCAATAATCATTTTTCCATCAAAATTAATTAATATGATATTTTAAAATCGTATCCCATATTTATTAATTATAAATAAAATGCATAAAAAAATTATTGAATGTAAAAGAAAAAATATAGAGGTAACCCTTACATTAAATATGAATGTTTTTAACTTTCAATTAATATCTAGGATAATAATATATTATTCAATAATTACATTGTTATTAAAATTTTACACATAAATATGGTTTATTATAATTTTAATAAATTTAATTTTGGCCATTTTGATGTGTAATGTTGTCTAATTTTGATTCTCAAGAAGTATTTGTTTCATTGTTTCATGGTCAGTTTAGTTGAGAATAATGCGATTGTTCTTTTATAATGTGAATACTAATTCATATATGGAATGAAATGGTATTATTGAAATTATATAATTTCATATACTCTAATTTACGTTTTTTCAGAAATAATGATAGTAATATTTATAAAATCATAATGATATATGTTCAGTTTATTTTCACAGTATTTTCTACCATCATGATTTTTTTTCATTTCATTTAATATTATGTTTATATATTAGTTATATAATAGTAAATTATCTAAAATATTATTATTATTATTTTATTTTACAAGAATAATATTTTTATGAAAATCCTTGAAGGTTCATATGGAAAATGAAATCTCATTATACAGGGAGACGGTTAACTGACATTATTTGGATAATGGTTTCATTTCATTGATTATGTGTGGTAGAGAAAAGTAATCAATATAATATATTAAATAGATACATAAAATTACAGTGTAAAAATATTAAATTAATTATTATTCCTTCTTGTACGAATTTGTTGATTAAAAGTTAAAATTTGATGTAAAAAAATAAAGAGAGCTGGTTTGAGGTAGTTATTTTTCGAATATCACCTACTTGGATGATCCCATAAAGAACACGGTATAGGTATTTTTCTCAGACAAGAATGACATGGACGTTTTATAGTTGTGATTAGAATATTTTTTAGAGATTTTATAATTTTCATGTAATTTGAGAATTAAGGGTGTGGGGTGTAGTGGAATTTATACATTAGCGGGGGTGGTTATATGTGGTTAAATAATAGATATTTTATATTTACATCCAACCAAAAATTACTGGAACAATTAAAAAGAAATATATTGATAAATAGTTTTATAACGAATGGTTAGTGTAGAAAAACACATTGAAGTTCAAATTAAATTTTTAGTTTTTAGTAATTTTATACATTTACTTATATTGATAAATATTATAATCATTTAACATAAACTAGAACAACGATTTTTTCCCATGATAAATTATTTATGAATTAAATATATTAACATAATAAATAATTTGGAATTTATAAATTTTCCTATTTAATACATTTTACAAAATTCAATTCACATAATTTTTAATATTAAATTTAGAACAAAACCCCCAGACATAATGAAAAATCGGGTCTTCAAGAAGTGTGTTTTTTATGAAAATTAAGATTTAATTTTTACTCTAGGATTAATTTTAATAATTGTATGAAACTCAATTAAATTTTTATATATATAATATACTATTATAATTTAAATCAATCCATATTTGGGATTATTTTTAATTATTAATAAGATGAAATAATATGTACATTAAAATTATTTTAATAAAAATCATATTATTAAACACAAAAATATACTTATTATAAAATAAAATATAATTTACATTTAAAACAAAATATGAATATAAAATTTAAATAAATTGTACGTATTCTAAAAAAATCATGTTAAAATTATAATGGGTCATGAATATTTCTTAATTTATTTAAAATAAATGATATTTTTACCAAAAGTGGTATTCACCGCTATTTACTCAAAAACAAATATTTTCCAAAAAAAAATCATCTATTTATAAACATGATATTCTTAATTTAAAAAATGTTTTTATTTTTTAGGTATATATTTTAAATTTAATAAATAAGTATAATAAATCCCAATAAAATGCAATAAATCCAATTTTTTGAGAAAAATGAATTTTTTGGAAAAGCAAATTAACATACTAAATAATTGTGTTATTATTTATTGTGAATTTATTAATAAATTATGAATGATTATAAACAATACCAATTTGATATTTTAATTAATATTATTCATTCTCGCTAATTTAATGGAAAGGCTATAATGTTAACATTTAAATAATAATATTCTTGTTGTTTTTATATCGAAGATACATATCATGTTTGATAAGAACCAAATTATTATCTTTTAAAAATACCTACATGATACATTCTCCCCCTAAACATTATTAATTTGAATCATTGACATTTATATAGTGCTTCGAAAACTATGGGAAATTCTTTTCAAAATACAAATGATGAAATCCAACATCTTAAATGGAACAATATAACTTGCACATGATTAGTGTGATACGAAATCATGAAGGACATCTAGAATAACACATACTAGGATTAAATTTAAGAAAAAAATACATAGAAGAAAAAATCCAATTCTAAATTAATGATTGGGAGCGATAAAGAACGTGTTCATCAAAAAGATAACCACCATAAAACCTGGAATCTATGATGGATAAAAAGTCTATTGAATTCCTGGTATGAAAAGTAAATATCATAAAATATTGTTCTTAAATTATTTTTCTGGGGTTGAGGAATTATATTACCACATAGACTATGATCATAATGAAATATATTTTCTTTAATAGTATAAATATATCATTTAATCAATTTACAATATATTCTTAATTTATTCCAAAACTAGGAGTATTTAAGAAAATAAATTCTCACATGAAGCATTAGAATAATCTATTACATGTCAAAAAATTCAAAAATATATAAAAATCTATTATTCCTATATTTACGATTTATACAAAACCAAAATTTTTGTTGTAAAATAATATATATCCACAATACTAATACTGACTGAAAATTATTTTTTATTATAAAAAAAAACTTTGACATAAAAGTGAGAAACCATAAATTCCAACAAACAACAAACATAGTCCAACAGGAAAAACCAGAACCAACCTATTCCAGGTAAAAGCAGCAACTGCTATCTCCACAGAAGGACCACTTGGTGATCCCATGCAAGCACGGTCCCACCCGATGGCAAGCCATCCCTCAGATCAACCACATCCCAAATGACCTTCAGAGGAAAGAGCATCGTGCTTTAACCTGCCGGAGCTGATCTGGCCCTCCACCATTTCAACCCACAACAATGATATTAACTCAACAAAATATTTGTTAGGAAATACATAAACAGAATTATTGATAACCAATCGACTTCTACCAGAATTCCAATCCCTAAACAGTTTCCAGGATAGATTAGCAACCTTTAGAAATGGATCCCCCCTTATCAGATCTTCAAAAGAAGAGGTCAGTTGATTCCGCAGCTGCAAGTACTCCTCAATTCTAATCAACCCCTTGTGGAAGCCTCCAACCAGAATCGTATCATGTTTGTCAACCCACAAATATTGTTCCTCATTAATGTCCACTTCAATGTTCCGGCCCATAATTTTGGTTGCCTCCACCTTCGAAGCATTAAGAAATAGCACTTGTTCTATCACTACATCATCCGAACTTAGAACCAAATCCGAGGATGATCCAGGCTGTTCACATGATTTTATTGGGCACCTGACCTTCTTGTCCATTTCCCCAACTGTCAACTTCCTTACTGACTGGGTCCTCAAAGGGAGATTCAATGAGTAATAATCCATTTTAGACCTCCTTCTCCTCTTACTCATGTTGTTTCTTGAACCATGCTCCTCATTATAAAACCTCCTACTGACCTCGTCAAATTCTGTCTCCCCTCCACTGAGAGCACACTCTAGGTGAACATGCCCCTTTTTTTGACCTCCCAGAGTGAGTCCATCAATAATATCCCTATAGTCTTTACCTTCCTCAGTCGAGGCCGATGGTTCCACACTCAGATCCACTTCTTTCAATCCTTCAAACTTGTTGCTCATGATGACAGGGAGCTGGTTAGAAGAAATCACCCCCGGCAGCATTTCAGAAACCAAACCCCCTGGAGGATGGCCGCCTAAGGAGGCAGCAGACTTCCCATCCTTTACCCCTGCATTACATTCATTATTCTCCTCCCACTTTAGAGAAAGGGACCGGTTCAAGGAGCATGGATCATCACTGACCAATTCAGTGCTACTCAAAAGGGGCTGCTCCGCATCATCATGTTTTGTTGGAAGGTCGAGACCACAACCCATGAATTGATGTCCACCACTATTAGCATTATATTGATTCTACAAGGAGGCCTCCACCTCCCTACCAACATTAGACTCAAAGACATTAGCCCTGAGATTCTCCTTGAGCCTGCTAAACACACTAGACACTGAGGGGTTTTCACCCTGTTTTGTAGCAGGAGAAGTGTGTTCAGCGACACTGAACCCATTTCCTTTTGGTTCTTTATCGCCTATCGAAATACCTCCACCCTTCACAAAATCAACATCCCGTAGGCCATTGTTCCATCAGCAAGCCACGATGTGACCCGGTTTATGGCAAACCGAAAAATAATCTATCAAATGATCGAAGATCACCTACTTCTTGCATCAGACCTCCTCAACAGCCTCAATCCAGATCGTCTCCACCGACGCCCTAGAGGTGAAAACCTCCACGCACATTCTTGGGTTAATCGGGTGGCTAACCGATGCTGTATGAAAATCAATACACAGAAATCGCCCATCCATGTTTCCGAACACACGCATGATCGCGGGATTTTGAAAGGATGGTGGAAGTAGGGGAAAACTAACCAAGACCGGAACGAGAAGGGAATCACGATTCATTTGAAAATCGTAAGACCATCTGCATAAATGTAATTCATACCTACCACACATCCTGGGAGCAAGAGATAGTGCACGAACCAAGTCCTATGATGTAGAGAAACAGACCATCAAACTCCGCTTATCCCGCAAACCAACAGCCAGCTGCAACTGAAGTCCCCAAGATTTGGCAATGAACTTGTCGAAATCATCCACCGAAGGTCGAAACTTCCTGAATCGCACAACCAAGGTTATGTCGAGGAGAGTCTCATCTTACGAGATCTCCCGACCCGAAAGAGGGTCCACAGGGTCACCGTTCTGTAAGACATGAACCTTTTGGTCGATCTGAATCTCAGGGAATGGAGGGTATAAATCAGGGTCAGAAAATCTGGTGAAACGATTCCGCCTTGGGACCAACTTCTCACCCCTCCCCCCTCCGGCTTGCAGCAGAGGGGGGAGAACCGCCGACCCCATTAGGGTTAGGCAACCATCACCTCAAGCAATGCCGCCGAGAGAACCGCTGATTTCTATATCCACAATACAAATAAACAATCATATAATGAAAAAAATGTATATCTATAATTATTCAATAATACAAAATATTAATAGTAGATTATTCAATAATTAATTCCTCAAATATGTTGTAGTCAAATAGTAAAACAAAAAAATTAGAAGGATCAGATTACATTTTTTAGATGATAAAATTAATATCTATTAAAATATAATATAAAACACTCTTAATTTCTCCATTTGGAATAAAATTTCCCAATTCAAAAAATCATCAAAATATACTCATAATTTCAATATATAACCTAATAAACATAAAAATAATATGTTTCCAAAATACAATTCCACACATATTTATAAAATAATATCCCACAATAATATATTTACCTTAATAGTATAAAGTTCTCAAAATAGTGAATATTTCCCAATATAAGTTTAATAACATCATCTCCAAATCTAATCTAATAAAATTGTAATATATATATTAAAATATTTATTCCCAAAATAATATATTTTCATTGATTAAATAATTTGTCTAATAAATATCATATTAATTGAAGCTTCACATTGGCATGTGGTAGGCAATGAACACTTTTGACCCTTTGATTTGTAGTTTGATCCTCATGGACATGTCAGACATGATAGGCTTCCACAGAATTTACGAGATGTCCATTTATATAACTCTAATAAAATAATTACATAATAACTCTAAAAATGGTATAGATATCCTAAAAGTTAATAATAATATATTCGACATTAAATATATGTTGTATCCTTCATGGTTATCTCATACCAGTCATTTTTCATCCAAAAAAACATTAAACAAATAATTATCTCAAAATTACAGATCATATATACCAAAAATAATACTAATACATTTATATTTATATTCCCATAATGTTATGTAATTTTTCATCATATAATATTTTTCCTATATTAATAACAAGTGTTACATTTATCTTAATCTCAATAAAATTTTCCCAAGATACTACCATAATCAATAGAGAGTTAATACATTTAAATATTCCTTAACTCATGAATACCTTATTGGTATATATCATTTTTATTTTGTTTTCATCATTATATATTAACCATGATTTTCCATATTATTTCGTAAAACATCTTTCCCAAAAGAAAATATCTATTATTTCATATGATTCAAAAATTTTAAAACATGATCCTAAAATAATTCTTAAAATTTATATGTAATTTTTAGTTTCCCCATACTCAATTTTAATAGATTTAGATAGTACTGAAAATATATATTTATGTTTCTTATGATCCCATTTCATTACATTATTCATATGATTCCTTTGTGGATAATTTATGTACTAACCAAATTTAATACATTGAATCATTAACTCATGAAGAACCTAGTTTCCATTCGATGAGTAAAGTGAATTCTATCTATTTTCCCATTGATGATAATAGGTTTATGATATCCATTACAACATATAAAATATACTACATTTTTTTAAGATATTTTTTGATTCACAACATTCCACATTCTTGAAATAGATAACAATGAATATATTTATCTTTTGGATAGTCATCACATATACTACTACAAGGAATTATTTATCTCATATTTGTTACATTATGAAACTAATAATGGTTCATGTTCTTAATAATTAGTTTTGATATCTATATTAGAATAACCGTTAGTGTTATCATTGCAGATTTCATTTGATTCATGTTATCATTGAAATAATAATAACATTTTCCATCATATCCATTATTACATTCGTTCATGCTGGATCAGTCCATTGAATGAAACAAGTATTATAATCATATAAATAAAATCACAATATACAATTTTATGAAGATTCAAGTCATTATGATATCATTATAAATGTTATATAATCTCATTAAATTTATCAAAAATTATTCTTACTATTTATCCAATGATAGCCACTATATTACTATATTACATGTAACATATGATAAAATAATAGTATAACCACTATTTTCATCTAAAAAGGACATTGATACTATAAGTAAGGATCTATATTTAATAATTACATATTCTACTGATTTTAATCTATCAATATCCTTATTACAATCAATGGAACCACTTTGGTTAATAGTATTAGATTATTTGGGTAAATATTATATAGTAAACCCAAAATTTTCAAGTGGACACATATTCACATTATCCATTATTCACATGAAAATGTCTTCTAAAGTAAATCATAGTTTCTCATCATAAAAAGGTTCAAAAAATTCTCTTGGATCACATCATTTTTATTAAAATTACCAAAACCCTGTGTGATATTTTTTTTAAACATGAGATGAAAAAAAAATATTAAATAACATAAATAAAAGAAAATATTTATATAGTGAAAAAACATAAAAACGTTTTCATGTAAACAATCCAGTTCACAATGATAAAAATAATAATAATATTAAAAAAACATTATCATAACTTTAAAAAATAAATTTATTTCTAAAAAATAATGATAAATAAAATAAAATATATGTATGTAACATGGGACATAATTTTATATATCCCTCTTAAATAGTATTTTCTAATATGGCCATCCTCTAACACCAGAGTACCCAATGCATTGGATGTTATAACAGAACAACTTTTATGGGGTTTATCATGAAACCACTTGTTATAGGATAATAGCATAACCCACCATACATTTTTATCATGTAACCACCCATCAAAAGTTTATATCATAACCACATGTCATAATAAACAATTCCGTAGAATAATATCATAATCCTAAATAATTAATACCAGCATCATAAAAACATTCCATGTAGAAAATAAAAACATTCATTTTGAAATCACTCATTTTAAAAAACTATTCACATACAATGGAAAATATTATCTTTTAATGTATCTATATAAGTTTTTAAATTTATTTTATAAATATTTAGGTGACATGATGATGGTAATTGTTTTTATTCCACATATAAAAAAATCCATTCGACTTTTGTAAAAAGAATCATTAGTAGAATATTTTTTAAAGAATGTATCTGACATAAATTCTTAAAACGATCCCTTTTTCTAAACAGTTGATATAAATTAGAATATTATGTTTTCATAAAATAGTAAATTCAAAATATAATCAGTCCCAAAATTCATTTTAATAACATGTAAATTAAATTGGTTGATTTAGAATATAAATATTTAAAAAAATTAAAACTAGGTCATTTAGTTAAAGAGACCCATAAAAATATCAATCCATTGAAGTCATAATTAATATTATGAAAAAATTATGTGTATCATATATTAATCCAAATAAAAAATTGGAATCATTGCATAATAATATTTATTCCCAACATAATATTATCATGAAGTAATAAATGATGTAGTTGATTAAGATAATTAAATGAAATTGATTTAATAATTTCCTAACCAAGTTGTAATCTATCCATTATTATTTCCCATAGAGGAATGCAATTTAGAAACACATTAAATATCATCATAATAAGTGAATTAATTATATAAAATGTCGAATGAACAATATGAATTCTATTTAAAAAAAAATATAGAATCATAGTTTCGAAATATGTGTCAAATAATGAAAATTTTGATGAACTCCCATTCAAAATTTCAGCATCATAATACAAGTAAATAATGATTCATAAAAAGATTTAATTATTGATAAATGTTTTATTAATCATTAGAAAATTAGAGGGGAAGTAATAGGGATGTGAAAAATTATATCCCATTATTGGGAATTATAAATCAAATGCATCAAATAATGAAGCTGATTTAATGGAAAATGATATTGAGTGGCATCGCTTACCCTATTTCGGAATGTTCTTCACATTCTCTTTATTTCATGGATAATAAAATTACGTTTTTTAATTAAATAATTTAAGAAAATTTAAAAATATATTTGGATTTATTATAGATTTATTAGATTCATTTATAGAAATTTCAATGAATTATGGTGCTTAATATCCTTGTTCTGGGAGCATTATTTTCTAGGTTTTGTGGTCATTTCACTTGAGAATAATTGTGCTTGTTCTATAAAAACTGAAATAATACTAAATAATCGTAGTGAAATGGTATTTATTCAAAAAATTGATTTTTTTATTATATATATAAATTTTTTATAACATGAGGATGATTTATTTCATAAAATTACCATGAATTGTTTTTATTCACAATTTTCGGACAACAATGAACAGAATTAATTTTATTTAATTTTATTTTTAAATAATAGATCCAACAAAATAAATAATTAAAAATATACTTATTGATATATTATTTAACCATAATAATTGTGTTATTAACATCCATTATTGTGTTAATGGAATATGAATATTCATTATACATAGATTCTTTTAACCACCATAATTTGGACAATTGTTTTTTTTCTTTGAATAATAGGGGATGACAAATGTAATTGATGTAAGACATTAAATTAGAAAAATAAAATTCTATTATATAATTTATTCAATAGTTATTATCCATTTCTATATGAATAATTTAATTATAATATATAAGAATAATGTAAATTAATATGAGTGCTTTTAAGAATTTACCTATTCAATATCACCACCTGGAAGGGTCCCTTAAAGATCATTGAATTAGAATTTTCATGAAACCAGAAATATATTGAAATAATGATCGTTATGAGGAGATTATTTTTTTAGATATTTTAATTTATTAAGGGCTTGTTAGTAGAAATAAGGTGGATAGGTGTAGTATTTATACTTGATTATGAGTGATTTTTGGTGATTAAATAGTGATTATTTTTTATTTAAATCCATCAACTTTTGGTTGGAATTAATTTCAAAATATGAAAATGTTAATTAATGATGAAAATTATCTCCATATTTTTTTAAATCATTGACCTTCACTTTATATTTTTAATTTTAGGTTATTTTACTATTACATTTTAACAATAACATAATTAAATAATTTTCTCTATACTATTGTAATATTTCTAACATAGTTGAAAATTTATTTATAAAAATGAAAATAATTATAAAACATAATATGGAAATTATGGATACAAATATGATTTAAAATTTTCCAATTTCGATTCACAAAATTTTAAAACATAAATATAATACAAAACCAACAGACATGATTAAATAGCTGGTTTTCAAGAAGATTATTTTTTTAGGAAAATGAATATTTTTTATTAACTCTATGACTATTATTAATAATTATATAAAAATAAATTAATATTTAAGGATATATAATAAATAAATTTCATCAAAAATATTACATATTAAAGATTATTTTAATTTATTAAATATTAAAAACACTACGTACTTTATATCAATCTACAAGAAAAATCATGTTTTTAAATAATGAAAACATATTATAACATATAATATAAATACTATTAAAAATATATAAATAATAATAATTTTTTTCATTAAATTAGATTCAAAATATAATGGGACGTTTAAATTATTGAATTTATGGAAAAGAATTGATATTTTAACAATATTAATACTTTTCTCTATTCACTAAAAACACAATATTTTTACATAATATTACAACAGTTACCCCAAAGTAAAATATGATAATATTTTTTCAAAAATAAATTCTATTTTATGAAATTTATTTTCAAACATTTCAAAAAATTAATTATTATATTCCATCATAAAATAATATAAATCCTCTTTTTTATGAATATGTATCTTTTGATTAAAAAATATGACTTTACAAGAAATATGACTGATTCTTTAAAAATAAATAATTAATATATTAGAAATTATTGTAACCTTTATAAATTTAATAATTATATTTATAATATTTATTCTCACAAATTTAATGGATATTTCATAATGGTCACATTTAAATTTGAAGATATCATTGTTTGTTTAACCTCAATGTTATATAACAAGTACAATATCAAGCATAATATTTTCCTTTTAAAATATTGTGATGTTACATGTTTATTCTATCTAGATGTATGTCCTATTGTGTTATTAATATGTACTAATTTAACCACTAAGTATGAGATACTATATTTAGGGTCTTGACAAGAAATAATCTGTTATAATGTGATTATATGTCAAAGTGATTGATATTATTTAAGGAAGAAATTTTTATTTTACATTGAAAATCATAAATGATGTTTTTGGTGTTTCTCAATGATTATTCGTGATATTTATGAAATTGTTATTATATTTTTCTTAATATAATGTCATGTTATATATATATATATATATATGTATATATTTGATTTTATGAGTGATTAGGAAATTTTTGTTATAAATGATATCTCCGTTTTAGAAGAATATATGTTAAAAATTAACATATTTATGGGTTTATGATTTCCATAGGGATATTTTGAAGAGTCTTGTGGTTATTTATTTACTGAAGGATTTATGATAAACATTGGGTATTATTATTTACGTTTTAGTGGTCAATCTATTATTTATTTAAATAATTGATTACTTGGATTTTATATTATTTTAATATTTGATATCATTTTTATGTTTTTGTAGATAAAAAACATTTAAAATAAAATTTTATACATTTTATTGATATTATTATCTACTGAATGATATTTTTAGTCCCTCATATAATTATATGTTCAAAAAATATATGTAACATTTATAAATTGGCATGGAAATACATTGGAAACTAGTCAAAACGTACCACCAATATATGATATTATGATTCTAGAAAAGAAATGAATTATAAAAACATTATGTTAACATTTTGTCTGTTTATATTGGGAAAGGATTTATGATAACAAATGATGATAATTTATATATTTATCAGTCATCAATCAATGAATGGATATGAAAACTCAATCATAAGATTGGTTTTAAAAATATATCTAACTAAGAAATTAGTGATGATAATAATATATTGTCATTAGATTATTCTAATTTTGTGACAAAAAATTTGGTTACAAAAACATTTAATATTGAGGATATGATTATTTTATGTCAGGGGGAAGGGTTGCAATTTATAAATAATAAGTACATATATTTTAGAGTTACATTTAATATACCCATTTCCAAATTAAATTTATTGTAACATTTTTAAATTCCGTAGATAAAAATTAATATATATATGATTTATAATAATATAAATTAACATTCATTTAGAGTTTATAAAAAAATAATGTTAAGAACAAACATTGTTTAAAAGGGAAATTTTTGTATAATAAAAAAAATTACTTTTATATAAATTATAATTTTAGTAACTATAAAATTACTATTTAGTAAAATAAAAATAATTTTTTGAAATTTCATTTCAAAATTATATTTGGTATAATGTTTGGAATTTTTTTTGAGATATTTATTTTCTATGAATAGATAAAAATATTATTTTTTCAAATCCTATTTCTTTTAAAAAGTCTACATTATATATGAAATGAAAAATAAATATTGGGAACATATATACTGAAAAAATATATGTTTACTAATTAGAATAATTTTTTAAAAAATACTATATTATATTTGGAAAATAATGAATCGAATTTTGAATTTTATATAATATAGTTTTATTTTAAAATAACAATTTTTGATTTTTTTTCTTAAATTATATAATGAAATAACATAATTTTTTATTTTGGACTTCAATTCTCCTAAAAATATTTTTATTTGTAATTAATCAAATTTCTTTTTTTTTATTTTCAAGGATATTCATGATTTGTGACTAAATTCACTTTTACGATTATATGGTGCATTTTATTCAAAAACATTTTCTTGATCAATGTCGTGTATTTATGTTAAAAATAAAATTTATGTTTTCTATAAATTTAATCATATAAAAGTACTTCCATATTTTGAAAAAAAAATATTCTCATTATATAAATTTTTATTTTTATTTGATTCAATAAGAATAGTATCCAATGAAAAAAAATCAATTCAGTATGTATTAAATAGGTTAATGAGAGGATTAGAATAAGTGATAATACCTAAAATTGCTCTAAATTATGACTGAATTTTAATTTCAAATGACATATAATCCTTACCATATTTCATATTTCATTTATTTTTTTTATTGAATTTGTAAATTATTAAATTGGTTTTATGTTAAAAATTAATATTTATGATAAGATCACTCAAGATCGCTGAATAAGAAGTCATGATAATGATAATTATAAAAAAAATTATTGAAGGGTCAGTGTATGATTATTTATTATTAATAAATAATATTTTTGTTCGAAATTTTTATAATTTTTAATGATACTATAGTTATCGCAAATTATAATTTAGCGTGATTGTAGTCGTGGTGGTATTGTTCTATGTAATGTATCAGACTAGATACTGAAGCAGTACTATTCACTGAAGGTCCATTTGGGACAATGAATTGTCTTTTAGACCTTTTCTTCAGGCCAATTGGTCTTGGCCCTTCAGGCTATGCAATGGGTCTCCCTCTACCTAGTCTGAAAATAGTATTTTTATTAATAACAAAATTGAGGCTTTGGGCCCACCATTAAAAATAAAATTATCATAAAGGGATCATTTGGAATTAAAATTGTCTAAAATGTAATCCTTTTTCCATTTTTAGCCATAACCCTATATAGAAGTACATTATTGTCCATTGAAAATTTTAATATTTATTAAAATGACATTAATTTTTTGCTATAAAAATTGACTCAATATAACCACTATATAAGAACATAAATTTTTCAATCAAAATTCATCCAAAAAACTCTATAATAATACCATAACACATATACAATTCCTATGTGTTATTTAAACCTCAAATATAAAGGTTTTATGTTCAATAAAAATGAGAATAACAAAATAAGATATCCTCATCTTAATCGAGTTTATTTATATTTTTTACTTTTTAAAACTACTCCAAATAATCTATATCCATATAAAAATAAATAAATAAATAACATTATTTTACAAATATATAATTATGTGGATATTTAAAAATAATATACTAATAATTAGTATATTTAAAAGTGATAATTTTCAATTTTCCAATGTGTGGAATAATGTTACGACCCAAACATTTTAATAATATTTATTTTGTAAATTTGTGTGTTATTTTATTTTATACACATCAAATCTATATCCTTTAATTTATGAAGTAAGTATAATTAAATTAAACTATTGGGTTTCGACTGTTATATGATCTTTGGTCAATATGACCATTGGAAACCAAACTCATAATTCTACAATTATTGTTTAAAAATTCAAATAATATTGGTAAATTATTACATAAAGAATAGACGATGGAATCTCCTAGTAGGCTCGGGCCATATGAGTCCCATCTTTCAGAGCTTGGGAAGGAGGTAGAATCAATGGTATTTTATCTAGAACAAGCCCATGCCGAACATCCACATTTGAAGTGTGAATGAAATCACCTAAGAGGGATTTCCAAGATGATAGAAATCACCACATGGGCAATTCTGTTCAAACCACCCAAATATTCTAACACCATAGAACACATTACACATAGGTCATATCCAGCTGTTATAAGTGGCAATGTAACTAAGCCATAGTTACTTTGTGAAATCCTTTTGTATAAATAAAATTATTACATCTTATTATATGTAAATTTTTGAATTTCGAATGTTCGAATAAATATAGGATGAATTTAAAGAAGTTCCATATTATTAATGAATTCTAAAGAAACGATCATTTTAAAATATTTTTTTATTCTTTAAATATTAATAATGTGAATTGATTTTTAAAAACTTTTCTTCAATAGTTCTGTTCAGTAAGAAATTTAGACTCTAATAGGATCAAAATAATTATTAGTTAATAGTAATGTCTAAATATTAACATATCTGTATGAATAGTTTTGAATAGTACTAAATAGTAAATCGACCAAAAAAATAGATACATCACCCATGAATGTATAAATACATTTTAGACATCTTGAAAGTGAGAAAATGACCCTATTATATTTTTTGGTATTTCTGTATGTCAGAAATATTTTATTTAAATTATTATAAATAATTTAATAATTTTAAATGGAAATTTATTTTTATAAAATGTAATCATATATTGTTACCTTATTGTCTTATTGTTATACGATAATTTTATGGGACCTTGATTACTCACATAAGGTGTTATGAAGGGAGTTATAGTTATAAAGTTGTATTTTTGGAAGAAATAATGATTATATTTAAAAATTAAATTAAAAAAATTTATAAATTTAATTTCATTAAATGGAGTTCATTTTTGATTTTAGAGAATTGATAATAGGTTAGAGTGAATTGTTGTGATTTCTCTAAAACAATGAATTTTTCTTTGAATAGTAAAAATACAATTTTGAGTTTAAGGTGTTTAATGACATTATTGATGAATTAATCTTGATATAATCAATATAGTAGACATTTTAATATTATGATATGTTAGGAGGTGTCCCAAGTGGCCAATAACATGATCATATACCATGGGAATGGCAATGGTTTTGCAAATTCCATGGATGAGGTGTCCTTGGGAAAGTAAATATATATTTCATAGGCATTCCTATAAAACCCAAGACATTAACTCAATAATTTCAAAAAAATATCTCTCAACAAATTTCGTGTATTTTAACCTCCCATTGAGTCCTCCAACTATTCCCTCAAGACCCTAGGTCCCAACCTTCAGGCATTCAGAGTTACTCTTCATGGTAAGGGAACCTCCCACCCTCCTTTTTTAGTCATGATTTCTTTTAAGTGATGTCTTCTTGTATCCATATTTTTATGTGGGTTCATATTCATAAATATTCTTCTTTCTGTATATTTCATGTCCAAATTATGATAGACCCTTTCCTCACTTATACATTTAATTTTTGAATTATTAAGTGATGTCGTTAGGCTTCCAATTTTTGGTAAAATAAATCACATTTTCTCTTTTCCTTCTAGTTCATTTTAATATTGTATTTCCATCAAATATCCCTAAAATGGTATTATATTTTTATTTTTTACCCAAAATATATAATGATTTATTTTTATGTGTGTGACTCTTGTCCCCTCTCTATTCAATTTTTTCTGAAACCATGTTATATAGTCGTTATGAAGCAGAAATTTCATCTCAAAATTTCTCTCTCTTTCTCTCAAGAAATAATATTGTTTTATTTATCTGAATACCTAGAACAATTTAGATTATATGGGAAATAATATAGCCATAAAATTGATATATATTATTCTTCAATTAACATACATACAACACACACTCCCTTTCCATGGGTAATAAATTACATAACAATCATTTTTTAAGAACTTTTAAAATGTCGCGATTTTGAAATGAAACCCATATATTTTTTTCACCATGGGTTATTTATGAAATTTTTTATTATGATCTATGTGCCTCACATGAATGTAATAAAATATTAAGGTTTCTCTTAGATAGTTCTCCAATGCATTGTGTGAGAAATTTAATCTATAAAGATGACATGTTTCACGATACCTTGGTGAATAATTTTGGTAATTGATCTGTTACACCTTCTGATGATACATTGTAATATGTTCATAAATTTCTAAATGAAATATTCTAGCCACAGATTCAAGTTGTCATTCAGGTTTTTATTATTATTATATGAATCATTATCCATTGCTCATGTGTAAGAACATAGTGATTGCTGCGAAAGACTGTGGAATATTCCTGATGATATTCCAGAGCAGCGACCTCAGAAGGTGTGCGATTCCGAGCCCCGGAGTGACCGGAATTAAATTTTTTGTGCGTTCAAACTGGCCACAACATATAAATGGGATAACTCCTAATCGGTGATCCTGATCCGAGATCTAAGTGTATGGATGGGTCTAGAATGGGTTCTTTACCCTAAGAATGACAAAAAACATGTCAGAGTGGGATGTTTGGCCCCCTCGCCCGCTTTTGGAACGTTAGATGGATAATTAAATTAATTTATTTATTTTTTTAATGTCTTCACTCAGGTATCTCTTAAAAGGTGTCTTGGATTGAAAAAACTAGGGTGTCGTTGGGTTCAGAGCATGTTGTTTACCCTATAAGGGGTGTAAGTTTCGCGGGTGTGGGTCATCTGTGAAAAATGGCCACAGGGGCGTTTTCGTAATTTGGAATCCTTGGGCGTTGAGTTTAATAACCTTTGAACGGGGTCTCGAATTAAAATTCTGAGACATCTGTTGTGCTCGAGAGGTGGTGTTTACCATAGGGGAAGCTTAACCTCGACCCTGTTGGGCGTTTCAGAAGCGGGTTAATTTGGGGGTTTTAAATTAATTAAAATTTTAATTAATTTTCGTTACTTAAACACCCCTTCCCCTTACTCCCCTTTTTTCCCCCGGAGAAACCCCTCCTCGCCTATTCTCCTCCACCTATCTGGTCAGGTGCGACAGCTCCGGCGAGGCGCGGATGCTCCGGAGGATCATGCAGGAAGCGTCGGGCTGCCCTCTCTTAGTAGGATCATGTTTATAGTTTTAATTCACACAATCTCCTTACGATTTAATTACATGCATTGATTTGCTGTCAAATTGTCGAGAGAAGTCCATTCATGATTAGACCTCAATTTTAGGATTCCATCTCCCTTTTCGGATTGGAACTCTGAGTCTCGACGAGCCCGGGGTTGTCCGTTGAATATTCTGGTGGTTTTGGAGCTTTTCTGGCCGGTTTTGAGGGTTCTGGAAGTCTGAGGTGCTGTAGTGTGGGCTATGGAGGCGGCGGAGTGGCTCCGGCCAGAGGTGGAATCTCGGCAGTGGAACAGCATGGGCGGTCAACAGGTGGTGTTGAGGCAGAGCGGCCACAGAGGCGGCTGTGGGTGCGACGACGGGCGTCGGTGGGTCAGGGGGCTCCTTCGGGCGACACGGGACCGACCGCTCGGCCGGTCATCGCGACAAAACTAGGGTCATCGTGACCCCGAGGGCAGAAAGAACTAGCGACTCGTGGGTCCTCTCAGAAAATCTGGACTGGCCGAGCCAGTCCGGCCGTGGGCGTGTGGTCCGCGTGGTGAATCGCGGACTGTCAGTTCAGGGAGTGGTGTGCCGGCCGAACCAGCCTGGCCCACCCCATTTTGGCCCGTTAACATTTTAAAGCACCCTAAATCACAAACAAGTGGTCTGATTCTCATGTCGTCTCCGGAAACTCTTTCCTGGGTTTGAGATGCATGTTTTGATATGGACTCGGGGATTTTTAATTCACAAAACGATGGGCCTCAGTGGCGTGATGTGTACGTTCAGTGAGTAGGAGATTATTTGGGCATCATTTTTTGGATGGTGCGGACACTTACAATGTATATTTTGAGCACCATTAGTGGAGTTGGGACCCTGGCATCGGGGCGAAGCTTTCCGGGGTTGTTTTGGGCGTTGAATTCGGAGGTGAGGCGTGGTCCCCATGATCCATCTTTTGAGCTGCGAGCAGCATTTACTGACTCTCTCATCTGGCATTCGTTCGGGGCGTGCGAGTAGTCGTTTCTGGGTTTTTTTAGGATATTTCAATGGTGCAATCCGCCCACTCTAATTCGGTAGGATTGTGAGGGCCCCAAAAGGGTCGTTTTGGCGTTGAAAGTGATTTTCCATCTCTATCATCGGGCAACCGTTTTGGAGAATTGAATAGTCCATTTTGTGTGCCTTTTCGAGAGGATCGCAATTGTGCAATCCATTCGTTATGTTTTGGGAACGGGTTGTGGGTCCCACGAAGCACCGCTCGTGTGCGGTGTGCCTGAATGCATCTTTTTCCATGGATATCTTTTGCTCTCAAGTGAGCAGTCTTTTTAATGTGTTTTCCCGAGGGGATCACAATGTTGCGATGTGCCCGACTGTTTTCGGGGCCAAGGCACAGGATCACGGGACGTCGTTCGGGCGTGAGGTGGTGTTGGTGACTTTTCTATCGGATATCTGTTTGAGGTGAGTAAGTAGTCGATCTCGCATGTTTTTCAATAAGTATTACAATGGTACGATCTGTTTGTTTGTGCAGAGCCTCTTGCACGATCTTATTAAATGTGGAAATATGTAAGGTGCCATAGTGACTGTTCTTCTACCGTGTTTTTAGTGGACCTTTGGCGTGTGATCGCATGCACTCTTAGGAGAGTGATGTAAATGTTTCATAAGATGTGGTCAGCCATGCATGGGCCTTTGAGTTGTAGTTGTTACGTTCACGCCTTCGCATTGACGTTGGGTTTCATGTGTACGATAGCCTTTGGGCCGGAACATGCTATACTCTGGGAGTATACGAGAACATTTGGAGGTACATGTGGGTGTTTGTGCCTGAGAACATTTGTGCATTCGGTTGGGGTTGACTTGGGGACACACATCGTGTGGGCCCCATGTGCATGCCATGCTATGCTATGTGTACTTTAGACCTCTCGCGACATAGAGGGATCCTCTGTTCTCGTGGGTTGACCAGCAGGGTTGAGTTTTCCCATGGTTATGTTCTCGATGGCTTGGCCGGTAGCGGTGCTAGTGGCACCTAGTGATAGAGCGGGCGCAGAACCTCTCTTAGTTGAGATTTTTTGGACTTTGTCGGTTGCGTGATACCCACTTCGTGTTCGGTTTTCCAGTGATGTACCCTCCAGTAGAGATGGCCAAAGCAGTTCTGAGTTTTAACCTCCAGCGGGGCTGGGTAGTGGGTTACTCATCGACTTCTTCAGGTTCACCCTCCAGCAGGGATGGGCAGTGGGTTCCTCGCTGACTTCTAGGGTTTACCCTCCAGCAGAGACTAGGCAGTGGGTCACCTGATGCTCTTATGGTCTACCCTCCTGCAGAGACTGGGTAGTGGGTTACCCGACGCTCTTAGGGTATGCCCTCCAGTAGAGACTAGGAAGTGGGTCACCCGACACACTTAGGGTC
Source organism: Viscum album (assembly GCA_963277665.1). Classification (NCBI taxonomy): domain Eukaryota; kingdom Viridiplantae; phylum Streptophyta; class Magnoliopsida; order Santalales; family Viscaceae; genus Viscum; species Viscum album. The sequence goes on along the minus strand of OY728128.1, from coordinate 148,687,060 downwards.
TACCCTCCAGCAGAGACTAGGTAGTGGGTCGCTCGTCGTCTTGTTCCAGGACAACCCTCAAGTAGGGCTAGGTAGTGGGTTGCCTGTTAACATATACCAGGTCTACCCTCTAGTAGGGCTAGGCAGTGGGTCGCCAGATGACGTATTAGGGTTTACACTCTAACAGGGTTGGGCGGTGGGTCACCCGATATCTTATTACGAATTACCCTCCAACAGGGCTGGGCAGTGGGTCACCTGTTGGCGTTTCAGACTCATTCCTTTATACATGGCTAGTTTGTGGCATTACTCCGTGACTATCAGAGCGGGACACTCGTTTGTGCAGGTCAGTGATGTGACAACTTTGACATTGAGGAGCCCTCCCGACATCGGGGTTATGACACGGAGTGGTTCGACATAACGTAGAACAGTCAAGTATGACGGGCAGTTTCCCCACAGAGACGTGTCCTTGTGACGCGACCTAAAACCGTGTGGGTGAGTCAGTGCCACCCAAAGCCGATTGTGTCAACGTGCGGTGATTTGAGCACCTTGACTTATAGTTCGGGACATACGTGCGGTATTCTGGGCATCAATGGTGTTTTATCCTGGGACTATTGGCGACTCACTTTTATTGGGCTGAGCTACGGGACAGAGATCCCCTTACGAACATGTTTCAGGATTCCTGTTGAGCATATATATATATTTGTATATACCTTGTTCTAGTACCCACTTCATGGGTTTGGTTACTCTCCTTCCATGAGAGGTGAAGACGCACTGGGTATGCCACGTTCTTTTTGTGTCTATCTTCTCGTGGTTAGACGAGTCTACACTCCTACTATAGGTAGAGAAGACTCGACGAGAAGTTCATCTTCTCACCATTTCCAGATCCTTGTGTTTGGACAAGTCTATCTCATTTCACTTATTGGGTTGAGCTGGAATCTTTATTGTTGTACTCTTTACTGCACTCTCGGTCGTACTCCTTTACTTTCCTGTTCGATCTATTGGCCCCCCTTCGGTACCTCCTTTGTTTCTCCCTCGAGCCTTCGGTGTATCCTTCTGAGTATTTTTATACTCACCCCTTCTTGAGATTTTCCCGCACTTGGTGTGACCTTTAAAATGACGGACATGTTGGTTGTGACTTCATTAGAGCATAGGAGTTCAGGAGCATGGACCGCGTGCGGTGGTCGTTGTCGGGTTCCAGGTGGGGAACCCTTCCAGTTGTTTCCTTTTGTTTAACTGTTTCTAGGTTTTTGAAATTTTTGGATGGGCGCATGTTTTTCCCCTATTCTTTTCAGTTTACCTTTAGCATGTACTCTGTTAGAGATCGATGCCCTTGTGGTTTATTTATTGTAGTTTCCCTTTTAATCTACTTGTCTTTTCTCTTTTACTCTGAACTTTTGCATTGAGTGTGCTGTGTGTGTGTACATGTACATAGGCAAAGGCCCCCTTGAGTTATTGTGCCTTTGGCGCTGGTCGCCAGCCCCTGTCCTATGGAGGCGGGCTTGGGGTAATTCTGGATTAATCCCTGGTATGGTCGAGTCGTGACAAAGTGGTGTCATAGGGGGTTCATTCCTTGGGGTGTGATGAAGACTTCCCTAAAAAATAATTGTTTGGGATTTAGGGAATCAATGTTAACATGTCTCAAGAGCGGCTCTCGGGATAGGGAGTCCAGTGATGGTGCGGTGACCGACGTATCCATTCACTAGGACCTTGATAACCTTCTTGTCGACTCGTCATGTTGAGACACCAGTTTCAAGCAAACTGGTTTGTGCATCACATAGGATAGAGTCTCTGAATGTCCTTCTTGTGTAAGCTCCCCATCGTTGTTGTTACTGTTATATACATATATTATCATCTAACTGCCACACTCCTTGATATTATTCAGGATGTCTCCATGAAGACTGTCAGTCAAGATACCATAATTAGTGTGTGACGACGGCCCTGTGAGCTATGAGGCCACCTTCCAACACCCATCATGTGAGGCCCTTTCTTCGGGTGGGCTGGTAGTAGCATGCCCAACTGTTGAGAAGATGGCATCTTCAGCAGAGCAGGCGGATTTTGAGCGCAGGTTGGGAATGCTCCATGAGTTCCAGCGGCAGAGACCGCTAAGGTCCAGTTGTGAGCTAGACCCTCAGGCAGCATCAGTTTTTCTAGAGACAGTGGTCATCCTTTGCAAGCTTGTGCAGACGACGACAGATCTTATGGTGGATTTGGCCACCAAACTTTTTTTTCACGGTGCTTCTTGGCATTGGTGGAGTCTGGTGACTCAATCTCTTGACGAATCGTTGCTTTCGTGGGGAAAAATTCAGTTGATTTTCCTGAGTAGTTTTTCCCCTCCTGCTTACGATCTGTTCGGATTCCAGAGCTCCTGCAGTTTCAGCAGGGAGGGATGGTAGTGGTCGAGTACAAAGATAGTTTTGCAGATCGTGCACGCATTTACCTGGACATGGTCCATGACGACGACATTCGAGCGCGGATGTTTGAGCAGGGTATCCACTGAGAGATTCTTGCTGTTATAGTACCCATGGGAAGTTCCACATATGTCGGGCTGCTAGATCAGGCACTGGTGACAGAGAGCTTCTTGTCATGTTCTAGAGTTGGTGGTAGCATTAGGCACGTCGGAGCCGAGACGTCATCCACAGCTAGTGGGCATCGGCAAGCAAAACCTCGAAGCAGGTGGCCTTCTGAAAACTGGGCTCATGGGTGTGGTCATGCACCACAGTGGTTCCGGAGGGCAGTTGTGTGTCCTGTAGAGAGTCGGTGCTACGCGTGCGATGGGAGAGGTCACCTGACACGGGACTGCCCGACCAGGCTTGCAGAGAGCTTTAGGAATGCAAAAGGTGAACCACCATGACTGAGGCAACATCGTGATCAGAGTATCCCCCAGAGAGGTGGTTCTAGCAGAGGAGCAGGAGGAGCTAGTAGTGGGGGACGATATTACGAGGTCTTCCCCTCACCGCTAGGTGGTTCACGTTAGGCACCGTAGAATTGTTAGACTCTGTGTGTGGAATGATTTCCTCCTTGCTCCTTGCTTGAGGTGTTACTAGGGTTGCGTGGGGCGTCAGTCTAACCCTGTGTTGGTATGATAAAAAGGCATGGGACCTTTTTCATTAGTTGATGGTGTCGACTCCTTTACATATCAAGCATGTAAGAGTTTCTTGGCCGAGGGACATCGATTGTGAAACCTCATGTGACCAGAAATCCTTGGGTGTTTCACCATATGGATATTCTAAAGAAGGGAATCATCGGGCCTTGTTCTAGGTGCAGGTGGTGATTATAGTCACGGCGTGCGATGTAGGGGTTCGGTCGGGGAGGTGAGCTACCCCCAAGAGCCTTCAGGCCGTTTGAGACCATGCAAAGGGATGACGAGGTTCCCTACTGCCTTGGCCTAACCCCAACGTCGGGTGTGGGTGCAAGACGTATCACATGTGGCTTACCTATGGGGATTTTTGCTTACTCCTATGCATGTCATCGATGAGGGAAGAAATCGCATGAATCATATCAATCCTTTGGTCTGTGTGCAGTAGCGCAGAGCTGGGCGTGGGTTTTTCTGGGTACCAGAGAGCCAGGTGCGGGCTTAGTACCCTGAGTTGTTCCCTGTTTAGCTTTTCAGGGATGAAAATCATGAAGGAGGGAATGATGTAACAACCCATTTTTTGCTGCGAAAGGCATTGGAATATTCCTGATGATATTCTAGAGCAGCGACCTCAGACAGCGTGCGATTCCGAGCCCCGGAGTGGCTGAAATTAAATTTTTAGTGCATTCACACTAGGCATGCCAAATAAATGGGATAACTCCTAAATAGTGATCCAGATATGATCTGAGTGTACGGATGGGTACAAAATGGGGTTTTACACTAAGAACGACATAAAACTTGTCAGCACTAGATGTTTGGACCCCTCTCCCACTTTCGGAACGTTAGATGGATAATTATATTAATTAATTTATTCATTTAATGACTTAACTAAGGTATCTCTTAAACGGTGGCTCAGATTGGAATACCGATTGCACCATTGAGTTTGAAGCATTCCATTTACCCTTGGAGGGGTGTAATTTTCGCGGGCACGATTCATCTGTTAAAAGTGTCCCTAGGGGCATTTTCATAATTTGGCGGCCTCGAGCCATGAGTTTAATAACTTTTTAATGGGGTCTCAGATTAAAATTTTGAGACCTCCGTTGTGCTTGGGAGGTGGTTTTTACCCTAGGGGAGGATTAACCTTGTTCCCATCGGGTGTTTCGGAAGTGGGTTAATTTGGGGGTTTTAAATTAATTAAAATTTTAATTAATTTTAGTTATTTAAACACCCCATTCCCTTATTCCCCTCAGTTTTCCCCTAAAGAAACCCCTCGTCGCCTCTTCTACTCCACATCTCTGGTGAGGCACGATAGATCTGGTGAGGCGCGGAAGCTCCGATGGATCGTTCGGGAAGCGTCAGGCTGCGCCCTTGCATGTAGTCTTGTGTTTATAGTTTTAATTCTCACAATATCCTTCCGATTGAATTACTTGAATTGATTTGCTGTCAAATTGTCAGGTGAAGGAAATTTTTTATTAGAGCTCAATTTGAGTTTTTCGTTGAACTTTTCGGAACAAAAATTTGAGTCTCGACGAGCCCGGGGTGGTCCGTTAACGATTCTGGTGGTTTTGGAGCTTTTCCGGAAGATTTTGAGGGTTCTGGCAGTCCGATGTGTGGTGGCGCGGGCTAAGGCGGCGGCGGAGAAACTCTAGGCGGAGGCGGCATCTCGGAAGTGGGGCGGCACTTGTGGTCGGCGGCTTGTGTTGAGGCGGAGGGGCTGCGGAGGCGGCTGTGGGTGCGACGACAGGTGTCAGTGGGGCAGGGGGCACCTTCGAGTGAGACGGGACATGCTGCTCGGTCGGTCGTCGTGACAAAACCAGGGTCGTTGTGACCTCGTGGGCAGTAAGGACCCGCAACTCGTGGGTCCACTCAAAAAATCCAGACCGGCCGAGCCGGTCTGGGCATGGACAACCGTGGACCGCCGGGTCAGGGAGTGGTGGGCCAGCCGAACCAGCCTGGCCCACCCCGTTTCAGCCTGTTAAAATTTTAAAGCACCCTAAATCACAAACCAGGGGTCGGATTTACATGCCTTATATGGAAACGCGTTCCTCGCTTCGAGAAGAATGTTTTGATATGGTTTTGGGAATTTTTAATTCCCAAAACGAGGGGCCTTGGTGGCGCGACGTGTACTTTACGTGAACTGAAGATTTTCCAGGGATCATGTTTTAGACCGCGCGGATGTGTCAGACGTCCGTTTTGAGCACCATCAGTGGCATTGGGACCCTAGCTCCGAGGGCGAATATTTCCTGGTTGGTTTCGGGCGTTGAAGCCGTAGTTGAGGTGTGGGCCTCATAGACCGTCTTTTGAGCTATGAGCAGCGTTTAGTTACTTTCTCATCGGGAGTCTGTTGGGGGTGTGCAAGCAGTTGTTTCTGGGTGTTTTCCGAGGGCATTGCAATGACACAATCTGCCCTCTCTAATTCGGCATGATGGTGTGGGCTCCACGAGGGTCGTTTGGGCGTTGATGGTGATTTTCCATCTCAATCACCGGGCAACCATTTTGGACAAGTGAATAGTCCGTTTTGTGTTCCTTTTCGAGAGGATCGCAACGGTGAGATCGGTTCTTTATGTTTCGGGACAGGGTTGTGGTTCCAATGAAACAACTCTCATGTGAGGTGCGCCGGGATGCATCTTTTTTCTCGGATATCCCTTGGGGTCTTTTGAGCAGTCTTTTTGGCGTGTTCTCCAGAGGGGATCACAATGGTGCGATGCACCCAACTGTTTTCAGGGCTGAGGCTCGGGATCACGAGATGTCATTAGGGCGTGATGTGGTGTTGGTGACTTATCCATCGGATATCCATTTGAGGCGATTATTTAGTCGATCTCACATGTTTTTCAGCGAGTATTGCAACAGTACGATCCGTTTGGCTATGTGAAGCCTCTTGCACGGTCTTATTAAATGTGGAAATATAAAAGGTGCACAGTCACGGGTCTTCAACCATGTTTGTAGCGGACCTTTGGCATGTGATCGTGTACACTCTTGGGAGAGTGATGAAAATGTTTCATAAGATGTGGTCAGTCGGGGTTGGGCCTTTGAGGTAGAGTTGTTACGTTCATGCCTTCGCGTTGACGTTGGGTGTTGAGTGCATGATACCCTTTGGGATGGAACGTGTTATACTCTGTGAGTATACTGGAACACATGGAGGTACATGTGGTTTTTTGTAACTGATAACGTTTGTGTGTTTGGTTGGGGTTGTCTTGGGGACACACGTCGTGTGGGCCCCATGTGCGTTCCATGGTATGCTTTGCATACATTTGACCTCTCCCAACGTAGAGGGTTCCTCTTTTCTCGTGGGTTGACCAGCAGGGTTGATTTTTCCCCTAGTTCTGTTCTCGATGGTTTGGTCGGTAGCGGTGCTAGTGGCACCTAGTGATGGAGCGGGTGTTGAACCTCTATTAGGTGAGTTGTTATGGAGTTGGGTGGTTGCGCGATACCGACTCCGTGTTCGGTTTCCAGTGTTATACCCTCTAGTAGACATGGACAAAGCAGTTTTGAGTTTTACCCTCCAGCTAGGTTGGGTAGTGGGTTACTCATCGACTTCTTCAGGTTTACCCTCCAGCAGGGCTGGGCAGTGGGTTTATCACTGACTTCTAGGGTTTACCCTCCAGCAGAGACTGGGCAGTGGGTCACCCGACGCTCTTAGGGTCAACCCTCCAGTAGAGACTGGGTAGTGGGTCACCCAACTCTCTTAGGGTTTACCCTCTAGTAGAGACTTGGAAGTGGGTCACCCGACACACTTAGGGTCTACCCTCCAGTAGAGACTGGGCAGCGGTTCACCCAATGACCTCTTGGGGTTTACCCTCCAGCAGAGACTGGGCAGTGGGTCACTCATCGTCTTGTTCCAGGTCGACCCTCCAGCAGGGTTGGGTAGTGGGTCTCTTGTCGACTTATTCCGGGTCTACCCTCCAGTAGGTTTGGGAAGTGGGTCACCTGATGATGTTTTAGGGTTTACCCTCTAGTAGGGCTCGACAGTGGGTCACCCGATATCTTATTAAGAATTACCCTCTAGCAGGGCTGGGATGTGGGTCACCTGTTGGCATTTCTGACTCAGTCCTTTATACAAGGCTATTTTGTGGCTTTACTCTATGACTAAAGGAGTGGGACCCTCGATTTTATGGGTCAGTGATGTGATAGCTCTGACTCTGAGGAGACCTCCCGTCTACGGGGCTGTGACGAGGTGTGGTTTGACTTAACCCGAAACTCTCAAGTATGAGTGGAACTTTCCCCACCGAGACGCGTCCTTGTGACGCAACCTAAAACCATGCACGTGAGTGAGTGCTGCCCAAAGCGGATAGTGTCGAGGTGCGGTGATTTGATCCCCTTGACTTGTAGTTTGGGGAAGACGTGCGGGATTCTAGGCATCGATGGTGTTTTCTCCTAGGACATTTGGAGACTCAGTTTTCTTGGGATGAGCTATGGGATGGAGATCCCCTTACGTCCTTGTTTCTGCATTCTTATTGAGCATATATATATTTGTATATACCTTGTTCTATTACCCACTTCCTGGGTTTTGTTACTCTCCATCCAGGAGTGGCGAAGATGCACGGGATATGCCACGTGATTTCCGCATCTAGCTTCTCGTGATTGGACGAGTCTACTTTCCTACTATAGGTAGCGATGAATCAATGAGAAGTTCATCTTCTCACCGTTTCCAGATCCTTGTGTTTGGATGAGTCTATCTCCTTTCTCTTGTTGGGTTGAGCTGGACTCTTTATTGATGTACTCTTGACTGCACTCTCGGTTGTACTACTTTACTTTCCGGTTCGATCTACTGCTCACCCTTCGGTACCTCTATTGTTGATCCATCGAGCCTTCGGGGTATCCTACTGATTATTTTTATACTCACCCCTGCTTGGGATTTTCCAGCACTTGGTGTGCCTTTGTAGATGATGAACATGTTGGCTGTGACTTCAGTGGAGAATAGTAGTTTGGGAGCATGGACCGCGTGTGGTGGTCGTAGTCGGGTTCCAGGTGGGGAACCCTTCCAGCTATTTATTTTTGTTTACCTGTTGTTTGGGTGCGTGATTTTTCCCTTTTCTCTTCGTTTTACCTTCATCTTGTACATTGTACTATTAGAGGTCGATTCCCTTGTGGTTATTTTATAGAAGTTTCCATTTTAGTATACTTGTCTTTTCAATTGTACTATGCACTTTTTCATTGAGTGTGATGCATGTGTGTGTAAAGGTACTTAGGAAAAGGCCTCCCTGAGTTATTGTGCCTTCGGCGCTGGTCGCCAGCCCCTGGCCTATGGAGGTGGTCTTGGGGTAGTTGCAGCTTGATCCCGGGTAGGGTCAGTTGTGACATCATGTCATATGGTTTTCATCATGATCATATTGATATCACAAGTAAACTGATTCGCTTTCTTTCTTTACTAGGCCTACAACTCACGATTTCATTTGATTTATGTCTCTAGTTTATGAGAAGCAGTAATTTTTCATAGGATGAACTTTTCTAGAATATTTTAAAAGGGGTTTTAAATAGTGTTTTATGTTTTCTTATTTTAGTGTTCTTGATTTCCAAGACACTAGACTTTAAAAATCCTCTATTTGTAAAATGTAATGAAAAGATAAATAATAAAATGGAAGGATTCCATAGTTGGTATAAAAGAACAGTTTTTTTATTTATGGAAATTATGTTAGGAAATATTTAGGAAGAACCCAATAGAAAATATAAATATAAGAATACATCATAGTATTTTAGTGAGTATTGAGTAAGTGGTTTATCAATAAAATACATACATGTCCATATATGAGTATGTAGAGGGAGCTCTAGAACAGATGTAGCTAGGAGTGTAAACTATACCAAGGAGTTTTGGGAATGAGTCGGGGTATCCAAGTACACGACAATGGGCCATGTTTCACTCTTGTATTTGACACTCTCTGGTGCTATTTTTTGTTAATTTTGAGATTTTTATAAATAATTATGATGGAATTATATTGAAATTTAATTTTTTAAAGATCGATGTTTTTTGACATAAAAACCATAATAGTTAAAAGATTCTTAAACAGAATAATCTTCTCACTAAGGTAATATTCATTTAGAATATGAAGTGAAATAGGAGAAACCATGAAATTCGTGACCATAAGGGACGATGTGCTGACGACCCTCAGATGAAAGATAGAATGGAAAATTTCAATCGAATGACGAACCTACTTACTCAAGTACTGGGAAATAGCATAAATCAAGTTAAGAGATCGATCACTCCCTGAAGGGAACAAATTTTTGTTGAGTCCTTCATTCTTCACTAACCAATAATCATTAGTGGATCTAATGAACCATATAATGTTAGTCAATGTATCAACTCTATCGAGAAGATCTGTTATGTTCTCCACAATTCTAAACAAGAGAAGGTTATATTGGATGTTTAGCGCATAGAGAGAGATGTTGATCACTGTTGGGAATCGATTAAAAAACACATGGCCAAGAGTGGATGTTGAAGCTATGTAGTGGGAAGAGTTTTGAGGGATATTCTTCAACGATTATTTCCCTCGATCGATGAGAATAAGAATGGAGGAGTTTCTCATGAGGAAGTAGAAGGAGAATGAATCTGTTGGAAGCTACAAGATGAACATCACAAGGAATTCACATTACACATCTAGGTATTTCATGGACTAAAATTGTAAGTGTGATAGATTCTTTGGTGGACTGAGACCTCATCTATTGAATAATCTAGGAAACTGAGAGTTTGATTGCTATGAGGAGATCATAAAGAGTGTAGTGACAGTCGAGATGGAGTTTTTTGATACACACCGGTATAATAAATCTATTTATAACAATAGATTGATGGATCATATATTTGGGAGTACCATTTAATAGGAAAGAGGAGTCAAGAATGTCCAATTCCCCACTTGTAATTAATGTTCAAGTAATTATTTGTGGAACTGCCTGATCTAGAGTGTGAAATGATTCAAGTGAGGTGAAACCTCAACATCCAAACACTAAATACATGGGTAAGATGGTGCAGGACCTACCTGATGTCTAGTAATTTATGTGTACAAAAATTAGGAACATTTCCTATAACTATCCAATTTTGACGGAAATAGAGGGGAACCACCATCTACCTCAGCAAAGGACTAAATAAAAAGGATGTGATTTTTCTATCATGTAAGCGATGTTGAAGCTCCAAATTGTGTGGTGAAAGGTATTTGAGTTGTTATATAAAAGATAGAAAGTAATTTGTTTGATTATAGTTCAACACATTCCTTTATTTCTTCCATGTTTGAAAAGAATTTAGAATCCACCCATGATTTACTAAAAGTAGAGTTATCAGTCATGACTCCTAGAGGGATTATCCAAGTTTCATCAGTGTTTAGAAACTCTAGTATTTAATATAGTGAGAAATATCTTATTCCCAATATAGTAGTCATTAAAATGATGGAATACGACATTATACTTGGGATGGACCAACTCTCAATGTATAAAGATAAGATCAAATACAGAACCAAGGAAATCTTAGTTTTCTTAAATGAAAAACAAATAGTTATCTTCCAAGGATAGATATCTCAATCTGATATTCGTCTATAAGAACATACTATATATTTCTTCATAGAGTTGAATAGTGAATAAGAAAAAGGAAATGAGAGTTTGAGGATCAAAAATTTCCCGATCATCCAGGAATGTGTTTCCATATTTCCTAAGGAGTTTTGCAGACCAACACCAGAAAGAGAGGTAGAGTTGTCAATTGAAATCATACTTGGATCTCATACAATATCAAAGACCCTGTATTGGATGTAAAATGTGGAGTTAGAAGTGGTAAACAAACAAAAACATGATCTTCTGGAGAAGGGTTTTATCTGACTGAGTGTGTCTCTATGGAGAGCACAAGTTCTCTTCTTGAAGAAGAAAGGCGGATCAATGTGAATATGCATCGATTATAGAGAACTGAACGAGATCACAATGAAGGACAAATACCATCTTCCATGAATTGATGACTTTTTTATACAACGTTTTGGGGATTAGTTAAGGAATAATATTTATCTTTGAACTGGTTGACATCAATTGAGGGTGAATATAGAATAAATTCCAAATATTTCCTTCCGATAAATATATGGGCATTATTAGTATGTTGTTATTCCTCTTGGACTAACTATTGAAGCTTCTGTTTTGATGGATTTTATGAATAGTTTCTTTTAAAACTACCTTGATGACATTGGGGTAGTTTTGATTGATGATATTCATATATATTTGAAAAGTCACGAGGAGTATGAAGATCATATAAGGGTTATATTGAAAACACTACAGAAGGAGATGCTTTTTGGAATGTTCAGAACATATGAGTTATCGTTACAACAAGTTTCTCTCATTGGGTACATTGTATGCAACTAAGGAATCATAGTTGACCCTAAAAAGTCATAATTTTTAGAAGCGTGGCCTCAGAGTACTACAATAACTCATATTCGTAATTTCCTTGGATTATCATGATATTATAGGTATTTTTTGAAAAACATTTGACAACATTCTAATCCATTTACCATGTTAGCTCGAAAATGGATCGACTTAATCTAGAAAAAGGAGTGTAAAGAATGATTCCATTAGCCGAAGAAGATATCGGTTAGGACACCCATGTTAAAATTTCCCTCATGTATAGAATGATGCGTTATTTTTAGGGATGAATATACGAAAGGGATTGGGTTAGTACTCATGAAAAATGAAATGTTCATTGATTATTCATCTCAACAGTTGATGAATCCTGAGAAGAACAATTCTATGGATGATATAGAGCTGGCTGCAGTCATTTTTGCTCTAATGATATGGTTGCGCTGTCTTTAGGGGGAGAAATGTGATAAATACACACAACCTCAATGATTGATGTTTTGTTCACCCAAAAATAATTTAACATGAGACAATGGATATGGTCAGAACTTCTTTAATTACTATGATTGTTCAATTCATTATCATCATGGAAGAGAAAACAAGGAGTCTGCTCCATTATGTAGGAAAAGACCCAATTGTCATTTCCATGATGAGTACTAATAGAGATCCTCTGATCAATGACCTCGTAAAAATGGACACTGGAAGTATTAGGGAATGGGAATCATAAACCCTAAACCAAATGATTTCCAAACCATCATTACTATATGAAATCAGGAAAGATCATAAATATGATCCTTCATTTACAAAATATGTATGAGGCTATGAAATATGGGATGTTTCCTAGGTTCAATATTGATCATGATTATGTACTTAAATTTTTTACAAGACTCTTTGTTCCTTATTTTGTAGAAATAAAGTAGGATTTGATTGATGAAGCTCATATCTCTACATTCTCTATACATCCTAGAAGCACTAAAATGTATAGGGAACTTCTTGATCATTTCTGGTGGGATAATATAAAAAGGGAGATTGCTGACTACACATTAAGGTTCCTTGTATGTCAGCAAGTAATGAAAGAGTGACAACTTCCTACAGTAGTATTGCAACCACTACGCATAGCAGCATAGAAGTTGGACAATATCACTATGGACATCGTCACTGGTCTCCAAAAAGAATCCAATGGAAAAAATGTGATATGGGTTATTGTGGACCCTCTCACCAGGACTGACAAATTTATCTCCATTCGAGAAGATTTCTCTATTGATAAACATTCCATTAATTATGTGAATGATGTGTTAAGGCTTCATGGATCTACACCTTCCATTTTATATGATTGTGATCCAAGGTTCACGTCAAATATTTATAGAAGTATTCAACATGAGAAGATCATTGAATTAAATTATCGTATGGCATATCACCCCCAAATTGATGTCCAATCTAAAAGGAATATTCAAACAATATATGACTTGTTGAGAACATGATCAATGGAATTTAATGGTGGATGGGATAAATATCTACATTTAGTGGAGTTCTCTTATGACAATGAATTCTACTAGAGCATTAGAATGGCACCCTATGAATTTGTATATGGGAGGCGATGTAGAAAAACTTCTTGTTGGCATGAAGCTAGTAAAATAATGCTTCATAGGGCTTGATCTTGTACCAGAGATGACAGAAGAAGTCTATGAAATCCAACAACACATTAAGGCAGCTCAAATTTAGCAAAAGGGATATACCGATAACTGTCGATGGGAATTTCTGTTTGATTTTGGTGACATAGTCTTCCTTTAGATTTCACTTTTTAATATATTCATGAGGATTTGGAAGTAAGGGAAGTGCATCCTGAGGTGCATTGGCCCCTATGAAATCTTATATCTTGTGGGAGTAGTTTTCTATAATCTTGAACTTCATACAAATCTATCTCATGTTCTTTATGTCTTCCATGTAACCCTATTGAGGAAGTATATACCTGACACTTCACATGTACTAAATCCATAGGTGCAACAACTGGAACATGAAATATCTTATGAGGAGCCGCCGGTGGAGATCTAGGATCATAGAGACAAGGTGTTATGCAATAATAGAACTCGCCTAGTTAATGTGTAGTGAAGGATCCAAAAATGTGAATAAGCCACATGTGAATTAGAGGAATCATTGAGACAGAAGTACCCACACCATTTTTGATCAGAGGGTATGAGATTAAATTTCAGGGACCAAATTTCATAATGGAAAAAAATGTAATGACCCAGAATTTTTAATAATATTTTCTTCCTAATTTTGTTAGTTATTTCATTTTATACTAAACTAAACTATATCCTTTAATTAATGAAGAGAGCTTAATAAAATGATACAGTTGGGTTTTTACTGTTATATGATCGTTGGTCAATATAAATTTTGGAAACTAAAAACTTAATGTTACAATTATTGTTTATAAATTAATATGATATTTGGTAATTTATATAGAAAGAATAGTCAATAACATCATCTAGTAGACTCGGGCCATAGGAATACCATCTTTCAGATCTTAGGGAGGAGGTAGCATCACTAAGCATTGATTTGGACCACTCCCATGATGGGCTTCAACATGTGATGCTTGAACGAAATCACCTAAGGGTGAAGTTCAAGATGATTGAAATCACCACTTGAGAAATGTTTTCCGAGACACCCCAATATTCTATCACCATAGCACAACTTACACATAGGTCCTATGCAGGTGTTATAAGAGTCTATGTAATAAATCCATAGTTAAATTATTATATCCTTTTTTATAAATAAAAATTTTACTTTCTATTATGGTAATATTTGTGAATTTATAATGTCCGAATAAATATAAGATAAATTTATTGAAGTTCTATATAATTGATGAATTTGGGAAAAAATGGGAGTTTTAGAATATTATTGTATTATTTAAATAATTTATAAAGTGAATTTATTTTCAGAAAATTTTATTCTATAGTTGTGTCCAGTATAAAATTTAGAGTATAATATGATCAAAATAATTTTTAGTGAATAGTATAGTATGAATAGTAACATACCAATATGGATAGTGATGAATAGTAATGAAGAGTAATCATAATTAAATACACAAAAAAATAGAAACATCACCCATGAATGTATAAGTACATTTTAGACATCATGAAAGTGAAATAAATAAAAGTAAATGTTTTGGTTTATTATGTCATAGAAATATTATTTACAATTTTATAATTAATTTAATAAGTTAAAATGAAAATTTATTTTCTTAAAATGTAATCATACATTATTAATTTATTTACTTATGGTTTTGTGATAATTTTATGGGACATTGATTACTTACATAAGGTGTTTCAAAAAGAGTTATAGTTTTAATGTAGTATTTTTGAAATAAAAAATATATTATTTAATACTTAGATTAAAAATAATTTGAAATTTATTATCATAATAGGGAGTTAATTTTTTAATTAACAGCATTGATATTAGGGTGGAGTGAATTTTTGGGATTTTTCTACCACAGTTGATTTTTCTGTAAATAATAAAAATAAAGTTTGGTGGTTTGGTGTTTAATGACATCATAGTTGATGTAATCATGATTTAATTATTCGGGTAAAATTTTTAATAGTATTAAATGATATGAAGAGTCCCAAGTGTCCAAAAACATAGGAAAATATCATGTTAATGCCAATGGGTTTTCCAATAAAACCAATGAGGTGTCCCTAGGAAATTAATTAAATATTCTTTCACATTTCCAATAAATACCAAGACATTCCGTCATTAATTTCATTACAAAATCCATATCAAAGATGTTCTAGAGTTCATACATCCTAGGGTGACTTCTCAAGGTTACATCAAGACCCCATGGTCCCAAACCTCATGATTTTGAAGTTAGTCATCATGGTAGGGGAACCTATAACCCTCTTTTTTTGTCCTGCTTTTTTTTATGTTATGTATTCCAGTTTCTATCTTCTTATGTGGGGGTATGTTCTTATGTTTTTTTATTAATTTCCATTTCATTTCCAAATGATTATATACCCTTATTCTTTCATCAATTTAATTTCTGAATTTTTTAGTAATTTATTTAGGCTGCTGAATTTTCATAATAGAAATCACATCTTCTCTTTTCCTTCGAGTATCATTTTCATTTGTTATTTCAATCAAATATCACTACAATGATATTTTTTATTATTATTTACACATAATATATAATGATTTATTTTCCTTGGGTGACTCTTGTCCTTTATCTTTTCAATATTTTCTAAAACCATGTTATATAAATGTTCTGCTGTAGAAATTTCATCTCGAAATTTCACACTCTTTCTCTCATGAAATTCTATTTTTTTATTTTTGGGAACACCTTGACCTATTTCATTGATATGGGTCTATATAAATTCATAAAATATATATTTTATATTTTTGAAAAGAAATACATATAACTCGCACTACCATTCCTGGGGTTATAAATTACATATTGATCATATTTTTTTTGTATTTTTAAAAAGGCGTGATTTTAAAATGAAACCCATTACTTTTATTATCCATGGGTTATTTATGAAATATTTTATTATGATATATGTGGATCACATGAATTTAAATACATATTATGGTTGTTCCATAATTGTTCTCCAATGCATTGGGTAATGAATTTAATCTCTAGAGATGACATGTTTCATGATACCTTGGTGAATAACCTTGGTAAATTTTTATGACAGCATGAGATGAAACTTGGTGATATGTTCAAGAATGTCTCAATAAAATGTTCTAGAGAAATATTCATGTTTTGATTCATGTTCTTTTTATTATGATATGCTACTTTTTCTCTTTCTCATGTATTATTGGGTTACTAAATAGACTATTTAATTACAGGTGTTGATAATGGAATGTTCCATAATACAGGTTCAGGATTTCTTCTTGGAGGAGGAGAACATGGGGCAGAACTAAGGCTTACAATGCTAGCTGGGATACTTTTGGCATTTTTTATTTTTATTGAATTTCTTTTATATATGGATAGTATAAATGTTTTGGATTCTTAATTAAAGTCATATAAAATTTATCATAATTTTAGATTTGAGATTACTTTTGCTTTTCATTATATTATCAGTCTTCCATTGTTTACTTCTTTTTTTGGTTATTATTACAGCTTCCACTTCATCTATTTTATTATTATTCCACTACGCTACACTCTAGTGATGTGTGTATATTATCTCCACTAACACACCTAGGACCTGGAAACTAGTGTGATTCATTTGGTATTTTGGGTGATGCTCTTGATTCTATGTGGTCAATCGGGCTTGGCGAATGGTTAACTATCAAACCCATTGATAGAAATAACGGATCCCTTTTTAAAACATCGACATTAAAATAAAAAATCATATCTTATAAATTATGAAAAATATAAAATTTTATAGATAGATAATAATAATATATATATATATATCATTATACACAACATATTCTAATTTAAAAAATAAACACTTACAACACATAATATTCAAAAATAAAATTTAAATACTAATCCCTTACCTTATATTTTCAAATAATAGATATTATATATTTATATATACATATATGTAAACATATATATGTAATATGTATGGAAATAAACCTATATATGTAAATCCTTAAAAAAATGAAGATATTTTGATAAAATATAATAAACCATAACAAACCAATGGTTACTGGAAAAAAATCATAAGAAAATCATTATCTCATATATAATGAAAATAGATAGTTATATATGACCCAATATGCATATATATTCACGTATAAATGTAACCATTTGTAAAATAATGATAATATGTTTAACCCTTACATGTTTATCGATCCAACAAGGGATTAGAAAATATAGGATTTAAACAAAATTAAAATGGGGGACATAGGGGAAATGAGGGTCATGTATTCATGGGTGTGTAAAGAGGGTTATATATATTATACATCCCATTTTTAATGAGAAAAAAATTATAAATGAATACTGAAAATGAAGCAAGTATTTGTGAAAAAAATGACAATTCATGTAAACGTATAATCAATTTAGTTTGATTGACAAATCAAATATCATTATATGGATAGATTCTAGAGGATGTAATGGGAGATCATATGAATATCCATGTAAACGATTAAATTTTTTTAAATATAAATCAATGTCATTGGTGAATGATGAAATCAATTTGTTCTATGAATGAAAAAGAATTCAATGATGGACAACTATGAAGATTCACGGGTTGAAGTATATTGGTATAGGCTATGATATGTTTTCTCAGCAAGAAGAAAACTAAGACAATATGAGATAGTTGAGATCACGTCCATGTAAATTGTACAGTCGAAACATAAGTGTGTCACATAAAAGAAAATGGTCGATTGGGTCTTTGTGAAAGATGGCTCGGATGATTTCCTAGGAAACGTACACCATGGATTATTCCAGGTACATTAAATAAAAAGTAGGAGGGGTTGATACAATTAAAAAAGAAAAGAGTATCAAATTTATATCCAATGGGGGCATGATCTTATCTGTAGAAGAATCAGAATAGAGGTCGATTGGATCCTACAATGGATAGCTAACAGTAGTGGTGGTTATTGATTAGTGAAGAAGGAAACATGATGTTCTCAAGGGATTATCTACAATTGGTCGATGGGGTGGAATAAGGCTGTGGGGTCGCTTGGCAATACCCCCAAACAATATCCCATTTGTTTAGTTTTTTTATTATAACAATTTTTTTAATATTATCTTATTATAAAAAACTATTATTTAATTCAAATAAAAAATTTCAAAACAAAAATTAATAAAATTTTAATTATATTTATATAAATAATTTTATATTATTTATAAATTATTAATATATACTTATAGAAACTCATATTACATTTCATATGAATAATAATTTATTTATTTAGAAAATGGTATTATTTTTGTTTAAATATTGTAGTTTAAACTTTATAATAATTATTTATTTTAACCAAAATAATACCTAAAATTTAAAAATAATTTATTTATAATTTTGGAATACCAGTTAGAATTGAAATATTATCATAATAATTTATTTAAAAATATTTGAATTCATAATATATATATATATATATATATGTATTATAAAAAAATAATTAATTTTTAATATTCATGTACCTTTTAAAAAAATATATATTTGAAAAAACAAATCAAATTAACCATATTTTATTTTTATTAAATGACCTCACAATGTTTTTATAAGAAAAATATTTCATAACATTATTTATTTATATTATATTTCTTTTATTAATTTAAAAAATTTATTGGAAGTTACATGAAATTTTTATAAATGATCATTTATGTTGATTAAAATACTATAATAATAGTTATAAATTGACTATTTGTGATTGAATTTATAAAAATGGCCATTCACTGTGACAGTATTGTATATGAGACCATGGTTATTGTTTTGTTTTTTCATTGGTACTTTAATTTAATTGTTTTTTTCTGAAATGATTATTTTTTAATTAGAATGCTATTATATTAATACATGAACTCGATTAATTAAACCCCAATTTAGATTGGTATCTAGAAATGGTTTTTGAACATAGATGTAGAGTCCTCCAATGAGGGAATTTGGGTTGTGGTAATTGAGAACTCCCATAAAGGATTATGTTTCATAGATATACCCAATATAATTTTGATATTATTGATCTTTTAACTTACAAAATTCATAGGTTTTTAGTCCTCAGGATCTATATTATATTACATGTGTAGTGAAGAGTTCTCAATGAGTCCGAGTTTCAATTAAAGATCATTTAAGGGTTCCCATTTATTACCAAGCATGTAACCCAAAATATTTATTGAATATATTTAATAGTTTCATGGTTGGTTGTATAAATGTACTTTTCTTATAATACATTAATACATTGTTTTATATTTATTTGCATAATATTACTTTATTTTGGATTTAGTTTACTAGAAAAATAAGTTTTAAATAAAATTTAAGGGTCTATTACATAATATAATATGATGTTTTATATGAAATGGAATATGGAAATGATTTTTAAAAATTAGTAAATTTTATTGGATTTTATCTAGAATTATAAAAAGCTAAATTTATTATTTTAATGTGTATTAAAGGGAATCCTTGAAATAATTATTGGATATTAAATGTAAATTTTTATTATAGATAATCCATTTTTTTGTTCCAAATTTTTTACATTGGTTTATGAAACAACATAATAAAATTATATATTATCATTCATTACGAGTTATTGTATGAAATTTTATTTTTATAAATAACATTAAAATTTTAATTTTTTGAATCTTTTATCAAGAGAACAACATTGACACGTTGGTGAAAACCAATTGGTCTAGTTTTTCTCACACTCATCATATACACCAATGTATGTCTCGGTGAAACTATTATGTTTTCTCTCAAGTGCTTATTATTATTTACTGAAATACTATTTAATAATATTTATGTGATCATATTTTTTTTATAACCAATATTGATGATTATATCTAGGGTTTGAATTATTTTTAATTTTCTCATTTTTATACTACATTTGTACCCTAATGCTGATTTATATTTATAAATTTCATTGGTTTTATATTTGGAATATTTCATGGATAAATTGGTTTTTTAACATTATTTAATATAAAATATAATGTTTTATAATATTTCAAATGGTAATTGGAATTAATTTTGAAAAGTTTTAGAAATGAAACTAGTTATGATCATCAATCTAAAATAAATTAAATTTTTTAAGAAATGTATTTAAACAAATCTTTGAAATGACATTCCAAAATTAATAGTATTGTTTTAAAAAATATGAATCTCCCTTATTTTCAAAATTATTTTAATTTTTTTTGAAATTACTTAGTACTCTGGGATATTTAAATTCATTATTCTTTCTCATATGAAATGAAATTTATTTAAATTATTTTAAAAATATTATGAATATAATTAATTATTAAAGGAAAAATATAAAATATTTGGTGAAATTATTCTGGGCATGTTGGGATCCAATCACACATATATAGATGTGCTTATGTGTGTACAAGGGTCTTATGTGTTCACTCATGTGCATATTATTTGATTCTAATTATTGATTCGTTTATGGTCTGTCCTAGGATGTTGAGTGATATAGTGAGTGATCATGCTTCATGTGGAGGTTCATATTGGAAATATTCAGTATCAATTTTTTATTGGGATGTTTAATTTCATATCTTATATCATTTTATGTTTTTCTATACTCAATATATTTCCTCATACATTCTTTTTTACCATCACGATCGAGTTTATTAATTTTGGTTGGATTTTTATTTTTTTTATTCACTATTTAGTGGTCACATTTAATTTGTATTACTTATTTGACATGCTTGGATATCCATTATTTTTATAGTCCAAAATAGATTTTTTTATAGTTTTAAATAACAGTTTATATTATTTATTAACCATGAAATCATTCCAAAGAGTTCATTCCACAATTCCCAGAG
Source organism: Viscum album (assembly GCA_963277665.1). NCBI lineage: Eukaryota > Viridiplantae > Streptophyta > Magnoliopsida > Santalales > Viscaceae > Viscum > Viscum album. The sequence goes on along the minus strand of OY728128.1, from coordinate 148,666,277 downwards.
ACTGGTTTTAAGCCCATAGGGATCTGAAACACACTTATGGCATAGTGGATAGCTTTCATAGGAGACATGTTTGGTTATCACAAGATGATTCATAAAAAATTATTTCAAATAATAATTTTTTAATATTTGGCTCTTGAAATTCACTCATGTTATTTCAATGATTCATGGTACTGTAGATATCAATATTAGAATAAAAAAATAGTGTAAAATAAAATGTATTTACCAAATCACCATCTTCAATAAGCTACATCAGTTTTAATGGGTCTTTGGTATATGGATTATTCTTTGGTAATTTCTATTATATTGAGGACTATGGTGATGATACATTGATCCAAATTGTCATAGTATGAAAATACTTGATGGTTTTTATTAAAAATTAAAATTAAAATTAAAATATAATAATAAAAAAGTGGTTGGAATTTATTAACATATTCCAATGTAGTGAAAATGTACCTAGTTTAAGAATAATTTTATAAAATATGGCACGATTGTAAAATTTTATATCATAACATGTGAACATGCTAAGAAACGTTCAATATCCATTTTGGACTTAATATTTAGACTTTGTGAGTCATTGATTTCATTTAGTGTTTTTTGTGATATTAAGGGAATTATGGATGTTCGTTAAATAAGTGGATATAAGTTGAATAGGATTCAGATGAATCTTGTGAAGAAGATCTACATATGTAATTTCCATAGTTAATGATATTGCTTTAAATATTGATTTAATAATGAAACAATATTGTTTGAAAGAAGTACATTCATATTTTTATCAAAAAAATGATTTTTTCATTTTATGTTTTCAAAATTACATAAATTCATTATAAAATATCTAGTCGAATTTGGGACAAGATTAAATTTTTTTATTTTTAAACCACTTCATCTCTCTTAATATGTGTTTTTAAAAGATTGAAATTCATTAATAGAAATGAGAAAAAATTTATTGTGTAGTAAATATTTATATGGTTTTAAATAATGGATTTATATAAAAATATTATTTTGGATACTAGTATTGATGACAATCATTGGTTCCCAAAATGATATTTCATGGTTTTTTATGTCGTAACCATTTATGGGTTTTTAACATGGGATGATTTTATCATTATCCCAAAGTGTAAATTATTTTGAGATAAAATATTCTATTATAAAAATATTTTTAATTATGAAATTGTTCATTTTAAATCTCAATAAAATATACCAAAATTAATTTATTTTTATTTTAAATGTATGTTTTAATATTTGGATATATATCATGACTTACAATATTTTTTGTACCAACAATTAGAGTTTTGGTAATCTTTGTTAAAATGTTATTTCATAAATTTGTGGTTAAATTTGGATATTCATTACTCATTTTTGTTCATTGTAAATTTGAATTCCCCCTTGAATTATTTTTTGAAAAATTTATTTTATTTAGGATAAAGGACATGGATGAGTTCATGTCCCTTGATATTAAATTTTAGTCCTAAAAAAATGTGCTTTTATTAAGGTAATATGTTTTTAATTTTTAGTGTAACCATTTCCATTAATAAAATTGAAAAAAATTATGAATTGGGCAGTGGGTTTTGTCATCCAATCTTAGTGGTGTTGTAGTGTCTCATGGAATTACACAAAAAAGTATATATCTTAGTATTTTATTTTGAAACAATGTAAAATTAATTTTTGGTAGTTTACTATTAATCCTTGGATGGATGGTGGAAAGGTGGAGGATAAATATATTTGGTGTTTGATATTCTCATTGTTCATAGGGTTTTGGGTGGAAGATATTCATTTTTATTGATCTTTTTTTGGATTTTTATTGGATGAGATGAGAGTAGTGTTGGTATTGAGGTGTCTGTTGATATTGTTTTCCATCATTTCAATTTTCACTTCTACCTTTTTAAATGTGTTTATTATGGGATCTTTATCCCTAAATTTTTTCATTACCTTGTTTCAGTTTTTATTAAGCTAAATTATTGTGGAATATGTCCCAAAATATTTGGTTCTGTGTTTTTCATTATTGTAATACATTGGTATATTAAAATGTGACCATGGTGTTGTTTTTATCTAGATTTACTTTGGGTTCCCCCACAATATTCTTATTTTGATAATTGATCTATTTCTCAAGTAACATTTGATTAGTAGTTCATACAAATAATGGTGAAATATGTTAAATGAAGAAATATTATAAAGGATAATCACATAATGGAACAAATTACTATAGATGAGGATTGTTATTTGGTATAAAATATTTAGTAATCACTAACATGGATTTTTTTAGTTCCAATTCATGTTTTGTTTTATTTCTCACCAAATAAATCACTTGATTGACCTTTTTGTATTGATACCCTTCATCCTTTTAGAATCATAATCTTTGTTTTTGGAGATATCATTATTTAAAACTCCATTATTTTTGTTTGTAATGTATATTTTAGTTATCTGATAAGTATACCCAATTATTTTCATACTAGTTGTGAAAAAAATCCAATTGTTAGGCACTATGGGATGATCAATTCAAGACCAATTTTCCCTTTTCAGTTATATTACCCATTTTGACGTTGGAGGAATAACCATGTCAACATTTAGTATAAAAACGATGTTGTATTGCATAGAGAAAACAAATAATATATTACCTAAAAATACATTTTCCTATTTTTTTTGTTTGTCCTTAATTTATATCAAATTTGTATGTCCTTTAATGTATGTTTTCATTAATCTATTTCCCACAATTTTAATTAAAAATCATTTGATACCAACTGTATGAACCCCAAATCCTTTGAACTAGAGATGCTGCCTACTTTTATACATTGGCTTTGACATGAGCGGTTAAATCATGATGGAATAATTATATTAATATTATTAGATAACTTAATAAATAAATTATTAGAATTCTATATAAAAAATTAATATAAATACAATTTTAAAGGAAAACTATTTAGAACCTTGAATGCATTCTACAACATTTTCTTTATATCCTAGGGAAATAGAAAAAATAAGGGAGGCCTCAAATGATCAATAAGGGTAACATAATATCGAATAAATCATAAATAAATAAATAATAATCAGTCAGGGAAGGTAACATAATGAATACACATTCTATTTAATCAATAATTTCACCATAATTAATGGGTGAAAAATAATCACTATGAAAAGGATAATAACTACAAAAATCATTTAATCAATAAAATGAGAGTAAAATTCACCTATATATAATATCATCATGAAAATATCATTAAAAGCATTGACAACTGAATTAATAATGATGAAAATTAATAATTATTGAATATCCAGATCTTAATAATTATAAATACCTCTAATGTTAGTTCATTTCTCAAGATAGATAAATACATCATTAACAAATCCATTTTGTAGGGAAATTTAATTTTATAATGAGACCCATTGACGTATCTTGTGGATATATATAATTGTTTCCCTCCAATAAAAACATTTTGAAATCATTCCTAATATATTCAATAATCCATTTAATTTGGAATCAATATTCCTTCATTAAAATTATCTATATTGATTAATGAATTTGATTTTTTCAGTATTTCCCATTTTAATTAAATATAATTCGATGTGAAACCAGTATGTAAAAATGGTACAAGACAAATGAAATAAACATATGAATTATAAAAATATTGTGGATATTGAAGATAAATTTAATTTTCAAAAAATAATGATCATAGGAATCTGATTTTTCAAGTGAAAGTACCAAATCAGTTAAGAATGATAGATTTATGATTAATTTTTTTTATCATTGGTAACATTTAAATTATAATACATTAGAAAAATAATCAAGAAACAACTAATTATTAAATACTAATAAATATTTACTAATTTTAAATACAATTATGGGTCATTATATACACCAAATTTATTTTAATTGGTCAATATTATCAAATATGGCTCCATGAAAATAAAATAACAATAAAATACCTTAATAATTTGTAATGGTCATTCAAAAGTATATTAGATGAAATAATTAAAACTAAAACCTAATGTAAATGAATAATTAAGGATTCATGATATTACATATAAAAGTATAATTATGTACTTTATATAAATCAAATTGGTTCCACAACAATAAAATATGCCTCAATGATGGTAAATTTATATGAAGTCCCTTACTTCATGTTATCCATTAGTTGAAATTTCATTAACCTCATGTTCCATAGTATTACGTGTGATATTACCTTGTATCAGAACTATGATCATATTTATTATTATATATGATCCTCTTATAACATTTTACCATCATTTTGTTAGTAATATTTTGTTATTTTCATTAAATTCGGGTGATAATTACCTTGTTTTATTTTCGGTATTTTGAAACAGAATTATTAGTTCGTGTACATAGTATACAATGAATAGTATAAAAAATGTTAATAAATTTTTTAATATCAAATATACACTATAGAATTATTATTATAATTATTCGTATAATTGGGATTTTAAAATTAATTTCATGGCTTCTGTCACGACCCCTCCCACCAAAGATACCTCTCCTGAGCTGCCAATGGTTAAAGGGAGATAATGACCCCCCAAGTCCCACCTTCAGTAGGCCCCGGGGTGGCGACTAACACCAAGGGTATGAGTTTTTACAATTATTGGAGGCATTACCCTTTTATTATATTAAGATCGGGAAATAGGACAAGTCAACCACCAAAGTGGAATAGAACAAGTGTGTAGAAATAAACCAAAACCAAACCCACATGCATGTTTAAACAATTTTATAACAAGGTGCAAGTACAAGAAAGTTAAAAGTACTATACCAAAAGAAACAGGAGTACAACAACTCCACATGTCCGACTAGTAGGGTCCCTCACGGTCCTGGTAGTCCTCATGGAAACCTGAAAGTAAATGTAGGGTGAGAATACAAGTATACTCAGTCGGGAAACCTAAAGCTCTTGTGCACAAGTGGGGAGACATCCTAATGTCCCGTGAGAACAATAGAATAAACCTAGCAAGAATTCTATCCACATAACCTCACCAACAACACTAACCAAAATACAATCACAACATGTAGTAGTATATAAGAACACGAGTATTGGGTACCGCGAACCATTTTCCCCCACTACCTACTACTCTTCCTAACGTTGAACGTACTGACGCTGCCACACTCTCCCCGCCCGTACACACCTGGTCCTCACAACCACGTATCCCGTCGGCACACACCTGGGCCTCACAACCACGCATCCCGCCCGCACACACTCGAGCCTCACAACCACGTATCCCGCCCGCCCACACCTTGACCTCACAACCACATATCATGCCCGCACACACCTGGGCCTCACAACGACATATCCCTCCCGCAAACACCTAGGCCTCATCCCGAATGTTCTTGGGAAATAGTAACAGAACTCTCTCCTGAATACACCTAAGCCTCATCCAGAAGAATCTTGGGAAAACAAACCTGCCCGAAGAGTCTTGGGACAATCCACGCCAATCGAAACCTACCCAAAGAGTCATAAGTGTAAGGTCGCCTTGAGCCATCACATACTAGGGGATAAGGAGCATGAAGGATCTAGTAACTAAGGCAAAACCACCCTCTCCCATAAAATGGGACTGTTCGACACTAAGTGATCAACATGGGAGGGGTGAGATAAAAAAGAAAAGATAATGATATATATATGTATACCAAACACAGAGCCCAACCTATGGATTCTAAATAGATAAACTGAGCACGCCCCTCGGAACTGCTACTATGAAGCATACATATGACAAAAAACCCCATCCCCATTTAGGTTTTCACGTTTTAGCAGAAATAGTTTATTTAGTTCCTTAACTATTGGGAAACAATCCACGACCAACCACATTGATCGTTTGTAAAACATATCCCTATCACCCAAAAATAAAGTTAGGAAAACACATGCAATACAACCAAGTCCTTGTTATTAACCAACCAACACCATTGATTAGTATTTCCGTTCCAAAACCATGAACCACCATTCATTAACTCTTCCAATTTTTATTCATTAATCACAACCCATAGCCCGTTCACATTCAAACCCCTCCTGGCAGCCCTGCTGCCAACCACAATCACATCGAAAGCCATACATAATTATCCCTTTAATACCATTTATCACATCCCCGCTGCCTGTTACCAACATAACAGGCACACCAACCCAGAACCAAGTCAACCGGAGCCCCGCTGCTCACCCGATCCATATCAACCCACAAAACACCCCCACCACATTCCATGTAACCAAGCCGACACCCACATGTTCATTATTAAATTTTTTTCAACCAGGGTGATCACACAAGGGTTCCAAATTTTCATTAGCCAACGTTTCGTGATTAACCAATTCCCACATTCAACAAGGTTTCATTCACAAAAATGGTCTAGAAGATAGGGAAACATTTAATTGCGCAAGAAAAGGCCCCCAACGACCGTTATTTTCAGTAGGAATAAGCCTATTCAAATCAAAATATAATATCCCAAGATATAAAAAGTAAGGCAACATCAATCACATACTTCCCATCCCCGTTATATAATCCAGTTATTATATTCATTAAATTGGTTTGAATGTATTTCATAAAACAAGGGGAAACCCACCCCGCGTGATGCACAATTTAGGGAGGCGAAGGAAAAATCCCTACCTCAATAGGTTCTGATAACAACGCTCCTCCCCAGATAAACTTTAAAAGAGGTCCTTCAGTGTCCGTCACTTCTGTTGGGTCCTAGCGAAACCTCCTCGGGTGGAATTCGGAAAGGAAAGGCCGAAGGAAAGACAATGGATCCAATCTTGGAAGTTTCGCCTAGTCATTACGATCTCGTGGTCACTAACGGATCATAAATCGGAGCTCGGACAAAGAAGTTATGGAAGAAAGAGCCTTTGAGTCTCTTGGGAGAGCTCTGCTCAGAGGGGAGGGGAGGAGAGGGGTGTGTTGAAAAGAAGGAGGGGACCAATCCTTTTATAGGCGAGAAAAGAAAAAGTACATAGCGTGTACTTTTTGGTACAAAGCGTGTACTTAGCCATTTCACACGGCCCCCACGCGGCTTCCAACATGGCCTTCAATGCGGAACGTGGACATTGACTGGTCAACACACGGCTTTAAGGTAACACATACATGGTGTGGGACTACACGACGTGTAGTATTGGATACACGGCGTGTAAACATTTAGTTCACACGTCTCCAACACGGCACACAACCATTGACTGGTCAACACACGGTAACACGTACGTGGGGAGGGACTACATGTCATGTATTATTGGACACACGGTGTGCACCCATTTATTGCACACGGCAAGGACACGGACGTCAACACAGGGTATACCTGGAAAGGGGGTACATGTTGTGTACTCAAACTACACGATGTGTAGTTTCAAAATTCTGGAATGTGTAGGAAAATTCCATCTTACCCTCCAGAACACTTTGTGGCCTTCTTTTGACAAAGTAATGGGCTGGAGAGGTCTGGTCCATTACATCAGATACCTCTTAAAACATTCTCATCCCTGAGAATTAAAAAACCAACCTAGAGGAACCCAACAAGATACCTCTTAGGGTTCTCGTTGTAACAAGAACCCAACCAACAACCCTAATCATATGTGTTTGGAATTCCCTCTCCTATGTCGAGATATTATCCGCTTTAGGCAACACAGAATCTCCTGCACAGGTTTAATCGCATCCACATTAATGGGTCTCAATTAAGCATTGCGTCTTCCAACTTCAATATATTAGTATTTTCCATCTTAAACTACCATCAACACCACACAACCAACACATTGCCCGAACACGAGGTTTGGGGAAAATTCTTTTTCCTATGTTGAGATATTATCCGCTTTAGGCGGCACTGACTCGCCTTCATGGGTTCAATCTCATCCTCATTTATGCGTCTCAATTAAGGATCTGGTTTTTCCCTTCCCCACACGCCCGAACATGTTACACGCTCTCAGAGAACATGGAAACAAAAGGTCTCATAACCAATAATCCAAGCATTCCATATATAAAAGGTACATGATACAACATCAACACAAAGATAATAAGAACAAAGAAAACACAAGTCAAAACAACTCCGGGTACTGAGCATGCATCTGGGTCTCCCACTCCCAAGTGCTCACCTTGAGGCTGCCATGCCTCCACAACACGTGAACCAGGGAAATGGTTCATCCACGTAGCACCTTCTATTTACGATCCTCGATTTTGACTTTTCGTTCCTCGAAGTTCGCATCATCTCTCATGTATAACTCTCCCCAGTTGATAACATGAGAGTCGTCGTGTATGTACCGACGAAGCTGGGAGACGTGGAAGACGTCATGAACCTTCTCCAACTATGGTGGTAGGTCCTGCTGATATGCCACCTCGCTGACTCGCCTCAGCACCTCAAAAGGTCCGATGAACCTAGGTGATAGCTTTCTCCCATTACCAGACCTCCTCTTCCCCCATCGAGTTGAAACCTTAAATAACACATGACCTCCCACCTCGAACTCCAAGGGCCTCCAATGACGATCAGAATAAGACTTCTGTCGGTCCTGAGCCGCTTTCATCGTCTCATGTACAAGCTGGACATTAATTGTGGTGATATGTACTACCTCTAGCCCAAGAACTCCTATCTCACCAACCTCTTCCCAGCAAATGGCTGAACGACATAGTCTTCCATACAAAGCCTCAAACAGTGCCATGCCAATAGTAGAGTGGAAGCTGTTTTTTTAGGCAAACTCTACTAAAGGCAAGTGTCATACCCATGATCCTCTGAAATCCAGAACGCATGCCCAAAACATGTCCTCCAACATCTGGATAGTCCTCTCCGTCTTCCCATCGTTCTGGGGGTGGAAAGTAGTGCTACGTCATATCCGGGTTCCAAAAGCATGTTGTAACCCCCTACAGACTCGTGAGGTAAACCGAGTATCCCGATCTGAGACGATAGTCTTCGGGACTCCATGTAAATGCACCACCTCGTCTATGTACCTCTGTGACGAGGTACTCACTGGGCATGAATCCTTAATTGCTATGAGGTGATCTGATTTCGTCAGTCGATCCACCACTACCTAGATAGCATCATAACCACCCTAAGATCTGGGTAGTCTTGTGACCAAGTCCATTGAGATTTCATCCCACTTCCAGTTGGGGACATCTAAAGGATGAAACAACCCACTGGGATCATGGGGTTCATCCTTCACTTGCTGACACACTGGGCGTTTAGCCACAAACGTTTCCACAGCCCGTTTCACCCCGGGTCACCAAAACAGTTCCCTCAGGCCTCGGTACATTTTTGAAACTCCTGGATGTACCGCCAAGGCTGAGCTATGGAACTCACAGAGAACTCCCTTCTTCTACATCGGCACGAACCCCAGACCAAGTCTAGAAGCATTACAAAACACCACATACAACAACCCTTCCTCTGTAAACCTATGTACGGGAGCACTGACCATCTTCTCCTTCAGGTAGTCGAAAGCTTTCTGTCACTTCCTGCTCCATAAGAAGACATTGTTCGTCCTAGTCAAAGTTGACATAGGAGATGCAACTCGAGAGAAGTCTGAAACGAACCTCCAATAGTAACCTACTAACCCCATGAAACTACGAACTTCTTCCACACTCTTGGGTGTTGCATAAGAAACAACTGCCTCCACCATCGACGGGTCCACTGACACTCCATGCTGAGACAACACGTGGCCAAGGAAGGGTACTTCTTGCGTCATGAACTTACACTTCGACAATTTCTAATATATTTGGTCGTGTCGAAGGACATCCAAGACTTCCATATGATGATCAACATGCTACTCCTCTAATCTTGAGTAGATCAGGATTTCATCGATAAACACAACGACGAACCATTCCAGAAACTCTCCGAAGACAATGTTCATAAGTCCCATGAACATAGCTAGTGCATTCGTAACTCCAAATGGCATCACTACAAACTCTAAGTGCCCATACCTGCACATGAAAGTTGTCTTTTAGATTTGACTGTCCTTCACCCTCAACTAATAATATCTCGATCATAGATCAATCTTAGAAAACCAACCTGCTCCCCACAGCTGGTCGAAGAGATCATCAATCCTTGGGAAGGGGTCATGGTTCTTGACCATTACCTGGTTCCACCTTCGGTAGTCTATGCATAGGCTGGGACAAACATCTGCCTACTTCATGAAAAAAATTGGAGCACCCCATGGCGACATGCTGGGTCGAACAAAACCCTTCTCCATCAGATTGTCAATCTGAATCCCCAACTCCCACAGCTCCAAAGGTGCCATCTGATAAGGGGCCCTTGAGATCGGACGTGCACCAGGCTGTAAGTCTATCCCAAACTCAACATCATGGCGGGGGGGGGGGGGGGGGGGGTAGAGTCACAACCTCATTGGGGAAAACATCAAGGAACTCCCTAACAACCCCTGGGTCATGCATCATCTCTGTATCAGCTGGAACCACTGATAACCCACCTAACATGGAAAGGAGAGGCTTCACATGCCAGCTTCCTACCTGATAGCTCCTCTCGCCAACAAATGATATGTGTTTCCCATCCTCGTCGGAGAACACGACTCTTATCCAGAAGCAGTCGATAAAAAAACTAACAGAATACAACCATTCGATGCCTAGGGTGACATTGTATGGATGCATTTGTAATAGAAGATGGTCCCCACTAGATTGATGTGGTCCCAACGTTAGCCCTCATCCTCGACAAACACAAGATATGATGGTCTGGCCTCCAACAAGTGTACTCATCACCAGTGGTATGGAATGTCTCTCAACGTCTAGTCCCAAATCATGGGCTAGACCAGGTGCAACAAAAGAGTGTGAAGCTCCCGAATCGAACAATGTAGAAATAAGAGTGCAGAACAAACAAATCGTACCTCGCACCACCTATGGTCCTACTGGTGCTGTTAACTATGTTGTGTTCAACTGTATACGCCCAGATCCTCTACCTCTCTTCTGTAATGCCAAGTATGTCGGAAGGGTGAATGGGGTGACAACATACTGGAGCAAAGGAAGAAGCACCTCCTCCAAATGTCTCGCCCGAGACTCCTCATCCAGAATTAGATCCTGAGAAAAGCGGAGGAGATCCTTGAACTTGATCCCCAACTCTCGTACTGACATACTCCCCTACTGAAGGGAGATTAACTCCTGTTGCTTCTCCGCCTTGATCATAGAAGAAAGGAATTCCATTCAGAATTCATTCTCAATGTCAGCCAATGGAACCTCTGCCTCTATCCTCTCTATAAGGTAGAGCATCCAACACTTTCGTGCCACACCACTCAGCTGACTGACTTCTAGGGAAATCCAGTACTCCCTTAGAGCACAAATCAATGTAAAAGTGATCCCTAGCTCCTCAATCCACCCCTCCGTCTCTATATCCGATGTACTACCCTCGTACCACTTGAGGGTATACCGCTGCAAAGAACAGTGAGTCTTTTGCCACTGGCTGTCTTCCTCCTCTCGGTCAATCATCAACTGATCGACCGCCTGGATCTGTTGGGCCTCTCCCATCTGAGCCACCCGGGGATGACGTCCAGGGGCCATAGCTATACGGTAAACAAGGACCACCTAAGCCCAAGTAGCAAGGAATTTCTCAATGTTTTCTTTTTATAATTTTAATTAATTTCTTTCCCAGAACACCCAAATCAAGTAAAACACAATCATGATGATGCATGTACCTTCCCTAGGGTCTCTACCCTTCAATCAATGTAGACTCACTTGGTCGTTTGTTAGGCTCAGAGTCCTTGCATCGGATCATGAGGGCCCTAATATCCCATGTCCTAGCTGGTCTTCCCTCTCCAATGTCACACACCAAGATTAACTAACATTGTTTCCCAACCATCCCATGCAATCCTCACTGTGCCTAACTCCAGACTCCATCCTATCTCTCAACCATTAGCTCTGATACAATTCTATCACGACCCCCTCCCACCAAATATGCCCCTCCAAAGATGGAAATGGTGAAAGGGAGATAATGAACCCCGAGTACCGCATCCAGTTGGCCCTGGGGTGGCGACTACACCAAGGGTATGATTTTTTACAATTATGGGAGGCATTACACTTTTATTATTTTAAGATCAGGAAATAGGACAAGTCAACCACCAAAAATGAAAAGAAAAAGTGTGTAGAATTAAACACAAACCAAGACCACATGCATGTTTAATCAATTTTATAACAAGGTTCAAGTACAAGTATGCTCAAAGTACAATACCAAAAGAAACAAGAGTACAACAACTACAACAACTACAATTGTCCGACTAGTAGGGTCCCGCACGACCCTGGTAGTCCTCCTGGAAACCTGAAAGTAAACATAGGGTGAGAATTCAAGTATAATCAGTAGGGAAACCTAAAGTTCTCGTGCACAAGTGGGGAGACATCCTAATGTCCTGTGAGAACAACAGAAGAAACATAGCAAGGAATTCTATCCAACCAACCTCACCAGCAACACTCACCAAAACACAATCACAACAGGTATTAGTTTATAAGAACAAGAGTATTGGGTACCCCGCACAATTTTCACCCACTAGCTAGCTTCACTTCTTAATGACGAACGTCATGACGTTCCCACACTCTTCCCACCTGCACACAACTCGGCCTCACAACCACGTATCCCGCCTGCACAAACCATGGCCTCACAACCATGCATCTCGCCCGCACACACCTGGGCCTCACAACCACGTATCCCAACCGCACACACCTGAACCTCACAACCACGTTTCCCGCCTGCACACACCTGGGCCTCATCCCAATGATTATTGGGAAATAGTAACAGAACACTAACCCAATGACACATGGGCTTCATCTCGAAGATTCTTGGGAAAAAAACATGCCCGAAGAGTCTTGGGCCAATCCACCCCAATCGAAACCTACCCGTAGAGTATTAGGTGTAAGGTCGCCTCATTCCATCACAACCTAGGGGAGAAAGAGCAGGAAGGAGCTAGAATCTAAGGGAAAAACACCCTCTCATATAATATGGGAGTGTTAGACACTGAGTGCTCATCAGGGGTGGGGTGTGATAAAAAACAAAAAATACAGATATATAAATGTATACAAAACACACAACCCAACCCATGGATTCTAAACAGAGAAACTGAACATGTGCCTCGACACTACTACTACGAAGCATACATACAACAAACAACCCAACCCCATTTAGGTTTTCACATTTCAGCAGAAATAGTTTATTTAGTTCCTTAACTACTGGGAAACTATCCATGACCAACCGCATTGATCGTTCTTAAAAAATATCCCTGCCATCCACAAATCAAGTTAGGAAAACACAGGCAATACAACCAATTCCTTCTTATTAACCAACCAACCCCACTGATTATTGGTTTCGTTCCAAAACCATGACCAACCATTCATTAACTCTTCCACTTTTTATTTATTAATCACATCCCATATCACATTCACATACAAACCCATCCCTACCGCCCCGCTTCCAAACACAATCACACTGAATCCCATACATCATTATCCCATTAATACCATTTATCGCAGCCCCACTGCCCGTTACCAACATAACATTCACACCAACAAATGACCAAGTCAACTACAGCCCCACTTCTCACCCGATCCACATCAACCCAAAAAACACCCCCACCACATGCCATGTAACCAAGACAGTACCCACATGTTCATTATTCCATTTTGTTCAACCGAGGTGATCACACAAGGGTTCCCGATTTTCATTAGACAACATTACGTGATTAACCAATTACCACATTCAACAAGGTTCCATTCACAATAATCATTCTAGAAGATAGGGCAACATTTAATTGCGCAAGAAAAGGCCCCCATAGACCGTGATTTTCAGTTGGACTAATCTTATTCAATTCACAATATAATATCACTGGATATAAAAAGTAAGGTAACAACAATCACAAACTTCCCATCCCCATTATATAAGCCAGTTATTATCTTCATTAAACTGGTTCGACTGTGTTTCATAAAACAAGAGGAAACCCACCCCACATGATGCACAATTTAGAGAGACGAAGGTAAAATACCTACGTCAACAGGTTCTGATAATAGTGCTCCTCCCCAGATCAACTTTAAACGACATCTGTCGGCGTCCATCACTTCTGTCAGGTCCCGGAAAATCCTCCTCCGGTGGAAGTCGGAAAGGAAAGACTGATGGAAAGACAATGTATCCATTCTTGGATGTTCTGCCTCATCGTTATGATCCTGTGGCCGCTGAAGGATCGTAAATCAGAGCTCAGACGAAGATGTTATGGATGAAAGAGCCTTTCAGTCTCTTGGGAGAGCTCTGCTAAAAGGGGAGGGGAGGAGAGGGCTGTGTTGAAATGGAGGAGGGGACCCGTCCTTTTATAGGCAAGAAAATAAAAAGTACATGGAATGTACTATAAGGTACACGGAGTGTACTTGGCCATTTCACTCTGCCACCACGTGGCTTCCAACACAGCGTTCAACGTGGCAAGCGGTCGTTGACTGGTCGACACACGACTTGAAGTTAACACATACACTGGGAGGGACTACACGTCGTGTAGTATTGGATACACAACATGTACCCATTTATTTCACATGGCTCCAACAAAACACATGGTTGTTGACTGGTCAACACACGGTAACGCATACGCTGGGAGGGACTACACGACATATAGTATTGGACACACGGCGTGTCCCCATTTATTGCACATGGAAAGGAAACGGCCTTCAACACAGGTTATACCCGGCAAGTGGGTACATGATGTGTACTCAAACTACACGGCGTGTAGTTTCAAAATTCTGTAATGTTTGGGAAAAGTCCATCTTACCCTCCAGAACACCTTGTGGCCTTCTTTTGACAAAGGAATTGGCCGTAGAGGTGCGGGCCATTATATCTTCCTAGATATGGTATACCATATATACGCACAAGCAACAATATCAATCTCTTAATGGGTGAAAATTAATTAAATTGTATGATATATTAATTTTCCCAAAATTTTTAACACGTCAAATATATCACATAATATTTTTAAATTTATCCTTATTTAAATACATGTAACTTGTATGTGAAAATAATCAAATCAGATTGTGAGGTGGTAGTCCTCCATACCAATGAGCGATGTTATAATATTTTAAATGAAATTATATTGTATATAGTCTATGTTATATCAAATTACAAGAAACATAATTATCTTTTAAATACTATATATATAAATTAAATACATCTTTAATTTAAAATTTTTATTTTTTTTGGGAAAACAAATTAAATCGGTTCATGATGTGGTAATCTAACATATATATGATCGATGTTTTTGATTAAGATTTCAGAGATGTTGAGATAGATATAGGTTATAAAATTAACAATATAACAACTCAGTATATTGGGAATTTGGGTTTTATTTTTTATAATTACTAACTAATATATTAATGGGTGGATGTAGCAAAAAATGAAATTGCTCGATTTTTAGAGCGCTTCTCTTATTTAGG
This sequence comes from Viscum album, assembly GCA_963277665.1. NCBI lineage: Eukaryota > Viridiplantae > Streptophyta > Magnoliopsida > Santalales > Viscaceae > Viscum > Viscum album. The sequence goes on along the minus strand of OY728128.1, from coordinate 148,650,947 downwards.
GTACATTTCAAGGTTTGCTGAAAAATCCTACCTATGATGGAATTATGATCAAAATAAATTTAATTTTAATTTGATATGGATGTAAATAATTTATTTGTGATTGTATTGGATTAACCAAATGTATTTTTATGTGTGAATATGGGAATATATGGGGTGGTATTTTATAAGTGGCAGAGAGGAGACAAATAGAATTTCTAAAAAGTTTCACATACACCCATGTTTTTTTCATTCAATAGTATTCCACAATTGTACATTTTCTATCCATAGATATTATTGGATCTACATACTACCATAAAATCATTTTTCTATAATACATATATCAATTTTACCCTTATCACCTAATTTTATCCCATTGTAAATACATTGTTACATTAACCGTGAAAAATAAATTGTTCTTATTTTACTCGTCTAATAGTTGTAAAATTAAGTTGAAATAAATATACAATTTTAAATAATCTGATTTAAAATATATAATTTTTTTAAAAATTTAAATTCACAATACTTTTTGAAACCAATTTAAAATTATACCCATAGAAGTGGTGAAAAAGGGGGTTTCAGAAGAAAAAATTATAATATTTATAGAATATTTTCATATAAATTTTTATATGATATTGATTCACTAGAATTCAATTGAATTGAATACTTTGTAATTTAAATAATTTTAATTTAAAACAAACAAATAATATAAATTTTTAATGTATATAATTTATCCTAAATGTTATATTCGAAAGAAAATATTTTATATTTTTTTATTCATTGAAATATTTAATCATTTTAGAAAAAAAAAATAAATAATCATAATATTATATCGGTATTAGTATTTAAAAAATATATTTATTAAATGAAATAAAGTTTCAAAATGTGATAATTGTTAGTTTTATTATAATTTCTCAAGAACTGACAAAAATATTTTCCTTCAACAAATATAGTTTTCTTAAAAGATTTATTTTACATTCAAGTTATTATTTTTTATTTATAATGAAAATATAACAAAAGAATTTTTTTAAACACTATAAATTTTTAAAAAATTTAGTCCTATTCATATTGTAAAAATTAACTCATAGAATTTAATTGTCATTATTATTTTATATTTTAATATATTAATATGGTTTGTTTAAATCATGTGTTGTACGAATCAAAATCTATAATAGACATTTACTTTATTTAAAAGGTAATAAATGAAAATGTATTAGGGTGTTACACCTAGTTAAAATAATTTTTTTCTAATTATCATGAAGGACTTATCTATTCATATTATAATGATGCATTAAATGTTTTTATGCGTTTTTCTTAACATTCAACAATAGTTTAAATTTTTGGAAAATCACTGGGAAGAAACAACAGAGTGGTATTAATACATTTTGACTTGTCACATTCTATTAAAGTTGTTGAGTAATTAAATTTTGTCGAATGATTATATATCTATTAAAATATTACATTTATATTTTTATATATGATTTTGAGGAACCAATCCATGCTAAAGAAACAACTTGATCTATATGAGAAACTAGTAGAGATGTGATTCCTAAATCATTATCATTGAATAAAAATCCATGATCCAATTATAACTGATTGCTCCAGGTTTTGTGTGTTAATTGGAACTTACTGATGGCTGTTTATTTAGAGGATATTTATTTATATTAAACAATTATGACAATTAATGATATGGTGGATGATAACCTAGACAAGGAAGAGTCGCCATATAATAAGAAATTACCTCTATATCTTCTTTCAAAATAGTAGGTAAGAGGAACATAACCTTAAGTTTGTGGTGGATCTCATGAAATGATTAGTATATATAATAATAGTTGACTTTCATTTTTATTTATTATTAGAAGGATCATAGGGGATTTTTAGTCATGTCAGATAGTATACATAAGGAATCAATGTGGAAGGAATTATTTTTATTTAAGTGTATTAACATAGTATGGGTGATTTATCATATTTGACATTATTTATTCTATTATTTCGATATGTTCACCATTTATTTGAAATTTAAAATACTATATATTATTCTATTTTTGTTGTCTTTGTTCCTTATTAAAACATTTCCTTGGCCTATGGAACCAGGTTTTAAAAATTCAGGGTTCATATTATACTTGAATATAATTATTATTATTTTAATTGTTATTATTATACAATTTTTATTATTGTAATTATCTTTTTTAATTTAATAATTATTATTTTTAACATCATTTTGGTTATGATAATGACAATTTTGGGGATTTTAATTACTATTATTATAATTATAATATAATCCATTATCTTTGATCATATTTATAATCATCTTTATCAAGATTAGGCAATGGGGTTCTCAACGGTTCTAATTTACCTAATTTATTTAACAAAATTAATATTAACTTAATATTGAATTACTTTATAATTTTATATAATCATATCTAACCCAAAACATAAAATACAGTGGACCTACCAGATTAAGATGAAAATATTATTAGAAATATATCCCTTGGATAAGGGGGATTCATACATGGGGTTATGATTCTATTAGTAGGAGACCGTATGATAGTGTTTCCATGAGATATAAATGTGAGGAAATTGTTAATTCTAATTTTGATGACTATTACTACTACATCGATTGTATTTTCTAGATTGTTAATTTTTAATTGTTATTTAATGATATATATAGGTATTAACATTTATTTGGGTTTCCTTTCTTTATGAATGTAAACTACGAAAATTGAAGTTGTTCCAGGGTTTTGGTTTATGATAATTTTTGGAGTCTAGGATCTATTATTTAATACTCAAGGAAGTTTGTTTATCTTGTAACCATCTTCATGTTTTTTACATATTGAATTTTGGATAATATGTGGCTCCCATACCCGTAACTCAAAATCCAATTAAATGACTTCACACTTTTCACATTTCCAATGATACACATATATAATTGAAATAACTTTAACAAATAATGTTACTAATAAAAATATACTTATATATTAGGTGTTTGGGGGTATAATTACATTAAACACGCACACACACTACACACACTGGCTAAAAAAGCAGGTCATAGCACCCACATGGGATAGCTCACCCATCAAGCCTTATTTATTCAATATATGGACCAAAGGCCCATTAGGCATGAAGCCCATTAAATGCCTCAAAAACCAATAATATACCTTATATACCTAGTGTAGTGTCATTCCTACATCATGTTTGCACCACCATATTCTTGCATCATGCCCGCGTCACCGTCTACCTGCGTCATGCGAGTGGAAATTCGCTCCCACCTGGATTTGATCTTGGGTCCGATGCAGATTCACAGGGCACATCTACCACTCAGGCACATCCCAACTGCACAAATAATTTTACATTAATAACAAAAGTAACATATTAGTCATATAGATTCGTTAAATAAGAAAGAATATTATATTAGTAGAGCTCATGTACTTCATATTGTGTATATATTTTTTTAATATATAAAAAACTACTTAATCAAAAAAATTCATCAATATATTTATCATATTTTCCAAAAAAATAGTATCTTTGTAATGTCTCATATTTTCAGTTTATTATATTTAAATATTATATGGAATTATTTCGAGACCCGGTCCGATGATGGAACATCATTCTGAGGTCCAATGAGCCTGGAATGGTGGTTTGATCTTTTTTTGTTAAGTGAGTTGGCACTTGTGCGCAGTTGTGGTAGATTCCAAAAGGATGTCGAGATTAAAAATCAGTGGGTGTCGTTGCGTCCGGGATGACTAAATTACCTATGAATGAGTCTTACCTCGACTGAAATGGGTTAAGAAAAAATGATAATTCCCAGACGTTTTATAGTAAAATGAAATGATATAAATTCACATGGTTATTTTATTTCTATTAATGAAAAATCTGTTGTAGTGCGGTAAACGACATAGCTGTTTCCCAAATTAATGACTCTTCATAATGATTCAATAATGGATTATCTGAGCCATTAATACTTCCATTCAATTACATTCCAAACCCATTTCCCTTTTTTTGGGATAGTTAAAGGTTGCTCGTTGGCTACGATTGAGAAGAACCACTACAGAATCCGCTGGACGTTGGAGAAAAACACTAGGCAAGGAACGATGACGGATCGAACATGTGAATTGTCGTGCCAACGACATTGAGGGATATTGATGATGAAGGAAGCACGACACCTTCATCAATGATTGATCCATTATAAACGTAGTCGTTTATTAATTTGAATTCTTTTCCCTGTTTTCATTTTAAATGACGAATGGGGATCAACCACGAACTAGTTGATCCGCGGATTCATTCATTCTTACGGGAGGGTTTTATAAGGATAATTCATGGAATTGATCCATGTTGTTTTGTTATTTTTGATTCTTGCTCAATTTAATCCTGCTAATGGGAGCAGATCAACGTTGTGATGAACAATGGGGAGGGTTCGTTCCTCACTTTGTTTATTGGATTTCTCCCCCTTTCTTTTCTCGCGCGTTCTTCGTGTTCCTCACGGGGTGACGAACAAAGGATCGTTACGCATATGTTCCACAACACAACTATCCCAAATAGAAGGTATAACACCTCAATGACCTTTCATAGGTGTGACGATGATGTCAGACAACGAATCAGACCAAATCGAAAAAAGGATTTCTTCAAGCGTTCTTCGTGCGGGAAGATCAAAACATGTTTTCAGAATCGATCAGAGGTTCCAAAACATCGAGAGAAGATTCGTAGCATCGGGGAGACAAAAAACTGATGGTTTCATGGGGATCAGATGGACGGATCGATGATCGGAGTAGCACGGGAGGCGCGCTGACATAGAGCAAAATTTCTGGAAATTTCTACAATACACAGCGTGTACTTCTGAAGAAAACACCATGTAGTATGGGCGATGGATATGGTATTGGGGTTTAGAGAGGAATCACATGGCTTGTGACCCGGGTCACATGGTGTGTTGGACTTCCCCCGAAGCTCAGTGTGTATTTTGGGAAGTACACAAACACTGGATGATTTAAACGGCTTCAGGCAACACGGCGTTTACAACATGTCGGTAGTGGAAACGCGGGACTTGGAGTGTATCCCGGGGATACATGGTCATGGGTTATAGTACACGGGTTGATAACCATGTACGTGAACATGTCCAGCGTACATGGGGCCAACCCCAGTCACTCGGACACATCGTGTACATCGTACTACACATCGTGTACGCCGTTTTTCTACACGACCAGCCTAGGACACGAGCCGTTGTACACGCGCATTACCCGGGGTCAGAAAACATGGTGTGTATCTTTTCGACACGCCATGTACCTTTTGAAAAATTGAATGGTCCTCTTTTTCTCCGTATCTATGAAATATTTCATTTGGGTTAGTGCCCCTTCTTCTCATTACCCTGAAGGTCTGTCATAATTTCAACACACATGAGTATGATCCCTTCAGTAGGACATTCTGTGATAGAGTCAGGCATCCATCCAAGAGGCCTGAATCAATATCCTCTATCAATTTCTGACCCTACTTAGAGTTATGCATCGACACGACCAACTGTACTGGGCGTTGATCCTCTACCTATCTGGTGTATCACTTCACTGGTCAATTCGTATGAGTCGTGGTATCCGCCATGGCCCTAGAAGTGATCCTCATCTGTGTATCGTGATCTTTACCACTCAGGAGTGTGTCTCTTGTTATAAGTTCTTTCTATCTACCATAACCTTCCCACTCAAGAGTGTGTCTCCCGTAATGAGGGTAGATACCTATCGTGACAGTTCCCGAAAAACAACACTTCTCGTATGGACTTCATCAGAGCTATAAGACTCGTAGAGTGTGTTCTCCCAGAATGAGTACATCACATAATCATCGAACAGAAACCCTAACAGGGGAATGTGGTTGTGTGGCTTGCCTCTAGACCACAAGTCTAGATTTGGAGTATATCTGGTTTTTTATATATGTACTATAGACATATACTGTGCATAGGTGACTATACCATTGCATTTTTGTACTAAATTGTGATTTTTGGGGTCCTCTACTGAGTATTGTTATACTCACCCCTACAAGGGGTTTTCCTGCACGTCTCGTGTATTGTGGAGACGAGAAGCCTTTTGAAAGAGTATTGGGTGGAACAAGATAGGACCATGCTTTATGAGTCCCCTATAGGCCGAGGCGTTCCTACGGCTACGAGCGGCAGTTGCAGTACCTTTGGCATTTACAATTTGGGTTTTGCAGTTTTAAGACACTTGTATTTGGTGGGCTTCTATTCTGGACTAGTTTAATTTTATTTCTCTACATTTCTACGTACTATGTTGGATGTGTTTAGTTGTATTCATGAATTTTTTTCCCTTAGTGGGTTTTTCATTTCAGCATTGTGGGCTTGGAGATGCGTGCGTGTGTACAGGTATATAATAATTTCCTCCCATGTAAGTAATATGCCTACTCGGTGCTAGTCACCAGCCCCTGGCTTATTGGAGGTGGTCATGGGGAGTCACAGTGCGGGCAGCATTGGGACGGGTCATGAAAGAGTGGTATCAGAGGTGGTCGGTTCTACATTAGGGCCAAGAGTCTATGATGATGGTTTGGGGAAATAATGTTGAGTGTTTCGGGTTCAGCTTTCAGGCCAGAGACCCTAGTGTTGGTGCGACGGCCGACGTATACATACACGAGGACTCTGATAACCTTCTTTTCGACTCGGTACACGAGAACACAGTATTCGGGGAAATAAAATGTACATGAATCATATTGGAATGGTTTGTGGTTTCCATGCACTTTGTGTCAGCTATCTATATATACTCTTTGACCATGGTACATCTTGTTTCCTCACAGGATGCCTTCGCGATGCATACCTGCTAGGATTCAGCAGCACGATCACGAGGATGGCCCCCTCAGTGAAGAGGATTTGATACAGGGACCAGTTCACCAGGCATTTCCACCAGGTAGACCACCCGCTGTACCTCCCCCAATGGACCAGCCAGTGGTACCTGCTGTACCGACCGGCGAGGAGTGCAGGCATAGCATGTTCCACGAGTTCCGAAGACAGAGACCCCTCAGGATCCGAGGATAACCCGACCCTCAGGTGGCTGAGGACTGGCATGAGGTGGTGACTAGAGTTTTCCTTCTATTGAGGACACTAGCAGACCAAATGGTGGTCCTAGGAGCAAGCATTCTTCAGGGTTCGGTGAGACGTTGGTGGAGTTTGACCACACAGACTCATGACGAGGAGACTCTTTCGTGGATGGAGTTTGAGAAACTCTTCATAGAGGAGTTCTCTCCAGTTACACTGAGAGGTGTACGCATCAAGGAGCTTCTTCAGCTCCAGAAGGGCAGTATGACAGTATCTGACTATTCATTGAGGTTCACCAACCTCGCTATGTACTTGAAGGACATGGTTCGAGATCAGTACTTTAGAGCTCGGACCTTCGACCGAGGTATACGATGTGACATCCAAGATAGTGCCTTGCCTCTATTCATATTGGCTTATGTAGGAGTGCTCGACCGGGCCTTGGTGATCAAGAGTTTCTTGGTGGAGCAGAGACAGTCGTCGGCAGTCAGCAGCAGGGAGACAGTTGCGAAGACCTCAGCGGTAGGGAGCCGACATCAGACGTAGGGATCAGGACGTGAGAGACGCCGGAGGAGGACGCAGGATAGGGGATCGACATTCATGGGCTCTCAGGTTGGATCCAGTCAACCTAGGGAGAAGCTATGCTACACATGCGATGGTAGGGGACATCTCGTTAGAGATTGCCTGACATGTCAAGCTGCTAACATTGAATCAGTGGATGGACCAACGAGGAAGAGGTAGAGAACAGAACAGGCAGGACCACCAGGCGGTGGACGTGACAGTGGATCAGGGTGATGTACAGGTGGTGGCAGAATCTTCGACTTACTTCCACCACCCCCCACGGAAGTCCACACGAGGCTGAGGGAGCTGGGGGATAGGGGCGAGGGCAACTGCATGTGGTCGAGGCATATGACCTTGGGGCTCGAGGTATGATTTGATGTACGATATATGTCTTCTATAGCTTAGATGCTGTTCTCATAGAGACAGGTGCAAGTCATTCCCTTGTAGCCCCATGACTTGTCAAAACCTCGAGATTCCGGTAGAACAGTTGACTCGATCCTTACTCTTGGAAACACCTATGGGAGGAGACTCGACAATCACGAACCATTGAAGACAGTGTGATCTTACCCTTGAAGGAGAGTGTTTTGGTTGGAACCTCTTGGTGGTAGTGTTGATGAATTACGACGTCATTCTCGGTATGGATTGGTTATCATTGGTCCATGCCCATATTGTATGTTTTAGGCGAAGAGTGGGGTGTGTTCACCGTGATGGAATGATGTTTTCCTTTGTCAGATAAAGGGAGAACCAGGCGGCACAAAATGGTCTCATGCCTAGGAGGGTGCAGCCGATCAGTCATGAATTGGCTAGCCTTACCCTTGGAGCAGTAGATGATGTGAGCTACCAGTTCACAGCAGTAGTGGCGGAGTATCAGGATGTCTTTCCCAATGATGTTCCAAGATTACCTCCCCACTAGGAAATTGTCTTCTGCATCGACTTACACCCTGGGACGACACCCATATCCTCATCGGCATATCGTATGGCGCCTGAAGAGCTTCGCGAGATGAGGGATAATTTGGAGGATTTCCAGAGTAAGGGTTTCGTGAGACCTAGTGTTTCACCCTGGGCGGCCCCAGTCTTGTTTTCCAAGAAAGCAGATAGAAGACTGAGGTTGTGCATGGATTACCGGCGTCTGAACCAGGTGATGGTGAAGAACAAGTATCCACTGCCGAGAATCGATGACCTCTTGTAGAGACCCGTATCTTGACGTACATGGACATTACATTACTTTTGCGGAATACTTAGTACAAAACAAAAACAAACACACAAGGATCGTAATAGTTTAGTGTCTTTGGAAACTCGGAATAAAATCTTCTAATCGTGGGGAAAGATCTTCAACATCTCCCATAAAGATCTTCTTTTTTTTTACCTAAAACCTTTCTTTATGTCCTGGGGAAAAGAAAACATAAAAGGGTGAGCTCAAATGCTCAGTAAGGGTAAACAAAAGATATATCAATCACATCGTATTCATAAGAACATAACATTTTGGAAATCATAACCTACAAAAAGAGCATAATTTTATAACATGGGATAAATCATAGTAGTGAAATGAAATCATAACATAAAACTTTACTCATTGTGGCATACACACATAATCATAGAGAATCATTTCTTGTTAGTCAAGACTCATTGCCAAGACTATCTTAGTGGACACAGTCCCTTTCTGAATCGAGTAATCCTCATTTCAGTCCTGTTTCACTGAACCGGTATAACCTACCATTCCAGCCATATCTATCTCATGAGATATAAAATCTTTACCCAATGCATTGGAGGGAGATATAGGTCCCACCCATCTTATAATGAATCATTTCTTATGTGTTCCACATAATCATAAACCATACATCATAGCGTAACCCATGTAATAAAAATGGGATTCTTAAACAAAATGACATCATAAAACCATTCATATAAGATAAAGGAATTCATAAACATAATTCCATCACAACATAGTCAAATCAATGTAAAAATATGGATAGAAACAGAACCCTTTATTATCTTAGATGGAAAATAATTTTGATAAAACACTTGAAATGAATTCTTGAGGAAAATATCCTTTCTTCTTCAAAATCAATTTCTTTTCACAAAACATCATGAAATTTTAAAAGAAAGATATTTTATTAAAAATAGTCATGAAATCTTTTGTAGGAAGCTTCATGAAAATAAGGCTTTATAAAACCGTAAAAATCCGTTCGTGCCATTTAAGTTTAAAAAACATTCTTCGTACTTTTGTCGGAAAAGTCAAAAAGTACCTCGTACGAAAAACGACAAAAGATTCTTTTCATATCTTTTACTAAAAACTCACCGAAGGGTAAAATTGGATTTAAACAATTTTAGGTTGTTGTAAATAACATTACATATTGAGGAAACATGGATGTGGATGATAAAATATACCCTAGTAAATTTCAAAGTACAAACAATCTCGGATAAAAATGAGATTGTGATATTTCCCTTACCTTAGGTCCGATTTGCTTCGTATGTGTCCGAACCTCCTGTATAATGATTTAAATAATGTCATTGACTTATTACAGAATCATATTCATTGTTATGATATCATATATGGTTCACTTATGACATTATATTACCCGTTCTTTTGTAAATTCCATGTTAAAGAAGCGTTTTGGGTAAAATCATTTCATTTATCGTAGGTGTTTTGACTTGTTGTTCTTGACATCATTATTACTTATATCATGATTTACTTACTTCCAGAATATAAAATATGATTTATATATCATATATATTCAGTATATATATATATATAATAGGTAGATAAATAAAATGAAAAACACCGTTCATGGAGACGGTAGTCCGTACGTACGCATGAACGTTGTTTTCCTTTCCTTATTGTCTTGAAATGGAAGTAGATGACATACATATGTATATATATACATAAATCCAGTAGCTTTATAATGTCATATATTTCATTATTATTTCTTATATATACTTTATAATCATTCTTAAATGGTTAATATGGAGAATGAATCTCATCGCGTCGTGGAGACGGTAGTCCGTACGTACGCACGAGCGATGATATCATTTCTATAAGTATTGAATTGAATTGGAGTGAATTATACAATATATCAGAATCAATATGATGTTGTAATAACTATGTATAGTTATTCTTTACACCATTATACCCATCCATGTAAGGTGGTGGTGGAAAATAGATTACACCACGGCGTGGAGACGGTATTCCCTACGTACGCACGCGCGGTGATTTCTTTTTCAGTAGGATGGATAGATGGTGAAATAGGGTTGTTTCATACTTATAATAACATATCAGTATATGAGTGATACTGATGTTATTACTTCATAATGAAACAACCTAAGAAGAAGAAGTGGAAGAAGAAATAAAGATGAAAGAATTGGTAACGGTAATTACCCCTTCTTTGAAGCGCCTTTTGGAGACCTCCTCTTAGGGAACTAAAATTGGTCTTTGAGTAAGACCAGAACCTCTAGGATGTTTCTAGGGAAGTGGAGAAGATATTTTGGCAGGGGTTGGCCGAGCTTGAGTGCTCAAATTGGTGTGAGGAGGAGGGGGAGGAGGTGTCCTTTTATAAGGGAGGAGAGGGGCACCTTAGGAATATCTCAAAATATTATTTTATATTAAAGTCAAAATCGGTTTATAATGGTTCCAAAGGGTCTTATTTCTAAGATAAAGTGGGGATGGGTCGAAATCCTATCAACCAATATAATTTAGACAAGTTTAGGATATTATTTTAACCTTATCAATTAGATTTAACTCTAAGTTAAATAATTTAACTTTTACCGTGTCTTTTTGTTTTCTTTCACTATATGGTTAATACACTTACTATAACATGCCAAACGAACCCCAAATTGTTTATTATTAATATATATATCCTTATATAAGTCATTTTGCCGAACCTTAGATTTTTAGGAATACAATAACAATTAATAATATAATATTTGATTTAAAAACTATTTTGTGTCAATTTTGACACTATTTGATATATGATTTTTGTGAAAGTCATAACAGAATTAAATGTTCGAACCAAGTTGATTAAATAAACATTAATATATCATTGTAACCTAGAAAATTAGTGGAATTCATAAAAAATTTCAAATTACATTTATTTTGGTGTTTATAACATCAATTATGTCAATATTTCATTAATAAGATAATTACTGCATCATCGTTGTGTCATTAATAAATTATATTATTTGATGTCTAAAAATTACAAATAAAATACCATCATGTAGGAAATCCTTTTAGCTTTCTAATTAATATTTATAGTCGAATTTATCTTATGTATAACCCCATATTAAAAATGATTTACTTATTAAACTTTGATTTTAACTATTTTAACCCTTCTTTAAATAAATTAATAATAAATGTCCTAATCTAATCCAAGTGGGCCTAAATGGTCATATTTTATTCCTAAGTTTGTTTTTGGTCGAATTAAACTTATCCAATAGAATTAGGACATGTGTTAGGGTAATAATAATATCATATTTACCCTTAGTTACCCTATTTACTATTAACCGTGGTAAAAAAAAGTAAAAAGTTACTATTCACCAAAAAAATTATTTTCATCTCATTGAACCACATTTTAGTCCTTGATATTAACCGTGTCTCTCGGATTTTCGAAATTCCATTCACAGAAGCGGTAAAATTAAGTTTTATGCAAAATTCAGTTTTTAACCTACCACTTAGTGGTTTCACTATTCATCAAAAATTGAAAGTTTTCAGAAAAGTGCCAAAATTTCACCCTAGGCTATAATTGATATTACGAATTCAAAAATGATTTCTATTTTATAAAATTCCAAACATATAAGTTTCATTAATTAATTTTATAATTCATTTCCGCTGTTACAACAAATAGCGTGTTTTTAAGAGATAATAACTATCAAAAGATTGACACTTGTTTATGTCTAGTTTAAATGTGAAATTACATCCAATGACCAACATTGTATTAAATTGTAAAAATATATTCTAAATATACATTAAAACCACTCAAATTAATGATTTATCACTATTAATTATTTCGATTAAAAAAGTTGTTTTTAATTATAATTTAGTAATTTTCAGTATTCATCAGAATATGAAAGTTATCCGAAAAGTACCAAAATTTCTCCTTAGGCTAAATTCGATACTCCGAATCCAAAAATAAAGTCCATTTTGAGAGTTAAAATTTCTAAAATTTAAAAAGTAGTTATTACTATTCATAACGGCTAGTTTCAATAATATTTTAATAGCATATCATTGTTTCGTGAAACTCAGTATTACGTACCACACACGCTATCGAGGAAGGTTGCGATTGCGTGTAATTCAAGGCAAGTCAAGGATGCGTGTTGTGCAAGCTCCTTTTGGTGTAGCGTACAACAGAAGACATTAGTGAAATAAAAAAGAATATTTTTCATAAAATCTCGGGCTGTTACATTCTACCCCCCTTAAAATGAATTTCGCCCTCGAAATTCGTCGGGGTTATAAATGGTTTACTATTCGAAAGTTTCTTTAATAGAAACCCACATCGTAAAAGGGAATACCAAAACTTGGATTTAAAAACTAAAGTATGAAATGTAACGATTACCCAAATAAACTAATCACTGGGTTTCCACATAGGTGAAAATATGGATATGGAAGAGAAATCTAACCATCATGTTCTGATGGAGGGTGGAAGAGAACATGGCTATGGAAAATCCAGTAATCACAAATCCATAGATTTGTGATGATATAAGGTACCATCTGATTCATCAGGTATAAGAGAACTAGGACAACATTTTTGGTTTTCAAGATCATTTCCCTAAAGTTAAAGAATTTGAATTAGAATAAATACGTACTTTATTTTGGTACAATCTCACTGTTGTTCGTGCCTTTAACAATTTCCACTTCATCTCTTAAATAAATGAAGTTGAATTTGTTATTCATGAAGTGTTAGCAGATCATGTGATAGAATGACGGGTCATTCTATCTGTTTCAAACAAAAGGTTAGAAAAATTATTTACATAAGTCGATCTATAGTGAGATTAATCACATATGGACTTATACTTCATATATCATACTGCTTAATATAATAAAACTAGTTTCTACTAAACAGGGACTTCTTGTAGGCTAGTGGTAGGCGATAAAGGCCAGTCGCACTTTGGTTGTGGGTTCGATTCCTACAACCTTGTCCGAAGCGATGGGCTGTCGCCCGTCCTGCAGGTTGTCCCTTTTTCTAAAACTACGTTACTATAACATCCCATCAATAATATCGAAAATATTATATCCTTAAACAATACTAACTTATGTCCAACATAATCCAGTCTAATCTTTAGGCTTATACATAATACTGCAGTCCACTCTCATAATATAGTGACATCGATTACCAGAGATTTAATACTGTCGTTGATCCCCACATATCATAAGATATGTCTTGTTGGTCACATTCCAAACATTCAAAGTCCTTAATCGTGTATTCTTTTGAATACCTTAGTTAAAACATGAGTGCAGTTAAAAGTTAACACTTTCCACATACCAAAATCCTCAAAATTATTTATACCCAAACCATGATATCACTTAGTCCTTATATCAATCATGAGCTCATGAATACTATCAAACATTTAATTTTCTCCTTATCCCTTCATTATGCGCATATCATCTACATTCCAAAAATATATGAATAACCTTTCATGGATACTAGTAACATTAATCATACACTTTCAAAACACAAGGAAAGACAACAGTGTAACAATCCATAGATGTCTCTTTATTCCAAAATTACACATGATAAACATGTAATCATTCCACTACATTCTCAAACCATTGACTGAGCTTCAAAAATTCTTTCATCTCACAAATCATTTGTAGTCTCTTCATCATCATCCACATAAATACTACCCATATGACCATACTGATTCTCTTCATGAGTCTTTCCCTTAGGGAATTTGTTTGCATAATGCCCATACATTCCACAATTAAAACACTTAACCATTTTTGATGTCGTAGCAATACCATTATCCTCATCCATGGTGTTAACCGACCCTTTTCCTTTGCACTTACTTGCTTTGTGTCCTTCGTTTCCACACCCAAAGCATCTTCCAGTTCCCTTGAAACATTCTCCTTGATGCCTCTTCCCACATGATTTACATAGGGGAAATTGAACTTTCTTTCCTCTATGATCATCATGGAACTCCATCTTTCTCTTATTAGTCGAGTCAGGAAACTTACCAAATTTTACTTTATTGATCATATTGTGAGATTGCTGATTCGGCATAATAATGATGTTTGGACATCCAAATACCATTTCATTTGGTTGCTCATGAAGAATATCATTCCATTGTCCATCATATCCTCCATTATTGTGAATCATCTTGTTTCCAGCCATTTTCTAAAACCCAAACAGAATAGTGTTAGATGCAAAAATCGTAATAAAGGGGGAGTAACTTAAATATCTATCATCTTTGGTTTAATCTAATATCGTTACCATAGTTCTAGAACTATATCCTATACGTATACTTATCCTTAGGGGCATCCCTAGACATACCTTAGAAATATCTCTAGGGATCTCACTAACGTTTTCGCATCCTAGTTTCCAAAGGTTGACTAAACCTTTCCTCTGATACCAACTGTAGAGACCCGTATCTTGACGTACATGGACATTACATTACTTTTGCGGAATACTTAGTACAAAACAAAAACACACACACAAGGATCGTAATAGTTTAGTGTCTTTGGAAACTCGGAATAAAATCTTCTAATCGTGGGGAAAGATCTTCAACATCTCCCATAAAGATCTTCTTTTTTTTACCTAAAACCTTTCTTTATGTCCTGGGGAAAAGAAAACATAAAAGGGTGAGCTCAAATGCTCAGTAAGGGTAAACAAAAGATATATCAATCACATCGTATTCATAAGAACATAACATTTTGGAAATCATAACCTACAAAAAGAGCATAATTTCATAACATGGGATAAATCATAGCAGTGAAATGAAATCATAACATAAAACTTTACTCATTGTGGCATACACACATAATCATAGAGAATCATTTCTTGTTAGTCAAGACTCATTGCCAAGACTATCTTAGTGGACAAAGTCCCTTTCTGAATCGAGTAATCCTCATTTCAGTCCTGTTTCACTGAACCGGTATAACCTACCATTCCAGCCATATCTATCTCATGAGATATAAAATCTTTACCCAATGCATTGGAGGGAGATATAGGTCCCACCCATCTTATAATGAATCCTTTCTTATGTGTGCCACATAATCATAAACCATACATCATAGCGTAACCCATGTAATAAAAATGGGATTCTTAAACAACATGACATCATAAAACCATTCATATAAGATAAAGGAATTCATAAACATAATTCCATCACAACATAGTCAAATCAATGTAAAAATATGGATAGAAACAGAACCCTTTATTATCTTAGATGGAAAATAATTTTGATAAAACACTTGAAATGAATTCTTGAGGAAAATATCCTTTCTTCTTCAAAATCAATTTCTTTTCACAAAACATCATGAAATTTTAAAAGAAAGAGATTTTATTAAAAATAGTCATGAAATCTTTTGTAGGAAGCTTCATGAAAATAAGGCTTTATAAAACCGTAAAAATCCGTTCGTGCCGTTTAAGTTTAAAAAACATTCTTCGTACTTTTGTCGGAAAAGTCAAAAAGTACCTCGTACGAAAAACGACAAAAGATTCCTTTCATATCTTTTACTAAAAACTCACCGAAGGGTAAAATTGGATTTAAACAATTGTAGGTTGTTGTAAATAACATTACATATTGAGGAAACATGGATGTGGATGATAAAATATACCCTAGTAAATTTCAAAGTACAAACAATCTCGGATAAAAATGAGATTGTGATATTTCCCTTACCTTAGGTCCGATTTGCTTCGTATGTGTCCGAACCTCCTGTATAATGATTTAAATAATGTCATTGACTTATTACAGAATCATATTCATTGTTATGATATCATATATGGTTCACTTATGACATTATATTATCCGTTCTTTTTTAAATTCCATGTTAAAGAAGCGTTTTGGGTAAAATCATTTCATTTATCGTAGGTGTTTTGACTTGTTGTTCTTGACATCATTATTACTTATATCATGATTTACTTACTTCCAGAATATAAAATATGATTTATATATCATATATATTCAGTATATATATATATATAATAGGTAGATAAATAAAATGAAAAACACCGTTCATGGAGACGGTAGTCCGTACGTACGCATGAACGTTGTTTTCCTTTCCTTATTGTCTTGAAATGGATGTAAGTAGATGACATACATATGTATATATATACATAAATCCAGTAGCTTTATAATGTCATATATTTCATTATTATTTCTTATATATACTTTATAATCATTCTTAAATGGTTAATATGGAGAATGAATCTCATCGCGTCGTGGAGACGGTAGTCCGTACGTACGCACGAGCGATGATATCATTTCTATAAGTATTGAATTGAATTGGAGTGAATTATACAATATATCAGAATCAATATGATGTTGTAATAACTATGTATAGTTATTCTTTACACCATTATACCCATCCATGTAAGGTGGTGGTGGAAAATAGATTACACCACGGCGTGGAGACGGTATTCCGTACGTACGCACGCGCGGTGATTTCTTTTTCCGTAGGATGGATAGATGGTGAAATAGGGTTGTTTCATACTTATAATAACATATCAGTATATGAGTGATACTGATGTTATTACTTCATAATGAAACAACCTAAGAAGAACAATTGGAAGAAGAAATAAAGATGAAAGAATTGGTAACGGTAATTACCCCTTCTTTGAAGCGCCTTTTGGAGACCTCCTCTTAGGGAACTAATATTGGTCTTTGAGTAAGACCAGAACCTCTAGGATGTTTCTAGGGAAGTGGAGAAGAGATTTTGGCAGGGGTTGGCCGAGCTTGAGTGCTCAAATTGGTGTGAGGAGGAGGGGGAGGAGGTGTCCTTTTATAAGGGTGGAGAGGGGCATCTTAGGAATATCTCAAAATATTATTTTATATTAAAGTAAAAATCGGTTTATAATGGTTCCAAAGGGTCTTATTTCTACGCTAAAGTGGGGATGGGTCGAAATCCTATCAACCAATATAATTTAGACAAGTTTAGGATATTATTTTAACCTTATCAATTAGATTTAACTCTAAGTTAAATAATTTAACTTTTACCGTGTCTTTTTGTTTTCTTTCACTATATGGTTAATACACTTACTATAACATGCCAAAAGAACCCCAAATTGTTTATTATTAATATATATATCCTTATCTAAATCATTTTGCCGAACCTTAGATTTTTAGGAATACAATAACAATTAATAATATAATATTTGATTTAAAAACTATTTTGTGTCAATTTTGACACTATTTGATATATGATTTTTGTGAAAGTCATAACAGAATTAAATGTTCGAACCAAGTTGATTAAATCAACATTAATATATCATAGTAACCTAGAAAATTAGTGTAATTCATAAAAACATTCAAATTACATTTATTTTGGTGTTTATAACATCAATTATGTCAATATTTCATTAATAAGATAATTACTGCATCATCGTTGTGTCATAAATAAATTATATTATTTGATGTCTAAAAATTACAAATAAAATACCATCATGTAGGAAATCCTTTTAGCTTTCTAATGAATATTTATAGTCGAATTTATCTTATGTATAACCCCATATTAAAAATTATTTACTTATTAACCTTTGATTTTAACTATTTTAACCCTTCATTAAATAAATTAATAATAAATGTCCTAATCTAATCCAAGTGGGCCTAAATGGTCATATTTTATTCCTGTGTTTGTTTTTGGTCGAATTAAACTTGTCCAATAGAATTAGGACATGTGTTATGGTAATAATAATATCATATTTACCCTTAGTTACCCTATTTACTATTAACCGTGGTAAAAAAAAGTAAAAAGTTACTATTTACCAAAAAATTATTTTCATCTCATTGAACCACATTTTAGTCCTTGATATTAACCGTGTCTCTCGGATTTTCTAAATTCCATTCACAGAAGCGGTAAAATTAAGTTTTATGCAAAATTCAGTTTTTAACCTACCACTTAGTGGTTTCACTATTCATCAAAAATTGAAAGTTTTCAGAAAAATGCCAAAATTTCAACCTAGGCTATAATTGATATTCCGAATTCAAAAATGATTTCTATTTTACAAAATTCCAAACATATAAGTTGCATTAATTAATTTTATAATTCATTTCCGCTGTTACAACAAATAGCGTGTTTTTAAGAGATAATAACTATCAAAAGATTGACACTTGTTTATGTCTAGTTTAAATGTGAAATTACATCCAATGACCAACATTGTATTAAATTGTAAAAATATATTCTAAATATACTTTAAAACCACTCAAATTAATGATTTATCACTATTAATTATTTCGATTAAAAAAGTTGTTTTTAATTATAATTTAGTAATTTTCACTATTCATCAGAATATGAAAGTTATCCGAAAAGTACCAAAATTTCGCCTTAGGCTAAATTCGATACTCCGAATCCAAAAATAAAGTCCATTTTGAGAGTTAAAATTTCTAAAATTTAAAAAGTAGTTATTACTATTCATAATGGCTAGTTTCAATAATATTTTAATAGCATATCATTGTTTCGTGAAACTCAGTATTACGTACCACACACGCTATCGAGGAAAGTTGCGATTGCGTGTAATGCAAGGCAAGTCAAGGATGCGTGTTGTGCAAGCTCCTTTTGGTGTAGCGTACAACAGAAGACATTAGTGAAATAAAAAAGAATATTTTTCATAAAATCTCGGGCTGTTACACCTCTTTTATCATCTGAGAGGGTCACAGTGGTTCTCGAATTTTGACCTTTGATCGGGCTATCACTAGATACGGATGTGGGATGAGGATATACTGAAGACGACTTTCAGATGCCGCTATGGTCACTATGAGTGCATGTTGAGGCCTTTTGGTGTGACTAACACCCCCACAGTGTCCATGGGGCTGATGAATCGGATCGTCTAGCCGTACTTAGATCGGTTTTTAGTGGTCTTCATCGATGACATCCCCATGTACTAGGTGTTAGAGGAGGAGAACACGAGACACAAGCGGATGGTTCTGGATGTACATCGGGAGTACCCGCTTTATGGGAAGCTCTCGAAGTGCCAGTTCTAGATTCTGGAGGTCCACTTTCTGGGACATTTCATCTCAGCAGATGGTGTTGCTACAGATACAGCCATGGTGGAGGCTATGTTTTCATGGGAGCCACGTCAGAGAGTGACAGAGGTGTATAGCTTCCATGGGTTTGAAGGATATTACCAAAGATTCATTATTGATTTCTCCCGAATATCAGCACCGTTCACGGCCATGACCATGAGGGGGAAACCCTTTGTGTGGACAGAGAAGTGCCAATATGCTTTTGAGTAGTTGAGACAGAGTTTGACGTGCGCCCCAGTCTTTAGATTTCCAGAGGAGTGTGTCGATTACGTAGTTTTTTGCGACACATCAGGGACCTGGCACAGATGAGTCCTGATGCAGCTGCATGGAGTGATTGATTTTGGTTCGCACCTGTAGAGACCCAAATCATGATGTACATGGAAATTACATTACTTATTCTAAATACTTAATTCATAAAAAAAATATACACCAAAGGACCATAATAGTTTACTGTCTTTGGAAACTCGGAATATAATATTCTTATCTTGGTGAAAGATATTCAACATCTCCCTTAAAGATCTACCCCTTTTATTTTCTTACCTAAAAACATTCTTTAAATCCTGGGGAAAAGAAAACATAAAAAAAGGGTGAGCTCAAATTCCCAGTATGGGTAAACATAGAGAACATAAAACAATCCATAATCATTTGAATGAAATAACTTGAACATAATATCTAAACATCAAAATCTTTAGAAAAGACATAAATCGTGGAAGTGCGTAAGGCATATATCATAAAGGAACATCAATCATGATAAAATAGATTTGGAATAAAACATGTGATTGTGACAACCATTAAGAACATGATATTATTTCCATAGTAGCCAAGGCATTGCGGCGAAGGCCATCTTAGTGGACAAAGTCCCTTTCTGAATTGAGTTCACTCCTCGTTCCAGTCATGTGTTACTGGACCAAATTAACTTACCATTCTAGCCATGTCTATATCATGAGATATAAATCATTACCCAACACATTGGCGGGAGATATAGGTCCCACCCATCTCATAATTAAATCATTCTTACTTCTGCAACAACATAAACATAAATCATTCATCATAACCCAAAGAATAAAAATGGGTTTCATAAACATCATCCAATCATAACATATCCATATAAAACAAGTGGATATCATTTCATCATAAGAAAAGTGAAACCATTTAAATCATAGAGGTATTATACTTGAAACGAACACGTATGAAATAATGTCATCTTAGATGGAAAATGGTTTTGATAAAACACTTGAAAAGAATTCAGGAGGAAAATATCCTTTCATCTTAAAAATAATTTTCATTTCACAAATTGTCATGATATTTTAAAATATATTGATTTTGTTGAACATAATAATGAAATATTTTAGAGTAATCTTCATGAAAATAAGGTGTTATAAAACCGTAAAAATCCATTCATGACGTATAAGTTAAAAAAACATTCTCCTCATACTTTTTCTAGAAAAGTCAAAAAAAGTACCACGTATGGTAAAAAAATGGTTCATTGCATAACATGTAGTAAAATTAATAAATGGGTAAAAATGACTTTAAACAAACATGAAAACATTTTTATAAAATAGGAACATGGATGATAAATATGACCACATCAAATACTTACGAATAAACAATCTACGAGAAAAATGAGATTGTGAGGTTTTCCATTACAACGATCTATTTGTAAATAAAATAGATCACTTATGTGTATTCACTATATGGTTAAATAAATAATGTATAAATACATGATAAGATATAAAAATTCATTTCTCACATAATCAAAGAATGATATAAACAATAAAGGGAAGATCCACCCAATGAACAGAAATTCGGTTAAGAAGTTCCCTTACCTTGTGTCCGACATGACTCGATCATTCTTCAATATCATGAATAATAAACCAAATATAATTAATACTTTATTTAGAACCTTTTTAATGTTTATTATTCCTATAATATCACTTGTTACCATTTTATAAACATTATTTAACAATTTAAGTTAATAACGTTCATTTTGCTGATATTTGGTACTTGAGTCAAAAATGGACTTCTTATAATTAAATGTTGTTCATGTGGTCAATGGTTCATTATATCCATAACGATATTCACGATTTATATATAATATATATCATATATATCCAGAATATACATGTATTTATAATAGTGCATAACATATAGAGGAAAGAAATGAAATGCACAGTTCATGCAGATGGTAAGTCGTACGTACGCATGAACGCAACATCCATTTCTATTTATTATTTTAATGGAATTCAAACATAATGATACATAGTTATATAATAATTCCAGTATAATATCGTATATATTATCATTAAATCTATCCTTTATACATCTCAAATAAGGCATTAACGAATCACATCACTTTGAGGGGACTGTAGTCCGCACTTCCTCAAATGAGATTATCCTATTTACACACAATGGAAACCATAAAGGCTTGATATATTTATGAATTAAAGAAGAATAAAGAAAATAATAAACATAATATATGTCATATATAAATACAGTTCCACCATAATGGACACCATGAGTGGTGGTAGGGGAAAATCAAACAATCATCGTTTCGTGACGCGTTAGTTTTCCATCCAAAGAAACATTATGTTCTTCATCCATTAGATGGAGGTGTGTGTAAGTGTAGTTCTAATACTTATCATAACAACATACTAGTATATTTAGGATACTGGTTTTGTTACAAAATAAAGGATTTAAATTAGTTTATGGGTTTTAGAGGTATAATAAAAGAAAACAATTTAAGAGAAACTTTTACCTTTAATTTGGGTAGCTTTATTTGGTTTAAAATAAACGGACTTCTTTGAGTTCGTTCTACCTAATGTAAGGCTTATAGGGGAAGTATAGGGATTTAGGGAGATTAATTAGGCAGACTTTTGATGAGCCAAATGTCCTGAAAGGTGTGTGTAATTGCATAGAAGTGGACTCCTTTTATAAGGGAGAGGAGGGGCTCTTTAGGAAAGTGTGAAAACATTAATTTATTATAAACTTATCTTCGGTTTCATGAGGTCCAGAAAACATTACTGTAGAATATAAGATGACTCATATTCTAAATATAATCATACAATAGAAATTGGATAGGTTTTGGATAATATTTTAATCATTATAATCTTATTTATTTAAATCATTTATTAATGATGTAAATACTGCATCATTATTGTGTCATAAATAATTTAATCTATATGATGTATAAAAATTATAACAAAAATATCATGATGTAGGAAATATTCTTATATTTACAATTAATATTTATAGTCGAAATTATAATTTATATTACCCCATCTAAAAATTAATTTAATATAACATATTGGCTTTTTGTCATTTTTGCCTTTTCTTTAAGTTAATTAATCTAAATTGCCATTTTCACTCCCATGTGGCTCAATGGGGACCCAAAATGGACCGAAAGATGAAAATTGTAGTTAATGACTCAACCAATAGGGTTTGGAAAAGTGTTAAGGTAATTTTTAATTATTATAATATTATTTGTACCTTAAATTACCCTATTAACCTTTAACCGCGGTAAATAAAAGTCCAAAGTTACTATTCACCAAAAATTATTTTCATCTTCTTCAACCAGATTTTACATCTTGATAACAATAATGTATGTCATATTTTTGAAATTAAATTCAGAAATGTGGTAAAATTTCATTTAAATGAAAGAGTCCTTTTTTAACTACCACTAAGTGGTTTCACTATTCATCAACAATTGATGTTTTTCAGAAAAATACCAACAATTCAGCCTAAGCTATATTTGATATTCCGAATTCAAAAATTATTTCTATTTTTCCAAATTCAAAACATAGCATTGGAATTAATTAATTTTTAATGTAATTCCCGTTATCAAAACTAATGGCGTGTTTTTGAGAAACATTAACTTTTAAAAGAACGACACTTGTTTATGTCCTATTTCATAGTAAAATTAATTCCAATGACCAAAATTAGATTAAATGGTAAAAATAAATTCTAATTACACTTATAAACCAATTAAAAAGATAATATAACCATATAAATTATTGCAATGAAAAAAGTTGTTTTTAATTAAAATATAGCGTGTATTTACTCTTCATTAAAATATAAAAGTTATCAGAATAATATGAAACAATTAAAAAAGTAAATATTTATATCCTTATTCCAAAGAATAATTTTATTTTGTAAAATTGAACTTATAAACATGTAAAAAACAAGATTTAATTTGGGTTCACCATCAAAAGGCGGAAAACTACAATTTGTGAAAAATACATATTTTACATGAAAACTTTATTTTGTTCTCATACAATATTCTAGAAAATTTGTAAGATGAATAATAATGTTATAAAATAAAAAATTTAGTTAATACTATTCATAACGGCTAGTCAATAATAATATTATAAAAATATATCGTTGTTTAGTGAAACCCTATATTGCGTACTACATACACTATCGAGGAAGGTTGTGATTGCGTGTAATGCAAGCCAAGTCAGGGTTGCGTGTTGTGAATGACTCCTTAGTTATTTTGTATAATATAATCCAACCATATTTAATTTATAAATTGAATATATATATATACACACTCAATGTTGCGTAGAATTACTACTATTAAACGAACATGAAATTGTGTGTAACACAATCCAAGAAAAGTTTTGTGTATATTGCAAGCTAATACGGTGTTGCGTATAGCACAAAATAATCTTAGTGAATTGTACAACAGAAGACATCAATGAAATTAAAAATAATAATCGTCATAAAATCTCAGGATGTTACATTCTAACCCCCTTAAAATGAATTTCTCCCTCGAAATTCATCGGTGTTATAAATGGTTTACAACATGAAAGTTTATTTCATAGAAACCCACATCTTAAAAAGGAATACTAAAACATTATTTTAAAAAGGAAAGTTAGAAATATAACGGTTACCCAGATTAAATCATCACTGGGTTTCCACATAGAAGATCATGGGTGAAAAAAACATGGATATGGAAGAAAAATATACCCATCACTTTCTGATGGTGAGTGGTAGAGATCGTGGCTATAAAAAATCCATCAATCACAAAGACATAAATTTATGATGATCTAATGTACCATCTGATTCATCAGATATAAGGGTAGTAGAAAAACATTTTTGGTTTTCAATATCATTTCCCTAAAGATTATGAATTGGAATTAGAAGAAATACTTACTTTATTTTGGTATAATATCACCATTGTTCCTACCATGAACTATTTCGACTTCATCTTTTATTGAAATGAAGTTGAATTTTTCATTTGTGATGTGTTAGCAGATCATGTGATAGAATGATGGGTCATTCCATCTGTCTCAGACAAAAGGTTATAAAATGTTATCAAATATACATAAATCCATCTATTGTAAGGTTACTCGTATATGATTCCAAAAATGGACTTATACTTCATCTATCATATCGCTTAAAATAAAACTAGTTTCTACTAACCATGGAAATCTTGTGTGCCAGTGGTAGATGATAAAGGCATGTCGCACTTCGGTTGGGGGTTCAATTCCTGCAGCCTTGTCTGACACGAAGGGTTATCACTCGTCCTATGAGTGGTCCTTTTTCTAAAACTATATTATTACAACATAACAAAAGTTCTAGCCTTAAACAATTATATCTGATATCTAACTTAATCTATTCCAATCTTTAGTTTTATCCAAAATACATATGTCCAATCTCATAGTATAAGGATAACGATTACTTGAAATGTCATCTTCTGAGAATGTGAATACTCTCATTTATCATACGATATATCTTTTTGGTTGCCTTACAAACATGTGATTACCTTAATCATGTATTTTCATGAAACATGAATTACCATAGAACCTTAGTGAAAGCATGATTGCTCTTAAATGTTAACTCTTTCCACGTACCAAAATCCCAAAAATTCTTTATACTCAAATAATGATATCACTTAGTCCTTATTTCAATCATGAACTCATGAATACTATCAAACATCTCATTATCTCATTATCCCTTCATGATGCGCATATTATCTACTTTCCAAATATATCTGAATAACCGTTCATGGTTACCAGTACCATTCAACATATACTTTCAAATACTCTAGGAAAAACAATAGTGTAACAATCCTTAGATGTGTCTTTATTCCATAGTACCATTACCAATAAAACATAACTTTTGATAAACATAAATCATTACAATACCTTCTTAAACCATTGACTGGGATTCAAAAATTCTTTTATCTCACATATCATTTTTAGTCTCTTCATCCTCATCAAAATAAATACTACCAATACGACCATGCTGATTCTCATCATGAGAATTTCCCTTTGGGAATTTGTTTGCATAATGCCCATAAATTCAATAATTAAAACATTTAATCATTTTCGATGTCGTAGAAATACCATTATCCTTGTCCATGGTGTTAACTGAACCTTTTCCTTTGCACATACGGGCTTTGTGTCCTTCTTTTCCACACCCAAAGCATCTTCTAGTTCCTTTGAAACATTCTCCTTGATGTCTCTTCACACATGATTCACATGAGTAAAATTGAACTTTCTATCCTCTATGATCTTCATGAAACTCTTTCTTTCTCTTATTAACTGAGTCAAGAAACTTACCAAAGTTGATATTATTGATCATATAATGAGATTGCTGATTAGGCATAATAACAATGTTTTGAAAACCAAATCCCGTTTCATTTGGTTGTTCATGATTATTATCATTCCATTGTCCATAAAATCATCCATTATCGTGAATCAACATGTTTCCAGCCATTTTCTAAAACCCATAATGAATAGTGTGAGGGGAAAAATCATAATCAAGGGTGGTTACCTTTAATATCTAACATCTTAGGTTAAATTCTAAGATCGTTACCATAATTCTAGAACTATAACATATTCTTATATGTAACCTTAGTCACATCCCGTGACAGACCTTATAAATATCTCTAGGGATCTCAGTAATGTTTTCTCATCATAGTTCCCAAAGGATGAATAAAAATTTCCTCTAATAACAACTATAGAGACCCAAATCTTGACGTACATGGACATTACATTACTTTTTCGGAATAACTAATATATAAAAAAACTGACACCAAAGGACCGTAATAGTTTAGTGTCTTTGGAAACTCAGAATATAATCTTCTAATCTTGTTGAAAGATCATCAACATCTCCCATAAATATCTTCCCCTGTTGTTTTCTTACCAAAAACCTTTCTTTAAATCCTTGGGAAAATAAATCATAAACAAAGGGTGAGCTCAAATGCCCAGTAAGGGTAAATATAGAGAACATAAAACAATCCATAAACATTTGAATGCAAAATCTTGAACATATAATCTAACCATGAAAATCTTAAGCAAAGGAAAAAATCTTGGAAGTAAGTAAGGAATATATAATAAAGGAACATAAATCATGATAAAATATCATGGTAACAAAACATGTGATTATGACAACCATTAAGAACATGATATTATTTCCATAGTAGCCAAGGCATTGCTGCCATGCCCATCTTAGTGGACAAAGTCCCTTTCTGAATCTAGTTCACTCCTTGTTCCAGTCCTCTATTACTGAACCAGATAAACTTACCATTCCAGCCATGTCTATCTCATGAGATATAAATCTTTACCCAATGCTTTGTAGGGAGATATAGGTTCCACCCATCTCATAATGAAATCATTCTTAATTGTTCCCCAACATAAACATAAATCATTTATCATAACCCAAAGAATAAAAATGGGTTTCATAAACATCATCTAATCATAACACAATCCATATAAAACAAATGGATATAGTTTCATCATAATAAAAGTGAAACCATGTAAATCATATAGGTATTATAATTGAAACATACATATATGAGATAATTTCATCTTAGATGGAAAATGGTTTTGATAAAACACTTGAAAAGAATTCTTGAGGAAAATATCCTTTCTTCATAAAAATCATTTTCTTTTCACAAAATGTCATTAAAATTTAAAAGAAAAGGATTTTGTTGAAAATAGTCATGAAATATTGAAGAGTAATATTCAGGAATATAAGGTGTTATCAAACCGTAAAAATCTGTTCATGTCGTATAAGCTAAAAAAACATTCATCTCGTACTTTTGCCAGAAAAGTCAAAAAAAGGACCTCGTATGTTAAAAAAAAGAAATATTCCTTACACACCATGTAGTAAAATCCAAAATTGTTAAAAATGAATTTAAACATACATGAAAACATTTTTATAAAACAGAGACTTGAATGTTAAGTATAACCCCAGTAAATACTTATGATTAAACAATCTCGGATAAAAATTAGATTGCATGATATTCCATTAAAAAGATCATTTTGTAAATAAAATAGATAACATATTTGTATTCACTATAAGTTCACTTAAATAAAGTATAAATACATGATATGATATAAAAATTCATTTCTCACATAATCAAAGAATGACATAATCAATGAAAGAGAAGATCAACCCAATGATCGGAAATTGGGTTAAGAAGTTCCCTTACCTTGTGTCTGACTTGACTCGATCATTCTTTAATCTCCTGAATAATAAACCAAAGATAATTTATACTTTCTTAAGAACCTTTTTCCAGTTTATTATTCCTTTTATATCACTTTTTACCCTGTTATAAATATTATGTAACCATTTAAGTTAATAACGTTTGTTTTGTCGATATTTATTACTTGAGTAAAAAATGTACTTCTTATAATTACATGTAGTTTATGTGGTCAAGGTTTCATTATATCCAGAATTATATTCATCATTTATATATCATATATTTCATATATATATAGAATATAAATGTATTTATAATAGTACATAACATATGGAGGTACGAAATAAAATGCACCGTTCATGGAGACGGTAAGTCGTACGTACGCATCAACAGTATATTAATTTCTATTTATAATTTTAATGGAATTAAAACATAATGATACATAGGTATATTATAATTCCTGTATAATATAATATATAATATCATTAACTCTATCCTTTATATATCCCACATAATGCATTAACGAATCACATCACTTTGAGGGGGCGGTAGTCCGCACTTCCTCAAATGAGATTATCGTAATTACCCACTATGGAAACCATAAAGGCATGATATAATTGGAAATAAAAAATGAATAAGGAAATAATAAACATAATATATATCATATATAAATACAGTTCCATCCTAATGTCCACCATGAGAGGTTGAAGGTGAAAATTGAACAATCATCGTTTCGTGAGGCGTTAGTTTGTCATCCCCAGAAACATTATGTTCTTCATTCATTAGATAGAGTTTTGTGTATGTGTATTTTGAATACTTATCATAAGAACATCCTAGTATATATTTAGGATTCCAGTGTTGTTACAAAAGAAATGATTAAAAATAGTTTAGGGGTTGGAGAAGTAGAATAAAAGAAAACAATTTATGAGAAACTGTTACCTTTAATTTGGGTTACTTCCTTTGGTTTGAACCAAAAGGACATCTTGGAGTGCCTTCCGACTAAGGTAAGGCTTCTAGGGGTAGGAGAGGGATATAGGGAGCTTAATTTGGTAGAGTTTGGATGAGCCAAATGTCTTGAGAGGTGTGTAGAATTTCATAGAAGTGGTCCCCTTTTATAAGGGGGTGGAGGGGCTCTTCCAGAATGTGTGAAAACTAAATTTTAATATAAACATATCTTCGGTTTCAAAAGGTAAAAAACACATTAATGTCGAATATAATATGACTCATATTATAAATCAAATCATCCAATCGGAATTGGACAAGTTTTGGATAATATTTTAATCATTATAATCTTATTTAATTAAATCATTTATTAGTGAGGTAAATACTACATCATTATTGTGTCATGTCTAAAAATTATAAACAAAATATCATGATGTATGAAATATTTTAATCTTTCCAAAGAATATTTATAGTCGTAATGATTATTTATATAACCACTTATAAAAATTAATTTACTAAAAGATATTTTCTTTTTGTTATTTTTGCCTTTAGTTTAAGTGGCTCATTGGGGTCCCAAAATTGGCCCAAATATTCCCATGGTCATTAATGACTCATCCAATAAGTTTTTGACAATTGTTATGGAAATTTTGAATTATAATAACATTTTTTTACTTTGAATTGCACTATTTACCTTTAATCTTGGTAAATATAAGTCAAAAGTTACCATTCACCAAAAATTATTTTCATGTTATTGAACCACATTTTACTTCTTGATAAAAACCATGTATGATGGATTTCTGAAATTCAATTCATATAAGTGGTAAAATTACATTTAAATGAAAGAGTTTGTTTTTTAACTACGACTAAGTGGTTTCACTATTCATCAAAAATTAATGTTTTTCAGAAAAATACCAGAAATTCAGCCTAATATATAATTGATATTCCGAATGAAAAAATGATGTCTATTTTTCCAAATTAAAAACATATAAGTGGCATTAATTAATTTTAAAAGTAATTCCCATTATCAAAACAAATACCGTGTTTTTAAGAAACATTAACTATCAAAAGATCGACACATGTTTATGTCCAATTTCTAAGTGAAATTAATTCCAATGAACAAAATTGGATTATAAGGTAAAAATATATTATAATTAAACTTTAAAACCAATAATAAATATAATATACCCATATAAATTATTATGATGAAAAAAGTTGTTTTTAATTAAAATATAGCGTGTTTTTACTATTCATTAAAATATGAATGTTATCATAATAATATGGAAAATTTATCCAAAGTAAATTTTTATATCCTAATTCGAAAGAAGAATTTTATATTTCCAAATTCAACTTATAAACATGTCTAAACAAGATTTAATATGGGTGCACCATTAAAAGGCGAGAAAACTGCATTTTTTTAAAAATACATATTTTACACAAAAAAATTATTTTGTTCTCTTACCATATTCTAAAAAATGTCTAATATGAATAATAATTCTATAAAATTAAAAAATGTAGTTAATAGTATTCATAATGGCTAGTCCATAATAATATTATAACAATATGTCGTTGTTTAGTGAAACCTGGTATTGCTTACTACACATGCTATCGAGGAAGGTCACGATTGCGTGTAATGCAAGCCAAGTCAGGGTTGCGTGTTGTGAAAGACTCCTTTGTTGTTTTGTATAACATAATCCATCCATATTTCATTTATACATTGAATATATATATATATACACACACTCAATTTTGTGTAGAATGACTACTATCAAACGAACATGAAATTGTGAGTAACACAATCCAAGAATAGTGTTGTGTATACTGCAAGCTAAAATGGTGTTGTGTATAGAGCATGATAATCTTGGTCTAGCATACAACACAATACATAAATTAAATTAAAAAGAATAATCCTCATAAAATCTCGAGTTTTTATAGTTCCAGCCTGGGCCACATGAGCAGAACTATGTGACCCTTGATCTCGAGTTGGCAACGGTTGTCTTCACATTGAAGATGTGGTGACACTACCTTATTGGAAAGTAGCTTATTTTCAACACTGACCACTAGAGCCTCAAGTACATATTTTCTCAAAAAAATTGAATCTGCGGCATTGAGGATGGCTATAGATCCTCTAGGACTATGATTTAGCGATCATCTATACTCTTGTAATGGGGAACAAGGTGGAAGAAGCTCTTAGCAGATGGCTGAGCTCACATCTGTTGAATGAGGTGACACAGCAGTTAGTCGCGTTATAGTTATCCATCGTGGATGGAGATGATACTTATTACCTACAGTCGATGGTTGTCACCCCTCCACTCTTACAGTGAGTTAGTGAGTAATCAATAATGAATAATATTTTAATACTATGTAAAATTATTAATAAAACAATTTCAAAACCATAAAAATATTATTTCATTAAAAATTTGTAATAATTATAATATTTATTTTACCATACTCATCCATTATTTTTATTAAAAATATTTTTCAAGAAGGTCGTTAAACTGACACTAACCCGAGACTACAATATTTCAAAAAGAGGTAATGGTTAATAAATAGTATAATTTTATTATAATATATTTATAAAAGGATATTAATTATTTTATTTGTTATATTTTAATGAATATAATAAAATTTTATGTGGTCTATATAATTAATAAATATAATGATTATAAATGAAAGGTGTTACATTATGGAGGAAATAATTCATATAAATAAATTAATTCTATGACTTATTTTTAAATGAGAGAAGATAGTTCAAAAATAACTTCACATTTATTATTCATATTTAAATATTTGATTTCACAATTATCCTCCAATTCTGTAATGATAATTAAAAATTATTGTGATTAAGATAAATTAATGATTTCACATTATTGAGGTCATAATAATTAAAACACATGATTAAAATTATATTATTATTTAGCATTTTTAGGAAAAAATAAATAAGAATCATTCAATTATATGTTCCAAGAAACCAACAAGTATATCCCAAATTGATAATAGATACTCTTTGTCATATGTTGGAAACATCCCACCATCTCACAACTATATTATGATGTTCATTTCACATAAATTTCACTACCACTCTATAATTCATTGCCATTTCCTTCATTAGAGAAAACATTTTCTACATGCCTACCCCCCCACCACCCGAAGGGGGGGGGGGGTTACTGGGTGTGAGCTAATGTGACTTAGTAATATATAACTTAGTAATTCCATAACTATTAAATACCATATAATCTCATAATTATAAATTTTAAATAATAAATTTCATGTTAAATTTTTCAACATTTATATAAATCTACGTAAAACATTTTCACTTCATAATAAGTTCTAAAAAAGATACCAAAAAAAAAGTTTCAAATAACATTTCATAATAAACCAATGAATGTTATCAAAATATGTGTTATATATAATATGAAATCCAATCAATATAAATATAAATAAATGGATACCATACCTTGGATAACATTTTTCCAAATCCAAATATGTCACTTTTAGATCGATAAAAAACTAAGACCAGGGAAAACAATAAATGGTATCTAGAAATATAAGGAATATAGAACCAATGAACACCCGATAAGTGACGATATAATGATGGAAGATATTTATATACATTGGACATGTTACTAAGGGAATAAATGATCATCCAATGAGTGAAAAATCTAAAAAATCATTAAAAATCCCCGTCAATAAACCCCATTATAGGAAATCAAGGCTCTTATTTTCTAAATATGTAAAATCATTTCAAAAAATTTATCTCAATTCATAATAAAATTTCAATACAACATATTCAGTCCCAAAATCATAAATTGAAAACCCACATCATAAACCATGTCAAAACATGTTTGAAAAAAATTATTCTTTTACAAAAAATATTTTAAAACAATATATCATCAAAATGTAATTTTGTACACTGATCAAACAAATCAATGATCATGAAAATTATAATTCATATATAAATTTCGAAAACCAATATCATTCACGGTTCATGAAAAATATGTTATACCTGGAACAACTGTTTCAAACCATGGGTTTACACAAAAACAATAATGGTATCCAAAAAATTAGAACAATGGAACTCAATAGTGGAAAGAGATGGTGCATACCCAATTAATGTACATCAAGATACCTCATGAAGACATAAATAAATAAAAAATAAATAATAAACCACACTAAACAATAAGTCCAATAAAAAATATTTATTATACAAGAAGATGAATAACAACTTGCCTATGGATTAATAAAATGATTACAAATTGACTAGGCGGACAAGAATCCATGGAAAACATCCATTCAAAAACCTTGAGAGTGTAAAAATAATTCTTATGGTTGATTTTAGGAGACACTAATGGTTATACTATAATACCATATAAACAATCCAAATATTAATATAAGAGAAATTATTGGAAGATAAATGGTATGTAGAGTTATATTTGTGAAAAAAACATTAAATACAACCGATAATTTATTTATATGTTTCAACAAATGAGAATATTTCATCCAAAAAATCGGTATAGAAATTATCAATTGGAATTTATGGAATATTTAGTACCATTGAGTAGTGTATGCACACTATACCCTTGGTGGACTAAATGGAATATCATCATGCTACGATGCATGACCTGTGAGGATGTCGCGGTGCCAAAGGGGTTGGACAATTAAACCAATCGTGGCCACTACTATGCACATGGTGGGGTCTCACAGCCATAGAGCACATGGAGGAAATAAGGGATACATCAGATAATTTTTATGTGGTCACACTTCTTATTTATCACAGGAGGCACCATGGGGAAAATTGCATTGGGAAAACCATGGCCCAACTTGTTCAGAACTACGAAAAACCAAAACCTCATAAAAATTCATCAATACATGATTAAATGATATTTAATACAAATTTTAAATTATAAATTCCATTAATATTATTATTTTTATAGCATAATAGAATTCATAAGATTATTTAACTCTTAAAAAAGTTTGTTTTGTTGTGAAAAACTGGCATTTTTCCTTTTATATGAGAAACATATTTAGCCATACATGATCTTCAACATATCAAAAAAATCATCACCAAAATACAAAATTTATGAAATAAATGATTTACTAATTATACTTATTACCATTTGAAACTTAAACATAAGAAATTGTGATTTTAGATTCCTATTAGGTTTAAGAATAATAAATAAGTTTTTTGATCAAAAGTGAGTATCTGATGAGAATATGGATATAATCAGGATATAGAATATTTTTATACCAAAAAATATTATATAATTAATTAATATGTAATGAATAATATTCATATCAGATGAATGTGGATGCATTATCTAATTAATTTGTTATATGACCTCTGAATAGATCTATAAGAATAAGTATAAAAATATTTTAGGGAATCGATAAATAGAACATCAATAACATGATCCACATAATGAGATTAAAATATAATAATGGATAACACCTTTAAAATATATAACAACATTAGTATAGCATAATTTACATTAATTTTCCCAACAACCAACACCCATGATTATATGCAACTAATAAATCCACATGGTTACTTTATCTCAACAGATATAAACACAAAACCAAAAAATGTACAAGTAATATAGGACCCCATCCTTCATCAATCCATATACACATATTCAATAAAAAAATTGATCATAATATTGTAATAAAACTACGGATAGGAAATGCATTTCATATCATTTTCAAAATGATTTATATAATTTAACCATCAATACGATAAACCCATACTAAATAAATGGGTATATGAAGATATTTAAAAATCACTTGTTGAATAGTAATTGATAATGATAATATATATTATATTCAAAATATATATATAATGGGTATATAGATATGTAATTAATGTCCTCATATAATAGGTGTATGATATCAAAAATACCACTCTTTAATAAATTGAAGGAAATGTAGTGTTTTTATAGAGCTATGTAATTGGAAGGATAGTAATAATTATTCACAACGGATGGTAATAAACAATATGTTAGAGATGTATCATGTAATTGATTGAAATGTAAATTAAATTTTTCAATGAGAAAAAAAATTTATAGTAATTACTCAATAATATCCTTGAAAAGAATAATTTATATAAAAGAATAATGGAAATATAAAAAACACATTAAGATTATAATAAAATATCAATTTGGTACTATGAAATATCCTTGATATTATCAAATAATTTTAATTTATTAATTTAATTAACCCATATGTAAAATTTGAATATAAAAAACATGAATTTCTGTGGGGAAATATTAATATAAAATAATGATTTTGGTTTGAATATGTGTTCACAAGAATTAATAAAAAGATATTTTAACAAAAAAAGATTCTAATTATTTTAAAATGATGAAGTTCTGAGTCCATTAAATGTAATTTTATAGAATATAATGTGTATAATTTAGAAATAATTATCTATTTTTTAAAAAAATTCAATAATTGGACCACAACTGAATTAATGGTTATAAATTGAATTTTTTTGTAGAAGATAAACAATATTATTTAACAGGATAAAAACCCATTTTGAATATTTTGAAATAATTTTTTTTGAAAACATGCATAATAAATTCTTCATTTAAGAAACAATATCCAGAAGAGTCATTGTAACTCATTAAATGTACAAGTGTTATGAAAACCACCTACAGTAATGGTAGAAATATAATCAAAGAAATTAGAGTCAGAGATACCATTATATTGATGTTAAAATAGCATGAGATAAATGATATTCCTTATTAATGAATTATATGTCGATTTTAATACACCATAAATTAAAATTATGTCTACAATATCAAAAATGAAATAACAATTTTAAAAATGATTCAACTTCCACTTATGACTTTAGAAATTATTAATTCCAAACCCTTTGAAGGATATGATTAAAAATAAATAATTAAATAATAAGAATAATTTAAGGATAATGATTCAAAAATTCATTGTGGTATTAAATACAAATTTCCATAGGAAACATGAGGTACAATAAGAAATATGTGTTAAGGGGTGACAATTTATGATAAGATTCATTGACCTTGTATTTTATTCATTATGCACATTCACCTTACATCTTGAATAATAAAATTAATCTTAATAAATTAATAAAACAAAACCTTATTCTTCAATATATCATTTCATATGGACAATTTATCTTTATATTAATTTTTTTCTATTGAAAATAACTTTTTGTTAGCTTATTTTTGTATTTTTAGGAATTGAAAATTTTATTTTTATACAGACATGAAAACATAATATAACACTTCAATATGATTATATAATTAATAAATTTTTTATTTACTAATTATAATTTTTTAATTTATTTTACAATATTATTCCTTGATAAAAGTTTGTATATTTTTTCATGTCAGTGGTAAAAGAATCCCAAACAAGAACATATCATAATTTGATGACTGACTATGGTTAATAAAATGTTATGTTGAAACAATATTTTTATAAATAAATCATTACAATATTATCTAGTTTCTTTTAAGTTTTTAATAATATATAATGATGTTTAGACATGTAATAAAACAGAATCTGAAAAGTGAAAAAAGTTACTTCATGGTTGGGATAATAAACACAATACACGCTAGATGCAATAATAACTTAGTGATTAAGAGGGAAAAAGATAGATAATTAATTGAATTTTCATGAATCATATTTTATTATTAATATCATAATTTTTAATAAAATCATCATAAAAAACTATGTTAAGTAGATAAAATATGGTATACAACACTTTTTGGAGGAAATATTTCTCACGATACATAATCTATATTATATTAGTTTTTATGTTGGATGTAAAGCATATATATGATTTGGTACAATTATTTTACTATATTTGGGTACAATAAATACAATAATATCAATGTATTATATTTTTTGTAATGGTTTAGAAATTGATGATTAATTAATAAATTATTAAGAAGAATATTTTTCTTACATCCT
Organism: Viscum album; assembly: GCA_963277665.1. Taxonomy (NCBI): domain Eukaryota; kingdom Viridiplantae; phylum Streptophyta; class Magnoliopsida; order Santalales; family Viscaceae; genus Viscum; species Viscum album. The sequence continues at coordinate 148,613,907 of OY728128.1, read as the reverse complement.
AAGATTAGTTTTCTCAACAATATATATATATATATGGTAGACCTAAGATAAATAATGTTTAAAAGTGGATTTTGTTTATGGTATAGTGTTTTATGTGAATTTTTTTTTGTTTTAGGGATTAATTATTAGTTATTTGTGTGTGAAGAAATGTCATAAGTTACCCCAATTTATTAATAAAAATTAGGTCAATTTTATAATCATCTGTTTCATCTTTAATAATGTAATGTTACCCCCAAAATATATTGTGTACATGTATTATTATTATTATTATTTAAATAAATGGGGTCAAAACAGAATTAAAACAAAAATTATGAATAAAAAAGGGAATAATTTTATTAAACCTTTCATAAAATTACATATTTTCAAAACTTGAGATCATGAATAATGTATAAAATTCATTAAATGACTTAGAAACACCATCAAAACACCTCCAATAAACAGAATAAGGTTGAACGTGTATCTCTCTTCCCTTCTATCTTCCATAATAAGAAATGAAATTTTAAGAAGAAAATTGACGATGCTATGAACTTGAGTAATGTATATCACATTAATTAAGAATTAAATGCACTTCAGTAAATCTTGTGATTTTCCAAATGTACATAAAAATAGTATTTACGAAAACGTTTTTCACTTTTGGTAAAAAAAAATCTATCAGTTGTTGTTTCAATAGGTGCAATGTGTTTTGTAATTTCAAATTATGTAGAATTATAATTTAAAATAATTATAATGATAATAAAATTTAATGAAATTTTTATTTTAATAAAAGTTCTCATTTTAGTATTTTATATCATAACATGATAATTTAACACAAAATATTGAAATATTTTAAAATAGGAATGACTAATTAATTTTTCCCAAAAAACTGATTAGTTAATGTAATAAAGTGAAAGTAAATATATAAGTATAAATCCATAATATTTAACCTATTAAGAAGACTATTTTTAAAATAAAATAGTGATTACCCATAAAATAAGGAAAACATGTGTTTGTACAAGCCCTTTATTTAATGAGGGATCATGAAAGCCTAGCCTAAGAAATAGTGAGCGTAGGCCCATGATGGATGAGTGTTCCAGTCCATTCTCGAATTACGTAGATTATGGGCTCGTACCCAGGTGGGATAAAATGTATAAAAATCTTTGTATATGATTTTTTTCATTATGGAGTAGATAATGGATTTATGATTATAATGGGGGCTCACGTTATTTCCCTATTTAAATGCATGATGTATATTTTCCCAGGAAACATGATCTGAGCCATCTGACCTCATCTGACTAATCTATGTTATTTGTTCCATAACATGATTAATATATCCTTTTTCAATAGAGTTTAAATTTTAAATATAGTCATTTGATCAATCTCAGATGATCTAAATCATTTAATCAATTATTAATTTTCTACCTCGCTAGATGCCCATCCCACACATTGAACTAGTAGGTTAAGGTGTCAGACCTCCTCCATCACCAAAGGTTCCTCATATGATGCACATTTCAGTTTCTTATTCCTTCTAAAAGGACATTAATATTTTAAAATAAACCATACATTTAATATCTCTAATTCCTAACATGTATTCTAATTTAATCCATGTATATATATATATATATATTTCCTATTAACCCAATATTTTTTTAGTTTTCACTAATTAATTCTTCCATGAGTAAATTTAGAATCACTTTCCTTATCATTGATTACTAAACATGAAATTATATATATATATATATATATATATATATTTGTGTGTGTGTATTATATAACAAAATAAACACTTTTTCCATTAAACAAATCCTCAATTAATATTTATATTTTTTAAACCCTCTATTTCCAAATACAATGTTAAATGTTCATGAATATTTATTATATTATAAATATATTTATAATTGTTATATGAAAACTATTATTCACACCCAATAAAACTGGATTATTCATCAAACATGTTCTTACTCTTTCAAACTCTATTATGTTTCTGAAACAAAAGTATGATTCCACTTTTCGTCAAATTAGTATACTGCTTTTTTAAATTTATTTCTAAACATATCAATTTTTTTTAAGGAATCAAAAAAATTGATTGATTTTTATTATTATTGATATTTCACCTATAAATTTTAACCTCTAGGTATAATTTTTATTTATGAAATATTATATTATGTTATGTTTATGTATTTGTTTCTTCGCTAACCACCATTTTCTTTTGTGTAACTCTTTATATATCTTTTACTGAAATTAATTCATCATTATTTTCATATAACTATTATAAATTATGTTTATAGTTTCCAAACTCAAATATAAAAATCATTTTATCTTCCACTTCTGGGAAGTTTATTTTGGTAAGGGTTCCCAATTAAATTCTTCTTGATAAGAAAGCCCAATTAAAGGGAAATTTTCCAATTTAATTCCAATATTCATGTATTCTACATAATATGTTTTATGAATAAAAATATTTCTCTAAAATTACTATTTTTTCATTGAAATGTTTATTATTTCATTTAGAGATTAATGAAAAAAATTATTTCTTTTCAGTTTGAAAGGCACATTGAAATTTTCTCTTAAACTACAATATAGACACTCATTTCTTCGTTTCATACAAACTATTTTTCTGTGGTATCAAATTCATTGGATTAAATTGATGAATCAAAAAAATTCATTCTAAACCTTATATATTTTCATGGATATTAATGTTTACAATATAATTCTATGACAAATACAGATTATTTTTCCTATAGAACAATCTATTACAATATAAAAAAGGTTTATTTCTCTTAAGAATTTATCAATGATTTTATTTAAAGTATTTTAAACATTTTCAACACCCTCTGTTGAATTTTATTGTTAAATTTGGTTAATATTTTTTTATATCATCTACAAATTTTTTAATTGATTATTATCATTTAAACTATGGATGTGTAACTTTTTTCAATTCACCATACTACTCAGAATGGATAATAATTATATTTCTTTATTAGAGATAGTTATTTACATTTCACACACACACACAGAGAGATATATATATATCTATGTGTATATGTGTATTATATGTTTCCCCCCATTCATATGATGAGTACATTGGACTCAGTTTGTGATGGGAGGGTCCAACTATATCCCCTAGAGGCATTAGTCGGTATCACGAGAGAAAAAAATATATAATTTTTTGAGGCCTTACCTATTTATTTTTTAGGTATGGATTTGGATGTGGTAATAACAATTTATTTTTAAATTTCTTAGTTGTGACATGGATATAATGTTTCAAATGACCATAATTATGAATTACCTCATTATGATACTCTCAATTTATAGTCGATGTTATTATTAGACAAGTAATATATCCATGGTTTTGTTTCTTGATAATGTTATTATTTATGGAATTCTATAATAATCATTCATTTCATACATATTATGATCACAATGATGATTTTATGGATTTTTTTTAATTATTCACCGTTCTTATCGTTTACGATAGCTTTCCCTTTGTTTACCACCCTTAATAATCACCAGATGTCACCACTTTCATATGTTTTTGTAACATCTCGGACCCAGCCAGCCACCAGAACTATGTCGAACGGGTCGGGTGTTACTACCTTAGGCGCACCACCCCGAACGCCAAAGGCTGCCAACTAGCAGCGAGGGACTGCTAGGTATAGTGTGGAGGCTATACCATCTCAGAGAATGTTAATAAGGGTATTAGTCCATGTATAACAGTAAAGATACAGCGGAAAGAAAGACTCAGCAGACTCAAACCAGACCCGCAGAGAGGAAGCCAAATCAATATAGATAAACAGCAGAAGCATTAAATATAACAAAAACAACGGAAAGAAACACAACATTAGGATAAAAACATGTAACTACAACTGCATAGTAAAACATGCGTCTAGAGCAGGTCATACACAACTGAATATAAAAAGGTGCCAATGGCTAACCAAAAGTAGCTACAATAATCATTCCAATACAAAATGTTAACAAAACAAAGTAAACCCATCTAGGAAAGATCTCAAGGTCCATACCATCTCCATGCAATAACTAACACAGGCCTGCTCGGGAAGATGGCCTCTTTCCTGCACGTAAATCCATAAAGTCTATACGCGACCCGAAGGGCCCGTGTATGGTGTGAGACAAATCTTAGTAGGATACCACCCAACGGTGCGTACAAAATATATGTGTTTAAGATGTCATGAATTTAAAAGGAAAGGATTAAACAATACTATGCACAATTAAACAAAAAAACCACTTGTGCTCAACAACCTCCATGGAGCGTCACCTGCTTCGACCAATGCCAGAATCTCTATCGTGTAACCCGGCACCAAGTGCCACCTGACACCTCATGTATCAAGTACCGAAGTCCCGACGGCATGCCCAAAAATTGTCACCCGGCACCATGTAACTCCTGACACCTCATGTCTCAGGTACCGACGTCCCGAAGGCAAGCCCAAAAATAGTAACCCGGCACCATGTGCCTCCTGACACGTCGTGTCTCAAGTACCGACATCTCGATGGCATGCCCAAAAATAGTAACTAGGCACCAAGTGCCTCCTCACACCTCGTGTCTCAAGTACCGACATCCCGAAGGCACACCCATTCCCCAAAGGCTCCTCACCTCCCCCATGGATTTCTATGGCAAGAACCCTCAACCAAAATACCTAACTGAAACTACAAGGGCCTCTACCCACACGAGTGGTCAAACCCACCTCATCATGGAGTATCTCTGTGTGCACACTACTCAATGTCCTAGTGAGCTGTAATCACCCAATATAGTCCAAATCCACCAACACATCTGACACATCGGGTCCCTGCGACCATGTCGCTCAAGTCCGATGGCATCGTCACCCTAGTAACTCAGGCCATGCCCAACCAGGCAGTCGTACTGCCTCAAGACGACGTCCATAACGCCTAATCATGTGGTCAAAACCACCCGAAGTATCCCAGGAAAAACCCCAACCAATGATCAGCATCACTCAAGCGTAACCGGGCCAAGCCCAACACAACCCAACGGGTCTAGATGATGCAATTCAGAAATTGCATATATAACATATGTAAACAGAAAACACAACCAGGAATTCCAAACTAACAGTTGAATTGCACTATGCAAGGTGGTGTCCCATACCAGTACTGAGGTCTTAAAGTCCTCTAACAATTATTAATAGGATTTAACAAATTAAACTAAATATTTTATAACAATCATAATTCAATTAAAACCATTTTGGTGCTCCCTGGCCAAAATGCCCCGACGAGCAACGACCCCTCACCCGATCCTACTCACACAAACTGTTAACCTAGCATACAAAAAAAGCATCCCAGAGGTTCAATAACCAATACAGTATGAGAAAGAAGATAAAACAGTTCCCACTCAAAATACCTGAAAAAGTGCCATAGACCGCGTTACCAAAACAAATGCGAAAACAAAAATTGAAGTATGCACCACCTATATGAGACTCGCACGATGCTACTCCTCCGATAACATCTGCCAATTCGGTCTAAAATGCGGTAAATCAAAAAAATATTCAAACCCTCTGAAACACCTATAACTCGTTCTAGAAAAAAAAATAAAACAAAATGGCCAAAGTGGAATCAAGGCCTTACCGAGGGGGTTCCAACGCATCTAACCGAGATCGGATCGGAGTTCAGACGAAGAACCATGAAGCAAATGAAGATTCCGCCAACTTCATTCGCTAAACCCACCCAAAGTATTGAGGTTCTGCCTCAATATGAAGATACTGCTCGTTTTAAGAAAAAAATTACATGGCATGTACATTGGGACTACACTCCGTGTGTGGTTCATTTAACTATTCATAAGATGGAAATATTCCGCTGACATAATTTCTGTACCTGCTAACATTAGTACACGGCATGTACCTAGGGGTACACGACGTGTACGTGGTTCCTCTTCCCTACCTCACTGACTTGACCACACGCCATGTATATTCCTCATACACGGCTAGAATACATGGAGTGTCCAAAGGTAACATGACGTGTACCTGGTTCTACCCAGCCAACGTCCTACACGCCATTTATGGCCTCACACGGTCGGGGGTAAACACAGAATGTTCAAAACTACACGCCGTGTAGTATGAAATTTCTACACGGTCACTGCACAACATGTACTCGGTGAGCACACGGCCGATCACTCGCCTACACATACACGGCGTGTACTTAAAGTACACGGAATGTAGTCTGGAAATTTCCAGAAACATCCCATTAAATACAGTTTTCTCAGAAACCTGTCAAAAAATTTAAACAGGGTCGGGATATTGACCTGTTCCAAAAATCTGAGTTCATACAAACTCCCCACCTTAACATAGCTCGTCCCCGAGCTACCAAAAGAAACATGGAGATGGTACCGAATACGCCCATCCCAGTTAAACAACCTGGACTACCCTGGTTCCAAGGTTCTGGCTAAATTCTACAAGTGTCTCCCCAACATAGGAATTGTCTACTCGGTCTCAACAAACAATATTTAAAGCAAACAAAGTTTACTAACCAGTTTTCTAGATGAATAGTCCTCCCATGAGGCATTGTAACCACTGGACCTCGTTGGTGCTCCTATGTCGCTATCGACACCCAATGTAACCTGCACCATATCGGTGTCCACCTCCACGAGGTCCTAGTGCATAGAACCAAAAGTAACCCACGTCCACGAAGCCCTGATACCCACATCACCTCATGTAACCCGCATCCACAATGCCCCGATTTCCATGACACCTCAAGTAACCCGCATACACGATGCCCCGATGCCCACAACACCTCAAGTAACCCGTTGAATACCATAAATGGTCAAACATCCCATATATATATATAAAAATATATTCTACGCAGATAAGGAAAGTAGTAAAAGGCAGTGCATAACAACTACCCTTACTACCCTCACCGCAACCCATGTCTCACGGCATCCTGGCCTCATGGCCTCCTTAACCACCCTCAACAGTGCCGTGTATTAATGTTCCTCGGGCCATGCCCATCCCGACAACTCACATGGCCTCAAACCAACGACCGATTCGCCCAATCCTAATAGTTACACTACCTCACCCCTAGTACCTGCCTGCTCTAATAAGAGTAAGACCCAATTATCTTGCAGCATGCAATTCTACAAATTTAAAGCACGACATACACATTTTCACAACTAGCATTTCTATCTCAAATTTCACCAACTCTCAATTTAAATCACATAAATCATGGAATTTGATTTTTCATTCACATGGAATTATCACTACACAAAGCATACATGAAATTATGAAATTGAAATACCCTAAAATGTGCCTATCAAAATCCATGCAACCTAGCCTTGCCATATCGGGCCATGGTCCAACTCTCCCTTACCATACCAGGTCAAGGGTCACATATCACAGTCACGAACATCACACATCAAGTGAGCCACCAAGGTGGAAATCATATAAACTGTAATCTGAGAAAAATCATACAACAATTCCCACCAACCGAAACTAGGTCCATCCCCTGAACCTGGGGATACAGGCACCAAAGAACAAGCTAAAAACCAAGTCCCCGTAACAAACTATCTCCAGTCAACCATATCCCAAATAGTAAAACCTGCAGAAAGAAATGTGTAGCCTAAAACTTATTAGTATTATGTAAAATGCTGCTACTATGTCCATGTCAAGAACTTCTTTGATACCACTTTGTAACGTCTTGGACCCGGCCAGCTACCCGAACAGTGCTGAATGCGTCGAGTGTTATTACCTTAGGCGCACCTCCCCGAACGAAAAATGCTTCTGAATAGTAGCGAGGGTCTATTAGGTATAGTGGGGAGGCAATACCCTCTCGGAGGATCATAATAAGGGTACTGGTCCAAGTATAACAGTAAAGATGCAGTGGAAAGAAAGACTTGGCAGACTCAAACGAGACCCGCAGAGTGGAAGCATAATCAATATAGATAAACATCGGAAGTAGTAAATACAATAACTGCAGTGGAAAGAAACACAACAACATGCTAATAACATGTAACTACAATTGCACAGTAAAACATGCATCCAGAGAAGGTCATGCAAAACTGAATATAAAAGGGCGTCAATGGCTAACCAATAGTAGCTACAATAATCATTCCAATACAGAATGTAAACAAAACAAAGTAACCCAGCTACGCATGACCTCAAGGTCCATACCATCTCAATGCAATAACTAACACTTCCCTTCTCCTAAAGATGGAGTCTTTCCTATACGTAAATCCATAAAGTCTACACATGTCATGAAGGGCCCGTGCAGGGTGTGAGAAAAATCCCAGTATGATACCACCCAACAGTGCATACCAAATATATGTGTTTAAGCAGTCATGCATTTATAAGGAAAGCAGTAAACAGTACGATGCACAATTAAACAAAAACTCCACTGGTGCCCAACAGCCACCATGGAGCGTCACCTGATTCGGCCAATGCCAAAATCTTTTTCGTGTAACCCGACACCATGTGCAACCTGACACCTCGTGTCTCAAGTACCGACGTCCTGATGTCATTCCCAAAAATAGTAAACCGGAACCATGTGCCTCATGACACCTCGTGTCTCAAGTACCGATGTCCCGAAGGCACACCCAAAAATAGTAACCCAGCACCATGTGCCTCCTGACACCTCGTGTATCAAGTATCGACGTCCCGAAGGCACGCCCAAAAATAGTAACCCGGCACCAAGTGCCTCCAGACACCTCGGGTCTCAAGTACCGACGTCCCGAAGGCACGCCCATTCCCTGAAGGCTCGTTACCTCCACCATGGCATTCTACAGAAAGAACCCCCAACCAAAATACCTAACCGCAACTACTGGGGACTCTACCCACACGAGTGGTCAAAACCACCACATCACGTAGTACCTCTGTGTGCACACTACTCAAAGTCCTGGTCAGTGGTAATCACCCCAAATAGTCCTAATCCACCATCACATCTGACACCTTGTGTCCCTACGACCATGTCGCTCAAGTATGATGGCATCAGCACCCTAGTAACCCAGGCCACGCCCAACCAGACAGTCATACTACCTCAAGCCGACATCCATGCCGCCCAATCCCGTGTTCAAAACCACCCAATGAATCCCGAGAAAAGCCCCATCTTGTGGTCAACTTCACTCAAGTGTAATCGGGCCAAGCCCAACACAACCAAAAGGTTCTAGGAGATGCAATTCATCAATTTCATATATAACATATGTAAACAAAAAACAAAACCTTGAAAAACAAACTAACAGTTGAATTGCACTATGCATGGTTTTGTCCCATAGTAGCACTACGGTCTTAAATGCCACTAACAATTTATAAAGGGATTTAAAAAATTAAACTAAACATTTTATAACAATCATAATTCAATTAAAACCATTTTGGCGCTCCCCGGCCAAAATGATTCGATGAGAAACAACCCCTCACCCAGCCTAGCTCACGCAAACTGGTAACCGGGCAAACCCAAAAGCATCCCAAATATCCAATAAGCAATACAGTATGAAAAATTAGATAAAATGGGTCCCTCTCAAAATACCCGAAAACGCGTTGTAGGCTGTGTTACCAAAACAACTTCAAAAATACAAAATGATGTATGCACCACCTACCTGAGACTTGCACAATGCTACATCTCCTGTAACACCCGAAAATTCGGTCTAAAAAGTGGTAAATCTACAAAAGATTCAAACCCGCTCAAATGCCTACAAATCATTCTAGAACAAAAATCAAACAAACGACCAATGAGGAATCAATGCCTTACCGAGGGGGTTCCAATGCATCCAAATGAGATCGTATCAGTGTTCAGATGAAGAACCGAGAAGCAAATGAAGATCCGGACGACTTGGTTTGCTAAACCCGACAAAAATATTGAGGATCTGCATAAATACGAGGCTACTGCCCATTTTAAGAAAAAAACTACACGGCGTGTACTTTGGGACTACACGCTGTGTATGGTTCATTTAATTGGTCATAAGACAGAAAGATTCCGCCGACTTACTTTCTGTAACGGCCGACATGAGTACACGACATGTACCTAGGGGTACACGGCGTGAACGTGATTCCTCATCCCCACCTCGATGACTTTCCCACATGCCATGTATATTCCTCATACAGGTCCAGACTACATGGCGCGTACAAAGGGAACACGGCGTGTACCTGGTTCTACCTGGCCAACGACCTACACACCATTTATGGCCTCACACGGTTGGGGGTACACACGGCGTGTTCAAAATTACACGCCATGTAGTAATAAATTTCTACACGGTCACTGCATGACATGAACTCGGCGAGCACATGGCCGGTCACTTGCCTACACTTACACGGAGTGTATGTAAAGTACACGACATGTAGTCTGAAAATTTCCAGAAACTTCCCATTAAATCCAGTTTCCTCAGAAACATGTCAAAAATTTAAACAGGGTCGAGATTTTGACCCGTTCCAAAAACCCAGGTTCTTACAGTTTTATTTTTACATAGGATTTTAATAAGGTTAATGTGACAGACATTCAGTGATAATCCTTGAGTTTTTGAGTTTTTCTAATGGAGTTTCTATATTGTTTTTCCTTTCATGTTTTAATTTAAAACATATTTAGGATTTTTTTTAAAATAATATAAATTATTATTTCCTTTGGGATGCGATCTATTATTCATTATACACATGCAATTATGGAATGCACTAGATCTAGGATACTGGTTATGGTGTATTTACAATTTGTATCTGAGTGATAGTCAATATAATTTTAGAAAATTAGGAGAAACTAGAAATTTTAGTATGTTTTACGTTAAAAAATTATTCATATATTTATATGTAATTCAGAGGAACACAAAAAAGCTATTCTATCTTCCAGATAAATTTATTGAAAGGTTAAATTTAAAATCCTTCCTGAATGTATTTAAACAATTTAAAATACTCCGATTATATTATAAATACTTTTATAAAATATCTAACACCCATTATATACTCTGATTCATCCATTTATCATGTATTCTCTATTATTCCATTATGCGCATACAAATAATATATTGTGTATTCCAAAAAATATATTCTATGTGTCTCTTAAAATGTTTTTCCATATCAAATTGGTTTGATTCATTAGTGTACTTTATAGAAGCTTCACGAGGGGTGACCTCCACACAGTCTATCTATGTCATGATTTCTTTTGCAGTTTATACAGAAGAATTAAATAATTTTATGTACTAGAAGTCGATACATTTAGTTTATACAATTATAATTAGATCTATTTTAATTTTTATAAACTATATACCCATATATTACATTAACACAATATACTATTTTTTTCAAATGATTTTGACCATGGTAACTCATATTGTGTTTGTGTAATAGAAGTTGAATAACATGATGCTACTATACGATTCAACAGAACTAGATGAATCCCACATTTTCTTCAAAAATTTACACATTGGTGATTTTGGAGATGATATGGATTAATTTATATAATACTATTTTAAAAAAACATTAAAAATAAATCTATTGATATAGGAACATAATATTTGATGTTTAATGAAGTTGTGTGATTTATCTACCAAATATTGTGTGGGGGAAATTCAGTTAAGGGGGGAAGAATACAATGCCCCAAATACATAATGTACTTGTCTAATTATTATTATTATTATTATTATTTTTATTTTTATATTTAATCAATGGTTTCATATAGGGAATTTAAAAAAATTACAAAGAAGGGATAATTTTATCAAACCACTAATGACATTGCACTTTTAGAAACTAAAGATCATGGATAATTTGGAAAACTCATTGAATGTCCAAGGAACACCACTGGAACACCTACAATCAATATTATTAGGGAATAAATGTATCCCTATTCCCTTGTATCTTTAATAATAAAATAAAATAAATCAGGAAGAATAATGAATATCATATCCATACTCTTTATTAAACACCATAAAATGATTTATTAATTTATTTTTAAATTAAGAAAAAAAATATGGATCGATAGGTATATTGTCTTGGATAATTAGGAAAATTAAATTAAAATTTAAAACATTAAATACAAGATATTTATTTCAAATTTCATTGACATTTCGAACTCATTCCATCATACTGAACTATATATGGGATAACCTTAAGAAATACATAACAAAGGGGTTATCTATAAAGCCATGTAAGGGAATAAATAAGGAATAACATTAATAATACAATACATGTTTTGAAATAAGAATATCAAAGGAGAATAATAGAATCAAGGAAAAAAATTCATGTTATAGCTTGATTATCGTTACATGGAAAGGGGGAAACAATGTACAACCTGATATTAGCATGAGCCAAGGCCCCTTGGATAAGTTATAGTATTAGTAAACACCCATTGCACATGAATTAACATCATTAAACAATCATTGCACATGAATTATCATGATTAATCTCTCATTGTAAATGGTGTATCATGATAATAATCATTACCCAATTCATTATAGTGCTATTAAGGTGCACCCTTTATAAATATTTCATTTCATCTGTAAGTGTGCCACAATGATCATATATAATTGAACCATTCAAAATCATAAGTTTTTTCATCATTATGGAATTTAGAATACATAATTTTTAGTACCATTAAATAGAAATATTTTCATCATGGCGAACTCCCATGATTGATAAATAATTATGCTATTAACTACATGTTGAATTTGTGTTGAAAACCCACGGTGAAATTTCGGCAGCATAATGTCATGGAAAAGAAATTCATAAGTTCTGTTGATGAGAGATAAAGGGGGATATAATCATTTATAAATTAAATATATATTTATTTGATTAATTTTAATAATATCCTGACATATTAAATCTAATTTATAAAGATAATATGATAGAAATACTCAAATACAAATAAAAAGAGGGAAATCCCGTACTGAATTACGCTTGGTCACAGGTGTACATAGAAGGAATTAATGAGAGATAAAGTGGTATATCAACATTAAAATATAATTAGGCATATATTGGGGATGTGAGAAATATTAACCCAACATTATTAATTTAAATTAAATGTGTACGACAACATAAAAAAAGTTGAAAAAAATTAGAGAGGAATAAATCCCTTACAAAATTTCAGCATGGTAACGGGTGCACATATGGGTTTAAAAGGGAACAAATTATACTCAAATGGGATCAAATAATGTATGAATCAAATGGGAATTATTTATGATATTTAATAACATATCCTAAACATGGAATAAAAGAGATTAACATACATAACATGAAATGAAGGATTGATAAAATAAGATGGTGTAAGATCTCTTACATTGATGTGTGATTTGAAAGGCCCTTGAGTGGCATATTGGGAGCATAGAGGTGCCTTGGGAGGTCACTATGGATTATGGGGAAGATGCTTGTAGAGATATAAATAGTTTTAGTGAATTATAATGGGATATTGTGTGGGATTATATTGGAAAGGAATGAGAATTTTTTATTATTTACGGTTTGGACACTACAAATTAAAATACTCAATAACACACACCATACCATGGTATTTTCCCATGGTTTCTGTCAAAGGGGAGTGGTATAAAATATTTTAAATATCATAGGTCCGAAAATCTTAAAATTTTACTCTTTCTTATGTGTTGGTTATTCACAGTCTCACGGAAGCCATTTTAAAATGTTTAAATATTTTATAACCTTTGGAGGGTCCATTAAAGCATTATTAAATTAATGAAACAAATCTAATATGAAATTATTTTAAAAATAAAACATGTATTTTTCTAATAACCATTTTATGGTTTTTATTAAATCACTAATGGGTCATTTGGATTTCATAAAACACACTATATATTTATATACTAATTAATTTTTACCAAAAAAATCGACTCTCTAAAAAAGTTATGAAAAATTCACCATTTTATAATTTCAACATCTTTATTACAAAAAAAAAATTTTTATCTAAAAAATATATATTTGAATTTTCACATAACAAAGATTGCTTTATATTTATTGGAAATTGACGGGTTTTGAGAATCACAGTTTGAAAACCTTAATAAAAATTATTTATTAATTCATAAAAATTACATAATTATTTATATTAAATAAAATTAATTTCATTATATTATATTATATGAATATTATTTATTTAAAAGTTCAATTAATTCATTAAGAATATATTTATTAAATGAATTTTAATATTAACCAAAAATAATATTAGTACTTTATTGTATCAAAACCAAAAAAATTTAACCGATTATTTAACAAATTATAAAGTAAAAACCAATAATAAATAAATATATTAATTATTTAATTTAAAAGTAAATATAAATATTTATACTATTTTTAGTACTTTTAATCTCTCTTTGTTTGAAAAATTATTTTCTTACCGTTAATTAACTTATTTTATCTTTTATCAAGATTATTAATATTTACAATATATTCTAATCATATTATCATTATATTGTGTTAATATTGCTATATAATATTAATTGTGATTATTCAAAATATGGAAAAAAATTATCAACATAAATTTAATTTATTATAAAATCCATAGGTATTGTGGAAAATGGATTTTTGAAAAATACGATTTTAATGAAAATATTAGTTCACATTAAATTTTCAACAACTAATATTAATATTATTATTTACAATTAGTAATGATATATATATATATTATTAATATTTCAATTAGTTTATTTATAAATAAGGGTTATTTAAATTTGTTAAAATTATAAATCAGTGTGCTTTTTAAATTAGTTTTCCAACAAATGGATTTTTAATCCTAAATATAATCTTATTATAAAATATAGTATAAATATGATTTAGTTGTAATTAATTTTATTAAATATAATTAAATAATAATTAATATAAATTCAAATCATATTAATATAATAATTAATTCATCTACTAAATGAAATGAAAATTTTATGTAAAAAATAAATTTTCACAATTAACAAAAAATAAATATTATCTAAAACTCTAAATTATTACCCAATGTTTATTTTGATATAATGAGACCAATTAATGTGTTTATTTATCTAATTAATTTGATATATGTTTTATAAAATAATTATAATAAATAAATAAATAAATAATTTACTGAAAAAAAATTGATAAACTGTCAGGACCCCCACCCCACAAACTTTACCCTTAATGGGCCGGAAATGTGATAAGGTAGATAATGAACCCTCTGATTCCAGCCTCCAATAGGCCTCGGGTCGGAGACTAGCTCCGAGGGTGTAGGAAACACACAACATGGGAGGATTTACCCTCTATGAGAACACATGCTGAAGAGAGAGATATGATAGACACCAATCAACTCCAACTCAGAACTGGAATATAAAGGAAACCCAAGTGCATATATAAAATGTCATGAAAAATTACTAGAACTGGAAAGGAAAAACTGCTAGTACCCAAAAGAAAAAGTAAAAATTGCAGCAACCAAAAGAGCGGACAGCTCCTGCAATTCCAAGCTAGTAGAAACCAGCATGATCTCCAACCAGCTCCATGTGACCTGAATAAAAGTTTGTATATACATAGAGTGAGTATAACAGTATACTCAGTAGGATCCTCCCCGAATCCTCTCGTGAAAAAGTAAATAAAGCATTCTAAAGCACAGTGAACAACATGTGAAACTAACTCATCACCTAAACATGTACACTATGTTCCCAACGTCATAATGGCTACTCTCACAACGTAATGAATACAAGAATACAAAAAAAAGTAATAATATAGAGGGTACCCTGCTACTAATTCCCCCCTGGTATTCCCCTTTTCCCCAACGTCTCACGCCCTAAGCATCTCTCTCCAAAAAGGATTGCCCACAGACACCTGGGAGAAGCACCACAATTTGCACCTCGTGCATCATAAAGGCTTTCCCGCATACACGTGGGAGAAGCACCACACATTCCTCAAAACCTAAAGTAACCAGGTATGTTCTAGGAGCCACCACAGCTCGCATAACATGCATCATATTTCATGTATTATACCTCAAGTCATTACAACCCATACACCGACTAAGTATACTCAAGCAATCACAGCCTATACACATTACACCTATAGTAGTCTATAGGATACTATATTCAGAATATATGTCTATGAATAACCACAAGCCATTATAGCCCTCTACACACATATATCGGGTAAACTAACCAATGTTCCTATCATCACAAGTAACTACCAGGAGAAGAGAGTGGGGAAAATGGGGGAAGTCTGCCATTCATCCTCTGACCAGAATGTTGGGGAAAACACCCCCTAGGGCTCAGAATCCCCAGGGTGTCAGTTACCCTTACTAAAAGGGTGGAGTAGCATATAGAAACACAAAAAAGGTACATGATATATTATATCTCACAACCACACTATGGGAATTACCTAGTCTAAGACACAACTACAGATAATGCCTCTCAGACTCTGGGCTGATACTTCTAAGACTAGGTATCGTATAAGCACACAACCATTTAAAGAGATTTATTAGATTTCATCATTACCTTTTTATCAGTTCCACTATAGGTTAATTAATTAATGAACATTTATTAACAATGGAAAATTTAACATTAAACCCCATTTTCATCAAACACTATATCCACTCTACCTTCCAAATTACAACTTCGTCATTATGTTCCAGAAACTACAACCCCATGAGTTAACAACATTTATTCAATTATTCATTATAGAATTACATTCCAATATTACTAGGAATTATAGAAAATCATTCTATGCTACTAAACACAAAGGATCACAACACAGTTAGTAGTTTTACTACTCGTCGAGTCTTTTACGCATATAGAAAGAGCATAGAACCATACTCCCATGAGAAGCTAAACACGGAAAGCATGTGGCATACCCCGCATGTCTTCACATCTTTCAGAATAAGGGTAAGGAAGACCAGCTTCCTTGAGTAGTGGCGAAAAGTAAAGTAGATAAAGAACCAAAGATAATCAGCAAGCATCCAACAATCACATCTATCCCATTCCATCATCCCCAGTGTCTTCCCAGACACCCACAAGCATAAACTGATGCATCTCGCCACTCTAGGCGTCATCTGCTCCCACAACCAAAAGTCTAGATGCCTCCACATATCACAACAACCATCCAGGCTCACATCACTACACAAGCAGAAGGAAAAAAATCACATCAATGGGCTCTTGGCCTTTTAACAATCAAGATGGTAACTCAGAACCCATTTAGAAATTATCGAACAAGAATTTATTTAATCCTTCTTGAATTAACAGATTTATTATATGAAGGATCCCAATTTGGAAAACATAATTAGTAAGTTATATAAAATAAATAATCATTCTTACTGGACTAATTTGATTAACATCAAATTACAATAACAACCGGACACATTTTCATGCGTCTTATCTTTTTCCAACATACATTAAATAATCCTAGTTTACATTCTTTACTGATTTTCAGGAAGAAAAAACAGCTAAACAAGCAATCATAGATATCACACTATCTAGAAAAACATGAGGCAATAACATATGATATGTATCAATTTATTTATCCATTTCAAATATTTATTATTTCATGCCCATTGTGATTCACTGGGATAAAAAATTATAATGATACAGTTGCACTTAAAAGGAAATATAAGAAATGAATCCCCTAACTCATCAATTCTTGGAGTTCTATATCCACACAATGGTCACAATCCTCCTCTCACGACAACTAAATCCACCGGAGGGTGCCACAGTACGACATCAAAAACCAAACCCCATGATTAATCCATTAGAATCATGGAGATTAAATATTATAATATGGGAAGGAGAAGAAGAGAAGATGAACCCCAAACAAATGACGATACAACATACCTTATATCGAATATTGATTGGTAGAGCTTGGTTGCATCAAAACCATCCATAACCAATCCTACGAGTAATGTTTGATTTTGCAACTACTACGGGATGTTTTGAATGGATCTAGCATCTCAAAGCTGATTATAAAGAAGAAGAACAATGGAGAATCATATCTTGTCCCTTTTAAAGATTTAATGGGGTGATAATTTAAGATAAAATTAATTCCCCATTAAATGTGGATCGCATTAACCCACACGGTTTGAGCAAGTAAAAACATCACGAGCCATAGGAATAATTAATTTAGGAGTTATGTCCTTTGAATCAGCCTTAAGAGTCCTTAAAATAAAGCTTTAAATGTATTTTATGTCAAAGGAAACATCAATGGGGTGAAATTGTAGGAAGATGTAAACACGATTCACATACTCAAAATTTGGAAAAGGAAAGAAAATTTCACTGTTAAACCTCACCGTTAGAGGTTACCAATAGACCTCACCATTAGAGGTTACTGATAGACCTCACCATTAGAGGTTACCGATAGACCTCACTATTAGAGGTTAATGATAGACCTCACCATTAGAGGTTACCGATACACCTCACTGTTAAAGGTTACCGATAGTCTAGAAACATTGTACACCTACCATTTTGGAAACACTATTAAAAAAACATCACCAATAGAACACTGTTCATAAAACCTCACTGATAGAACACTATTCAAAAAACGTCACCGATAGAACACTATTCACAAAACCTCACCGATAGAACACTGTTCACAAAACCTCACAGATAGAACACTGTTCACTGAACCTCACTGATATAACATTGTTCACAAAAGTTCACCGATAGAATAATGTTCAAAAAACCTCACTAATAGAACACTGTTCATTGAACCTCATTGATAGAACACTATTCACAAAACCTCACTTATAGAACACTATTCACTGAACCTCATCAATAGAACACAGTTCACAAAACCACACCTATAGAACACTATTCTCAAAACCTCCCTGATAGAATACTATTGACCTATCATTATTGTTCATAAAACTGGAAACTTTGTTCACAGAACTAGAAATTTGGAAAAGTGTTGGGGATAAGTCACCTTGACCGCCCAGAACACCTCTAACACCACATTTTCACAATGTAATGGACTGGGGAGGTATCGACCATTATATCAGATACCTCTCAAAACATTCACATCCTCGAGAATTTAATACTTACCTAAAGAAAAAAGGGTTCTGAACAACCACCCATCGAGATACCTCTCAAAGGAGAGAAAGAAACAAAAGGAACAAATGAAGTTCATAAATAAATAATAAAAGGTCTAACCATGAAGGTAACATCATTACATGAAAAGAGTTAAACATCAAAAAAATCTGGGTACAGATCATGTATTTGTCAATCACCTTCCCAGGTACTCTCATCAATACCACAGTGTCACCACAAGACACGAACTAAGGGGATAGAATGCCCATGCAACACCTTCTCCTTGCGGTCATTGATCTCCACAGGTCGCTCCTCAAAGGTTTCATCATCATCAACATCGATCTCTCCCCAATAAATTACATGAGGCTCATCATGAAGATAATGATGGATCTGTGATACATGGAAAACATCATGTATCCGACTCATTTATGGGGGAAGTGCTACTCGATACGCCACAACTCCAACACGAACTAACACCTCTAAAGGCCCAACAAACCGGGGAGAAAGCAAACATCTATGACCAAGACTAGGAGTCACCTTCGGAAATAAATGATCCCCATCATTAAACACTAAGGGTCTCCTTCTTAGTTCAACATATGATTTTTGATGATCTTGTGCTATCTCCATCCTCTCTCAAATTACATGAACCATCTATGTTGTATTATTCACTAGTTTAAGTATGAGAATTACCGACTCTCTAACCCCAGTACAGCACAACAGAGAACGACAAGGCCGGCCATACAAGGCTACAAATGGTGCCATATCGATGTTTGAGAGAAAACTATTATTGTAAAATAACTCCACCTGGGGTAAGTTCCACATCTATGAGCCTCAAAAATCAAGAACACAAGAGCGTAACATGTATTCAAGAGTCTGGATGGTTCGCTCTGTTTGACCATCCAATTGAGGATAAAAAGCTGTGCTAAGGCATAGTTGAGAACCGAAATCATGTTGGAGACCTCTCCACTCCCTGTAGGTAAAATGAGGATCTCGATCAGAAATGATCGTTCTAGGTACTCCATGATGTCTCACCACCTCCTCTAGATACTGCCTCGACAAAACATCCACTATGGTCGACTTCTTCATCGCTATGATGTAGGCTGATTTTGTTAAACAATCCACTACCACTCAAATAGCATCATGTCCTCCTGAAGCTAAATGTAAACTTGTAAAAAAACTCCATTGAGATTCCCTCCCACTTCTTCTAAGGAATCTCTAATGGCTGTAGAAGACCACCAGGAAAAACGTGTTTGGCCTTCACCATCTGGATGACTAAACATCGAGACACAAACTCTGTAGTCGCACGCTTCATCCCAGGATGTACCGTTAAGATTGAACTATAAAACACTTGGAGAACCATCTCGTGCATCATCAATGGAACAAAAAGCCTTCCATGATACAACAATAGGTGTTTTTCGTCCTCTGACCAACCATTATGGGCCTTACCACAAACTAATCGGTCTCTCCAAACATCCACCTATAGATCTACCAAGTGTGACTCTTCCACATTCTACATCATGGATGACTATACTATCATCTAAAAAATACAACCTCTACACCCAACTTATCCCATATCAAGATGCAATGCTGACAGTTCCTCCATTACTCTCCATGAATTACCAGACTCACACACGGCATCACAGTGTGACATTCGGCTCCACGTATCAGCTACAAAATTCTCTTTTCTAGGTGTATAAAATATTTCAATGTCGTATTCCTGTAATAACTCCATAAACCAATGTTGTCATAGGATCAAGTCATGTTGGGAGAAAACATACCTCAATCTCTTATGACTAGTGAAAACCACAAAGAGCTCAGCAATGAGGTAATGTCTCCACAACATCATAGAAAGCACCACGGTTGCCAACTCAAGATCATGGGTGGCCGAGTTGCATTCATGGTGATGCAACTTCTGAGACTCATAAGAAATAACTAACCTCTGCTACATGATAACACAACCTAACCCAAGATGCAAAGCATCGTTGAAAACATCAAACTGAACTCCCTCAGCTGGACGACAAAGAACCAGAGCACTTACTAACTTCTCCTTTAGATACATGAATGTTTCCTGACAATGATCAGTACATATGAACGATTGATCCTTCCTAGTCAAAGTTGTCATAGGAGTCGCAACTCAGGAGAAATTGGCTACGAACCTCTTGTAATATCCGGCGAGACCAAAGAAACTTCGCACCTCTGAAACGATCTTGGGGGCTTCCCAAGACACAATAGCTCGTATCATTGATGGATCCACGACTAATAACTATTGGGACACAACATTCCAGATGAAACGGACTTATTGTTCCCAAAAATCACACTTCAACAACTTCCCAAAAAGCTGATGTTAACGAAGAACTCCCAAAACAACATGTAGATACTCTGCATGATCCTCTTCAGATGTGGAGTACACAAAGATGTCATCGATGAAAACCACCAAAATATTTTTTAGGAACTCAAGGAACAAAAAATTCATCATTCCCATTAACATACCTGGATCATTCATCATTCCGAAGAGCATTACAATGAACTCATAATGCCCCTGATGACAACGATAAGTAGTCATTGGGATATCCTCATCCTTTATAAGCATTAGATGATATCATGACCGCATGTCGATATTTGAGAACCAAAATACACCCTTCAGTTGATCAAATTAATCATCAATCCATGGAAGAAGATAGGAATTCTTTATTGTCACTTTGTTTAAGAAACACTAATTGACACACAACTATAAATGCTTGTCAGCTTTCTTCACGAACAAAACTCATGCACCCCACAGTGACACACTTGGCCGAACAAAACCACACTATAACAGACCATCAAGCTGTATACAGAGCTCTTGTAACTTCGAAGGGGTCATCCAATATGGATACATAGTGATAGGAGGCGCACTTGGATATACCTCAATCCCAAACTCAATCTCTCGTCGAGGGGGTAATGATACAACCTCTTCTGGAAAGACATCAAGGTACTCCTCTACGACCCTATGAAACTCCAGATGCTGAACAAAACAAGAACTCAGCATCAACTCATCCATCATGGATAATAATGATGGAACAAGCCTATGACCCATCTGAGGGGCCCGCTCACTAACAAACACCACTTTCTCTCCATCCCCACCAACGAAGACAACCTTTTTTCTTGAATCAATCCACGATAGCTTGGACCGAATACAACCAATCCATGATGAGGATGACATAATATGGTTTTATTCGTAGACATAGGAAATCTCCCCAAGAGTATTGTTTCACCAAAACTAGCTCACAGTCTCTACATACTTCAAACTAATCAGCTCGACCTCCAACTGGAGTAGTAAATGCCAAGGGCACTGGACGCCTCTCTACCTCAAGTACTAAAGAATGGAAAATGGTAGGTGATATGAAGGAGTGTGTCTCTCCTGAATCCAACGGTGCATACACCAAGGTAGAAAACAATTAAGGGGCACCCCAAACGATGTCTAGATCATCTGGAGCTGGAAACGCTAGAGCATGAACCTGACCAAGACCTCCTCCACGACCTCTCTGACCATGATGATGACCACCACCACAACCGCGCTATGATCTTTAAAGATGATGCGCATCATGGGGATGTCCTCTACCTTCCCCATATATCCTCTGATTATCTAATGCTGGTGCAACTGGCTACTGGTGCCTTGGTTGGAACTTCCTCAATGGAGGAAACTGGAGCGTAGTGCCTAGTGCAGGATTTCCACTCTGAAAGGTTGATCACTCCAGCTACTGATGAACACAAACACCAAACAAAAAATAAGATCCATATCCCTTGTCATAGGCCTGAGAGTTTCTGCCTCTAGTGAAATGAGATGTGAAGGGCTAGGACCTACCCCCAGGTGAACCGAAACTCTTCATCCCTGGAAACTGAAAACCCTGGACCACAGCTCCGCTTCATGAGGAATCATGCTGATTCCCCTCCCGTGATGATCCAGTCCTAGAAAAAGTCTTATAGACAACCTATTCCCTCGCCAACACCTCAAGATATTTCTTAAGAATAAATGGGGTGACCTGTTGCCGGATCTCTGTACGCAAAGCCTCCACAAAATGTCTCGCTCTGGCCTCCTCATCTGGCAGTAGGTCTGAAGCATATCGTAAAAGGTTCCTGAAACGGATTCCAAACTCATGACCATTGCAGCTCCCCTGTTAAAGGATAAGATGCTCTTGGAGACTAGATGCCTTCGTAGTCAAACAAATAAACTCAACTCTAAACCTGTCTCAGAACTCCTCCCATGAGATCGCTGACTCCACACGATCCCCGAGGAACATGAAACACCACTTCCTCATCCCTCCATACATCGTTGTCACAACCAAGGACACCCAGTGATACTTACGAGAAAAATAAAACTGATGTTGATCTCGAACTCCTCTAACAAGTCTTCCTTGACTACATCTGAAACAGAGCCCTCATACTTTTGCAGAATCTAGCGCTGAAACTCTTGATGTGTCTTCCTCCATGTGTCGTCGTCGTCAACCTATACCCTTTGGCGTTCTGATGGAATAGCATGCTCGACATTTTCTGCACAAACCTGATGAGAACGTCGACCTGGATCCATTCCCTTAAAATAAAAAACCATTACAGCTCCTATACCTAGAATCTGGAAGACTCAACATTAATTAATTTATTGTTTTCTTTAATTCATATAAGTAAAACATATCCCATGTTCTACCAATTAAATCACAGGCACAAGAAGAATGATGCATGATCATTTCCTAGGTCACTACCCTACAACCATGATCACCTTGTTTAGTAGCCATTGTAAACATAATTGTCCGTACATCGGATCATAGGGGGCCCTAAAAGACTATGTCTTAGACAGTCTCTAGTGTTTACCTCACTTTCCAAACCTTAATGACACCATTTCCCTATCAACCCATGCATCCTCACCTATGCCTAACTCCAAACTCCATCCTATCTCTCAACCAAACCTCTGATACAACTCTGTCATGACCACCTCCCCACAAAGTGTACCCCTCCTGGGACGACAATGTGATATGGGAGATAATAACCCCTGAGTCTCGCCTCCATTATTCCCCTAGATGGAGACTAGCACCAAGGGTATAGTAAACACAAAAAATGAGAGTCATTACCCACTAAGAGAACACATGATAAAGAGAGAGATTAGAAAGAAACCAATCAACTCCATATCAAAACTGGAATATAAAGGAAACCCAAGTGCATATATGAAATTTCATGCAAAATTACTACAACTAAAATTGAAAAACTGCAAGTACCCAAATGAAAAAGTAAAAACCGCAGAAACCACAATCACGAATAGCTCATGCAACTTCAAGCTAGTAGAAAACATATTTATCTCCAACCTGCACCAAGTGACCTGAAAAACAGTTTGTATATACATAGGGTGAGTATAACAGTATACTCATAAGGATCCTCCCTGAAGCCTCTTTCAAAAAAGTAAAGAATGCTTTCTAAATAACTGTGAACAATAAGTGAAACTAACTCATCACCTAAACAGGTACACTATGTTCCCAACATCACCATGGATACTCTCACCAAGTAACGCATACAAGAATTTATCATATAGTAAGAATATAGAGGGTAACGCACTACTAATTCCCCACTAGTTTACCGCTTTTCCCCAACGCTGCACGTCCTAAGAATCTCTCTCCAAAATGGATTGCCCACAGACACCTGGGCGAAGCACCACACCATCCTCAAAACCAAAAGTAACTAGGTATGTTTCAGGATCCACCAAAGCTCGCATAATGTGTATAATACGTCAGGTACTATACCATAAGCAACTATCACCCATACACCGAGTAAGGATCCTCATGCCATCACAGCCTATACACATTACACCTACAGTTGTCCATAGGATACTATATCCAGAATATATGTGTGGGAATAACCACAAGCCATTACAACTATCTATAAACATATATGGTGAAAACTAACCAATGTGCCTATCAGCACAAGTAACTAGAAAGAGAAGAGAGCATGGCCAAAGGCTGTAGTCCTTCAGTCATCCTACCACCAGAATGTTGGAGAAAACACCCCACATGGATCAGAATACCCGAGGTGTCTTTTTCCCTTACTGACAGGGTGGATTAGAGAATAGAAACACAAAAAGTAAAGGATATATTATATCTCACAACCACAATATGTGAATTACCTAGTCTTAGACACAACTCCAACTAACATCTCTTAGAATTTTGGATGCTACTTCTAAGAAATGGTATCCTATAAGAAAAAAAACATTTAAAGAGAATTATTATATTACATCATTTCCTTTTTTATCAGTTCTATTGTACGTTAACTAATTCATTAACATTAATTAACCAAGGACAATTTAACATTAAATTCTATTATAATGTCCACATATATCCATTGTACCATCTAAATTACAACTTCTTCATTATGTTCCAGAAACTCTAACCCCATGAGTTAATACCATTTATTAAATTATTCATTACAGACTTACTTTCCCATATTCCCATGCATTGTAGAAAAGAATTCTATGCAACTAAACACAATGAGGATCAACACAGTGAGTAGTTGTTCTACTCGCCGAGTCTCGTCCCTCTATAGCAAGAGCCTAAACCGATCCTCCCTTAAGAAGCCAAGCACAGAAAGCATGTGGCATACCCCGCATGTCTTCGCCTCTTTCGGAAGAGGGGTAAGAAAGACCAGCTGCTTTGATCATTGGGGAAAGGTAATGAAGATAATCAACCAAAGAGAATTATCATGCATACAAAAATCACATCCATCCCATTCCATCATCCCTGGTGTCCTCCCCGACACTAACATGAATAAACCGATGCATCTTGCCACTCTAGGAATCATCTACTGCCTCAACCAAAAGTCTCCATGCCTCCACATATCACAACAGCAATCCAGGCTCACATCACAACACAAGAAGTAGGAAAACAAACATCACATCAATGGTATCTATTCCATTTAACAACCAAGAGGGTAACTCTTAAACCTTTTAGAAATTATCAAACAAGCAGTTCTTTAATCCATCATGAATTAAATGATTTATTAGACGTAGGATACAAATTCGTAAAACCTAATCAGTAGGTTATCAAAAATAAATAATCATACTTACTGCACTAAATTTATTAACCTCAAATTACAACAAAACCGTATTCGTTTTCATGCCTCTTATCTTTAGCAAACAATAATTATTTAATCATGGTTTATGTTCATTAATTATTTTCATCAAGAACAAACAGTTGAACAAGCAAGAATAGATATCACAGTATCTAGAAAAATAAGATGCAGTAACATATGATTAATATCAATTTATTTATCCAGCACAATTATTTATTATGTCAATTTTTTTTTGATCCATTGGGATAAAACATGCCAATGTTACTGTTGCATGTAAAAGAAAAGAGAAGCAACAAATTACCTACCTCAACAATTCATGACATTCATTATCTATACAATGGGTCACAATCTTCATCTTGCGACAACTACATCCACCAGAGGGTGCCACGGTACGGCAACACCAACCAAACCCCAAGAAAAATCTATTAGAAGAATATCGATTACATGCTATAATATGGAAATGAGAACAAGAGAAGATGAAAACCAAAAGAAATATGATACAATGTAGCTTATATGTAAGATTGATCGATACTGCTTGGTTGCATCAAAATATACCAGAGCCAATCCTAGGAGTAATGTTTTATTGTGAAACTCCTACGAGAAGGATTGAAAAGATCTAGCCTCTCATAGCCAATAACATGATGGAAGAACAAGGGAGAGTGATATCTTGTCCCTTTTGATGATTTAATGGGGCGACGTCTTATGATACGCTTAATACGCCATTAAAAGTAGATCGCATTAACCTACATAGTTTGACCTAGTAAAAAAATCTTGAGCCATAGGAATAATTAATTTTGGGGTAATAGAATTTGAATCGGGCTTAAGTGTCCTTAAAATAAGGATTTAAAAGTATATTATGTCAATGGAAACATCAATGGGGTGAAACTGTAGGAAGTTGGAAACACTGTTCACATACTCAAAATTTGGAAAAGGAAATAAAAGGTCACCGTTAAACCTCACCATTAGAAGTTACCGATAGACCTCACTGTTAATGGTTACTGATAGACCTCACCATTAGAGGTTACCAATACACTTCACCGCTATCGGTTACTGATAGTCTGGAAACATTTTACACCTACCGTTCAGGAAACACCATTCATAAAACCTCACTGATAAAACACTGTTCAGAAAACCACACCGATAGAACATTGTTCACAAAACCTCACATATAGAACACTGTTCACTGAACCTCACCGACAGAACACTATTCACAAACCTCACCGATAGAACACAGTTCCCAAAACCTCACAGATAGAAAACTATTCACACAACCTCACCGATAGAACACTATTAACCAAACCTCGCCGATTGAACACAGTTCAAAAAACCTCACCGATAGAACACAGTTCACTGAACCTCACTGATAGAACTCTGTTCACAAAACATCACCGATAGAACACTGTTCACAAAACCTCACCAATAAAATAATGTTCACCTTCCATTACTGTTCATAAAACAGGAAACACTGTTCATAGAACTGGAAATTTGGAAAAGTGTTGGGGATAAGTCACCATGAACTCCCAGAACACCTCTAACACCACATTTTAACAAAGTAATGGACCAGAGTGGTCTGGGCCATTACATAAACAAAATGGCATTACCATAAATTGATATAATAATTAATAATCATTTATTAATATATTTCTAAAATAAATATATCATTAATTAGATAATACTTATTATATATTAAAATTTAATGTAATGGATAAAATTGACATATTTAAATAATCACCATTTTTTAGGATAAGTTTTTTGTATTTCATAGGCTATCGAACATAGTTTTCTGTTTTAAAAAAACAAGTCATTACATTCTTCCACTTTTATAAATGGATTCCTCACAATTAAAACATTATCTCAGTTCTTCCTATTTCAATCGATTATCAATAATAATAGTAAATATATTGGATGTGTATTTTAAAACTATTAAACACTTAAACATTAATATAATGGAAATAAAGGGATACCATATAAATTATATTTCCCTCCATAACATATTAATTTTCTAGCTTCGATCTATGTTATCCATGATCTAATTACTAAAATATATTCTTACGTGATTTTTTTGGTATCGATAATAAGGGTTCGTATTAAGAATATGAATTTACAATAGCATATCTATCTGAAGCCTTGAACCAGGAGTATTGAAAGTATTTTTGTCATGCAATGGATCTAGTTTGTGTCTACCTCAATGAACTATTTATACCTTTTACCCGAAGTAACATTTGTGCCTGATCCACCTCTAATTTTTTATATCCAAACATGGATATATTTTCATAATAAACCACGTACTGTATACTCATCAAAATTTAGGTATTATTTTCTTATTCCTAGTATTATCCCTATGGATTTCACTATAGTTTTATAACACTAATCTCAAAAATAACATAACATATCCACTGATACCAACTATAACAACCTTTCTCATTATTACACATTTAAGCATGATTTATTACACAAAATTGTACTTAAAACAACTCCTTGGATTGAGAGATCTAGTGTCTTGGGAAATTATGAACATTACATGTCAAAGTAAAAAATTAAATAAAACATTTATATTTAAAACATCGTTGACATGACTAACTAATTCTTTCGTACATAACACAACATGTGATAACCTGAGTGCATCCATTAAAAATGGTTGAGCTATAATTCCATATAAGGGAGTAAAAAATGCCTAACATGAATAATAAAATACATGTTATGATATAGGAATATCAATGGATCCTAATTGAAACATGAACATAAAGTCATGTTGTAGTAGGATAATCATAACATGGAAATGTGGAAACAACATACAACATGATATTAACATGATCCATGTCTCATTGCACATGGATTAACATTAGTAAACACTAATTTAACATGAATTGTCTTGATTAAGCACATGTTACACATAAATTAGCTTGAGTAAACTCTAAGTTCCATGTGTATAATGATACTAAACATTACCCAACGCATTGGAGTGCCTTTAGGGAGTACCATTCATAATTATTTCATTGCACGCATAAGTATTCCACCAGGGTCATATAACATGAAATCATTCAACATCAAAATTTACAACATGATTAAATAATGTTGAATTCCTACATGTAATTACCATTAAATAATTATATGTGCATAATGTTCAATACCCTTGTTAGTGAAATGGGCATGGTATTCACAACACGATGATTTTAGCTTGGAAAATCGTGGTGAAATTTCAGTACCATAACGTCATCACATGGAAATTAATTAGTATTAATGATGAGAGATAAAAGGTTTTTCATCATTTATACAAGATATAAGAATTTTGGAGATCATGGATCATAATATCCCTACCTATGAATCTTAATATATATGCATAATATGAAAGAAATTCATAAATAGAAATAAGAACAAAGAAATTCTTTATAGAATTTCCTCATGGTAACTGGTGTACACAGAAGGAATTAACGAGGGAGAACGAGAAATATAATCATTAAAAATAGATATTTTAATATGGGTATGTTTTAAAATCATAGCCCAACTTTTTTAATTGAATAATAAATGGTTTTAAAACCCAATCAAATTTGGATAAAAATGATTAAGGAATGAATAACTTACAAAAAATTGGAAAAGGTAACAAGTGTAGGTAAGGGTTAATTAGAAAAATAAATTAGAGTGAAAGTGTATATAATTATTGATAAATAAAATGGGGAGAAATTAGTATATTTAATAACATATCCCAATATAAAAATAAATTAGATTAAAAGGCATATCATGAAAAAATAATATTGATAAAAGAGGAGGGTGGAAGATCCTCTACTTGGATGTGTGATCACAAAATCTTGGGAGAGGATTTTTAAGAGCGTGGGGAGCCTTGGGATGGCTCTACAAATTATTGGTAAGAGGGTGGTGGAGATCCAAATGTATTTAGTGAAGAGGAGGGGGAAATTGTGTGGGTTTATATGGGAAAGAAGATGAAATTCATTATTATTTAGGTATAAGACATTACACATTAAAATATTCAAATACACAATCAATGCCATGGTTTTTTCCAACGGATTATTCTAGAGGGGAGTAGAATAAATTTTTTAATATGTAAAAGGTTCTAAAATATTTAAATATTAGTCTTTATTATGTGGATGTGAGTCACACTCAAAAGGAAATCATTTTAAAATGATACAATATTTTATGTGTCCTTGAGGGTGCTACTATGGCATTATTAAATTAATAAAAAAAATCTAAAATAAATGTATTTTAATGGTATAACATATTTTGGATGAATTTATCTTTTATGGTTTTTATTAAATCATTATTATGAAGTCATAAAAAACACTATATATTTATATACTATTTAACTTTTACCCAAAAATTCAAATGATTATGAAAATTATGAAAAACTCACCATTTGATAATTTTGATATTATGAACCCAAAGATACTATTTGTTTTATTTAAATAATTTTCAAATAATTAAATTTTTTTTTTTAAAAAACGATGTTTATTGAAAATCGACGTGTTTTTGACAAAAAATAGTTTCATAACCTTAATAAAAATTACATTTGAAATCAATAAAATTACACAGTCATTTATAATTAATAATTATTAAAAAATAATATATTATTAGAATATTAGTTATTTAAAAAATCCATTAATTCATTAAAAAATAATTTCCTAATTGAATTTGAATATTAACCAAAAACCAATTCGTGCTTTACCGTATCAAAATATAATGTTTTTTAACTTTTAAATTAAAAATTTATAATATAAAAATTGTAATAATTTAATATCTTAATATTTTAAATTAAAAGAAAATATAAATATTCCAATTATTATAGTTTCATTGATTCTTTCTTTTTTGGTTACATTATATTTATACCGTTAATTATAATTTTTTATATTAATCATGATTATTATTATTTACAATAGAAAATAATCATATTATTAAAATATTATGATAAAATTATTATATAATCTTAATTACGATGATTCAAGACATGAAAAAATTTATAAAAATTAAGTTAATTTAATATAAAATCCTCATTTATGATGGTAAATAATATTCCAAAAAATACATTTTAAGGAAAATATGAGTTCACTTTAACTCTTCAACTATTAATATTAATTTTATTATTTCTAATTCATAAATAAATATTTATAATATAAATAATTCATTTAATTGAATTTTAATAAATGGTTATTTTCTTTAATTAAAATTTTAATACATTTTGAATTTAAAATAGTTTTTAGAAAAATGCAATTTTAATCATAAAAATAATCTCGTAATAAAATAAAGTATAAATATTATGTACCTATAAATAATATATTTAAATATAATTAAATAATAATAGTTATTACTTGAAATAATATTAATATAATAAATAATTCTTTTATCAAAATAAATGACTATTT
Organism: Viscum album; assembly: GCA_963277665.1. Lineage (NCBI taxonomy): Eukaryota > Viridiplantae > Streptophyta > Magnoliopsida > Santalales > Viscaceae > Viscum > Viscum album. Next base: position 148,582,596 of record OY728128.1, on the reverse strand, counting down.
TACATAAAAACTATATTTTCACTATTCATAATAAAATCTATATTTTATGAAAAATATTAAAATATTCCACAAAGTTAATTCGGATATGATGATACAAAATATTGAGTTTATATGTCAATTTAATAATATATATCTTCTATAAACTAATTATAATAAATAAATATAAAACATTTTTATTGAAAACATATTTAAAAAAAACAAAACTAATTACCAAAATTTTATTTTGATAATTAATAATAAATTATTACTATATTTATGAAATATATATTTCATAAATTTGATAATGATAATAATAATATCTTAAAATTTAGGGTAATGGTTAGAATGGTCATATTTAAATAATCATTGTTTTTTTGTTCAGTTTTGTGTATTTCATTTGCTATCGAATTTAATTTTCTTTTTAAAAAAAATATTTTATTAAAATGAAGATACTATGTACTATTTAAAAATATTGAACCTTTATTATGCATGAAATGAACAACAATTAATCTTTTAATTTTCCAAATATCCATAAACATAGTATATATAATGACCTTTTGTGATCATTGGGAGAAAATATGTAGTCATTGGAATATTAATAGCCATAACCTGTTTCAAAATTTTAAATGATTAAAAAAGATAATTGAATATTATAATATAGATAATTAAATTTAATGAAAATATTTATTTGGATATAATTATAAATTTAAAATATTTATATTATTACTAGATAATTTAATAAGAAGATACAATTATTTCCAAATGAGAATGAATGATTATTTTTTCTTTATTAAATTGTTTGCAAGATGTAATGAATGTAACGAAAATTTATATGCATACCTCTTTAACATCTTACCTATAAAGAAATAACATCTTCATAAAAAATTTGATATGTATTCACCCACAAACCAAGGGTAGTCTGTGTAAGGCCAATACCTCAGTTCATGGAGGAACCGTACTAGCCCAACCAAAGAAATAGTGATCCCAGACCAATGTAGGGTATCAGTTCTAGTACAGTATTGAACTGTTTAGTGTATGGGACATATCTCAAGTGGGAGACTCTATGTAAGAGTTCCTACAATGTGTTTTAATGTTATCGAGTAGTATAAATTTAATCTAGGATTATAATGGTTTTATTGTTTCATCATTATTTCATTTTGGCATGAGTATTTTCTTAAGAAATGTGTTATAAGTTGTCAGACAACATTAGACTCATCCAAGTTATGATTTCCTTCCAAAATCAATCTGTCAATTTTCATTAAAATTAAGTGTTTACTCTATGTTCTTAAATCAATATTCAAAGATTTAAAACATTGAGGCAATCCCTGGTCTTTTTCTAATTGGATGTTCATCCCGCACCTCGAACCAGTTGGTAAATACATCGATCATCCTCGACCATCAATGAATCCCTCATATACATCCTTTCTCAGTTTTTTCTTCCTTCAAAAATAACATGAATTTTTAAAATAAATCAATCCTTGAATATATTGGCTCCTTTTATAATATTTTAATAGAATCCAATTATAAATATATATACATCATTTCGATCCACCTAAATTCATTATGATTTTACACTAACAATGCATTTAGTAAATTCAGAGTCCCCTTTATTATATTTTATCACTTCCCATGAAATATTAAATGTATATATATTAATATATATTAAAAAAAATTAACACCTTCCCCATAAACAAATCCAAAATTCATTTTTGGATTTTTTAAACCATCGGTTTCTAAATAAATATTTATATTATCATGAATGATTCATTTATATTAAAAATATATAAAACTATTATATAAACCAATTTTTCACACTTAAAAGAACCAATTATTCTTCTCACATGTTCCACCTCCTTCAAACTCTTTTTTGTTCATGAAACAATACAAATTCTCATATTTTTTCAAATGGAGGTATGAGTTTGTTTTGAATTTATTTCTAATACAGTTAATTTTTTTAATGGATTAATTATTTTACTTTTATTTTTATATTAGTTTGACTTTATTTTTATGGGTAATGTTTCACATGTATATTTTATGTTTAATTTATTTTTTTTATCAATATATATCTTATGTTTTTTTATGGGTTTTTTCATGAACCTCAATTTTCATTCCGATTAAGCTTTCTCTCTCATTACCCAAATGAATTAATTCGTCTCATATAAAAACTAAAATATATATTTATTTGTTAAAAAAACATGTATATAGATCATTTTATATTTCTTTTATGTTGAAATAAATGATTTATCTAGACCCATTCCTAATTCTTTAAAATAATAAATACTGAATATAGGTAACTTTTTAAATTTCATTCTGATTTTCTAGTACACTGCATGTTATTATTTTATCCAGCAATATTTTCCTAAAATCTAAAATTTTATCATGAAAAAATATCTTAGACTATTTATGGTTTTATGAAAACAACTAATCATTTTTCATTTTTAATACTATGATATTTTCTCTAAATCCTCTGTAAAGAAACTCATTTCGGATTTTTAAAATAATTTTTAAATAGTTTCACTTTAGTTGGATGTATTTTATGATTCGAACATAATTTATTTTTACATAATTTTTAGTTTTATGGGATATAAAGGATTAATATACAATTTTATGAAAAATGAAAATTATTTTTTTCCAAATAACTCTTCATTTCAAAGAAAAAAATGTGTATTTCTCTGAATAATTCTAAAATGATTTTATTATTGTTTTTTCATCTTTTTAAAAATCTAATGTTGAATATTATTCATAATTTGGATTTGTATTTTATGATTTGATTTACCATATATTGTTAAATGGATCAATATTAATTTTAAGGTGGATGTTCTATTTTTTTCATCCATTGTATAACTCCGATTGGTAAGTAATTATGATTACAGAATGGGGAATGTTATTTACATTCCATATGTATATGTTGATTATATTTCAACCCATTAATATAAGGATTTAATTGGACATAGTATGGGATGGGAGGTGCCCTCTATAACCCCTTGATGAATCAATATGTCTTATTAGTCAAAACATATATGTACTTGGTCGAGTCCTTGTCCTTCTATTTTTTAGATATGGATTTAGCTGAGACCTTAACCATTTCTTCTCACATGTCTTTGATGAGGCCTCTATGGTATATTTTAGATGTCAAATTTTGAATTCCTTCATTATAATAGTTGTATCTCATATTCCATGTGATTTCTTGTCTAGTATAATATCTATTTTTATATTTCATTCTCAATTAATTATTCATGGAATTATTTAATCAGCTTTCATTACAATCATATTATTCTCAAGATTATGATTTAATGCAATTTTATTAGTTATTCAGAAAGAATTATTATTTATGATATATTTCCCCATATTTATTACCCTTACTGATCATTTGATCTCACCCATTTCATTTGTTTTATTTTTCCCCAAGATGTGAAGATGTTTATTATGAATGAATTGTAGGGATAATCTGGGAGTTTATGGGTGTTACCAATGTAGTTTACATGTTTTTATTCAATTAATTTTTTAATGTAAATGTTATGTATATAAAAAGTGAAAAACCATTATCATTGATAATATTTTATTTATCCACCCCTGGACTATTCATTTGGAAACATGTTTTTAACATGTTATCATGAACATTCTCTTTGTAAACCTATTTTTAACAATTTTTACCTTTACCAAGGAAATTAATTTTGTTCCTTAGTAATTAATTTTAGTGATCAAAATTAATATTATTCTTAAAATATAATTTTATAATTCTAATTTCATGTTTTTTAATCATTTTATACAAAAAAATTAAAAATTTCCAAAATTATTAATAAATTAAAAACCCATAATGAATATTTTTTTCGAAAATAGGCATTTATTACTAAATTTATGTGTAGGATAATAATATAAATATTTTTCTATTCATGAGATTAAAATGTTTACTATAAAAAAAATTATTTTTAGGGGTATTTCATATAAAAAAAACAATTATACCCAAATAATATTTAATTAAATTAAATGATAAAAAGTTTTAATTATTTTAGTAAAAATATTTACTATGATCTGAAAAGATAATTATATGTTTTCTAATATGATAATTATTTTTTAAATTTAATTCTATTATTTATTAAAATCATATTTGAATAATTTTTTTTTAAAAAATATTAGTTCAATATTACCTTCTGAAAATAATCTAAAAATTGGTTCTTTTTGTTTAGAATTTTATTTTTTTACTTTTCATCTCTGAATGGATTCATAAAATAACAAATAATTGTTCCTATATAAAATCTTTTTATTTATATTTGAACAATATTAAATATTTTTTCTAATTCAATTTAAATTATTTTAAATTTTATCTTTTATATAGAAATACATATAAAAAAAATTCAAAATATATTTTTATACATTATCGTTTATTATTTTTATAAAATATTTATTTATAATTAAAATAATGTTAATATAGTAGTTCAAATATTATGATATCATATATTGATATATTGATCATTTAAAAATATAAATTTGATTTATTAACAAATTAAATTGTAATTTGGGAAATAAAAAATAAAGTAATATAAATATGTAACCTCTAAATATTAGATATTTTAACTGATAGTTATATATTTAATTACTAGTGATTATATTAGTTTTATAATAAATTAATAATGATTATATTTTTAACACCATTTACATTTTTTGTTTTATTTGGATCATATTATTTAAGATCTTATTAATTTAAGTAAAAATATATTCCAAAATATCGAGTCATTACATGATAGCCGATATTTATCATTGATTGTATTTGGTCTCTATATATATATCTACATGATAGTTATTTCATTCATTGTGATTAATTTTTGTTAATTTTCTAATAATTTCTAAAATTCATGTCTATTCGAATTGATTCAAATAAATGTTTTTTATTTTATTTATATTATATTATTGTTATATGATTTTTTATTGTTAATGTATTTAACTATTTATACTATTTTCACTCCAAAATGGTTTTTTTCAATCATTTATATTAATGTTGGGTTTAGTTATATATTTATTGCTGTAGTTGGAATACACATGTCTTTTTGATAAACCTAACTGGTAGTTTGTGGTTACTACATGTTTCTTCTCATTCAGATTTGTTGTCTTGTTTATATTTTAATAGTGAATGGTGTTTTTGAGTCACATCACTTATACATACTCATTAATAGTATTTCATGGATGGTTATTATATTTTTATGCTTCTTTTTATTAATTTTATTGATGATCTTCAATTGTATTAGTTTTTTTACAATGGTTAATATATTTTTAATGTTATCTAAAACATTTCTAGTTTTCATGATTATTATAAGACTTATTTTATAAATTCATTGATTAATTTACTATGTTTTTCATTAATTTTCTTCATCTCTAATGATTTTTTACCAGAATAATTTCAAAAATAATTTAGTAATAAAATTATTCAATCAAATATTTTTGTATATAATTTGATGAATGAAATATGTTCTCATATTTTAATGTCTTTTAATTTTGTTTTTATATTTTAATTTATTTGAAAAATGGAAAAATAATTTTGTGTTTTTAGATAAATGGTAAAATATTTAATCAAAGAGTTGGCCATAGTGATTCTAAATTTAATAAAATTTAAATGTAGTGGGTTACAACATGGTTTTCTATGTGATATTTCCTTGTTGGCCCTGGGGCGTGTGTGAAGGTTCATTTATTATAACCTCCGTGATCTAAAATTATAGAATTATTATTATTATTGTTGTTGTTGTTATAACAATGATGTTGATCTAAGTGGTTGAAAATGTGTATAGATATATTGAATTTTCTCAAATTCAGATTTGGGTTTCATCTATACTGTGTGTGTGGTTTGTAAATTACATGGTTTTTGATGAGGTTGTTTTTTTGTTGCTCTTATTGTTTTTTTCGTTGTTTTTGTTGTTGTTTTTATTGTTTTATTTGTTTTTTATGTTTTTATGTAGTAAACTAGATATTAGAGAAAGTAAAATTTATTTTATTATTTTTATTTTTATTAAATTGTGTGTGGTGAAGAAATTATAAAATGGAATGGATAGGAAAATAGAATTTATAAGGTCTTACAATATTTTTTTAATCATAAAATAATTATAGTTGACTAAAATATATTTGGAAAATTAATTAATTTGAACAAAAAATTATGAATTTTTAGGGATTGAAAAAGAATACATCTTACGTAGGAATTTTATTCATGTAAAGTTACCTATGGGGGATTAATAATTAATTTACATATTTGGGCCACTATGATAATGTTAGTAGAAATGATTGAAGGGGATTTCATAAATGATCGAAATTGTTTTGTAAATTATATTTCTCTTATTATTATATAAGTTATAAGACCTTTACTTTTCCATTGATTTATGGAATTTGAGTGGTCAATGATGAATTATATATAAGGAAGAATGAAAATTGTCATGGTGAAAATATAATGGTGCGTGATTTATATAGATTTTATTATCCATTATTCATCTATTAGTGTAACATTAAGTAGATAATAGGATTATATTGTTTTCCATGATCATTTAAGTATTTATATACTTGAGGATAAATGAAAAATATTATATGGATAATTTTAGTTACTGGTTGAATTATCATAAATCATATGGATTTCATGTTGATCTGATTCCAAAATAGCATAGTATTATGTCAAATATTAATGGTGACATATTGATCAATATATGTTCCACATAAAGAGTGAATTTTATTTTTCATTATATTTTTTTGAAATTGTTTATTATTACGTCAAACGGAATAATGTAAAATACCTTTTAAAAAACATTTACTAATATTTTTTACATTTATGATCATTTGAATTTTTTAATTATTTTTGTGGAATATTATGAATGTGATGTATAAGAAAATATTTTGAAGAATGGTGTTGATTTAAGTGATTATAAACATGGAATATGACATAAAACAATCACTATAAATTTTTTTGAGAATATTATATATAATTTTTATAATATTAATTAGAAATATTAATATATTCAGTCGGTTTATTAGTAGTTTCTCTTGCATCAATGAAGTTTTATATCTTATTTTCTATAAAAGTCTCACTGCCTCTATTTCTGTAAGTCGTATAAATACCTATCTATTATGAGTTAGTGATAGTTATTTATTAAAGAAGTAGTGGTTGTATTATGGATTGTATGTTATATTTTATATGGAATTGTATATATTTATTATTCATTGTATGTTTATACTATTTCAGTACTATCATTTTACCATTATTTGGTATATAATAAAAATACAATTTATTAGTAGATAGAACCAAACATATAGTTACATAGAATAAATAAATAGGTCTTCCAAGCTTACACTGGTGTCCTCTCAGCAATGATTTGAAATATGATAATGAACTATGATATTTGAAATTGGATGAATTTTTTTTAATTTTTGGATTGAGATACAGAATGGGAATAATTTGTTTCTATACATTTCAATTATTTAATATTTATGTTATAAAAAATATATATATTATTATTTTAAAGGTGATTGTAGTGAGTTATTTGTATACATAATATGGAATTTTGGTGTATTATATTTTAACAACTTCTTTTCATGAATGAATTATAATTCTTTGTACACATTTAAATGCATTGGTTTAGAGGAGGTTGAAAAAAATTACTCTTGTACTCACCAGTACATTATAAATAATTTTTTTCTATTTATAATCTTTTATTTAAGGTGTTGTTTGGTGACATGAACTCTTACATTTGGATTTATTCAAAAATTGGAGTCGAATTTTATTTTAATATATTATACATGAGCTACAGAAGTGATATTGATTTGTTGAACTTCAACCACAAATAATTTTATAATATTTTTTTTTGTGAAATTCAATTTTTAAATTTTATATTAACAATGATATTGTGATTTTATTTAACATTTTCTTATGGTGTTAGGTATTTTTTGACAGTATAAAATGTAAATTGAAACCATATGAGATTATATAAACTAATGGATGGTTTTCAACATATCACTATAAATAGTTGGATTAGTGTTTCATTATCAATCTCATCTATGGATGACCATGATTCACAATAATTTGGAATCATGTAAATAATATATAAATATTTTAAATAATAAAAAACTCATTCATTTTAATAGGAAATTTACTAATACACTAATAAAATTTAATTTTAATTTTAATCTTCTTTATATTTTCATGATTGGATTCATTGTTTTTAAAATAATATAAATATATTTAAGAATTTGTAGGTACTATATAATTTGGTAAACTAGAAGAAATTCATTAATCCATGGTTATTAATAATATAAACCCACATAATTCTTGTTCTATATAAGAAATTATAATATTTTAAATAACTATTAATACGTAATCACAAAATTTACATGAAAACTAATAATAGTGGAGAATATTTTAACATATATATACTCTATTATTCAATCATGTTAATTGTATTCATTTTCTCATTGAAATACTAGAGTAAAATGTTAAAAAAAAGAAAACACTTACAAATATCAATTGAAAAATCTAATGTGTCTTAAATAATTCACCACTTTTAATTGAGACCCTCTCAGTAGAGAATTAATTTTTTCATGAACTTCAAATTACATTAGAGTTATATTTCCCTATGATGGATTTTTTATATAAGGCCTTATATATTTTAAGGGAATTAATTAATTTTTTTAATTTTTTTTCAATTTTTTATATGAGGTGCATAATCATTACCAATATAAATTATCATCCCTCATTGGTGGTACATATGTACCTTTTTAAGAACGAAGTAATTCACTATCATTTTTTCACATATACTGGAGAATATTGGTTTTTTTATATCTTCTTCAACTATAAATGGAATGAAAATTTACTAATTCTTTTATATAATAGTAATTTGATGATATTTGGAAGAGTATAAAATTATAAATACTTATAATACAATGGATTTTGGAAGGAAGATAAAAAATTTGATTTAGTGATGTTACATTTGGTTTCGAGGTGTTTTGGATGTATTTGGATTTTATAAGATATGACTGGAGCTCTTGGGATAGAGTTCAATGAAACTAGAATGTTAATATTGGGATAATATAGAAATATGGAAAATAATTATATTTGATACCACGTTATATGATGATATAAACAAGGTTTTATTATATTAATAAAAAATATATTCTATGCACATTATAATAAAAAAGTAAAAATTTTGCTTTCAAAAAAAAGGTGCCCTAAAAATTATGTACATTTGTCTAAATATTACCAAAGAATCATAATTATTCCCATTCATGGGATTGGTCATCCTTGGATGGATTTATGGTTTTTCGGATGCATTTTCTCTCTCTGACCAGAAGTAATTAAAACTAAGCCTATCCTATACTATTTTCATATTCTCTTTTTTACATTCACATATTTCATTTCCAATTTTAGATAAATAGATATTGGAAAATGGTTTTCTTTTATTTATAAAAAAATCATTAAAAGGGTATTTATTTTTTTGATAGAGGCTATATGATTTTTTATAAGTACACTGTATTTTATTAATGTTTTATTTCTTGTAAAATTAGATAATAGAATCTATATATTGATTAATATTTTATTTATGGGTTTTGAAATTTATTTAATTATTGAAATTATTTATCGCAGTTCAGATGTTAGAAATTAAGGGTAGTGACGCGAAATTTGTGTGATGATATATGATTCAAAGTGATGGATTTTATGTGTCTTACTATTATAAATATTATATGATAATTTATGTTTTATTTCAAGAAATTCTTTAGAATAAATAATTATAATAGTGTAAAATTTATGTATAAATTTCGTTCGATGGATTGCCATCCATAGTATTTGAAATTAATGAAATAAAAAGTTTATTTTTTGTACATTTTTTCGTATTTTACTGCAATATTTGAATTTATAAAGTGTGTGATTCTGTATTATGTTTTTCATTCTTTATAATAATCAAAAAAAATTATGTTACAGAATAATGAAGTGGAATATATATTCTACAGTGTATGTTATATTTTTGGATTAACTATAGTGAGCTGAACTTCTAAATGTTTTATATTTTGGGATATTATCATTCTTGAATTTGTGTTATAAATAATCATTCAAAAGCATAGGGGCCTTGTTTGGATGATAAATAAGAATCATGGGTTTGATATACCCAATTTATATTGGAACTATGGTTTTCATATTTCATACCACCTATGCAAATTGAGTGGTTTTCAAATTTTATTTACTAGTAGTCAATGGTTATATTAAAGGGTTACTTCCTATTTCATTAGAAAGTTTTTGATAATGATATCTATATAAATATATATATATTTGATTATATCAACTATAATGTGAGGGGAATGTTTTTATGAAATTAATTTCAACTATATAGATTTCACATTGAGTGGGTTAATGTAAATTCATCATGGAGGACGTATTAAAATTTAAAAATAATAATATCTCCTCACACCCTAGATCCCCTCTTACTCTTGAAATATCGCAATACAATGGTTCTGGTGGCCTTCTTTATTGTTGAGGTTTTCTCTCTAGGCCTCATGTGGCCTCCTTTAGAGATCTTTATCTTGGTACTTTTCGCATTTCTCTTTCATTTTATAGGGATTTATCACATGCATTCATGTTTTAAAATGTATACCACGACTACCCTATCGACCATATATTCTTTTTCTTACACCATATTTGGTTATGTTTTATGTTCTTCTCAGTTTTTTTGGATGTGTTGGGGATTTTTGTTGATTCACCAGTCCTCCTAGATCCATACCCCTCATCGGTTCTATCCATTCCATAGGGTTTTTATTCTCCCTAGTTATGCGGGTTTCTTCGGGATATTTTATTCTTTAATCATAATCATCAGTGATAATGTATTTCTCAATGTTGGTGTATCATCTTTCAACCTTTAACATCCGGTGTTTTTTGGATTTGTTCATGATTGCTGAAATAATTATTGGTTTGGTGTGTTATTCATCCACACTGTGCTTCTTTGGATGTCCAGACAAGGATTTAATGTTTTTTATGTTGATGATGGTGGACTATTTTTTTAGTTAGATCCATGTAAGCGAGGATATTTTTATATAGGTGTATATCATTGTAGAGTTCGTAATTCACAATAACTCTACCTTAACTCTAGGTCAAATTACCCCCATCCCATTCAATAAATTTTGATGGCTCAACAAGAGGTTTTGGGAGTTGATTTTCAAGTTGATAATATATTTCTATAATGTGAACCAATCGGGGGATTCATAATCTTCCACACTTCTTCTTGTGGATGATTGTTTATAATTAATGGTTTCATTTCGTTGATATGGGAAACTGTTTTTGTATGAAGGTTTGATCTTGTTCGATGGTGTGGATATAGTTTGTACTGATTACTAGTTTCCAATGCTTTTGGTTGTGGCCACTAGCATGTTAATGTATGGTATAAACAAATGATGATTGTTTCTTCCTAATTGGTATGATGGCATTGTGACGTTGACTTGATGTGTCCTAAATCACTAACTAATATTGTCTGCCAGTCTAATTCTGTGACATGAGGTGGTTGGTGGTTCCATTATTGATGATATTTTTCAAATTTTAATTCATTGATTATCATTAATTAGGGTGATGATTTGATTAATTTTCAATTTGTACTCCCACTAAATGTTTTTAATTATTTTTGGATGATGTGGTATTGTTGTATTTGATTTTTTTGTATGTGAGTTTCCCACTAAACTCCATAGTGGATTTATTAAAATAAAAAAAATGGGTTGGAGGATGAAAAGTCTAGGAAAAATAATTTTTTTAATATACTCACTATCTATGTATTAATCTCCATGAATGAAAAAATGACACTATATTGTTTTTTATATTATAATAATCTTGGTTTTGTTAAATTAGATAAATTAATGGAGGTCTTCATGTGGATTGTAGTTCTGGTTGTAGTTTATTATTTCTTGATTTTTCAAATTAGTAGTGTTCTTTAATGTGGGGATGTTAATTTATTTGTTTTATATTTATGTTAGTTTATATTTTCGTTCATATACCTACCATATGAATTTATTTCATAGGTATGTGAATTTTGAGTGTATCTAGTTTAATAGTCATTCTAAATGACATGTCTTCATATATACCTTATTTTTAAATCTTTTTCAATATTTGGATAGTATTATTTGCAAGGTGAAATTATATTTCATCTAAGGGTTATTTTTTGAGTGTTTGGATGGGTCTAGATATTATTAATGATTCATGTTTGTCCAGGAAAGATTATAGAAGGTTTAAAAATAAGATATTTTGTGACATAAGAGTTTAATAGTAAAAAAATGAATCCAAACCAAAATAATGAAGTCATTTATTCTAGGGATGATGGTCAATGTTATGTACTGGTTGAATTCAAAATGATTCTATCTATTTTACATTATCGTAACCATGTTATCCTGTCTATAATAGAATGATCTATACCTAACATCTAATGTACCAAAAAGTAACATGATAGGAATATCATGGAATATAATTTTATACATATTAGTTTCTATGATTCGTTCAAATTAATAAAAATTAATTAAAATACATTGATAGAATATTTCATTCCATGATTTATTAAAAATAAAGCATTAAAATAGGATTTTCCTTATTCTTATTTTTTTATTGTATGTATAATATTTGGAATGTGTACATTAAATTTTGGAATTGTTGATAGATTTTTTTTTATTTTGGCCTATATTGTTTCATTATTGTAATTTTATATTTAATTATTATATATATTGATAAATAATATTTAATCATAGTGACTATTGATAGTTTTGGAGGATATAACATAGGAAAAAAATATATATTATTTCACTAAATGACTATAACAATATGAGTTTACTCTTAATTTGGGGGTATCTTAATTTCTTTGATGTCAGTTTTACACTTTATAGGATGATTTTACATGTAATTTATTTAATATTCATTGAAAAATTTTATCATTACATATATATTTTCATAAATATTTTTTTAAATTAATATTTTAAATTTAGTTTTTTGGAAAAAAATTCTGAATAGGTGTTTTTTGTTTGATTTATTTTTTATTGGGTGAATATATGATTATGGATTGAATGATTTTTTCAAAATAGTACAAAATATATGTATTACATGTTTTATATAAATTATTTTTAGTCTATTTATGGTATTTTTGTTTTAAAAATAATTTATTAAGGTTTATTCTATTTTTCATTGTATTCATAGGGTGAATAGGTGGTTTCAATAAAATGTGTTTCACAATAATAGTTTTTTAATTTTTTTTTTAGAATTAGTGTTTCAATATTAAAGATCTATCTTCTAAGAAATTCGAAATGTTTGGACCGTAGTGGAAAAAATGAATCCCCTATTTATATTTTTTTTTCTTAGATTCTTAATCATTTATAAATAATATATTTCTTTAGGAAATTAGTTTGTTCAATAATATAATTATTTTTAGGGAAATTTATCCCCTAATATGTGTATAAAATATCAAATTTTCATGTGAAAATATATATCAAATATTTATGCTTTAAATATAATATAGTTTAATTATATTTTTGAAATAAATTTTAATCTAAATGCATTGATACAATTGGTGTGTTAACTATATTTAGTTTTTTAAAACCCAAGATGATGTTTTATATGAGATAATTGATGTATATTGAATGATGTTTTTTCCAATATATTATATTTAACATTCTTTAAATCGGTTTTAATATTTCTTCCAAAAGGTGATTTAATCATCATTAGAATCCATAGTGATTATTTCAAAATTGATTTGAGGTAATGATTTTTATTGAAAACAATTTCTTTTTTTCCTTTTTCGTTTATACAAGAATTTAAATATTAATGATAATGGATTGGTTTTAGTTTTGATTCATATTTTAGTATAATGTTGTTCTGCGAAGAGTGGATGGTTTAATGTTAGAGGTTATTTACTCCTTATATTGGAATATCATATTTTTTTATTATATTATGTAACTCTATATACATATATTGAAATAAAATCCCAAAAATTTAATTTTTTTGTGGATCATCCATATTTTTAATGGGTAATCTAGAATCCTTACACTATTCATTAGTAAAAGTAACCCCTTAGATAGATAAGTTCATTACGAGAGGTGTCCATTAGGGGATGGCATAATGGGAGGTGGCTGGAACTCCGGGATAATGAAATTTGATGAAACCATGATTTACATATTGTTTTTTTAATAATTTATGGAAATTGGATTGATTATTTGAAAAGTCACATGTAATATATTCCTCTATGAAAATATAGTTACGCTATGAGATTCAGATGGGTTGGGGAAACAACCTGACTTATTTTGTGTTCATTATTAATTAAATATGGGGACCAATTTATTATGTATTATAATCATAACATAAACTAGGTTGTTTTATTGTTTTGGTAATATTTTGGATTATTATTTTCCAAATATAGTATTTCCGCATTCGATATAGAATTTTTAATAACTATGTTTGTGTATTTACAAGGCATAGAAAATTTTAAACAAATTAATTAGTGTTTGTTATTTATTATGATGAGTTGATATAATGTTTTTTTATTTAATCATAGATATATGAACAAGATATTACACATGTGTAACTGAAATTATTTTTTAATATTGATTTATCATTATTTTTTTGAATTAGTTGATCTGGAAGTATAATTGAATTTGATATGTAAAGATAACAGTTTGGTATATGTATTTTAAAGTATTCAAAAAAATTTAAGTTGATATACATGTTTTAGTGGCTGTCACATAGTGAGGATGTTGTTATATTTATGTTATTTGTGATATGAGGGTATTAATGTTGGAAATAAATTATGGTTTTTAGGGTTTTAGAATTTTTTGTGGTTTATATGTGGTGTAGTGCGTTGCAAATATTTCATTGGATTTATTCACATAATTTGATGATGTATTTGATATATTTATTATAGAATAATACTTATTAATGTTTCTTTGGTAGATATTGGTTTGATAAAAAATTAATTGTTTTTAATAATGTGATTATTTCGTAAATCAATTGGATTTTTGTGATTAATTGAAATATATAGGTGCTGATGTTTTGTTAAAATAATGGAAAATGTTTTTTATTATATTTTCTAATGAAATGAAATGGTTTTTGGGATTAGTCAAAATGAAAATGGTTTAATTGGGATAATTATTTGATCTTTTTAGGTCAATTTCTAGCTATAAATATATAAAATTTTGATGAAATTATAAAGGATGAATTAATTATGATCGAACAATTTTAAAATACATTTTTAGCATGGTGTTAATTATTTATAACATCCTTAGTGATTTTCATGTGATATGTTATCAAAATTTGTCATTGAATAAAGATATTATTAAGGGTATTTGGTATAAAATCATTACGTTTTGAAAAATATGTTAATCTGATATCTTTTAAGTGATTAATTTTTGTTTATATTGTTTATAAAGTAATTTTTGAATTATAATTATCCAATAAAGTAGTATGAGAAATTTTTTAATGACAATATGTTATCATGAAATGTTATTCCAGGGACTGGGATACACTCTTTGATTCTGGGATGAATATTCATATACATGTGATTAATTAAGTGAGGTCTATGTAAAATTCATATAGCTTAAAAATGTTAACGTTGATCCATGGTTGTTTCTATGTTGGTTAAATCCCCATGTAACATGGTTGACTGTAAATACTACGGAATTCCAAAATGATAAAGTATGACATTGGAAGCACTAAATTTTAGTTATGGAAGGAAACAATGTATAGAATCCCCACAACTATAAACCTTTTAGTAGTGGATAAAAATACATAATAGTGGGTAACACGTAGTTGGTAATCCATCTTGGGGGATGAGGACTTGTACTTTGAAAAGCAAGATAGAAATTTAGTTGTATAAAGTCATGATAGACAAAAATTTATAATGATTATAACTTTTCAGACCTATTTATCGGATATCAATAATTTAATATTAATTATAAAACATTATTATCCTCCCTATAATCATATAAGTCTAATTCCTTTGTAAAATTAGATACATAAACTACTTGTTATTATCTTAATTACATTATATCCATCTATGTTCTTCTAACTATAATCCTTCTCAAACATATCATACATTATATATTAATAAAAATATAGTGAAAGGGAACCTATGAAATGGAGAGTCTAGATGCAAAAAGGGGTAATCCCGGGAGATATCAACATAATAAGAGAATAAGGATATGGGAACACGAGAATAACATTTTAAATAAATACTCTATAATTCCTAGATCCTAAAATGTTTTCATTGAATAAATAATGATTGTTCATAATACAGTAATCATTATTGAATAAAATAACATAATCCATGAATGCATCACATTAGAATAATAAATAGATTTTTCCAATAAACATATCCATAGAAACATTTATGTCAAGGAATACAACAAATACATTCAAACAAAGCAAGTATTTTCATAACCACTGGAGTACCAAGATCGATGTTGAAATAACATCTAGTTTACACTCTTTAGGGAATGTGATAACCTCTTATGTACACAATTTGTGCATTAGATAGCCTCGTATGTAACCTTTAGGATTATTGAACATTAATAATTATTCAATAAATTAATGGGATAATTAATTCTGGTCCCACTTTTATCATAATAAAAATCATATAGATGTGGTACCAAATATCATTAATCATTAATCATATAAGAACCAATCAAATTTAATGGGTTTCGTAAATATTATATCATAACATAACCCATTGAAAATAAATAGGTTTCAAACACATTTCATTATTATATTAGAGAATAATCATTTGAAAACAAATGTGTTTCATAAATATAATGTATTAGTTAATATAATCCATCAAGTGAAAATATAATGATGGTATAATATAATCACATCCCTTAAAATGATATTTAACATCCAAGTATGTCAATTTATGTGTAAAATTGTTTTGAATTATAAATATGAACATTTATTTAGGAAAATAAAATTTAAATTTAGAAATTAATTCTTTAAAATATTTAAATTTACAAATAATATGGATTTTGTTATTCAAAACAAACCATGGAAACATGTCTGGAAGGAATTAAATTGTTGAGTGATCTTAATGGTGAGAAATTTGGTTCTGGTCGTACATATTAAAACAATGATTCTTTTATCATTTTCAATTTAACATGAATAGAGCCCTACCTCAAAAAATAAATGAATATTCATTTGAAATAATGAGTTAAAATTTATAATTTAGAAAAAAAGTAATTCAAAAAATAATTTTATAAAGGCAAAACATACATTGAAATAGTTTTAGAAATCATATACATTGATGGGAAATGATTTTCAATAGAAGATATAAATAAAATTTGTTTCCATAAATCCATTATTTTGGAACCATATGATAATAAAGAGAGGAAAATGAAGCACACACATGAATATTCATGAAATTTCTATATAAGAATAAATTTCAAGCATTTATTGACAGAGAGAATAAAATATATCATCATCAGAAGAATCAACAAAAAAAATTCCCAATAAATTATTATATCATATAATAATACCCTTACCAATATGTGAACATGGGAAGCGTATTATTGGTTGGTTTGAAGTGTGATATTCTCAAATGATACCAAATGTGGGATTAGAATGATACTGTATATGATCAATATACAAGTGGGAGGGTGAATTGTTTACCTTAAAAATTCATTGGAACTTTTATTGATGAATATGATTATCAAGTTCAAACAAGGTAATTCACAAAACCTCTAGTTCTACACACTGTCTTGATTCCAGAAACATCATTCTGAGGATGCAATTCCAGAAAAGTGAATTCAAAAATAAAAGTTTACAACAGTTTACAAATATAATGATTCTACCTTAATGTGTATTTAAATTTTACTAAATCTGAGTGTAAAAGTTTATGGAAGTATAAGATAGTTATACATTTATCATCAATCAGAATGCAGTGGAAAACTTGATATAATAAAATTAATAATTAGTAATATTTTAACCTAAATTGAATGGAATCCAACAACCTTGGATAAAGGTACCATGATTGATACATTCAAGAAAGTATATCTTAACCATTCTAGGGTAAGCACTCGATACGACGATCAGAGTCTCCCTTTCTATCGCCACATGACCTCAACTTCATGGTAGTCAACACCACTGTCTTCCTATCACTAGAAGCCCTCAAATGTACTCAGAAACATTCAGTGTCGCACGAAGTAATTATGAACAAAATGTTCAGTACACATATAACATGAAAGTATCTCTCCATAAATCACATCACCAGCATGTAATCCCTAGTGTCATAGAATAATATTGAGATCATTCAAATGAGATCCTACTTATAGAAGAATTTTCAACGGTCGGCACCCTCGTACAATAGTCATATTTTTCATTGAATTTCAGAGAGTCCTGTACACATGTCAGTCAAACAACGGATTACTTAGTAACTAAATGCACAATATCATTTTATAACAAAAACATGAGTAAGCTAAAATAAAGTGCTGAACTAAAACCAATTTTAGCAGTGTAAGGATAAATATTTCGGATTCAAACCAAAAATACATTCAGTATCTATAATATAAGTATATTTTTATTATGTTTTACAATGAATTAAGAACCTGTGTTTTATAGAATTATATAGAATTAATATATAGGAAATTAAGAATTTGAATTCACAACAATTCGGAACCTGAACATTCAAAGATCTTAGTCTAAATTCCTAAGAATTTGGAGTCTGAACTCATAGAATTTCTGAGTCTGAATTCAGTGGAATTCGAGGTCTAAACTCATAATAGATGGAAATATGAATTTAGTGGAATTCAGTGTCTGAACTTATAAGAGTTCAAAGTATGAGTTTAGAGAACTCGAAGTCAAAACTCATAAGAGTTTGAGTAAGAAATAAGAGAAATTGGAGTCAAAAATCATAAGAGCTCGGAGTCATAATTCAAAGAACTCATATTCAGAAATCATAAGAGTTCGAAGTCTGAATTCAGATAACTCTGAATCAGAATTCATAAGAGTTCTGTGTCTGAATTCAGAGAACTCGGAGTCAGAATTCGTAATAGTTCGGAGACTGAATTCAGAGAACAAGGAATCTGAATTCGGATCCTGAAAATAGAATGATCTATATCTAATTATTATATTATTCCGATGTTTTAGATATGAAACTGAATTTTCCACTTAGACAAAATATGAATGATGAATAACCTGGTAAGGATAAATTTTCTTTGGGGAAGGAAAATTTTTTTTAGAAGGAAAAGAATAGAGTAAATAGATTTTCGTTAAGATAAGGTGTTTGTGTTTTTAAAAACAATAAGTAATAATTAAGTAATATGTAAGCCATATTGACTCAAAAATCACCCCAAATAAGAAGAAATGGAAATTTCATAAAGAAGACTTATTGATTCAACATCATACACCAAATTATTGAAATAAAATTATATTGTTATTTATATACAATATTACAATAAGAATAATAATTATACATTTAGGGGATTTATATACTCCACACAAAAGATACAAGTGGTGAATATGGCATGCGACTCACATTATAAAATTGAGACGAATATCTATTATCGACATTAGAATCATTTGAATCATAAACCCCATAAAAAATTAAAATAAATGAATAATAAAAAATCATGATTATTAAAAAAATTATGATATAAAATTTAAATGGTAACGTTTATAATCCTTCAAAAATAATATTACTGAAAAACAGAACATATTCCCCAAAGCCGACAATTTTAGATGACAATCTCTTTACTCATATATCAATTTTCCTCATACACATTTGAAACACATTTATTATATGTAAAATATTAGTATAAAACTATTATAAAACCATATTAGTGTTTATCATTCCATACGTTATATTCAATTTACCTTTTTCCCTTTTTAATAACAATTTCATTGTTAAAATCATGTTTTCTATTATAATAACAATGTTTTTTCATATGTTTTTTAGTTTGGTACTTTTTGACATAAAATTTTTATAATTTTTACATAATATCTATAATTTTAAACATGATATAGGTATCATATATTTAATTATATATTTATGGGTTATAATCTGTAAAACATCTTGACATAAATTGAATTACACCATTTATGGAGATGATAGGTCATTCATACAGATGAACATTGTTCCCATTATCTAAACAAGTGTAATGAAAAATAGTTTAATAATTTATCAGTTTTCCAGAACAATATTTATTTCATAAATTTAATAAAAATTAATTATATCATGCATTATTAAAATCTATGTCAATGTGAATTTAAAAATGAATCGCATTACTTCGTGGAGGCGGTAGTCCACACTTATGGTT
Source organism: Viscum album (assembly GCA_963277665.1). Taxonomy (NCBI): domain Eukaryota; kingdom Viridiplantae; phylum Streptophyta; class Magnoliopsida; order Santalales; family Viscaceae; genus Viscum; species Viscum album. The sequence continues at coordinate 148,562,346 of OY728128.1, read as the reverse complement.
TTGTGATGTTATCCTTTACGAATAGATTAGGTAGTAAGAATCAGTATGTGATTATTTAATTAATAGTGATTATGTATGTCATAAATATCATATAAAATATTAAATATGTCATTATATCCATCATTAATAGGTAGTGATGGAAAATAGATTACTTCAGTTCGTGTGGTGGTAGCCCGCCATTTATACAATAAACGATTTAAATTCCAATTTGATTTAGAGGAGATGAATATCTATTATTATTAATTAATATAATATATAATAAGTCAATTAATGATTAAAAAATTATTATACCATCATTTTTATATGTATTTTACGGATTTTGAAGAAGAAATAAAAAATGATCGGTTTAGAATGATACATTTTATTCAAGTAACCTACTTTGGTAGGAACCAAAATAATTTGTAGGAGTGGTTCCAATTAAAATTACATCTTATAGGATGTGGGATGGTATTCAAAAAGATATTTTTGTATATATTTGTTGATATAATATTCTTTTTATGTGAATTGTAGAGGAGATGAGTTCACTTTTATTTGTAGGGGAGAGGACACACATGGATTTTTTTAAAATATAAAATTTATCCAATGTTTAACACTCTCTATAAAGAACCAAAATTGTTAAATATTGAACCTTATAGAATGTGTTTTGGAAAAGTAATAACATATATAAAACCCATAATTTTTCATTTTATCCACTAGTGAACATAATTAATATCATATAATTGTAATTAATTTTTTAGGTTTTTTCTATTAAACATGACCAAATATAAAGGAAACATTATTATAAAATTTAAATTATGGAGGCTCATGAAATTTAAACCATTTTATCAAATTCAATTCTTTATTGTGGCCAAATATAATATTCATATTATCATACAGAAATAGTTAAATAAATTATTTTCCAAGGAAAATATTTACTTATATTGAAATGGTTTTATATAAACACTTCTACATTAATTATATTCCATTGATCTAACTTGGATAATTCATATTAATAATTAAAATAATATATAATTTAAGAAAAATTAAATGAGTTAATATGTTTGGAAAATTATTAATTGAAAATTCATTTTCAATAAAATAGATAATTTATCACTATTCCTCAAAAAAATATTTTTTAAAAAAATGTAAAAAACACTCAATTACATAATTGTAATAGTCTATTTCAAATATGAAGTAAATTTTTTCGGTATATTTTTTGTAAAATTGGTAAAAATTAATTTTAATATTTTTTCACAATCATTAATAAAAGTTATTTTTTATAGACACATATTATGGAAGAATCTAATGACTTTAGTAAAAAATTATTTATTTTAATCAATATATTTTACATTTATGGAACCTTTATAAATAATTTTATAATAATAATTTTTTAAATTTTTACCATTATTTTTATAAGATTGGTTTAATGGATAGATTTAAATAATAATATTAATTATATGTTGACCTTTATTATTTTTTTGTTTTGCGTGTAGCATATGATATCAAAATTAAAACAATTTAAAAAAACCATAAAACTCAAATAGTGTTACATTATTACCTAAATAAAATGAATTTATTCAAGTAAATTTCATCACATATATAAAAAAACTAATGAATCATTTTCCTTATCATGTCCCTATGATTACATGTTTCATCATGAGATTTTTTTTCCACAAAACGTTTACCAAGTGAGTCAATTTTTTTGTAAGAATTGGTATCTATGATCATACATATCCACATGAATTTTTGCATAAGAAATATCACACTCATCTTTTATTGCATGGGGGTTTAGTACATTTTATTTATTAGGTATCCACTTCTTCAGTATATATACATGGACCACATCATAAAACTGATGGATGTTTAGTTTATTCCCTCAGAAATAATAAATTCTCTCTAATTAGAAAATATTAGAAGGTCCAATATACCAAGGAATCAGAATTATTTTTATTATGAATAGATATGGAATTTATTATTATATCCTTATATATATTTGGCCCCAATTGAGTTATTTTGCTAACTTCATCATGAAACATTGGTTTTATACACATCTTTTCATAATGGGCTCCATAAGTAACCATCTGAATGCTTAAATGACAAATATTTTTTTTATTAAAACATGAATATAGGATGTTGTTCTTATCAATGAACATTAAAATCCATTTAAAAATATCTCAACATATCATCTATGGTTTTAATGTGTCTCCCCAATACAACATTACTATGTGGATAATTTATTGTGATGAAACAAAATTCTCTTCCAATATATTCCAAAGTTATCCTCTACAACATCATGGTAAATCACATATCAAAAATATATACAATAAAATAGGTTACTCCAATAAACCATACCACTTATTTAATAACCCAAGGACTAATATAATAATTTTTCCTATATTTATTATTATTCTTGAATAAAATATATAAATTCCATATGTTAAGTAATTATTAAAATTAAAAAATATTTTTAAACACTTTTATTATAATGTAAATTTAAAAAAAGTACTTTCAAAATTATATACTTTAAATGTTATGATACTAATTTTATTTTATAATTAACTAAATTGAAATTATCATATGATGATTTTTTATAATTTCATAATAATGTTAAAATTTTGGTGAATTCTAAATTTTTTTATATATGGTATTTTTAATGATATCATCATGACATAATAATGATATAAATTTTATTAAAATTATGTATTGACTAAATGTGTTATGTTATAATATAATTATGGGAAAAATGTAATCTATAATATATATATTATAAATTATTTAATGATAGATATGAAAATCATTTTGAATATCGACGTTGTGCATGTAACATATTGGAAAAGTAAATTTAGTGCATTATAGAAAATAATTTTTTAAAAAAAATTTATTTCATTATTTTTTATAATTATTATTATTTTTTATTTTCAGATTATAATGATATATAAAATGAATCGTATCCAAATTCTTGTGTAATAATTTTCCAAGGTATGAAATGAAAAATTAACAAATTAAATAAGTCGTCCTAACATAGATATTTTTAAATATATATAATGATTGAATATAAGAGTTAATATTTAACCAATTTAATTTTTTGTGATAGTAATTTATTTTTAATTTTTCAATATTAAATCATTATCTTTCAATTTTATATAACCCTTAGGTTGGGCTTTGGAAAAAAAACAAAATCAATAAAATTATCATAATAAAATTTATAAGAACTATTAAATGACTCAAAAATTGGACTAAATATATTTAATTGAGTATCTTTAGACAATAATAATCCATCATTATAATTTTTGGACATTTTGGACCCACATAGTTTACATTAAGTCTCTCATAGTTCTTTATTTAAAACAAATTTAAACTGTTCACAGTATTCTTTAAAATTAATATGACATTTTTAATATATAGTTTTTTATAATTAATTTTCTATAATACATATAATATTTAATTCTAAAATATATATTCAATTCATGGAAATTTATTTTTATGTTGTAGGGAATAAATAAATACCATAAATTATTAAACTATAATGAAGTAATAATTATTAAAATAACAGAAAAAATAAATAAATGATATTAAAAATATTAAAATAAATATAGCATGAGGATTTCAAGGTGATACATGAATTATATAGATAAATATAAAATTTATTGGAAATAATATATTATTAAATTATTTAAAATTAAAAAAATCTCTTGTAAGGCCAAAGTGAAAATTATTTGAACAAAAATTAAATCCCCTATTCATTTAAACTATATTTGGATGTATTTTACTTTAAAATTTCCATATTATATTTTAATATTTTATGAAATTCTGAAGGTTCCCCACCTTAATTAAAAATGTGCACTCCTAACTTCACTTAATTTCCATACCACGAGACTTATACCTCAACCATCATATAAAAGAATATTTTCTACACTTTTAATTAGGTATGTGTAGAAAACAATTATCATGTTTAAATAAGATTTTAATAAGTATATTAAAACATACTCTATCTTATGGAGATAAAATATATTAACTATATTAAATTAATTTAAATTAATTCATGATGGTTAGAAAAAACCTTATTTAACTAAACTATTAGCCTTAAAGTTTTATCAAATTAATCAACCTCATATTATAAATAAAAATGATATATGTTTCCATTTAAAATTATTTATATCCATAAATTCCATATTAATTCCCCAATATATTACAATTCCCAATTTAAAAGAAAAACCATCCATTAATACAAGTTATCCAACCACAGATCCATGAAACGAACGCTCCCAAAATGGTGAAATTGATCACTATAACTTGTTCAAATTAATATAAAGAAACAAAAAAAATTATAATAAATAAATTACATTTGAATTAGGTTTGAATTATGTATTGAATAATATATTTTTATTATTAATGATGTTACTTACAGCTATAGAATGAATTTAGACATATGATAAGCAACCCTTTTACTGAAAAACCATATTTTAAAAGTTTTAAATATTTATATTCTATGTATTTCTATATTATTTCGATGATATTAAAATTGATTTTATTAATTTATTTATATTTAAATGAATCTTTTACATGGTCAATTATTTAAATTTATTGTATTTTTTTATCAGTATTTTTATGGGTTTTACATAAGGGACTTTCCATTAAATGTTATCTTTATTGTTTCATTTGAAAAATAAAAAAATAATGTTTCCTTTACCATATATAAATAATTTTATTTTCCCTATTTCATGATTTATTAATGTTTTAAGGAATACTTTATATTATTATATGTTTATTTTCAAATAAAATGTCATCCGAGTCATGGGTTCGAAATTATTTTGAAATAAATGATTTTAATCAATAATTCTTTTTGATTGAAGTATTCTTATTTTATGACTAAATTCTAGTTCGTGGTAATTTATATGAAGAATGGTGTTTTCATTTAAAAAAATATTCATGGGTCATCTATTTACCAAAAATAATTGGGTATGTTTTAATTTGATAATGAAGGTTATTCCAAGTGTTACTGTTTTGGTTACTTTCACATATAATTGTTGCGACAATTTTATGCTGTCCACGAGCGATAAAAATCATTTTGTGCATGTGATGGTTACAATTATAAGTCATTATGAAAATAAATTATACCATTAGATACCTAAATCTTTTATTTATACATACTATGTTTTATGGAAGTCTTGTGTTTTCAAAGATCATGTTATACATTAGTATTATGGGTGAGAATTATATCATTGTGAAAAAGAATTAAACTATTTATATGTATTCATTGGCTAATGGATTGATTCCATGTATTTCATTTCACTCACTACAATTTCTTTGGTAATACCATGTTTTAATTTTTTTTCAAAGGGATAAATATAGTTAAGAAGAAAAGAGTATCCAAAATGAATATTCTGAATATTCTTCACGAAAAGAAATAATATTTTATTTTTATGACATTTAATTTTTGAAAAATAGATACATTCTAGAGTTTATAATTGTAATTTATAGATTTACTATGTAATTGTTTATAATAATTTTCTAAAACACTAAACCTGAAATGATCCTTAAATGTATGAGGGTTATATATTGACTTATAAATTCAAGAATATGTAATGATAATAGTTGGGTCTTTATTATTGGAATCTGATTAAGAGGTAAGATACCAAGGGGATGATATTATTTAAAATCTATAACCTAGAATGGTGGGAATTTGAACTGGGCGGTTTTTGATATAAATGTATTTGATGAAGTAGTATATAAATATATGTGGTATCCATTCAAGTAAATAGTAAATTTTTCAAAAAAAATAACAAGAAGCGAGTGAAACATTTTATGAAGAAACACAATCCTCCATTAAGTGGATATCCTAACCTAGTTGTACCTGTAGAGTGGATTAATGTCCCAAAAAAGAATTTAAATGTCAATGGGTGTTATGTTAAGAAAAATATAGGCATTTTATTTATTGGTTTATAGAATAATTTGACCAGTTTTTTTCAATGGTCAAGAATATCAGGGTATGCGAAGAAATTGTTTCCATGGAAGGTCTGAATATAAGAATATTTTCCTTTACGAATATTAGTCTAAGCATAGTTGACATATGATAGAAAAACAATTCCAAGAATTGAAAAAACATAGGATGATTTAGTGGATATAAATTAAATTTTTTACTCAGTATTGAATCTATTATTTCTATGGAAAATAGATTCCCATGAATTAAAAATCTATGAGAACCATTATTGATGTTCTTAGAGGGTTGAAATGGTGGTTTCTTATGATAATTTTTACATTGAAAAAATATTTATAAGAAAATGAAAAAATTGCCGGAAATGTGTATAAATCATTCAATGAAATCAGAGGCTATGAAAATCAAGTCTTTAGTTTATGGAATATGTGGTAAAAAACACCATAGGTAATTTCTTAAAAATTATTGGATTTTATATTAATGAATTATATTTTTATATATGGCTCATTATGGAAATGAAAATAATCATTGTATTGGTATGTTCAATTATAATAAGAAAATTGAAAAGTATTTTTAATATGGGAGATGACACATTATAAATATACCTTCCCAATGAAGGATATTAATGATGGGAAGTATCTGGGCTATAGTCCTAAATGGGTGGTGAAATCCTTTGAAACTACATCAATATATGTTTGTCTATCCATTGATGTCTTCTTTGGAATATTTTTTTCCTAAATATAATTTAATTTCTCATATAATATGGGGTCTACGCATTCATTAATTTCTAGGAAAAATTCTGTAATATTTGATAATTCACATCATGACTTGAAACCAAAACATATTGTAAGAATATAAGGGGGGATATTAAAGAAAAAAATTAACTATAATAATCTTCTTTTTTTACTATGTTTATACCTTAATTGAAAAACTTTTTATTTTTTCATTTGTAGAGTTTGATGTTATTTTGGGTATAAATTTGATTCACCTTTAACATTATATGATTGATTATAGAGGTAAGGAATTTTTTATATAGATAGTTTTAGTTTCTATACAATAATGTATCCATACAACTTATAAGTTGTCCTGATGATGAGAAACATTTATAATATATAAATAAAATATATCTTACCCATATTTTAGAAGAAAAGGGAATATTTCAGATTAATGATGTTCTAGTGGTAAATGAATAGATGGATGCAATTTTCCTGATGATTTTCCAAGTGTAAAACATATTCAAGAAGTTAAATTTACTATTGACATTGTGCCTGATGTTATGCCTATTTCAAAACCGCATTATCTAATGGATCAATTAGAACATATACAATTGAATAAGTAGTTATGGGAGATTTTGGATAATGGTTTAATTTATCCTAGATCATCAATATGGGGTTTAAATATTTTCCATTAAAAAGGAATATTGTTTCGTGAGGATTTTTATTAATTATAGTTTTTTTGAGTAACATTACAGTTAATAATAATTATTTGTTACCTGATATTACTGACTTATTTCATAAAATATATGGATCTACATATTTATTCAAGATTTAATTGAAATCTAGGTACCATTATCTGATGTTTTAGGAAGATAAAATTTTGAAAACACCATTTTATACTATATATGGGAATTATGAGTTTATATTTATTCAATTTGGTTTGATAAAAACAATGATGGATTTGTATATATGACGAATATAATATTATATAAATATTTGGATATATTTGTGGCTCTATTAATTGATATAACTTTGGGTTTTAAAACAATTTATAAGTATCATGAAATATTTCTATGGATTAATCTATAAACCCTCAATAAAAATAAGTTATACATAATATTTAGTAAACGAGAATTTTTTATTATAATTTATTTCCATGGAAACATTATCAATGTAAATAGAATAAAAATTTTACAAACAAAATGATGTGGTTGAAGAATGGATAAGACATACAAATGTAACTATGATTCAGTGATTTCTTGGATTATCAACCTATTACCAGTGAATTGTTCAAAACATTACACAATTATCTAGCACAAAAAAAGTTAACTTTAAAAGGAGTTAACTTTATATGGGTAAAATATTATGATTATTTTTTTCATAAATTAAAATGAATAGTTATTAATGCTGTAGTTTTGGTCTTGACCTTTAGAAATGGTGATTTAATTGTCTACATAAATACATTATTGAAGGGACATGGATTCATTATGATGTAGACTTTTCATGTAATATTTTATGCTTCCATACAAATTAGACCTCATATGTTAAATTATTATACACGTTATTTGTAATTATCTTATGTTGTTTTTTATTTTTTGTTTTGGGACATCAATTATGTGGAGGGTTTTGTGAAATATAATATAATCCTAAAAATATAATTTATATATTTACATAAAAGGAATACAACATGAGGAAAATAATATGGCTAGAACCAATAATGGTTTATGATTTAACAATTACCATGTATGAAAATACAAATATATCATGGTTTCCATGAGTTAAAAAAACATTTTTAATCATAAACCATGTGACATATAGAACATAACCCTTGGATTGATGATTTGATTAATTTTTTCTTGCATGTTATGGGTGTAGGAAGTTCCGATGTTTTGTTTTAGCATTCAGTGCAGTATTCTCTATCAAATAGAATTATTAAGGCTATGATGTAAGACTATGTGTTATAAAAAAAATAGAATTGGTTAAGACATGTTTGTTTCTTGAATTTAATATTATTAAAGACCATTTCTTGATATTAGGATTGAGATTATGTGTTCCTTGTGATTCCCTTCTAATGAAATATTTGTAATGTGATGTTCATATCTCCCTTTTTTCAATTCATCCTTTTGTACTAATATGTATATAGATCGTTGTAATTATTAATGGTGCGATGGAATACGAATATATATTGTTTATTTAACTTTGTTGTTTTTAATATATCAATATGTTATAGAATAATACCAATTTAAAATAGGTATTCATAATACTTTTCCAGATCTATAGTGCAAATGAGAAAACAGATCAGTGGATTTAATGGTGGTACTACCAATTTCATTTCAGTATAACAATATGAATTGGTTTATTGTTGATAGACAAACAAAACGGGTGCATGTTCTTCATATTCATGATACTATTAATCTATATCTTCTTTACTGGATCAATATAAGAAGATAGTCATGTTACATTTATTTACTCTATCTTTTGTATCTAACTGTGATCTATGGATAACTTCTAACTTTTCAAAAGTCCTTTATAAGTCATTGGGAAATAAATTAAATTACACCACAACCATTTATCGTATGTCTGATGAACTGTCAGAATGATTAAATCAAACCATGGAATACATTTGATGTTCATGTTTAATGGATTACAAGGAAATTTGGGGTTGAAATATTTCGCTAAATTGATATTTCATATAATAACAGTTTTCATTCTAGAATACAGGTGAAACCTTTTAAGGAATTATAAGAATAATTATGTCAAAACCCATCATTTTGGGATACAATAGGTGAAAAGAAATTAAGGAAACTAGAATTGTATAGTATTTGGTTGATAAGGTTAAAATTTCCCAACATAATATAATGGAATATCAGAGAAGGATGAAACATTATGAGAATTATAGTACAAAATATAGTTCTTTCAAAGAAGTAGATCATGATTTTATTTAAACTTACCCCATTAAAAAGTGTATTTTTTTGTTAAAAAGGGAAATTTGTTTATGTGGTTTGTTGGAACTTATAAAACCCTAAATAATCATATACCAGTTTCCTATCAAGATTCCTTTCCTCTGAGTTTGTACTAGGTACAAATTTTTTTCATGTTTATATGTTAATAAATTATGGGCTAGATTCATCACCTTTTTATCCCTAAGGATTTTGAATTGGATGTTATACTTTCATATGATAAAATTCATCATCATATTCATGATCATAAATTGAGATTATTACATTAATATTTAGTTACCCAAGTTATGTTTTGGTTGAGGAACCATATTGTTGATGAAGTAACATGGGAATATGATAATTATCTGAGGAAAAGCCATTCCCAGTTGTTTAATAAATGAATAAATTGTGAGGAAACAATTTCCAAAATAGGGATAATTTAAACACCCATAAATGGATATAATAATTATTTTTTATAATTATTAGTATTCTTATATTAAATATAAAAAATTATTATTTTAGGAAATTCTTAAAATAAATAGTTTTATTAAAGGAATTTATTATGTTATTATAATTAAAATATTAATTTTAAAATTATATAATCTTAATTATAAGAGTCTAATTTAATTATTTAATTAAATATGAAATAATTTTTTTGGAAATAATTTTTAAATTTTTTTTGAAAAAGATAAATTTTTGTTGAATAGTAACGAATATGCTTTTGCGGACATGATTTTTTATGATATATTGAAGACATAATTATGATATAATATTTACTAAACATATTTAATAAATAAAATAATGATATTATAATATAAAAAATGTAAAAAATACTCTATAATATATATTTATAATACATTATTTCATGAAAAAATATAAAATACCACTTTCAATGTCGACATAGTGCCTACACAAAATTGGAAAGGTCAACATGTGGCCTTATAGAAAGTAAATGAGATCTAAAAGTACTGCTCCAGACATTTTTATTATATATTATGTTTAAATTATTATTTTTATACAATGATAAGAATTTTATAGTAATATTAAAATAATATTATCCAAATTCTTATGTAATGCTTGGGTAAGGCATGAAATGATAAATTATAGAATAAATTTTTTTTTCATGATATGGGTATGGTTATATGTAGAATATGAATGATAATAATATAATTTAATGAACCTAATTTATTTATTTTTTTTATAGTCATTTATTTGTAATTTATATATATTAAATAACTACCATTAATTTATAAATAATATTGACTTAATGTGTGTGCATGAAAAGTAATAATTAATAAAATTATTTAAATTTAAATTTTGCAAAAAATTAAATTAATCAAATGTTTGACTAAATATTTTGTTATGAGTATTTTTTTACCATATTCTTATTTGGATCAAATTTTGTTCTTTCTGGACCCACTTTGTTAACATTAAAACCTTTATAGTATTTTATTTATATGAAATTAAAACTATCCACACTATGATTTTTAATTAGTATATCATTTTTAATATGTGTTTCATAAGAAGTAGTTTTTGATAATTAATAGTATTTGTAAATATAAAATATTTAAATTCTACATGATTATTTACTTTTAATTTTTAGCGATAAAATTAATGCATTGAATTGTTTCACAATAATGATGGAGTAATTATTAAATCAATAAAATAGCCAAATATATGATATAAAAAATATTAAAATAAATATAAATTTATATTTTCATGGTGATCCATAAATTCTATAGATTTCTATTAAATTTTTAGAAAATATTAAAATAAGAAGTTTTATATTAGTTTATTTTTTTATATTTTTACTAATGAATAGTGTAAAATTTGACAATAACGATATTTCATGACGATAATAACTTATTAAATTATTTCAACATAATAAAAATCTAAAATAAGAAAAAAAGGCATAATATTTTGTCCAAAATGTAATACCATGTGAATTTAATGTATATTTTGAGGTCTTTTCCCTTGATATATAATTATTATATATTTTTATTTTAAAAAATTCCTTAAGTTTCTCTCCGCTAAATTATAAAATGTTACTACTTAATTCCCTTAATTTCCTCACACTACACCTTCTATCTCAACCATCCTCTTAAAAATTATATTCTAATATTTCTTAGACACTTTATAGTGGTGATGTTATCACCAAATAACAATCTCCAAGCTCCATTAGTGGTCCATCTAGTACGTGATATCCAAAGGAAATTTTCCCAAACTACATCTTTTATTTTTTATTCATTTTTTTATTTTATCCAAACTAATTCATTCAAACAATAATAATAACTCTAATTTAATGTATATAATATAATTTATGTTTTTTAATATAATATATAATAACCTTTAATTTTCTCATTTTCTTATATTCGTTGAATCCAATCTATATTCCAAATTATGGTGAATAACCGTCTCCATGGATAATATGTTTTTCTTTTAATTACCACATTCAAGGATGTTAATAAAACTATTATTATAGATAAATAATTTTCTACTAAACATATTATTAATTATTTGATGTTATCTTACCAGTATATTAAAATTATATTAAACATTCTTCAATTAGTTATTGATAGTTAGAGGAACTGCTAAAATAATCTAAACCATTAACATCAATGTTTTATAAAACGAATCGTCATCATATCAGAAATAAAAATTTAATATGGGACCATATAAATTTATATAGGTTCAGGAATAACATATTATTTCACCTCTCGACTACTTATCCAATTTTAAAAAATAATCCATAAATATATATAGGTTAGCCAACAATTGAACCAAGAAACCAATGATCATGAAATAGTGAAATTTATCCATATAAATCATTTAAATGGACATTAATTAACTTAATAAAATTATAATAAATAATATATAAATATATATATGAGGTTCTTGATTAAGTAATTAATGAATCCAATTTGAATATCCAGGATTCTATGTGAAAATCCTGAAAAATTTTAGAGATAAGGATTAGAACTGTGACTAAAAAGTCAACATTTAAAAGATGTTAATATCAATTTTATAAGTCCCCATATATCATGTTAATGATTTCTAATTTATTTATATGTAAATGATGTTTTTTATAAAAATTTCGAAATTATCTTCAATTTTTTTAAAACTATTTTATTTTGGGATGTATGTAACAAACGTTCCTTTTAATATCATTTTTATGACTATTTTTGCAAAATTCAAAAAGATTGTTTTTAAATACATTTACAAGAGTATATTTTCCCAATTTCATAATTACATATTTTATTTAATCCTATATTAAATGATTAGATGTTTATTTGGAATGAAATGATTTTCCTTTTTATGTGAAAGATATTCTTTTAAGATAAGTGATTCTCCTCAAGGAATCTTTTAATACTTCAAGTATTCCTATTTTATAATTATGTTATGGATCATTTTCATTATATATAATAATTGGTGGAACCATTATTAAACATATATTCCTGGTTCCATTATATCCATCGAAATCATTTTCTATGGTGGAAATAGACAACGATGGTTATTCTAAGTGTAATAGTGATAGTTACATTCAAGTATAGAAGCGAGGGTTATTTTATTATATCCATGAGGGTTACACATCATATAGTAGTTGTGAGTGTTAGAAAACGTTATTAGGACGTGAAAGGATTCCCCATGTTACAAAAATGGTTTATTTTTTTTAATATATTTTTTGGAAATATGATATTTTCACAATGTAAGGTTTGTGTGACTCAAAAGGTTGAGAAGAATATCATTCTGAAAATGAATTGATGTGATTATAGGTATTCATGTAGTAGTGGTTTATTTTTATACATTTATATCCCTTAAAATTATTTTTGTTCTCCTCCAATGTTTAAAAATGATTTTCATAGGGTTTAAAGATGGTTAGAGAAAATAATAAGCTAAGGAAAAAGGTGTGAATAGTTTTCAGGAAAAAAGTTCTTTGTTATTTTTGAGACTCATTATGATAAAAATACAAACAATGTAGATGATTTACATTGAAATTTATTTATTCATTATGTTATAGTTTTTATTTTTATTTTAGAAACTCTAAACCTGAATGGATTATAAAATGTATGATAATGACCTCAAAACATAAAAACCAAGGGTCATATAATATTATTTGTCAGGTCATTAGAAAATCCATAATTAATATTATTGAAATTTGATATAGTGATAAATATTTCCTGATAGATATAAAGTGTGCTTTCTTAATAAGGCGATCTACTGATATACATATATCATTGTTGTATTTATATGTCCTTTTGGAGTTCGATGATAATCCCCTAGGTGATGATTTTCCATTTATATTCTCATATTAGGAATGATTGTAATATCCCCTCCTAAATTTTTTCATTTACGACAAAAATTGAAACCAATAATTACGATATAAGCTCAAAAATATCCCACATCCATCCATCCCACCAGAAATACTATTTCTAATATTTATATATATTTATACATTTTGGATGAATAGTGAATGATGAATTGTGATCTTCTCCAATAAACATCTTCTAAAATATGTTATGGATGTAAGACATATATGGTTCCCAAACCGTATCATTCCATTATATCCAAGGATAAACTATGAAAAAATTATTACCTTCTATAATATTTCTAAATCATATATGTGTTGCTCTTTAATATTGATAGGGATATGTGGTTGAATACTCATTTAGAAAATATAATATTTCCCAAAATACTCCCCAATAATAGGTTACATCTTTCAAAAATACAGATATATTGGATCTTTTACGATCCTCATCATAGATAATCTATCATGATCATTTTATCTTCAATCATCGTCCACCTTGTACGGATTCTAAGTGTGGTAACACATTGAGTAGTCCTAATGATTTATATTCCCAAACCATATTCTCTTATATAGGTCCCACTCATTATATGTAGATATATAAAATTAAATATTATTATCATTATATATATTATTTATTTCTGCCAAACCATAATACATCTATATTTTTATTGGATAAATTACTGCAACTCATACCAAATCATGAGTTCGATAATTTTTCACTTGAACCATATATTTTCATGATTAATATGATATCAAAATTTTATTCTACACGATAATTTATCCTAGTACCTTCTTCGATGAATCACTATATATTCAATACCCTTATATAGTATATCATTTTTAAGATTATGTTCCCTCAATGTCGTTATCTCTAGTTAAATCAAATGATCTACATATAAATCAGACTATAAGAACTTGGATCCCATCCGTATATGTTGAGTGCATGAAAAATATAATTTAAATTCTCTATAAATTATCAATAATATCCATCCAAAATAAGTTATTAAAAGATATTAGAAATAGTGGTTGGACTAGGAAAATGTTGACCAGACTTCATCTTTGATGGATCTACTGATATAACTTTACTAGATATTATATAATCAAAAACACAAAATTTAGATATAAAAATTTTATACCTTGTAAATTTCACATATTATTTCTCTTTCCCTAGTGTATTCAATAAAATCCTCATGGGATATTCGTGAAATTACTTTTTCTTTTGATTTATAAGAATATAATCTATAAATACTACTAAAAATATTCAATGTAGTCCTGAAAGACGCCATTCAGTATATCCATAAAGATAGAGTTGGAATTAGTAAAACCAAAGGGTATCACAATATATTCATATTTTCCATAAATCATTATGATTTGTTTTATTTGGTATATCCTAATATTAATTCTCAATTGATAATATCCAAGACATTGGTAAATCAGGGCGATGTATTGATGTATTCTTGGTTGATCAAAAAAGTCATCAATATGGGGTATGGGTACCTGTTCATTATTATGATCTTGTTTAGTTCCTAATAATCGATCTAATGTAACATATATTCATCCATATTTTTACGATGAAAATAGGTTCACCTGAATGTGATAAAAATTGATGAAAATATCACTTGGTAATATTTTCCAAGTCTTTTATATTAAATTCATCTAACTCAATCATGGCCATTCTATAAGGAATAGTTGAAATAATTATGGTAAAATGTATGATTTATATTGAGATGTTAACTACACATTTTTCTGTAAGAATAAGAATCCCATTTAAAAAGGAATCAATAAACTCACACACAATATGTTTATCCAAAATAATGTATTTCTATCCAAACATAAATGATAAATGCTGAATTTAAAAGGGAATTTGGACTCATGAAATGTGTTCCATTTCCATTAAATGATAATATTTATTTTCACACTATAAAAGTTTCATAGATAGGTTCATCATATAAAACATTAGTTCCCTTCCTTGGATTTTTTTGGCGGGGGGGGGGGGATTTTTGTTATGAAATTCAATCCATTCCTTGGATAATATAAAATTAAACTTGTGGGAGAATAGAAAAAACTAAATGAAGAAAAAACCCACAAAATTAGTCTAGATCAAAATCAAAGGCTTGAGATGAAATAATATTACAATTATGTTTTTTCAACATCTAATTAAATATATAGTCATTTAGGATTCTAATTTAGGTCCTTATAAAATTATTCAGACACAAATGAGGGGGTAAATATTGAATCAAATAAAAAATTATAAGTTTTAGACTATATGTTATTTGTATGTTTTATCACATCATTATAATACCCCTAATCCAAAATAGTTATTGCATGAGATTTCCATTTTTCATAAATATTATGTTATTGTTTTTGTTGATAATCATCATTAAACATCAAATTTTAACACTTGTTATCATAATTCCCAAACTCCATTCATTTGAAAAACTAATGTTTATTTGGTTCATTCTATGGATATTTCTCAATATTCATATCGTTAGATAACTTATTAAAATAACATCGACACTCATGCACTTGATAATAATCATTTTCAAATTTAAACTATTAAAATCCTTCTAAATTCATTTTACTTAATGTTTTCTTCCACACATTGAGAATAATGGGAATAATATGATCTTTTCTCCATGGTTTTTAGGGATTCACATGAATAAATCAATCTTCTCTTATCATAACCATATGACTGATTCGAAACTCTAACCACCATTTAATACATGACAGCACAATGAATTAATTCATCATATCTACTGAAGTATTTGATTTATAATTCTATTTAGAGACCTATTTTTATCATCCGTAACGACTGATAATCCTTACATTCATGTTGGATGACAATACCTGATGTGTACTCCTATATAATGTTAAATTGTTTTCATATGTACAAATGGATTAATCCCTATAAAATTTTAGCTCAACGAAATCATTATCCATTTTCATAATAAGAATATGAGGAATATACTTATTAAAAAAATATGATATTAAACTCATCATACTATATGGCGTAAATTCCATCCTATTTAATCATATTCTTTATAATATTAGTCCTTTGATATACTTCTCCATCAAATTGAATGAAAACAAAAAATAAATTTTTTATGCCACAAACACCGGTGAATGGAAAATATCTTTTATGTTTGATACAAATAATTATGTTAAAAACAAGAGGATAAATAGTATTACTAAAATAATGTGGATGTTCTTTCATGATTGAGTCAATAAATCTTTTTTTCCTCTTATTATCATAGATTGAAAAAATTGTGTAAGTATAAAAATGAGAATTTATAATGTAGCTCTCATATCATTTAGATTTTTCATGAATAAAATGAACAGATTTTCTATCACATTCAATATTAACATCGTTATTTCATGTTACATCTATCGACTAAAGCATTAAATCATAGTTAATGAATGTTTAATCAGGGTGGGGAGCCAAAAATTCATGAAAAATTACTTATAGGATTTCGAAATTAGGAAACATTCTTTTCCTACTATAAAACAAATTTCTTAACATAGTTCAATCATTTTGATAATCCAAAATCAATATTGTGGTTCATAATGTTTTTTTGAATTTACAAAACATATCTCAATGGATCATCAAACCTGATTTCTATCATGGATCCTTATCATTCTTTAGATGGTGATCAATTCAAATCATAATGTGACCATTTCAAAGTTATTACCACTATGTTAAACTATAAAGATCAACATCTAATTTAAGTGTCCACAAAATTTTATAATTTAATGAGAGCCATTTTCTTAGTCATTCAAAAAATTTCTAATACATTTTCCTGAACTCTAACTATTTCCAATGGTGTTGACTAATGTTTTATCAGAATTATTTCTATCGGTTAAATAATACTTACTCTTTTAGAAGATGTAATGAATTATAGATTTCATACAAAAATATAAAATCATAGTATATGAATATTCATTAAATTACTTAAGGATTTATCCCATAATCATATATTTTTAGTTTCTTTACAGCCATAAATACATAAAAATGGTTCAATGTTGAAGTACATCATCCCCGAAAAAGTTTTTCAGATTTATTACCTTTCTTAGACATATCATATATAATTTTATTAATCATAACCTATGGAATGAATATATAAGAAAGGGTAAGCGTAAATACTTAGTAATTGTAATCAAAATAGGAATCGACATAAAATTAGCATAAGGGTTTCAGATAATGAAAATAACATTTGAAATCCGAAAAAATCATATTATAGATCATAAACATGATTCATAGAACAAATAATGGATGTTCATAAGAGAATAATCATAAAGGTATTATGAAACATATGACATTAGAGAATCACATTGAAATAAGATATATATTTGAGGCATAAACATATGAATAGAAAATATTATTTTCCTTCCAACACATTCATGACATGTTATACATGTGATAAACACTTATCTACCTACATCATGTTTTGAATAACCTCCCATATACAATCATTTAGGGTTGGGAAAACCATTATTGTACCCTCTTATGAGTTTTTTATGTCCTCTAGTTCACAATTTGAGCATAGATAACATTCATCATTTAATAATGCATTAGACGGATATATAATTCCAGGAAAACCCATAACCTAATGAATATAATACCAGTATGTTTAACAATATTATTAAACTAGAACTATATTAGATCCCATGAAAAGAAAATGGGTTTCATAAAAATTTCACTGTAGCTTAACCCATAAATAATAATTGGTTTCATAAATGTTCATTTATTTAATAATAAAATAACACATGTAAAAGAAATGGGTTTCATAGAGTACATTTTTTCATAAATATTAACGATCTAGTGAAAGAATAGGGATATTGTAAAAGGATAATATCAATACTAGAGATTATATGACATCAATGTATATTTTCAATGATGGAAACTGATTTTTAATGATCACTTGGTATAATTATTAATAAAAACAACAATTAAAGATTGAAATAACATTTTTATATATAAAAATATCTAAAATATTAAAAATGTGCATTCATTGAATGGAACGTTGGAAACAATAAATCAATTCATTCCATCATGGAGTGATTATGATGGGGATAAATTTAATTTCTGTAGAAAATTTTTAAAAAAATATTAAATTAACATTTTTTGTAAAAAGGATAATGTTATTTTTCAAGAAAAAAAATTATTCATATTAATTAATTTTTATGAAATTAAATCATCTATAAAATGGATATAATATTAATTGGGGAATATTAAACCCCTTCCTTTAAACATTATTTATGATCATATATTTAGTGGAAAAGGATTTTCCATCTAAGAGATAAATAAATTGTGTTTTCCTTACAAACATTATTTTAGACCCCTATGAACATAAAAAGAATAAATTGATTAGAAATAATGTTTTTGAAGGAATAGAATAGTGTTTGTGAAATTTCATTAGTTTTTTGAGAGGCAGATTATAATATTTCATCATCAAAAGAATCATTTTTAATTTTTCCCATAACCAATGTGATTATATCATAAAATTCATTCCACTATGGTAGCATTTCAATGATAAGACCCATGAATGAAACAAAATTATATGGTTCAGAAATTAAAATAATATCATGTGAAGAATACTATAATAAATTAATGGGTTGTATATAATCCACACTAAATAAAAAAGTGTTAAATCAAGAATGTCTCTCACAGAAATAAAAGTGACATGAAAATCCCTTACCTGCTTGGATGTCATTTAAATTATATTCCCCATGAATGAATAAAGAAAAATTAATTTTTTTATATAATGATATTAAATAAACTAATGATATAAAATTTCAATAACAATGTATATACATATCACATAAGATTTTATTTGTGCAATATAATTTCTTAATGAGGACAAATTCATATTACAATCGCATACCCTAAATATCGATGTTCATTTTACATTTTCAGACATCTAGTTTAATAATAAAAAATTTATTATAAATTTTTTTTGAAACATAATAATATATATCATATAATATATTATTTACATTGTCCTTAATTACCTTTTTGTTAATAAATTCCTTATTAAAATCACATTTCGGTTAATTACTACTTATATATGTTTGTTTTTGTTTGGTGTTTTTAGTCCATTTTATATTAATAACATTCAATAATATCAATAAATTAATCCATTATATAAATATAATATATATTCATTGTATATATATTTTCTGCAATCGATTAATGTTAGTCATTTAATATTTAATACAAAATTTATTGAGACGGTAGGCCATACATGCATATGAACATTGTATCCATTTATTTAACAAATGTAATGAATGAAAGGAAAATAATACAATTAATATAATGAATCATTTTATCTCTTATAAATCATATAGATTCATACATCTATCCTTATTACTATATATGTTTATATAAACTAACAAAATTAGATCACATCATGGAGGAGGTAGTCTACATGTATTCAAGAGTGGAGTTATCATTTTACAACGGATTCAAATATATAAATATAGAAGAAATATTATAATTCCAAGAGTATAAATATTGAATTTATATTAAATATAAACATTCAATCCATCAATGTATTCATTATTAAGAGGCGATGATGGGGAAAAATTACATTAGTTCCTCAAATAGTAGTCCATTAAAATAGTCATTTTCACGAGAATGTTCATGGTTAAATTTATAAAACTCCAGATATTGAAATGTGGATAACCTAGGGGTCTCTCTCAAGGATTTTTAATCGAATGACTAAGTGAGAAAACCAAAAAACATTTTGTGATTTTTTTATATTTTGAAAACATTACATAAATAGAAATGAAACAAATGTTTAAAAAACACAACAATGGTGATGAAATAGTGAAGGAACAAAAGTCTAATAGAAGAAACAATGAAAAAAACATAGAATAGGAAAATATAGAATACAAATCCCAAATAATTAGTAATAACAAGACCAAATCCTTGTAAATTGTCCATCAATTCACTATCATTAATTAACTTATGAAATAAATCCACAACTGTCAACCATGCTCAGTAACTGACCAATGACTTGGGTCATAAACCAATCACACCTATACAGTGAAAAATCAATCCCCAAAGGACATTGTTGCTTGAATATTCCTCTAAATGGAAAACTAATTCAATCGAATGACTCATTCTGGCCTAGATGTCACTAATCAAATAGAAAATATTGAGTTTGATACATATAACCTCCCATATAAATTACCCAATTTGAGAAATTGATATTTGATGGAGATAAATGATATTGTTGTATTGTAGAAAAATAACTAGTGAAGGAAATATCCCATGTTTATCCCAATTTATATAAACGATCTACTCTGGATAATAAGAATATTTTCATCGCAATGAAGATTGAATATCCAGATTTCATCGGGTTTCATAACATTGATATGGGCCTGAAAATTCTATCTCAATTAATATTCATAACACAAACAATGAATTGGTAGA
The DNA here is from genome assembly GCA_963277665.1 of Viscum album. Lineage (NCBI taxonomy): Eukaryota > Viridiplantae > Streptophyta > Magnoliopsida > Santalales > Viscaceae > Viscum > Viscum album. Next base: position 148,541,036 of record OY728128.1, on the reverse strand, counting down.
ATGAATTAATTTTCAAAATTAAAACAATAACACAATTCAATGAAAAAACCATGCATCACATTGTATTTTCTGACAAAAAAAATGAAAATGGAGACTAAAATAGAGAATTGAGGGATGCATAATTGAGGAGAAATAGGGTCACATCTCTGATATAAATGAATATAACCCATCCTGTAGTGAATTGATGGAGTAATATAGATGGTAATAAAATTTTGGAGTGTACCCCCCATTCAGTTAAAGATCTGTCATTTCACCTCTTATTTGGAAATGAAATAAGAAAAAACAAAACTAATTGTTCCTAACATGATGTTGTAGTATCCACGAGGAATGATCAAATGCATAAATCACCTTCCATCATGAAATATATTGTAAGTGATATAAATCCCATTCCAACACCACAATAATCATCTCATTATATTCCCACGAACACTTTCCAATGCTCGCCCCATGATCAACTTAGATTCAACCAACTCCATACACCATCTCCTCTTGTGCCCAGTCAACTGGAAAACAAAAAAATATGTCAAACCCAAAACAATGAAACTATAATTATAATTATACAAATATATATATATATAAACTATATATTAATACCATGAATTAATCAAAAACTTCACTTATTAATAAATAAAAATATATATTTTTAAAATACCTAATGTTACTATTAATAATATATACATATATTTTATATATTTACATTAATTATATAGTATTAATAATATATAAAAGTATATTATAACTATTAGGACGCATCTATAAAAATTACATAATATTGAATTAGGTTAATTATTCATATTGTGGATCTTTTCAGGTTTAGAGTTTTAGAGAATTAGGGCATATATATTACATTACTTCTCAATTAATTAAACTGCATTTCTCTTGGAAGAGGATTAATTCATCTTTTATTAACCTCTTCCAATTTGAATGGACTTTTGGGTGGTTTTGGTTTGGTGAATCTAAAAACAAGAGCATTTAGGGTTCATGAGTGGAATTTGAACATCATTATTTTTGACTTTAATGATTCTTTTTCTCAATTATAGATTATGGTCTAGGGTTTAAACTAGTTATTATGGCATTCCATACTCCTATATAACATTTAATCTGCGATAGGAATACCAATAAAAATGGATTTGGATACTGAAAAACGTTTTTTGGACACGTTACCAGAAACAATGTAGAAATTGATTTACATTCAGCTCTAATTGACAAGGTGATTCTTGCCAACCATCAAGATGAAATCAACCTGAGAATTGTATTTGAAAAACTACATTTTTACTGTGATATGTGTTGTATTATTGGACACTCCAGGTCCAACTATTGCACAAACATCATATGTGCTAGATGTAAGTTGAAGGGTAATTAAGTGACTTATTGTAGGTGGATGGAAGGATATAATTCTTCTCAAGGGACTGCTCTTAATTCTTCTATGTATGATCCAAATAATGAGAAAACCTATTGGTGTAGTAACCTTAGGAATCATGTTACTCATGAATCAGTAAATGAATAGGACTTCTAAATCTCCCTTCAACAGAATGCCAATAAAAATGCTTATTGGGTTGATTTAGAATAATAGTAAAATGAAACTAACATACATCCTTCTATCAAGGATGCACAAACTAAGAACATGGATGAATGTCATACTGAGAAAAATTCAGATGATAGACAAGAAGAAAAAATAATAATATGCTCAAGCAGATGCAGATGATAGGTATAGGAAGGAAAAAAATTCCAAAAATTGCAGAAAATGGAAGAATATATTAGAAGTTGTTATCCCAAGGAAGAGATAGAACAGAAACACTCAATTATGTGAGGGAAAAATGAATTTTGTTAATGGACATGGGAAACTTTCCCTTTGTCTCTCTATGACTAATGATCATATTGTTATCAAGGATGATGGTGGCACCTCCATGGAGGTGTTATCGATAAAATATCTTCTCCAATAAAAACATGTTATGTGAAAAAAGGAGTGATGTGTATCAAAAGGTATGTCGGAACTTGATAACATATATGTGGTTATTTATCTCTCTAGAACATTGAATTTTCTGGAAAACAACCTGCCTACAAAACCACCGCAGGATTCGGGTTTACTGATAACTAATGCTATACGAAATCATTCTACTCCCTCTTTAAAATCTTTTAAGCATGTGACTCAATCCCATGAGTATGGTTGAACCAATATTCATGTGGGGGAAACTTTCCTGCCCCCTGTTGAAGATTTTAATTAAATTTTGAGAAGGGCTTCAAATCCTGGTATGAGGTAGGATTCATTCATCTATGTTTGAATGATCCATCTACTCAATTTTATGAGAACAGGGTTATGGTTTCCAGCCCATGTTAATATATTCCATTTAATTTTACCCCAAATCCTATACAAAATTGGAATGAAATTTTGAAAAGTTTTTCACCTATGCCTCATGTGCCTGCTCAAGCTGTCAAGGAGGGAGAAGAACTAAAATTAAGTACACACAATGAGTTTGCACTACTTGTATCTACAGGAAGTTACAATTTGAGAGAGAATGGAGATTCCAGGCCTGATGATGATATGATCAAGGAATATTTTATCATGGGGCCTCCCGATGAAGGATATGGGACATGGACTCTACTACCCAATAGAAAGCGGGGTCTTCATCCTTTTGGTAGGGGTGGATGCTCCTCTTGTCATTGCATGCACGCTCGTTCTAAAGGGTCGTGGTGTTTCTTTTTCTACCCTTTTCTTATTTGTGGTTTATTTGTATGGTTTTTAAATCCTCCTTTTTACTTTTTTTAATAATAAGTGGCCTTTGCGCCTCCATATTTTTTTTAAAAAGCAGATTGAGATGATGTCCCTTACCTCGTGTCCGACATGAACTTTTCATTCTTTAATTAATTGAATAATAAACAAAAGCCAATTTTTAAATGATTATGAACTTTTTATAAGTTTATTATTTCTTTTATATAACTTATTACAATTTTATAACAATAAGTTATTTATCTGAGTTCATATCGACATTTTTTTGATGTTCAGAACTTTAGTAAAAATGTACATGTTATAATTATAAATTCTCTATGTGACCTAAATTTCATTCTCTATAAAATTATAATAATTATGTTTATATTATATATATCATATTTATATAGTATACATATATTTATAATTGTTTATATCAATTGGATATATAAAAATGAAATGCATCGTTTATGGAGATGGAATGCCTTATGTACTGATGAATGCGACTTCCATTTCATTTTTTTAATTTTAAATGAAATGAAAACCAAATGATACAAATGGATATTATTATTACATTAAAATATAATATTTTATATATATTACACATGTTCATTAAAATAATCCTTTATATGTTCTTGGTTTCCTATGAACGAGTCATATCACATTGAGGGGGAGGTAGTTTACACTTTCTCAATTGAAATTTTCATATATATATACAACATGAAAATCATTATGGAATGTTATATAAGAGAATTAATGAATTTAGAGATAAAATAAATACCATAAATAACATATATAATTATAGTTCCATCATTTTGGCCTCCATAAGAGGTAGTAGGAGAAAATTGAACAATCATCATTTCGTGGGGTTGTAGTTCATTGTCTACAGAATCATTATGTCACATACCAATTAGATGGAGGTGTTTATAAGTTTAGATAGAATAATTCTCATAAAAACAACCTATTATATTGATGATAATGGTTTTTTATGAAAAAAAATAAAAAGATCATAGGGTGTGGGGAATTAAAATAAAATATGAGAACTTGAGGGATGACATTACCTTTAATTCAGGTAAATTCTTTTGATTAGAACAAAAAGGATTTATTGAATTGAATTATGCATATGATAAGGCTTATAGGTGGAATATATGGTTCTAGTGAGATTTTTTGGGAATAGGTTGGACAATACAAGGGCATTTGAGAGCTGTCAGTAATGGGTTAGAGGTGATTGCCTTTTATAAGGGGTGGGAGGGGCTCTTTATGAAAGTATGAAAATATTATGTTATTATAAACTGGTTTTCGGTTTAAAAAGTTCCAGAACATAGATTATTCTAATATATAGTGTATATATGTCGAAATAAAATCATCTAATAATAATTGGACCAGTTTTGGATGTTTTTGAATTATTATCTTTTTTATTTAAAACATTGTTATATTATATAAATTTTACCATGATGTCTTATATATTTTTACTATATGGTTAATATATTTACTATTAAATTAAGATCTAACAACATGTGGTTCCTTAATTCAATTATAAACCTTATTTATGTAATTTTTCCAAATCCTATAGTATTAGGATTGTTATATTATTTAATAAAATAATTATTTATTTCAAAACACATTTATATATATTTAAATACTATTCAAATAAAGACTTTTAAAAAATCTATAACAACATTATTATTTCAAAAAACTAAAATAATTGAAAAATAAAAATTCATAGTCATTCCCAAAAATTATTGTATTTCATAAAAATTATCAAAATAAATTTATTTTAAAATTTATAATATCATTTATTTAAAACATTCCTTAATTAGATAATCATTACATCATCATTGTGCAATAAATAAATTCATTTATTTGATTATAAAAATTAAAAAATAAGACCATGATTTAGAAAATATTTTTATATATCTAATGAATATTTATAGAAAAATATAACAATTATATAACCCCACATTAGAATTGTTTTAGAAAAACAATACAGGGTTTTGAAATTTTTGTTTTTACTTTTAATAAATATTTATTAACGTAATTATCTTACACATGTAGAATTCAAAGGCCAAAATATTTAAAAAATGATTTTTTGGTCGTAAATGACTCATCTAATAATGTTTTGACAATTGTAAAGGTAATTTTATATTATTATAATATTATTTTTACCATGAATTGCCTTATTAACCATTAACTGTGGTAAATAAAATAAGCTAAGATTCTCCAAAAGTTATTTTCATCCCATTAAACAACATTTAAATTAATGTTGACAACCATGAATGTTAGATTTTGTAAATTCAATTCACATAAGCAGTAAAATATTATTTAATTGAAAAAGTCAGTTTTTAACTACTAAGCAGTATTTTTCACTATTCCTCAAAACATGACGGTTTTCAGAAAAATACAAAAAAATCACTCTAAGAAAAATTTTATTTTCCAAATCCAAATATGATTCATTCTTGTCCAAATTTTAACTATATAATTTTCATTAATTAATTTTAAAATAATTCTCTTTGTCAAAACTAGAATGCAAGTTTTTAAGAAATAATAACTCTTAGAAGATTGACAATTGTTTATGTCCAATTTCAATGTGAAATTACATCCAATGACCATAATTGGATTAAATGGTAAAAATATGATCTAATTACACTATAAAACTAATTAAAAATATAATATGACCATATAAATAAATTAGATTAAAATGAAATTTTTATTTAAAATCTAGTATTCCTAACTATAAATTAAAAAAATGATCTTTATAAGAAAAATACCAAAATTTTAACCAAATTAAATTTTGATGTCTAGATTCTAATGAAGAATTTTATTTTGTGATATAGAACATATTAAAGTGAAAAATAATATTTAAAAAGGGTTCTCCATCAAACTGCGATAAATTGACCTTGTAATGAATATTGGATTATTTATTATTAAAATTTGATTCATTATCATTATTAGCCTCTAAAGTTTATTTTATAAAGGTAAAGACATTTAAAAAACATTTATAATCATATTATTGTTTTTTCTGTTCATTCCTTCCAAAAAAATTGCTATTATTTAACTACCATTTTAAAATAATAATATTATATTATTATTTTCAGTATAACTGAAAATTGTGTGCAACATAAGATTTCAAAGAAATATCTTGTTGGGTATCGTGTATGCCATCAAAATAACACCCTTATTAATGAAAAATTAATATTTAATTCATGTTTATTAATTAATATATAAGTATAATATCATTTATTTAACTAGGATTTTACATCCTACCCCACTTTTGGAAATTTCATCCTCGTAATTTTATTCACATATCAAATAAATTGGGGTATTTATCAATCATAGAATTTTCAGATTCCCACATTTCCTCTTCAAACATATTGTTTTTCCACAAAACCATTACCTAATAAATTACCTTATTCTACAACTCTTACTCTCTTCGGTCAAGAATCTGGATTGGTTGTTCCTCATAAGAATGATTTTCTCCCAACTGAACTACCAGTAAGCTCAAAAATGTGATGATCCCATCATATACATTCACAAGATTGAATAATGAAAAACATTATGTATGTTGGATAAAAATGGATGTAAATCCACTCTGTACTCAACTAATAAAACATTCTCAAGTATTTAATAGGGTCCAATGAACCTAAGACTCACCTTTCCCTTTTTTCCAAATCACAGAAAACTTTTCCATGGAAAAAAATTGAGTAAGACATGATTACCTACCTAAAAAGAATGATCCTTCCTCTAGTTATCCTCATATATTTCTTCCCCACAAAGATCTATTCTCATGTTCATATGAATAAATTGATCTTTCAATTCCTTCACTTCTACCAATTCTGGTGCCATCAGTTTCCTTTAACCAACTTTATCCAAAAAAGATGCAGTTCGACATGTCCTTCCATAAAATACCTCAAATGGTTCCATCTGTACACTGAAATGAAAACTGTTATTATATGAAAATTAATCCAAAAAAATATGATGGTCCCAACATACCTGGTAATATATTGAGCAAGCACATAACATATCTTCTGATATCTGAATTGTTTCTTTCTGACTTCCTAACTGATTGAGGATGAAAAGTTGTACTAATATTTAATTTAGAACCCAACGAATACTAAAGGCCTTTTAAAAGGTTATAAATAAACCTGAGATCATGATTATAAACAATGTATATGGGAACTCCAAATAACCTAACTCTTTATTTTACATACAACTGAGAACGTTTACCTAGATTCAATGTATATCGAATAGGAATAAAATGACGTTTTTTATTCAATCAGTCAACAATAATCCAGACTTCATTGTATCATCGAGATGTTTTTGGTAATACCACAATAAAATCTAAGGATATATTTTTCCATTTCTTCTCTAGCACTGGTAAAGTATGACGAAATCCTTTTGGTAACGGTCACTCTGATTTCACCGATTGACAAGTCAAACAATTCACAGTAAAGTCAGCAATATCTCTTTTCATTCAATCCCACCTTTACTACTCATTAATATTTCTGTACATCATAGTACCACCTAGATGAACTGAAAATAATGAACTATGAGATTCACATAACAACTCTTTCTTCAAATGTGAATCAATATGCACACATAATCTCTTTAAAATCCTCAAAACACAATATCTATCAATATTAAACTCAATTAACATACCCTTATGAACCCATTCTACTTTTTTCTACCACTCTATGTAATATTTTTGTTCTTTTTTTATTCTATATACTAGATAATATTTTACTAAAAAAAGAAAAAAAATTTGATTAATTTCATGCACCATCAACTACCAATCCAAAATTCATCAAATCTAAAACCATTGGATCTCATCGAAATGTAGCATGTATAAGGTATCATTATTATTTCGACTCAAATCATCGACCACAATATTTACTTTTCCTGAATGGAATGGATCACGCAATAATAATCCTTGATTAATTCTAGCCATATCCTCTGGCTCATGTTTAATTATTTCTGAGTGAATATATAATTATAACATTTGTGATTAGTATATATTCCAAATTTTAATCCATGCAGATGATTCCTACAAATTATTTAATAAAAAACGACTACATCTAATTCCAAATCATTTGAAGGGTATTTTAACTCATGTGGTTTCAACTAATGTGAATCATTAGAAATTTCGAGATTATTCTACATTAGGAAACAACAAAGTCCTTTCAACAAAGTATCATTGTAGATTATAAATTCACCCTCTCTAAAAGTTAGTGACAAAAATGGATTGTTCGCCAATCTTATTTTAAATTACTAAAAAAAATCTTCACATTCTTTTGTCAAAAAGAACTCCAAATATTTTCGAGTTATTTTAGTCATTGGGCTAGAAATCTATGAAATAATTTCAACAATAATCCAGTAATAACCTGCTAAACCAATATAATGATGAATATTGGTAATATTAGTGGGATTAATCCATTCTTAAATATTTGAAAAATACTGAGCTCGGTAAATCCGAGAAAAAAACATTGATATGAGGAAAAGTATACTTTTTATTAATAATTATTTTATTAAATTTCCTATATTAAATGTAATGACTCATTGAAAAATCTTTCTTTTTAACAAAGATGACTGGTATACCCCATAATAATGTTCTAGGTCGAATGAAACTGTTATCTAATAATAATTTCAATTGATTATTTAACTCTAAAATTTCCGTTTGATCCATTCAATAAGGGGGTTTTGAAATTTACATACCATCAGGAACTAAGTCAACAATAAATTAAACTTATTGACCAGGTATTATACTAGGAAACTTGTCAAGAAAAACATCAATATTATCATTTACCACTAGAACATAATTAATCTGAAAATTTTCTTTGTTTTCAAAAATATGTTCATGGTAGCATTCATTTCCTTATTTTACTAGTTTCTGAGCTACATGATATGTTATCCAAAGTAAGGGTTCATTCTTGTATATAAACATATATTATTTCTGAAAAGAAAACTCTTTATCTCTTTAGATAATCTTAACAAGATAAATAGAATGCCAATCCATACACAAAATAACATCAAACTCTACTAGAAGAAAAAAAGGTTTTTTGGATGATTATTCCCACACACTAGGATTGGAAGGTTCTTATACATTATTTTTGTTTGAACATTTCATCATGGTGTTTTTACCATAAGTTCAAGATTCATATATTGAGATGGAATTCATAATTTACTGGAAAAAATCTCATTAATTAAAGAATTTTTAGAACCTGAATCAAAACACACATTTTCATAATCTGAATAAACAAATAGTGTTCCTGATACTACCTTATTAGATGGCCCAAAATCTTCTTAAGTTGTTACAAAGGATTTCACTAAACCTTTATGCTTGTAGTGCAACTAATATCCCTCAGTTGAGTTCTTCATTAGACAATCATTTTCCTAATGACCAATTTCATTGCACATAAAACATTTTACTGACTGTAAATCAGATTTTGTCTTACCCTTAAATTGATATTTTTCAGTGAAATTACGAGCCTAAGGTCAAATTTTACCACATCAGTAGCACTGAACAGAATTTAAAAGGCATTCCTATGTGTGATTTTTACCATAATTTTTATAAACTGTAATCCTAATTTTCATACCATCGGTGTTTTTTTATTAGTTGTTCCCCTTCTTCTACCACCTGGACCTCTTATTCCATTTTTAGTAAAGTATCTCATAATCATTGAAAACTCTATTTCCAACGTTATCGCAAATAGAACATGTTTCTCATGAATTCTAAACACAGGAGAAGAAAAATTCATTTGATACATTGGATTTAATCATGAGTAATAAACGATTTATTTCACTACTAAAATCTCATATGAAATTTCAGCTTACCTTGCCAGTAGAGTGGATTTTTCTTCATAAGTAACCACTGATTACTCCACGTTCCTAAATTATAAGAATTGTTTTTCCATCCAAATATAGAACACCTTATGAAAAAATCTCTCATGAAATATACCTTCAAATTCATCCCAATCAATAGAATCTATCTCATCACAATCCCTGAGATTTTTCACCTTTCACAACCACTGATTGACCTAAGCTCAAAATGGTATCGATCAAGACTAACCATTTGATGTTCTGAACACCCCATGACATCAAAAAACTATTCTAGTTCTTTAATCCACCCTTCATCTAGAACAGGATTAGATGATCCTCTAAATGATTAGGGATGTTGCCTCATTAAATGCTTCACAACAGACATATTCCTATATATTTGATATGGATGCTCTCATGCATGGATACCACCACCATTTATAGCTTGTGCCAATAGTTTCATCACTGCAACCACCTATTCATTTACAATTCCAAAAATCTCCGGTTTCTTATTTGGATGGTTGTTTTCTTCCTGATTACGTCTCATCATAACTGTCATATTTCTTCTGCCGAAAACTATTATGAACATAGAAATATCTTAGGCGAAGTTACATGGTAATCTGTAAATGTTCTATCATTTCAATCATAACATAAATTATGATATGTATATTAATTTAATAATTCCATATCTCCTAATGTAATATAATCCATCCTCCGATACCAAATATGAATCCTTATCCTTAAACATTTCATAATGTTGAATTAAGTTAATAATTCACATTGAGGTTCTTTTCAGGTTTATAGTTTTATTGACTTATTCCATAACTGTTACATTATATATCAATTGTGAAAAAGTAGATACAACTACTATGTATACATTTTTTTTATAAAATAAAAACTCTTAAAATAAAATAAGAGATATGTTATTGATAAAAATCTTTTTTTATTCTACATTTCTCTTACCCTTCCTTATATCCTGTGAAAACCATTTCAAAAAAACATGGTATGAGCATAAAAATATCAGTAAGGTTTATAAAATAAATAATAAATTAAATAGTTAATCAATAAATATGAAACATATGCCCTTTTATATACCTCATGAAATCATTTGATTTATAAATAATACCTAGAAATAATAAATCATAATGGTAAATTTAGGTATTTATATCAAACATAAATTATATCTTTCACACCTATGTCAGGAGTTACATTAGGAATAATCATCACATTATAATACATAAATATCATAGGAGAAACATTTATATTTAACTCCATAATATTATGCAATGAATTGGAGATTCAACTCGGGCTTACCCTTCCTAGGGTTATCATAGAACCACCCGTATGCGTAAACAATTTCCATGAAAAATAACATATTCATAACACATAAAACAAACATAGAAAAAGATAACATTTCCACAATTCAATCATGATTTATCATTTCAATAAATTGAAAAAATCAAACCATTTTCAAAACCATTTCCAATAACAAAATACGTAAAAAGAGTATATGCTGTTTATTTTCCTTTTTTTTCAAACAAACTATGGTATGTTAAGTATCAAATATAAAATAATGTTCGCGATGTTTGGAAGGTCGTTGTCACCACGTACGTTAAAAAGAAATAATTCCCTTTGATGTTTAGTAAAATTCTATGTTGAAAAATATTCCATCTGAATGAAATGAAAATTCAATGGTTTTAATACATTGTATTAAAGAAATTAGTCTATAAATCAAAATATACCTTAATGGAAGTAGATTGAGATGAAGTCCCTTGCCTTGTGTCAGACATGACCCATTCATCGCTAATTTCTTACATAATAAAAATAAGATAATTTCTACATTTATAAGACCAATTTTTATGTTTATTATTTCTTTTATATTACTTATTACCTTTATAGAACAATTAGATAATTATTTGAGTTCATTACACACATTTTGTTGATGTTCGGAACTTGAGTCAAAAAATGAACTCTTTATAGTTATAAATTGTCCATGTGGACGAAATTCCATTATCTACAAAAAGATATTTAGGATTTATATATCATAAATATAATATGTATTGAGTATATATGTATTTAAAATATTCCATATCATTAGGATAAATGAAAATAAAATGCATCGTTCAAGGATACGGGAAGTCGTACCTATGCATGAACGCTACTTTCATTTCATTTTTTTCATTTTAAAAGGAATGAACAACTTTTGATACATAAGTATATTATAATTCCGGTATAATATAATATTTTATTTACATTATTTATCTTCATTAACAAAATCCTTTATACGTTTCATGTATTGTATGAACGAGTCATATCATTTTGAGGGGGCAGTAATCTGCATTCCTCAAATGAAATTATCGTAACTATACCACATGAAAAGAATAATGTTATATAATAAAAAAGAGTTTCAGAAGCATAGATATAAAAATATAAATTTATATCCATTATAATTATAGTGAAATCATAATGTCAACCATATGTTGTGGTAGGAGAAGATTGAAAAATCATCATTTCATGATGTCGTAGTTCACCATCCACATAATCATTTTGTTCTATACCCATTATATAGAGGTGTGTGTATGTGTTGATCAATTAAATATATTAAAAAACAAGTATATTTAGGATACTGGTTTTTTTATGTAATCAAAGAATAAAAATAGCATCGGGAGTGAAGAAATAAAATTAAAGAAGAGAACATGAGCGAAGACTTTACCTTTAAATCGGGTAACTCCATTTGGTTTGAAAAAAAATGATTTAATTAAGTTCCATATAACTATGTTAATGATTCTTGGTGGAATATAGGGATAATGGGATATTATTTGGGCAGAGGATGGAAGAACAAAGGGTTTGAGAGGTGTGAGTAATGGGTTAGACGTGATCGCCTTTTATAAGGGGGGAGGAGGGGATCTTTTCAAAAGATTGAAAATAATATTTTTTTATAAACAGATTATCGTTTTAAAAAGGACCAAAACACATTTAATTTTATTATAATATTAATATAAGTCAAAATAAAATCATCAATTAATAATTTGGCTGGTTTTTGATATTTTTTAATACTTATCTATTTTATTTAACTTCTTGTTTTCTTATTTAACTTTTACCATGTTCTCTTATATATTCATACAATATGGCTAATATAGTTACCATAAAATGACATTCAAACCAAAAGTGGTTCATTAACCAAAATTCCAACCTTATATAAGTAATTTGGCTAATTGTTCGATTTTTATGATTATTATATATTTTAATAAAATATTGATTGATTTAAAAACTCATTTATGTCAATTTAAACATAATTCATACCATGAATTTTAAAAAATATATAACAAGTTGATTCATGGGAAAAATATAAAATAATTAAAAAATAAAAAGTCATAATAATCCCAAAATTTATTCTGAGGGAAGAAAAATTTTAAAATTAAATTTATATTAACATTTACACTATAATATATTTAAAACATTAATTAATGAGGTAATAATTACATCAATATTGAGTCATATATAAATTTATTTATGAGATGTATCAAAATTATAAATAAAATACCATGTTTTAAGAAATATGTTTATATTTATAAATAATATATTTATTAAAAAATATAAATTATTTAACCCCACATTAAATTTGTTTTTTCAAAACAATACATGTTTATGGTATTTTTATTTTTAATATAAATAAAAAGTTTTTAATATAAATATCTTACCCAAGTGGTTGTCAATGGCCAAAGATTTAACCAAAATATTTTATTGGACGAACATGACTTATTCTATAATGCTATAACAAGTGTTAAGTGATTTAAATTATTATAATATTGTTTTTACCATGAATTACCCATTGCACCATTAACTGCGGTAAATAAAAATCAAAAATAAAAATTCACCCAAAAATTATATTCATCACATTAAACCAAATATTACATACTGGTTACAACCAGGTATTTCAGATTTTTGGAATTCAATTCACATAAGTGGTAAAATTTCATTTAAAATAAAAAGTTAGTTTTTTTCTACTAAGCAGTATTTTACACTATTCGTAAAAAATTGATGGTTTTTAGAAAAATACCAAAAATTTACCCCAAGATAAATTTGATATTAAGAATCCAAAAATGATTCCTATTTTATCAGATTAAAAAAATTAAAAGTTTCATTAATTAATTTAAAATTATTTCTCGTTATTAAATCTAGAAATCGTGTATTTACGAAATTATAACTATCAAAAGATTGACATTTTTTATTTCCAATTTCAATATGAAACTACAACCAATTTAAGAAATTGGATTAGATGTTTAAAATATAATATATTTAATATTTAAACCCAATTAAAATGATAATCTATCCATATTAATAAATTAGATTAAAAGGTTGTTTTTAATTAAAATGCAGTATTTTCACTATTCATAAAAAATGAACTTTATCAGAAAGATACCAAAATATTACCAAATATAAATTTTGATGTCCCACATCAAAATAAGAAGTTTATTTTTTCAAATAGAACAAATAAATGTGACAAAACTATTTTCCAAATTGTTCCCCATCAAAAGGTAGAAAATTGACATTTTAATGAATATTGGAGTATTTATGCATAAAATTTGATTCATTCAATTTTTAAGCATCTATGTTTTATTGGAAAAAGGTAAAGACATTTAACAAACATTTATAGTCATATTGAATTTATTTCTATTCATTCCATCTAAAAAAATTTCTATGCACTAATTTCTATTTAAAAGAATATTATTTTAATATTAATTTTCTGTATAACTAAACATTGTGTGAAACGTAATATTTCAATTAAAGTCATTGTTGTGTATCAGGTACGCCATCATAAATAGAACCCCCTTTAATGTAAAAACAATATTTAATTCACGAATATTTATAAATATGAAAATTGTTTCCTTTATTTACCTGGAATGTTACAATAACTATTATAATAACATATATATAATTAATTTTTTTTATTTATTTACTATTATAAAAATATTGTATATAATATTATATATATTTTTATGTATATTACTATATATTATTAAATTTATCATATTATTTATGATATATATAAAAATTAAAAATAAAAATTAACAAAATATGAAGACATTAGATTTGGGGGTGGTCGGTTCGTGCTGGTGGAGGAGGGGAAGGTGGTGTCGATGATGTAGTAAGGGGGAGGGAGCTAGAGAGGAGGAAAGGGGGTCATGACGACCGAAGGATGATGAGCAGGTAGATAAAGGTAGGGGATCATGGCTTTCATAGAATATGAGTGTAGTGATGGGGGAACCCGATGAGCCACTGACTTCATGTGAGGTCACTGAAGATTTTCTTTATGGAAGCTCTACAGGTGAGTGGCTACTTGAGAATATAATAGGGAATGTGGTGGGGAAGTCATGTGATTGATTTACAGGTGTATTTGTGGTATAATCATCTTAAATGGTGGGTTTAACTAAAATAATAAATTGATTTTATATTCTTAAATTTTCACATGTTTGAATACGAATTGTTTGATATATTATTATTTAGTTCTCAATTTTGGAGGTCTATCATTATTTGATGTTGTGGTGATATTTTCCAATTTTTTCTGCTTTCAGATTGTGTTTAATTTAGATATAATGATGTGATTATTGGTTTTTGGGTTCTTTTATTGTGTGTGATAGTGATAATCCCTTTATGAAATGCTAAAATGGTGGAAGGATTGGGAGTGTGGAGGAAGTGGAGGGTATTAGTGAGTTGTGGAAGGTGGTATCAGTTTTTTGGGAGTAAAGTGTAGTATTAATAAATTTAGGAGTGTGGGATAATGATGGGAATGTATCAGTGTGTTGTTTCACCGATACTTGGGATTCAGTCGGTTGGGAGTGTATCAGTGACTCGAGTCGCCAATAGGTAGAATGGGGGCATCGATGAGACAAAGGATGTTTAGATTGGTGTCATGATTCACCAATAGGTACATGTCTGTGACATATATGGGAGTTGTGTATCGAGGACTTGAGTCACTGGTAGGGTGGAACAGTGAATAAAAAACACCTTCACAACAAAAATAATACTAAATAGTTAAATTATCATCTAAAATTATAAAATAATATAAAATTAAATAACATTAAAAACAAAATAAAAAATAAGAATTAATTTATTTAATGTCCTAAATATTTATTAAATAAGTTATAACTTTTAATAATATTTAATATTGATTTCTTAAATCAATTTTAAAATTAACTAAATAAATAAATTAATAAAATCCAATATCATAATTAAAATAAATATAAAAAAAATTATTAATTTTAACAAAGTGAATACAAAATGTGGAACATTATTTAATTATTTAATTAATAAATAATAAATTTGAAAAATAATCTTTTTCTGGGTTAATTAATGAATCATTAAAAATAATTATTTATAAATAATAAAATAAATGAAATAAAAAATTAAATAATAAAAATAATAAAATATAAAACAGCAAAATAAAAATTACTGGAGAAACATAATTAATTATATAATTTATAATTTATTAAACATAAACAAAAATAATCACTAAAATACACGATTTATACAAAAATTTATTATTTTACAAGAATTGAAAAAACACAAAAAATTATAATTATTTTAAAAAATACATTATTTTGATATTTAATTGTCAATAAAATGTAAAAAAATAATGTGGCAACAAGAAATGAATAAAACCACAGGATAATCAACCACACAGAAATCATTGATTGTCGAAAAAAATATTATCTTATTGGCTTTAGAATAGAAATATTATTTGTGAGATTCAATTAATAAAAGTTCATAACTAAACAATAACAAGATGAGGAACATATATTTCAATATTGATGAGAACATTTTTAAAAAAATGTGATTGTAACTTGTTTTAGAAATTGAATAGAAATAAATGGTCTCAAAAACTCATTCATTGTCAAAAGTTTCAGGACTCTTATATGATATCATTAAGTATCCAACTTCAATTTCCAATTCATTATCTAATTCAATGAGTGGTGAAAATATAAATTAAGTGGAATTATAACCATAACCAAAGACACCATCAATTCACATGTTCTTCTAGGTTATAATAAGTTTTCTTGAATAACATCACTGATAGAACTCATATAATCTTTAATTACATCAATTTCGACCTTATGCATTTGGGTTCACAAATCACTTCACCATAATGAGTTAATTTTTGACAGGGGAAAATTATTTTAATTTTTCATAGTCAAATACTAAGTAAATTTCTCTATGAATAACACTTATTAATATTGAAATTGGATTTTATTTATACACAGAATTTCACCAAGTGAACTTTTTCTTAGAGACTCACTATGTGATCCCATTTTCCAATTTTACTCCAGTTACAGGATACCTAAATAATTATTAGTTTAGCTGACTTCTTAATGCGATTAAATGAATTTTGTAAAAGATGGATCCCCTAGTTTCCATATAAAATTTCTTGTTACATAAATTCATCAAACAAATTCCAAAAAATCATTCCAATCAAAAATCATTCCACAATTCATATAGAAAATTCCATGAGATAGTGAACAGCTCCATTCAACAATATTTCCTCCCTAACTGTTTCAAAATTATTTAACACTTAACTTCTAATAGGTTGTCTTACACTATTGAGGTTATTAATGATGCTCTATTTGAATACCAATGACCCTCTTCTTCTGAATGAAAATAAAATGAATAATTTTTAAAAGACTTTAAAATTTACCTACAATGAATTTTGGGTGAATATGATGTGGGAAAATGACCCGTCTCCCCCACAAATAAAACTCACAATTGTCTCTAATATTGAATATAAATGTTCAATAAATCATATTTCCAAAAAATTAACACTTTGGCATAAAAATAATTGGTATAGGTTGCAATTGAGTTCAATAAATTGCTTTTCAAGAGATGAAATGAAAATAAAGTGATGAAAAACATCTTAAAAAATAAAAAATGGACCTAAAACAGAATAATCCATTAGAATCCATCGACAATAGTTATGTTCAATTATTGAAATGTTCATGCTTTGATGTTTTAAAAATATAAAAATTATTTCTCAACTCAATAAAACCAGTATCATGTTATGAAATGATGTATATAAGGAGAAAAATTAAATTGAAAAAGAATGAAAATAGTTAGTGCATGAAGGTTTTTAAATGAATAAAAATATAATTTTCCACTCAATAGATTTTAGAATTTAAACACCCATGTAAGAAAAATGATTCACAATTTGTACATGAAAATCAAGGGGGACACCTCCACAAATAGTAGTTTGAAACAAGAAATATGAATGGTAATATTGAAAAAAATGTATAAATAAAAACAATAATTATCTGAATGTGTAAGAATCCCATTCATCGTATTCTAATGCCTCCCATTGTTTCATTATTGTAGAAACCATGTATGAATCATTTAAGAAGATATAAATGTAAACATATAAACCATGTTCAATAGTATTTAATCATCCAAAAGAAAATGAATCCAATTTTGAATTAGGGATTGATTTCCATTCAATTTCTGTGACCTGGATGCCTTGACCAAACATGAATTCCACCTGGAACTAAATGACTTCTTATTTTCCTTGTAATAAAAACAACAATAATTAATATTGAAATATAAATAAAAAAGCAGTTAATTAAAAAAGTATTATCATGGGATATCCCACAAAGGGGTGTTGAATTTTTACTATCCACAATAAGATAATCAGTAGATCTACCCTAATATATTGGGGGGATTTAGAATCATTCTCAAGAACGACAACATGTGGTTTTTTGAAACATCAATGACTTTCCATTTGTGTAGTACCCCTAGATCAATATCATGAAATTTACCCTCTTTAGTAGTTGAGTGGGGTACTGTATGGGAGAAAAAAATGAAGGGGTACATCCCATCTTCTATATCCAATGGTTGAGTGTCGACATGCATTGATGATAGAAATCGAGGATGTGAATTGTATTTTGGTTCATCCCATTTAAAAAATTATTCATTTAAAATAAAAAATGCTTCAACATCCACCTGTAAACATTTTCACAGATCAAGAAGAACATTTTCAACATTAGTTCCCAAACTAGAATTTTTATCCAGTATTGGGAGTTCCATATGTTCCTCATCCTGAGTACAATCAACTTCATCAATATCTAGGAAAACAAAAAATTAACTACCTTATCAATACCTATAATGAGTGAAAAATATTTTAAATCATATTTTAAAAAATAAAAATATATTCTTCCAAAACGATGTCAAATCTATTGAAAAGTGATGTATGTAATTCTTAATGTGTATTTAGAGGTCATAGGATTATTGCTACGGTAGGAGTGAGGTAGTAAACCTCATCCATCAACCCTTCAAACCATATGATCTCTGATGTCGGTTCCTCTAAGGTACATTAAAGGATATCATGTGAAAGATCATCATGTAGAAATTAGGTAAAATAATTATACAATTCAGAACAAAAAATAACATCACATGAAATGGTAGAAATAAAATTATTGCATTGTATGTGCCCATATTCTTCAATGTCAGAATGTCCTAACTCCTTCCATCACATAGAGAATGATTCTGGATGTAGCTCATGAACCCCAAAGGAATTTCAATGTGTGCTTTAGGCTCAAATGTTGGCAGCTCCATCATCGTGGGCCTTCCCGATTTTATTTTATCCTTTCTTCTATGTGAATTTACATAAGGTGGAACTAAATGGGGTTTCTGGGTTCTTCATTTCTTGTTTGGATATCTAGATTCAAGTAGGCTTGGCCATGAAAGTAAAAAATAATTTATGTGTCTTGAAAATCTATTCTGGAATGTACATTCCCATCTTCACACTATATAGCTTGGATTAATCTCTATACATTATGATGTTTTTTCTGATGAGTCGCATCACATGGAGCAACAAATGGTTATAGGTTTGTATTGGTCTATATAAAAAATTTAAAATGTTCTACATCCTCATAAATATTTTCAATTTAGATAAATCTAAGAAGTCATCATTAAAATCATTTTCAGAATCAGTAAAAGAGATGATATTGGAAATATTGTTCTTTATTTTTGTATGTTTTTTTAATATCTATTTTAAATAAAAATTAATGAAATCCAAGAAAGTGTTTCATCCTCATAAATGGTTCCAAAATTCTATTTTATCCTTATTATGATTAAAATCATGTCTACATTTATAATATTCATGTTATAGCGTAATGGATAATCCTTTGGATCACTCTTAAGGATGTACTGTCGAAAGACAATGTGGTCATTCTGAAAATATTTTAGTGTTATTTTTTTTATGAAAACATTAAACCGGAAAAAAAAAGAAAATGATGAAAAACCACAACAATGTATATTAAATAGTGAATTAACAGATGACTAATAGAATAAATACATAGAAAAAAAACAAAACAAAGAATATGAAATGTCAGAAGACACAGGAAAAACAGATAGCAAGAAGAAGTCCTAATGCAATGAAATTCCCCATTGGATCCCTATCATCGATGAAATTATGAAATGAATCCACAAATCTCAACATCACTTCTTACATGACAGATGAATCCGACAATACACCTCTTTTACTTATTCAGTGAACAATCAAAAACCAAATTTCTTCCTATTCTCGACAATTCATCCAAATTTTAAACTAAATCACTCAAATGAATCATTTTTACCATAGTGAAAATAATCAGAATGAATCTATTTAGATCATCAAATTTCCCATCCAATCTCAATTGCACAGTTCAAGAAATTAATATTGGAAGTGGAGAAAACATATGTAGGGAGATTAGAAACCAATCCAACAAAATAATGTTCTCATGCACACCTCATGTCACATTCATGGTCTACAATGGAAAATAGGATAATGGTGATCACAATGAAGATCAAATCTAATGATTGCAATAGGTTTCACAATCGGGATCTAGCCCCAAAAAATATAATTCCATCACTAGAGATTTTAGATCATAACACAAGATTAGGATGAAAGAAAAGAACAAAAAAATTAAAACAAAGACACAATCCAATAAACAAAACATGCTGCCCAATGTATTTAAATACTACAAGAAATCAAAATGAAGACTAAAACAAAGGAGTAGATGATGGATAATGGTGTAGAATAGGGTCTCATCTCTGATGTGAATGATGATTACCTAGCCCGAGGTTAATGGATGGAGTCATATGGATGGTAATGGAATTGTGGAGTACTCCCCCCCCCATCAGTATGAAGATATTATTCACTCTACTTATTTGGATTGAATTCTAAAAAACCGAACTAAAAGATCCTAATAGGTAGCAGTAGTGTTTAGGTGGCTTTCTCTAATGTGAACATCACCGTTCTTTTTGAAACATCTTGAATATGAAATAATCCTCTTTCAACAACCTCGACAATCTTCTCTTTCTTTTCCTACAAACACATGGCAATGCCCGCCCCATGATCATCTTAGTTTCAACCTTGTCCCAGCTCCACCACCTCTGGTGTAGAATCAACTACAAACAAAAAATCAATCCAAACACAATAAAATTTAAACTATTATTAAATCATATACATATATAAATACACTATATATTAACATCATTAAAAAATTTACAACTATACTTATTAATAAATAATAATATATATTTATAAAATACCAAATATCAGTATTAATAATATATACATATTGTAAAGGTTTGTGTCCTGAGAACCAACTGTTTTATTCATTGATTACATGAATGTTCACATATTATATATTGTTCATTGTTCTGCATGACTATAATATAATAATGACTTTGAATATTCATTGCATTGTTACGGTCTTGGCAGATCCCTGCTATGATATGAACCTTGAAATGTAATAACAATATTCTTAAATATTGTTTTATTGTTGGATGACATACTATGATAGGAGACATAGTATACAGATCGTCTTGTGCGAGTACTCTTAAGAAGATGAGACGCTCTCTCATGGAGTTCTCACTTGGTAATCTCCAAGATGTGAGATTATGAGAACAGATCCGCCAGTAGAAATTCCATGTGTCTTAGTGTCATCGTACATTGATATCTATGAGTGTGTAATGTTACTTAGACTGGATGATTATCATTTACTCATTTCATGACACATGAACTTAGATTTACTGACAAAAAACCGTCTTGCTGACAGTTGGATGGAAGTAGGTTACGTTGGGCGCGTCACGAGTGACATGTGGTTAATGGATATGTTGAGGAAGGACTTTTCCCTTCCATTTATGGATGTTTATATCTCGGCCCTTTGATTGAAAGAGATCTATCACATTAAATTCCATTTCCATGGTGTAAACGACGAGATTATTTCCGGAATTCAAAGAACAACGAACCAGTCATATTGGATTACGACACTGCCATGAAACCTTCTTGATGAGATATCGAGACAAAGGGATTAAATTACAAAGTAAGATTTCGTATGAGATGATGCGTAAATGCGGCATCAAATTCATTCTCTTGGGTTCCATGACCCGTTTCTAGACATTAATCATGGACATTAGGGAAAATCGCATAATTCCAATGAGAAATAGGCCTAGAGGGTCACACACTAAGTGTATTCAAGTTTCCCATGTAGAATAAAGATTATTCCCGTATGTGGTTTAATAATTATTCAAGGAAGCCTAAATAATTTTAATGATGGATAAAGAAGGAAATGAAAAACAAGATATACATGTCGTGTATTAAGGATTACACGCCGTGTAGTTTTTCATGGAAAACTAGTACACGCCATGTATTAATAATTACACGCCGTGTATTTTTATTTATTGAAAGGAAATGAAGTAATGAAAACAGGATATACACAGCGTGTACATTGAATGTACATGCTGTGTTGTTTTCAATGAAAAACAAGTACACACCATGTATTTATTAATACAAGCCATGTAGTTTTTCCAGTTGCGATTTTGAGGATACAATATTGTTCTAAATGATATTTATTATAATCAGCATGGGCGCATGTCATGGAATTAATTATTTGACATGGGGGTTTTAAATTTGAGTCAATGAAATAAATAAAACACGTAACATGTTTATTTATTTTCATAACTCCACAACCTCAAAAATGATTAGAAATATCCTCACAACCCCAACTCTTTTTTGCGACACAAGAGAATCGTTGTGCACAAAAACTCTTGAGAATTCATTCAAGGCCAAAAGAACCTTATCCTCCAAGAATTCTCTCAAGACCGAGAGAGATCATCTTCCATTGGATCAAGATTATCTTAGGCGGACAATGCAAGAAAAGTTTTCTCCATGCTAGAACCCAGAGACTCCTTTGGAGACGTCCCAATATACGAGGTACACGTGTGGATAACCTCTAGAGGATATATACAATGGATTCTGTGATGAAATGACGAATCACATCAGAACATGATCAAGAACATCAACTAAGAAAGAACACCCAAAACATAATTTTTTTAATTGATTAAATTAATTATAATCAACATATAATGATCTTACTTTGTGGTTTCGGGACATTCCTTCTCATTGTCTATTTCTATGATTTGATCCATGGAGACTGGATTTTATCGTCGTACTGATCCCTGATTGATCATTGTTAACGACAAAAATCCAAGTGGGAACATCCACCAAGGCGCTTCCTCTGCCCCCGAAACCATCAAATGGTATCAGAGCGAGGTTACAAAGTTGATTATAGTTATTTAATTTTATTTATAATTTACGCATTTATATTTGATTCAATTTGTAATAAATCGTTCTATAAATATGAATAAAAGAGATTTGTTCTTCCTCATTAGTTTCTCGATTCATATTGTAGAAAAGACCTTAGAATTTTAATTTTGATTAAAATAAAAACAAGGATCTCATCCAGAGGTGCTTCTATTTCTTTCTATACAATAGGGGAATACACGTGTGTAATGAAAACTACATATCTTGAACTTAGGTTCAACGAACCGGTACTAGTCCGCCAAACCACAACGTGTGAATTGATTACACCTAAGATTTTAACACACTTTGTTGACCAGAATTAAACAACGCGTGGGTACTAGAATACACGGCGTGTATGTTGGAGTAACACGTCATGTAGTCCGATCAGGCCCAAGTTAAACTGTGTATATGGGAGAATCCTCGTACCACTTACACGGGATCGCCAGGAAGGTTACTAAATAACAAGGAATTATACGCCATGTATGATTTATCTACACTCAGTGTACTCCAAAATTTCTAAAGTACAGAGAACACGCCAAAGCCCTTGGTGTGTACTTTGGATGAAATGTGAAAAGAGATACACGTCGTTTAAATATAAACTACATGCCGTCTACATTCCATAAATTTCACCAGGTTTCCTCTTAAAGTACAAAGACCTGTAGAAGGAATATGTATGAGAATAATCTCAAGGAAATTCAGAAAGGAATTTAAGATAAATAATTGATTAATTAACTGATCATATTAATTTAATTTCCGCGAGACATATAGTGAATAAATAGATTGATTAAATGAATTTGAATTCTAAATATGTGTAAATGTCGTTGCATGCTATGTATGATAATTATCTAGACCGAAGACCATTTCTATGTGGGTATGGTTTCATTTAAATTTATTTAAATTTGTTAGCCTACGAGCCTTCTTCCAATAAATTGTTGGGCCTGCGTGCTCATGGTTTCTTTAATGTAAACCCTTGTAATGGAGGATCTCCCAAGCCAGAGGAGATGGTTAAAAACCCAATGCTGAGGCAAAACCAACCCAAGATGATATAAATAAGGACATGTGGGAGCTAAAAAACATGAACCATCAGTTCAAGGCATTTTTCCCTAGTTCTAGGTTAGATTATCAAAAAGCTTGATAAGCTACCCAATAGAAGCTCATGATCATACCATCTTATTTTATTTCTGTCTGATTGCATGGTTTATTTATTATGTATGTATTTTCACAATCACATAATTAATTAAATAAACATTCATGAAAAGATGGAATAAAATAAATACCGGACTATGCATAAAGATTATCAGAAAATGGTTAATCTCTTAAGCACACAACACTTAATATTAATAATCATGTGATAATGCAAAACTACGCATATAGATTAAAATCCCTCAATACCATATTAAGTTAGACCAAGACTTCTGTTACTAGATTAAAATAAAGACTCAATAAAACTATGTTTTTGACCAACCATTTTTGGGACGCTTACATTTATATAGGAAGTCCTTATTAAAGGTTTTAGGTAGACTTAACCATATTACATCAAGCGGAGTATCCCTTTCTAGACTTGTTGTAATATTAGAGGCAAGAGTTGAGGAAATACAAGTAAGGATTTCAGGATTGGGGAGTCCACTCAACAGATCAATGAACTATAAGCTCACAGTTGGCAAAGAGCTGCCTACTTGAATACCTTCAAATAGCATGACCAACCCTTGGTGGGGTTATGCAAAGGGGAATATGTATCCTTTCCACTAGAATGTCTAAGCAACTGGAAATTTCAGGTTCAATGGTGAGGGACATTGGTACATGATAAAATATTGGGAGACATTGTAAATATTTTATTATTTCTCATAAAATGTAACCAAGAAAGTACTGATAAATCTTCTCTTTTAATATGTAGAATCGAAATGACAAACTCATCAACCACATTTTCTCTGCGATCAATTCTGGAAAAAGACAATATCCTCACCGGCAATAACATTCAAGAATGGTTTATGTGCCTTCGGGTTATCCTATTCCATGAATGAATGTTTTATATGATGGAGTCCTCAATTCATGATCTGCCTTCCCATGCGGGGAGTGATGAATATTTCTTAGTCTATGATCAAAATTTGAGCAACGCCCTCGATGTTCAATGTTTGATGTTTTCATCAATGTCAAGTGTTCTCATGAAGTCTCATGATGACATTGATGCCTACAACATGCTCGATCACCTACGTGGTCTATACCAGTACAGATCAAGACATGAAAGGATTGAGATATCCAAGGCTCTATTCCAGAGAAATCTTGGAGAGGGTGCCCCACCTGGGCCTCATATAGTCAAGCTCATTGGAAACATTGAGCACTGGGAGGTTGTAGGGTTTAAACTCCCCAATGAAATGGGTACCAATATCATTCATGCGTCACTCCCCCAGATAATCTTAAACAATTTTGTGAACTTCAACATGAACAACATTTTGAATTCTCAGTCTGATCTTCTTATCCTTATTCTCCAAGTGGACAATGACATGAAGCGTTAATAGCCTTCTATCCTCATGGTGAATAAATGGAAAGGGAGTCAAACAGTTTTAATCCCAAATCATCATCAAGGCCTTCCAAGAAATGTATGATCCAAGGATAGGAAAGGTAACATGATGCTATTTGATTTTCATGTGGCAAGAAGGGCCACTGGAAGAAAAACCGCACCCATCCCAGGAAGCAAGGTGAAGCTTCAAGTGAATTTGTTATCGAATACAATCTATCTGTTTCTAATAATTTGGTATTAGATGCTGATTGTGGTTCTCAAATTTGTATCCAAATATAGGAACCAAATATATTTATGAATATTTATTGAGGGGAGGTAGATCTACGAGAAGCCAACAGAGTCAGACTTTCGGTTGTAGCTGTCAGAGACTACCACCTCACATTGCCAACTAGAATGATCCTAGTGTTAAAGGTTTGTTATTATGCACCTTCTATTACTAAAAAAATTATTTAAGAATCCATATTTGATAATGATGGATTCATGTTCATATTTGGAAATGAATGTAGCTACTTTTATAAAGATAGAATTTGTTTTGGTAGGGTATATTTATATAACGGCCTTTATGTGTTAGACTACAAAAATCGAGTAATGGAAATTGATGAAAAATTAAATTCTCATGACTCTTACCACAACCAACATTGGCATCACCAGCTACGTCATGTCAATGAGAAACGTTTGACAAAATTACATCAAGATGGATATTTATATTATTTCGAACTAAAACTCCTTGGTGTATGTCATGCATGTCTACAAGGCAAAATGACCAAAGCCCCATTTAGTCGAAAATGTGAAAGGGCTATAGAGCTTCTATAATTAGTTCACACAGAAGTTTTTTGGACCATTTCTAGTTAATGAAAGGGGTGGGTTCTCATACATTATAACTATTACTGATGATTTTAGTAGATATGGATATATTTAATTAATTAGGTATAAGTCAGAATCTTTTGATCGGTTCAAAGAATACAAGAATGATGTTGAAAACCATCTTGGTATGAAGATTAAGACTCTCCTCTTAAACAGATGAGGAGAATATCTTAATCAGGACTTCATTGATTTATTTGGGGTGTTTGGGATTCTATCTCAACTCACTCCCCCTTATACACCTTAGTGGAATGGTGTAAGTTAAAGGAGGAACCGCACCCTGTAGGACATGGTGAGATCAGTGATGAGTCATGTGAGTCTTCCAATATCCTTTTGGTGATATGCATTATATATAGAAGTACACATACTAAACCAAGTACCTTCTAAATCGATAAATGGTTTTCCAAATGAGTAATGTAGTGGATGCAAATACATGTTATCAAATTTACATGTGTGGTGTAGAGAATCATTTGTTAAGGCCTCCTAAGTTAACAAACTTGAACCACGAGGCACAAAGTTTATCTTTATAGGATATCCCAAGGAAAAAAGGGGATATTACATATAAAACCCCTTAGTAAAAAGGATTTAGTGGAAAGACATTACATATTCCATGAGAGGGAGAACATATACAAAGGAGATAGTGGGAGAGAGATAGACGTCGATGAAGTCGAAGCTTATGATACACAAGAGTTGGTACAAGAACAGATTCCACAAAGCCCCATGGAAGAACAATCTATTCCAGAGACACAAGAACTGCGTAGGAGCATGAGAGAGGTGATAGAACTAGAACGATATAGTTTTCTTGTCACCAAGGATGGTGACACATTATTGGTTGAAAATGATGATCCTCTTACCTTCAAGGAAGCAGTTGAAGGCATAGACATTGCAAAGTTGTAAGAAGCCATGATTTCTGAAATTTATTCCATATACCAAAACTATGTCTTGATTTTGGTAGATCATCCAATTGGTTTAAATCCTATTGGTAATAAATGGTTATTCACTGAGAAACTAGATATGGAGGGGAAAGTCATCACCTATTAGGCACGACTGGTTGCAAAATGTTTTAGATAGTGTCAAGGAATTGACTATGATGAATCTTTTTCACCGGTTGCGATTCTGAATTCCATCAGAATATTATTGTCTATTTCCACATACCATGACATTGAAATTTGGTAAATGGATGACAAAACAACATTCCTTAATAGGAACCTCCAGGATGATGTCTACATGACACAACCTAAAGGTTTTTTGACTCCAAAGGATTCCAAAAAGGTATGCAAGTTGCAGAAATCCATTTATGGATTAATTCAAGCATCAAGATCATGGAAAATTAATTTTGATGAAGTTGTAATGGAATTAATATTTTTTAAGAACGAATGTGAGCCTTGTGTCTACAAGTGGTTTAGTGGAAGTTCAATGGTTTTCCTAATTTTATATGTTGATGACATATTACTAATTGGAAACGAAGTACTTGTCTTACAGTCAGTTAAGGCATGGTTGCATAATTGCTTCTCCATGAAAGACTTGGGAGAGGCAACATATATTCTTGGGATCAAGATCCATCGTGATTGATCCAATAGAATTTTGAGCCGGATTCATTGTACATACATTGACAACATACTGAATATATTCAGTATGGAATATTCCAATAGGGGATTATTGCCAGTGTCACATGGCATTCATCATTCAATGAAAATGTGTCCTCAGACACATGAGGAAAGACAAAGAATGAAAAGGATTTTGTATGCATCCATTATTGGGTCAGTCATGTATGTTATGAAATGCATGATGCTATATGTTGCTTACGCATTAAGTGCGGTAGGAAGATATAAAGTAGATCCAGGAGACCGCCATTAGATTGCAGTCAAGACTATCCTTAAGTATCTAAGGCGTACAAAGGATATGTATCTGGTTTACATGGGAGATAAGAAACTAATCATCAGAGGACATGTAGATGCTAGTTTCCAGACTGATCAAGATGACATGAAGTTGCAGACTGGATACATTATCAGTTTGAATGGAGGTGCAGTGAGCTCGAAGAGCTCAAAACAAAGTGTGGTGGTAGATTCTACAGCAGAGTCCAAGTATATCGTAGCTTCTTAGGCAGCTAAAGAAGCAGTATGGATGCGAATCTAATAGATAGATGTATTACTGAGCAGTAAAGATCCAATCACACTCTATTGTGATAATACTACAACGGTGGCACATGCGAAAGAGCCAAGTTCACATCAGCGGACAAAGCACATACTTCGTAAGTATCATCTATTGAGGGATTTTTCTCAGAGAGGTGAAGTTGCAGTGTGTAGTATTTCCACAGAAGACAACTTGGTGGAACCCTTGACTAAAACCTTGACTCATCTGAAACATGATCATCATGTGAGGTATATCGGACTAAAAGTCATAGGAAGTTGGATCTAGTCCAAGTGGGAGTTTGTAAGGGATGGTGTCCTGAGAACCAACTGTTTTGTACATTGATTACATGAATATTCACTTATATATAATGTTCATTGATCTTCATGACTGTAATATAATAATGTCCTAGAATATTTTTTTCATTGTTAAGGTCTTCAAAGATACCCACTATGATGAGAACGTTGAAATTCTATAAGAATATTCTTAAATAAAGTTCTACAACTGGATGACATACTTTGATAGGACACATAGTATACAGACCATCTTGTGTGAGTACTCGTAAGAAGACAAGACTCTCTCTCATGTAGTTCACACATGGTAATCTCCAAGATGGGAGATTATGAGAACTTACCCACCAGTAGCAATTCTGCACGTCTTGGTGTCATTGGACATTTCTATCTACAAGCATCTGTAATGATCCTTATTCTAGAATATTATCATTAACTCGTGTCATGACACATGCACTTTGATTTACTAACGAAAACTATCATGTAGACAGTTGGCGGAATGTAGGGTACATTGGTTGCATCATGAGTGACATGTTGTTAATGGATAAGTTGAGGAACGATTTTACCTTCCATTTATGGAAGATGATATCTCGACCCTTTTATTGACATAGAAATGTCGCATTAAATTCCTTGGTCATTGTCTAAATGATGAGTTTATTTCCAGAAGTCAACGAACGAGGGATCAAGCATATAAGTTTATGACACTTACATGAAACCATCTTGATGAGATATTGAGACAAAGGGATTAAATTATATAGTAAGCATTCGTATGAGGTGATATGTCAATGCGGCATCAACTTCTTTCTCTTGTGTGCCTTGACCCATTGCTAGAAAGTAATCTCGGACTTTAGTCAAGCTCGCCTAATGCCAACGAGAATGAGGCCTAGAGGGTCACACAATATGTTTATTAATGTATCTCAAGTAGAATAATGATTATTACCATATGTGGATTAATAATTATTCAAGGAATCCAAAATTGTTTTAATGATGGAGGAAGAAGGAAATTAAAAACAATATATACACGTCTTGTATTAATGATTACTCGCAGTGTAGTTTTTCATGGAAAACAAGTACATTCCATGTATGAATAATTACACTCTGTGTAGTTTTCATTATGGAATGGAAATGAATAAATAAAAACATGATATACACACTGTGTACATTGAATGTACATACTGTGTAATTTTCAATGAAAAACCAGTACACGCCGTGTATTTATAAACACATGCTGTGTAGTTTTTCAACTCGGGATTTTGAGGATATAATATTGTTTTCAATGATATTTATTATAATTAGCATGGGTTCATGTCAATGAATTAATAATTCGATGGGGGGGGGGGGTTAAATAAGATTCAATGAAATAAATAAAATTTGTAACATGTTTATTTATTGTCATAACTATACAACCTCATCCCTGATTATAAATATACTCACAACCCCAACTCCTTTCTATGAGACAAGAGAATTGTTTTGCACAACAACTCTGGAGAATTCATTCAAGTCTGAAAGAACATCTTCCGCCAAGTACGCTCTCACGACTGAGAGAGATCCTCTTCCATCAGATCAAGAATATTTAATTTGGACAATGCAAGAAAAGGTTTCTCCCCGCTAGTACCCGGAGACTCCTTTGGAAATGTCCCGATATACGAGGTACACATGTTGATCACCGCTAGAGGAAGTCTACACCTGGCTTCTACGACGCAATAATGAATCACATCATAACATGATCAAGAACATCAATGAAGAAAGAACACCCATCAGGTATTTCGTTAAATTGATTAAATTAATTATAATCAACCTGTAATGATCCTACTTTGGGGTTCTGTGACATTCCTTTTCATTGTCTATTTCTATGATTCGATCCATGGAGACTGGTTTTTTTCTTCGTATTGATCTATGATCGATCATTGTTAATGAAAAAAAGCCATGTGGGAACTTCCACCCACAAACTTTCGCTGCGCCCGAAACCTTCACATATATGTTATATGTTTACTAGAAATATATGTTATTACTAATAAATAATATTATATCTTAACTATTATAATAATATATAAGTTATAAGAATTATATTTACTTATCTAATATTATTAAAATTTGTATATAATATTATATATATTTAGAAGTACATTTTTATATATTATTATATGTATTATATTATATAGAATATATATATAAAAATTCTAGAAGTGGAGTGGTCGCGATGCGCTGGAGAAGCAGGGGAAAGAGACACCTATAAGATGGAAATGGGGTAGCATCTTGAGATGATGAAGGACGGTCAAAGCAGCCGAATGGTGCAGAGCAGGTGGAAAATTATAGAGGGGAATGGGGTTTAGAGTCAAACATTCATGACCCGTCCTTGGGGCCCATACCGTGACTACCCCAAGCCCGCCTTCCATAGGATAGAGTCTGGCGACTAGCACCAAAGTCGTAAATCTCTACAAAAGGGAATTCATTTCCTTTACATAAGTAAACAAACACAATATAGTATGCAAGATGAAGTAAAAACTATATAAAATGAGTACAAAAGTATGTTATGGAAAGTAAATTGGCCAAAATACAAACCCAACTGAAAGTATAGTTCAACAGAAAAGAACAGGCAACTACAGTAAAGTAAACCAGAAATCATTGAGTCGTCCTCCGGATATCCCACCTGAAGGGTGGGTAAAAATGGTCTCCTTAGCTCCTTGGGTACGGTCATCCACTCCATGTACGTCCCACCATGTGGTCCACCTCCAGGAACTTTCCCGCTCTACAAGAATCCACCAAGATCAGTGTTGTCTGTCGTCTGTATCCAACACAATGTAGTGCCGGCATAGCACATGTAGGGGTGAGTATATGATACTCAATAGGGACCCCGAGACCCCCTCAGGTGTCCCATAATCCACAAAGGATAAACGACAATGTAAATATACAAACATGATGTATCTACGAACTCTGGTTAGTTATATGCCCATATATATACATATGTCATCAATTCCAGTTCGGCTCTAACTCGGGAGCCCATGCACAACCCAGTCCACACAGAAAAACACAACACATCCCACACATGGAAATTAATTCAATCACATGTATGATAATGATTGAAAGTCAAGACTCAGCTCACACTGGTATAATACTCACAAATAGGGGTGGAGATGAAAGATGTATCGTCTGTATCATCTCCCCAGCCAAACCCACGTACGATCCAAGTACAGAATTCATCGCTGCCGAACCCACGTAGCATCCAAGTACAGTAACCATCGATGCCGAAACAAGGAAGGAACCATGTACATTCGTCATCACTACCTAACCCACAGAGGATCCAAGTACATTTGTCCTAATGGCCGAACCCACGTAGGATCCATGTACAGTCGTCATCATCATCGCATTTGCAGCTACCTCTACGGTTCCTGCACACAGAACGCTCGATTCTGGGAGGGTCCGCTCCTCGAGTAAAAGGGCGTCGATACATCAAATGTCACGAAGTCCAGAGTTGATGTATCCTGATGTTCCGTTTCATCAAAGGGAACTCAAAGCAATAGACAGCGAGTCAATTGGAAACCCGGTCTGAGAGATAATATCTTTTCTGTCCCAAGGGCCCCGTTAGAAATACGCTCATTTCTAACCCAGATTATATACAAATACATCTGAAACTCACTTAGAGTATCGCAAAAGGACTGTCTCATCGAAAGAGTTTCAGTGCCGCAGACGACGCATCGATCGGACCCGCGACCCATAAGATAATCACGTTTAAGTGAAGAAAGGGGACCGACCCATTTAGCCCTATGGGCCGACGGGTCCGGTTGACCCAGTTTGATGGGTTCTACCCAGCAGGGGTGTCAAACCGGTCTGAAAAATTACAAAACTAAGCCTGAAGGGGCATGGCCCGGCCCGGCGTGGCCCAGCTTGGCTGAAGGCCGTGCAGGTTCTAGGGGGCGCCCTCCCCGGTTTTCCACACCAGCTGCGCCAGGTGGTTCCGCCCTTCCCCAAACCAGCCGGCTAAACCAGCCGGTCTTCTGCGCATGCGGCCTGCATGGGTGGGCCACTGATCTTCTAGTCTGGAGCCCTCCCGGTTCTGCGGTCCAGCTCGGCCCGGCCGGCCGACAGGCATGCCGGTTCCTCCGCCGAAGCGGCCCGTGTAGCGAGCTGTGGTTCTTGCCACACAACCGGCGCGGCGGCACCGGTTCCCTTCTCCACATTCCCATAATTACGTGATGGCGTCGTGATTCCTCCTCCTTCAATTTACAATTCTAAATTATTAAACGAGAGCAACAGAGGGTTGTCGGGTCCTGTTCGTTCGGCCCGCACCCTCCTGGTAAGACAATAGAAATTGGAGATATTTAAGAACTATTTCCAATAAGAACTGATTACTTAATCATCCAAATTAAAGAATAAACCCCTACCTCAACAAATTATAATGAATGTTGGGCGTCGCGGATGATGGCGTCGCAGGGTGAGGTTCCGTAAGTGACGACGGGGTGCGCCTGAGGAGGAAAAAGCATCTCCCTTTTTTTCACAGAGAGAAGATTATAAGGTGAGATGTAGTTGGCGAGATCCCACATCGGTGTCTCCTCCCATGTCACGGAGGATGAAGGGAATGAAGAATATGGGGTTGCTAAGTCGATGTTCTTCGCCATAGTGTTGGAGTTCTTCAACAAAGGAGAAGAAGCGTTCATCAAAACCCAAGAGCTCTCTTCCCAAAATCACAACACAACAAGACAACTCAAAATAAAATAAGGTCACCCCTTATTTTAATTAAACAAGACAAGAATTTTAAATTAAAAATTCAAACACTTAATTAATTAATGAAATAGTTTCAATTAATTAAATAAAGTGTGTGTGTTCGCATGTTTTAATGAGCCTAAAGCGGGCATTTTATGAGCATTAAGAAAGTGTTTTAGGAATGTTAACGGATGGGGATCATGTGAGCCCCACCTCACAAATATCCTTACAAGGGTAGTTAGGAGCATTAAGGGACCCATCCCCACTCCCCCATGTAGGATATAACCATTTAAGAGAAATAAAAAAAAATTACACAAATTTTATTCACTTCTTATTTAAACCAAAAAATTAAACATCTCCTCCAGTGAAAAGGAAATTTCTGTAAAGGTCCTCTTAAAAAATTACCAGCATTGCGAGTTCATTGGTGCCCTAAGATTTCAATTTTGATCCCCGGTTCTAAAGATAGAAAAACCTGCTCGTTCAATTACTGAACGCACTCGAGCTAAACTTTGGAAATTGATTCTGGGCACACTGGGCCCTGTAATCAGGTGCTATCATAAACTGAAGACTCGTAAAATTCCAAAGTATTTAAGAAAAAAATTCCCTTGAAATTTCCAGATCTTTACCTTACTCTCACTTCAGTGATTTACGTCCTTGTAAAGCTACATTATAAACTATGGAATCAATTGAGGGTACCGTGCATGCATCTGAGCCTCTTGCTCCCATGTGCTCTCCTGGAGGTTCTCGTGCTGCCAACGAATGCGCACTAGATGAATCGACAATCCACATAGGACCTGCTCCTCTTGATCCACGAACTCCAATGGGACCTACGTTAATGTAGCTATGTCATCGATGTACATCTTCTCATGATCAATGATATGGGTCGGGTCGTGCACGTATCTCCTCAGATGAGATACGTGGTAGACATCAAGCACCCGGTGCAACTAAGGTGGAAGTTCCAAGTGGTAAGCCACCTCGCCTATCCTGCTGAGGACCTAGAATGGTCTGTTGAAGCATAGAGATAACTTGCTTCCCCAGCCAAATCTTCGTAATCCATGTCGAGGCGAGAACTATATGAAATCATTATTGCCATCCTCGAACTCCAGTGGTCTCCGCCTCCTATCAGCATAGAACTTATGCCTACTCTATGCAGTCCTCATCTTCTCCTGGATGATCCGCACATTCTCCATCGTAGCCTGGACCATCTCTGGTCCTACAAGTGCTAACTCCCAAGGGTCTGTCCAGAACAGAGGTGATCTTCATGGTCGGTCATATAGTTCCTTGTACGGTGCCATACCAATGGTGGAGTGGTAGTTATTGTTGTACGCAAACTCCAAAAATGGTAGGTGATCCTACCATCTGCGACCTATGTCTTGGACACATGCATGGATCATGACCTCGAGATTCTAAATGGTTCTCTCAGTCTGGACATCCGTCTGAGGACGAAAGGTGGTGCTCAAGTGTAGCTGCATTCCAAATGCCTCTTGCAACCCTGTCCAAAGCCGGGAAGTAAAGCGAGTGTCTCGATCAGAGAAGATAGACAATGGAACACAATGAAGCCGTACGACCTCCTGAACATAGAGGCATCCCAAACTCTCAACTGAGCCCTACTCTCAGATCGATAGGAAGTGGGTTCACATGCTATGTCTATCTACGATTAACCAAATGGATTCGTGTCCTCTGATACCAATTTTTCACAACCGATCCTCGGGTCCCGTGCCGTGACTACCCCAAGCCCGCCTTCCATAGGCCAGGGGCTGGCGACAAGCACCAAGATGAATATCCTGATAAAGGGGGGGGGGGAATTTCATTTATATAAGTAAACAAACCCAACAGAGTATGAAAGATGATGTATAATCTATGTAAAATGAGTACAAAATTAAGTGCAGGAATGTAAATGGGCTAGAATACAACCCCAACTGAAAGTACAGTACAACAGAAAAGAAAGAACAACTACAGTAATGTAAACCAACATCCATTGAGTCGTCCTCTAGATATCCCACCTGAAGGGTGGGTACAAATGGTCTCCCCAGCTCTTCGGGTCCAGCCATCAGCTTCGTGTACGTCCTGGAATGTGGTCCACCTATAGGTACCGCCCCGCTCCACAAGACTCCACCTCAATCAGTGTTGTCTTTCGTTTGCATCCAACACAACGTAGTGCGGGCATAACCCATGCAGGGGTGAGTATACGATACTCAGTAGGGACCTCGAGACCCCGTAGGTCTCCCCGAATCCAAAAAGGATAATCCATGAATTATATATACAAACACGAAGTTCAACCAAATCTTCTTATGTATAGGCCCATACATATACCTAAGTCATCAATTCCAGTTCATCTCCAACTCATGAGCCCAAGTACAACCAAGTCCATACAGGAATACAAAACCCAGTCCACATAGAAATGTACGTTAATCACATGGATGATAATGATTGAAAGTCAAGACTTAGCTCACATAGGTATAATACTCACGAAGTTGGGTGGAAATGATAGATGAAGCCTCGGTATTATCTCCCCTGCCAAACCCACGTAGGATCCAAGTACAAAATTCATTGCTGTTGAACCCACATATGATCCAAGTACATTAACCATCACTACCGAACCCACATAGGATCCATGTACATTCGACATCACTGGGGAACCCACGGACCATCCATGTATAGTCGTCCTCACTTTCGAACCCACATAGGATCCATGTAAAGTCATCATCGTCATCACAGTCGCAGCCAGCTCTAGGGTTCCCGCATATAGAACGCTCAATTTTGAGAGGGCCCACTTCTCAAGCAAGGGGGTCGATACATCAACTGTCACGAAGACCAGAGTTGATGTATCCCAACGCTCTGTCTCATCAAAAGGTACTCAACGAAACAGACGACATGTCAATCGGATGCCCGGTGTGAGAGATAATGGCTTTTCCGTCCCAGGGGCCCGGTTAGAAATACGGTGGTTTCTAACTCAGATAATATCCAAATTCATCCGAAACTCACTTATAGTATCACAAAAGGACCATCTCATCGAAAGAGTCCCAGTGCTGCAGATGACGCGTCGATCTGGCACGTGGTCCTTATGTTATTCCAGTTTAAGTGAATATCGGGCCCAACCCGTTTAGCCCAGTGGGCCGACGGGTTAGGATGACCCAGTTTGACAGGTCCAACCCAGCAGCGATGTCAGACTGGTCCGAAGAAATACAAAACTCATCCTTAAGGGGCGCGCCCCGACTGGCTCGGTTGAAGGCCGAGTGGGTTCTAAGGGGGGGGGGGGCTACCCCCCTGGGTTTCTGCACTGGCTACACCTGGTGGCGCCGCCCTTCCCCAAACCGGATGACTAGCCCAACAGGTCTTCTACGCATGTGGCCCACATGGGCAGACTAGAAGTCTTCTAGTGCGGTGCCCTCCTGGCGCCACAGTCCGGCTCCGCTCGGCTAGCTGACGGGCCGGCCTGTTCCTCCTCCGAAGCAGCCCGTGTAGCGGGCCGCGGTTCATCCCGCACAACCGGTGCAATGGCTCCAGTTCCCTTTGCCATGTTTCTCGAACAGTGCGACGACGTCATGCTTCCTCCGCTATCAATTGACAATTCTAAATTAATATATGAGAACACCGGAGGGTTTTCGGGCTGTGTTCGTTTGGCCCTCACCCTCTGTGTAAGACAATATCAATCATCTACATTTTACAATGATTTCCAACAAGAACAGAATATGTAAACATCCACTTTCAAGAATAAACCCCTACCTCAACAAAAGATAATGAACGTCGAGCATCAGAGGGTGTGTTTATGTAAGTGATGACTTGTTGCGCCCGAAGAAGAAGCGGTGTCTCCCGTTTTGTCATGGAGAGAATATTATAAGGCAAGATATCGTTGTTGAGATCCCGCGTTGGTGTCTCCTTCCATGCCGCGGAGGATGAAGGGAATGGAGAATCTGGGGTCACCGAGTCGATGTTCATCATCGGAGATTTGGCATTCTTCAACAAAGGGGATGAAGCATTCTTCAAAACTCAAGAGATCTCTCCTCAAAACCTCAAAACAACAAGACAACTCAAAATAAAATAAGGACACCCGATATTTTAATTAAACATGCCAATCATTTAAAATTAAAAATTCAAACCCCTAATTAATTAATGAAAGTGTTTCAATTAATTAATTAAGGTGTGTTTGTGTTGTCATGTTTTAATTAAGTGATAGGGAGAGAGGATTGGTACACATTAAATTATGGAAGTTGTCAAGTTTAAAGGGGGAGTTTTCTAAGAGTTAAGAGATAGTTTTGGGAATGTGAAAGGTTGGGGCTCGTGTGGGGCCAACCTAAAAAATATCCTTACATGGTTTCTTAAGAGATTTTGGGTCCCATACCAACTCCCCCATGTAGGATATTCCCACTTAAGATAAATAATAAAAAATGTTCCACAAATTTTTATTCACTTCTTATTTAAACCACAAAATTAAACTTCTCCTCCTGTGAAAACACAATTGCGGTAAAGTTCCTCTTAAGCAATTACTGGCATTTCGAGTTCATCGGTTCCCTTAGATTTCAATTCTGATCACCGGTTCAATAGAGAGAAAAACTCGCTCGTTTGTTTACTGAACGTACCAGATCTAATCTTCGGAAATTGATTCTGGGAAAATCGGGCCCTGGAATCAGGTGCCATTAGAAACAACGTACTTATAAAATTCCAAAGTATTTAAGAAAAAAAGTTTCTTGAAACTTCTGGGTCTTCACATTACTCCCAAATCAGGGATTTACATCCCCATAATGCTACATAATAAATTATGGAAACCAATCAGGGTATTGTGCATGCATCTGAGCCTCTCGCTCTCATGCGCTCTCCTGAAGGTTCCCATGCTGCCATCAAACGCACACCAGAGGAATCGATCGTCCACGTAGGACCCACTCCTCTCGATCCTTGAACTCCACTGTGACCTCCGTGAATGTAGAATCTCCATTTATGTCTAGCTCCCCATGATCAATGACGCGGGTCAGGTCATGCACGTATCTCCTCAGCCGATATTCGTGTAAGACGTCATGCGCCCGGTGCAACTGATGTGGAAGGGCCAGGAAGTAAGCCAACTCTCCTATCCCGCTAAGGACCTAGAAAAGCCCAATGATGTGAAGATATAACTTGACGCCCTAGACAAATCTCCATAATCCACATCGAGGTGAGTCCAGTAAAAAAATGTGGTCGCCATCCTCGATCTCCAGTGGTCTCCTTCACCTATCAGCATAGGACTTATGTCTGCTCTGGGTAGTCCTCATCCGCTCCTGGATGATCTGCAACTTCTTCGTCATTGCCTGGACCATCTCTGGTCCTACAAGTTCTGACTCCCCTGGGTCTGTCTAGCACATAGTTGATCTGCAAGGTCGGTCACACAGTGCCTCGTATAGTTTCATCCCGATGGTGGAGTGGTAGCTTTTGTTGTACTCAAATTCCACCAAGGGTAGGTGATCCTTCCAGCTACGAACTAATTCAAGGACACATGCACACAGCATATCCTCAAGAGTCTGAATGGTCCTCTCAGTTTGGCCATCCTTCTGAGGATGAAAGGTGGTGCTAAGGCGTAGCTATGTCCCAAATGCCTATGAAAACCCCTTCCAATGCCGGGATGTAAAGTGAGCATCTCGATTGGAGACGATAGACGATGGCACACCATGAAGTCGTATGATCTCCTGAATGTAGAGGCATCCTAAGCTCTCAACTAAGCCCTGCTCTCTGATTGGTAGGAAGTGGGATGACTTGGTGAGTCAATCTAAGATCACCCAAATGGAGTCATGTCCTCTGATACCAATTAATCATGACTCGTCCTCGGGACCCGTGCTGTGACTACCCCTAGCCCGCCTTCCATAGGCCAAGTGCTGGTGACTAACACCAAAGGCGTAAATCCAGATAAATGGGAAGGAATTTCCTTCATATAAGTAAAAAACACAACAGAGTATGCAAGCTGAAGTAAATACTATGTAAACTGAGCAAAAAAGTAAGTGCTGGAAAGTAAATGGGCCAAAATACAAACCCAACTGACAGTACAGTACACCAAAAAAGAATGAACCGCTTTAGTAACGTAAACCAGCAACCACTAAGTCGTCCTCCGGATATCCCACCTAATGGGTGGGTACAAATGGTTTCATCAGCTCCTCGAGTCCAACCGTCTACTCCGGGTACGTCCCGCCAAGTGGTCCACCTCCAGGTACTGTCCCGCTCCACAAGATTGCACCTCGATCAGTGTTTTCTGTCATCTGCAACCAACACAATGTAGTGCGGGCATAGCCCGTGCAGCGGTGAGTATATGATACTCAGTATGGACCCCAAGTCCCCAGCAGGTCTCCGATAATCCAGAAAGGATAAACCACAAAGGAAATATACAAACATGAATTATCAACCAACTCTACTTAGGTATATGCCCATACATATACCTAAGTCATCAATTTCAGTTTGGATCCAACTCACGAGTCCTAGTACAACCCAGTCCACACAGGAAAACACAACCTAGTACACACAAGAAAGAAATTTAATCCCATGGATGATAATGATGGAATGTAATGACTCATCTCATATAGGTATAATACTCACAAAGAGGGGTGGAGATGATAGACGCAACCTCTGTATCATCTCCTCTACCGAACCCACGTAGGATCCAAGTACAAAATTTGTCGCTGCTGAACCCCCCTATGATCCAAGTACAGTAACCATCACTACCGAACCCACATAGGATTCATGTACAATCGTCATCTCTACCGAACCCACAGAGTATCCAAGTACAGTCGTCCTCACTGCCGAACAGACGTAGAATCCAAGTACAGTCATCATCGTCATCGCAGTCGCAACCAACTCTTGGGTTCCCGCACATAGCACACGGGATTCCAGGAGGGTCTGCTCCTAGAGCCAAGTGGGTTCAATACATCAACTTCCGCAAAGACTAGAGTTTATGTATCTCGATGTTTCGTCTCGTCAAAAGGAACTCAACACAATAGAAGGCACGTCAATCGGACGCCCGGTCTGAGAGACAATGGCTTTTCCGTCCCGGGTGCTTGGTTAGAAATACGATCGTTTCTAACCCAACTGATATCCAAATTCATCCAAAACTCACTTATAGTATCACAAAATGACCTTCTCATCGAAAGAGTCCTACTACCACAGACGTCGCGTCGATCGGACACACGGTCCTTATGTTATTCTCGTTTAAGTGAATAATGGGTCCGACCACTTTAGCCTAATGGGCCGACGAGTCGGGTGGACCTAGTTTGACGGTTCCGACCCAGCAGGGGTTTCAGATCAGTCTGACCCAGCAGGGGTTTCTGACCGGTTCGAAGAAATACCAAACTCATCCAGAAGGGGTGCAACCCTGCTGAAGGACGGGCGGGTTCCAAGGGGGGGGGGGGGCTGTTTTCCGCACCAGCGACATCAGGCGGTGCCACCCTTCCCCAAAACGGCCAACTAGACTGGCCGATCTTCTGTGCATGCAACCCACATGGGCGCGCCCCAGTCTTCCAGCACAAAGCCCTCTTGGCGCCACGGTCTAGCTCCGCCCAGCCGGTCGACGGGCCGGCAGGTTCCTTTGCTGAAGCGGCCCGTCAAGCGGGCCGCGGTTCTTCCAGCAAAACCAGCGCAACGACGCCGCTTCCCTTCCCAAAGTTCACGACATGGCGTGAAAGAGTCGTGATTCCTCCTCTATCAATTGAAAATTCTAAATTAATAAACGAGAACAACGGAGGGTTGTCATTCCATGTTCGTTCGGCCCACACCATCTGCTTACGACAATAGCAATGGGCCATATTTAATAACTATTACCAATGAGAACAGAATACACAAACATCCACTTTTATGAATAAAACCTTACATCAACAAATGATAATGAACGTCGGGCGTTGTGGAAGATAGAGTCACGAGGGGAGGTTTCGTAATTGATGATGGGATGTGACCGAGGAGGAAGCAGCGTCACCCCGTTTGTCATGGAGAGAAGATTATAAGGAGAGATGTCATTGGTGAGATCCTGCATCCGTGTCTCCTCCCTTGTCATGGAGAAAGAAGGGAATAGACAATCTGGGGTCTCCGAGTCGATGTTATCAATCGGAGAGTTTGCATTCTTCAACAAATGAGATAAATCATTCTGGGAAACTCAACAGCTCTCTCCCCAAAATATCGATACAATAAGACAACTCCATATAAAATAAGGTCACCCCTTATTTTATTTAAACATGCCAGGAAATTAAAATAAAAAATTAAAACACCTAATTAATTAATGAATGAGTTTCAATTAATTAATTAAGGTGTGTCTGTTGGGATGTTTTAATGAAGTGAGAGGGAGATAGGAAACATCCACCCGAAATTATGTAATTTTTCAAGTATAAAGGGGGAGTTTTATGAGAGTTAAGAGAGAGTTTTTGGAATGTGAATTGATGGGGATCGTGTGGGCCCCACATCACAAATATCCTTACATGGGTATTTAGGAGCTTGTAGGTCCCATCCCAACTCCCCCATTTAGGATATAACCACATAAGATAAAGAATTAAAATTGTTCAACAATTTTTATTCACTTCTTATTTAAACCACAGAATAAAAATTCTCTCCCCGTTCAAAGGCAATTGTGGTAAAGGTCCTCTTGAAAAATTACCGGCGTTGCGAGTTCATTGGTGCCATCAGATTTCAATTCTGAGTAAAAGTTCAAATTATAAAAAAACTCGCTCGTTTGTTTACTGAACGTTTCTGAGCTAATCTACGGAAATTGATTCTGGGCACACCGGGCCTCAGAATCAGGTGCCGTCAGAAACAGTGTACTCTTGAAATTCCAAAGTATTAAAGAAAAAAATTTCCTTGAAATTTTTGGTTCTTTACACAAAGTGGTCAGGCAAGTCAGGAAACATTTGAGGCACTGGCTTCCGGTGAGGTCGCCACATGTGGTCTTCACAACGACGCTTTAGGTGAGTGACTGCTCAGAAACGCACCCTGGAAGGTGGCGCGATGATTAGGGGAACAATTTATAGGTGTGGTTGTGGTATGGAAATCATTAATGTTGTGTGTAATCTCAGATCTTCTTGTGATTGGATGTTCTTAAATCTACCCTTGTTCAATTCTCAATTTCTGGATATGTACATGTTGAGTTCTCAATTGTGGTGGGGTTTTATTATTTGTTGTTATGGTGAAAATTTCTAGATTATGTCTACCTTCAGTTTGATGTAAATGTTGGTCCACTATAGGGAATATTTTTGTTCCTGGATATACTGGTGGCTATGACAGTGGGAAATCCCATGAGGAAATACTGTAAAAGTGGAAGGATTGAGAGTGTGGTGGCAGTGATGGTTATGAGTGAGTCATGGGAGGAAATATCGGTAGTTTGGATTGTAAGGGATTTTCGGTAACTCGAGGAGTGTGGGATTGAGAATGGGAATAAATTGCAGACTCGAGACATAAATACATGGGGGTTGGTAGGTTGGGAGTGTATCGATGTCTTCAGTCACTGATATGAATAATGGGGGAATCAATGGGATAATGGTGGTACGGATTAGTGACTTCAGTCATAGATATGCATATATCTTTGAGATAACTCGAAGGTGAGGATTGGTGACTCGAC
This sequence comes from Viscum album, assembly GCA_963277665.1. NCBI lineage: Eukaryota > Viridiplantae > Streptophyta > Magnoliopsida > Santalales > Viscaceae > Viscum > Viscum album. The sequence goes on along the minus strand of OY728128.1, from coordinate 148,497,857 downwards.
AAAACCAACTCAATTAAATTAAAATTAAAAAGTTATGTTAAGAAAGGAAATTAAAATCTAATTAAAAATATATTAGGTTAAAAACAACGTTCAAAATAAAAAATAAATTATTTTATTTAATAACTTTTAGTAATTAATTTTAAAAAATTAAATATATTAAAAGATAATTTCTTAAATTAATAAACCAATTAAATAATTAAATATATTAATAAAATCAAATCATATATAAAAAATAATCCAAACTAACAAATATTATGAATAGATTAAAAACCATTGTTCTTTACAAAATTATTTAATGAATATATAAAAAAATGTGACAAATTATTTATTTATAGATTTCTTAATTAAATAGTTTATTAATTTAATTATATCTGTAGAAAAAAAATATATGAAACAAATAATGAATGAATAAAAAAATAACTAATAAATATATATTAATTAAAAAAGACTAATAAAACACAATATATCAAATAATTTAAAAAATATTCAAAAAGATAAAATTAATCTCTAAAATACATGATTTATAAAAAAATAAAATTTTTGAAATTTTTGAGGAAAATATCAAAAATTAAAATTTTATTTTCCAATATAAATTATTTTCCTATAAAAACATCAATAAAATAAAAAACATTAAGTGGTAAAAAACAATGAAAAAGAACTACATCATTTATTGCACATAAGATCAAAAAATTATTTACCCAATTATTGAAATAGGAGAAGGTTATATGTTATTTCATTAACATAATAACATTTATGTATATGAAATATTATTATATTATTATATCATAATTTTTATTGAATATTAAAGGGTTGTGTAAGAGGAAATAAAAAAAATTCTCAATTATTAATTATACCACTTCTTTAGAAAACCTCCTTATGTTTTCACCAGAATAATTCAAATAATAGATTACTAAATAAAATATGTCTGTTAAGATGTCGGGATAAAATTTACGATTATATTTTTTTCATATATTTTTTGATCCAAAATCACTTTTATGTGTTGTGGGAAAAGGACATGGGTTCCCCATAATAATTGGCGGAGATGACACAATTCGATGCTTTGAGAATAAAAACTTATACATGCATTTTATATGTGACAGAGGGATCCAATATGGATCATTATGTAAAATTACATTATATTATCCAAAAATAAGTTCTATAAATATGTATTGAGCATGTTTTTCATTCATTTTAACACTTATCCTTTTAGTTTACCCCCAATAAATCTTTGTAATCCTTAAACGAAGTAAAATAATAAAGTTATTTTTAATATTTTCTTATACAAAAAATTATGTATAAAATTTTATATAAAATTAATTAGGCTACTAAAAATATTAAATCCATTTGTAAAAATAATTTTCACCTTAGACAAAGAATTTAATTTACTATTAAACCAATATATACAATGAAAATTCAGTTTTCTAATGAAAAATGACATCATATGTATATAATATATTTATATAATGGATCTAAGTAAATATCATTAAAATTGTATAAGTTGGATAAATCCAAATATTATTAAAATAACCTTAATTTTAAACCATTTTAAAATATGAGTTTATTTGAAATTTTATTTAATGAAAATGTCTATTTCAATAAAAATTAATATTATTCACTATTACAAGGAAAATAACTTTGTTTAGAAAATATCAAATAATTTATACTATGATAATTTGGGATCAATAAATAAATTGACGATAATTTTATTGAAATTAATTTTCTAAATTTTGAAAAAGTTAATTTTATTAATTTTTTATAATATAATAAAAAAATTAGCAGAAAAGTGTTTCGCAATTATTTACTTAACATAAATAGAAGTAATTTTTGTCAATAATTTTCCATTACATAAAACAATTATACATAATTTTAAAATTTTAATAATTTATATTCATACATTAATTTAAAACAACAATGTTATATTGGTCATATTTAAATTATAATAATATTATTATATTCCAATTTGATAAATATATGTGTTGCATGTAATGAAATATATTAAAATTAAATATATTTGAAAATACTCATATAATATTATGGTTTTAAAATACATTATTATAAATGTTTTCTTCTATAACTTTTTTTTGAAAGTAATTCATTGATTTTATTTTAAATTTTTAATCATGGGGAATAAATTATGGGGTAGTCTTAAAGACATGTTTTGAAGTGTCAAGTGGAATTATGGTTATTTATTGAATTGTAATGGTGAATTTTGGGGAACATAAGAAAGAAGGTAAAATACATAGTTAGATATATAGTCTCACGATGAAATTTTTTGGGTTTTCAGTAATGCTAAATGCATTACCCAATGCATATTATTTTTGAATGTGTTTCGAAAGCTTTCATTCTTTCAAATCCACCAAGAAATAGTGTTTTTTTTTAAATTTTCTAATATCCCCATCATTTAATTAGTCACATCTTATAACATTTATAGTGTAAATTTTAAATGTTTTAAGTGGATTACATCCTCTGAAATTTTTTTGTAATGAATGTTAGTCACTCCTCTCATATTTTCTTATCTATCATCTTGATCTTCATCAAATTTGGTGATTTATTACATTTAGTTTTCTGTGGGGGTTTCATCGAGCCATGTAAAAAAATTATTTATTTCAAAATACATTAATTACAGAGTAATGGAATGTTAATAGACTGTGTGTATCATGTTTTTATTAGAGGAAATAAGTTTATATTATTGAACACTATTTGTTGCTTTTTCCCAGAAATTGTTATTTTTTTAGAATTCATTTACATAACAATATTGGGTTTTTTTAGATGGGACTAAACATGGTTTATAATAAAATATTTATCCAATGATGTATGAATATAAGTTATAGAAGGATGTTGTCTTCTCATTCTTGATGTAGATTTATTAATTTTCTAAGATACATTGTATACATACAAAATAAATAATTTTATTTTATTAAAAAAGATTTTTAAATCTATTGTTATATTTTTTAAAATTGCATTTGGTTAATGTAAAATAAGATATAAAAAGAATGATTTTCCATGTTTGTGTGTTTCTCTTGAAATATTGATTTGAAAGGATTGTTTTATTCAACAATTTTAATATTATTTTTAGATATTTAATATTTTCTTACGATTATTATCAATGAAATGTATCATATGTTTGGAAATATGTTTTTGTTAAAAATTTGTAAAATTTTATGATAGATCTATTATATGTGTTTGGGTAATGGATGTTATCTGTATATGATTAAGTGTAATTGAGTGTCCCAATTATGATGGGGGGAATAATGGAAAAATAATGATGTTTTATTTATATCAATTAAATAATGGGGCTTGGATTTATGTATTTAGTGTTCAATTGATATTAAGAAATAGGAGTGGGCTCATGAGTATATGGATTTGAATATAGTGTCTTTATATAATGTTTTGTCTGTTTTTTTAATGTTTTATGTTTATTATAAATGACATATATTTATTTGAATATATTAACTATCATGGGAGGGGAATGTTTACATAAAATATATTCCAAATACAATGATTGCACTTGGATGGGCTTCTTGGGATGATTAAGAGATAAAATAATGAGTATATATAGTTAACCCTTCTTGTGTGTGATTTCCCAACCCAGAACACATACTTAATATGAATTTTCATAGTATCTATGTTATGACACACTATATGATATAGAATTTAGACACATTTGATGAGGTCCTAATCTATTCAACGGGGAGACTATTCCCAAAAATTACTCTCACACAAAAAAAATCATTAAATGTATAATCATAGTATGGATAAAAATAAACACAATTATATTACAAATTTAATTGATTTAATATAGACCATTGGTTATACAATGAAACCACTTATTTCTAACAAGGAATATCACATATATGTAACGAAAAAAATACAAAAATTAAAAACACACGCCCACTTGTTATCCCATTTTCATAACACATCCCTTTTCCAAAACCTGTCGATGAAATCTATATTGATCCACTACACTTCCTAGAATTGATCTAAAAGAAAAAATATAGTCTACATAAGCATCTGGGTTCTTATAAATGTTGTAAAAAATACAACATTGTAGGGTATCTGTCTTTAACCCCAGTACACTACATCATATAGTGTATACACAAGGAAAATAATCATTTCACATAATAACATTCAAAATTATTTTCTTACTAGGATCTTATGACCTTTATGAACCCGAAAAATAAGTAAAAACCAAGTAACAATGACACCCAATCCTACCTAAATTTGATCCATGATTGAATCCAATAATTTACAGGACATATAAATTTATAAATGGTATTGTAACCACGTCCAAGACCATCCCTCAAGACTCATGTTAGGTAATCATACATGGCTTAACCACATCGCCATTATAGTAGGCCCCATTCTATGCATCCTAAATGACTAAGTAGTTGGAATGTCACACGTCTAAGGTTTGACCTCTACCTTATCAATCAAGGGAGGGTCCTTCCATATAGTTTACAATAACATTATAACTGAAGCCTTTTGACACTCATAGATGATCCATCATCTGGTATCAGATCATATATCATTCAAGACACTATCTCAATCATGGTAGTTTTATCATAGAATATCATGTGATCACTCCCATATAAGGGACTGTACCTTAGCTATAGAAGTATCGTTGGTGTTATCTCACTCATAGAGAAGACCATATATGTTCAATGGAAAACATTATCCCTAGTGGTAGTCTTGTAATTCACATATATGTCATGGACTCTGCTTCACTATAGTTTTCACACCCATAAAATCTCACTCATAGAAAGGAAATGACTCAGTCCTCCCCCAACACTGAGATTTGTTTTCTAAATCATGACATGGATAAAAATTTCCATCATGGATTATCAAAATGTGAAACCCATCACATATAGTTCTATAATATATTTATACTATCTAATCATGAAACATCATGTCTTTCCCATCATAGTATAAATTAGGCTCCTATAAACACATATCTATATGTTCCTGTCAATACTAGTTCATGATAGTAACCCATCAGTGAACTCACCACCCATATGCTCCCCTGAAAATATATTTCATTAGGAGAGTCCATATCTTTATCAAAACCCTATTATGATTCCTTTCCATATACTATATATATTACCCCAAGCTATCTATCTCGAATACCCTTGGAAATATAATACCATTTCTCACCTAGTTCTATATAACCTTCAGATGGGTCACATTTTACATCTCACAATGGAGATATCTCATCATATCATAAAATGGAAACACCCCTCCTTCAATCCATATCTCATCCAAAAAGTCTTATCCTATTAATATTTCTCATCATGTATTAACCCACCCTTAAGAGTTTGTCACTAACAATGTGTGAGATGAATGTCTGTCACAACCTTTTTTCTAGACTGATGCCTCTTTCCCAGTTATGAATATCACTAAGGATACCCACCTAGATTTCCCACATCCTCCCTCAAACTCCAATATTTGACCAATTCCTCAAGTCTAATAAACAGAAACCCTCTAAAATTGTAGATATATTATCTATGTTGTCCAAAAATAGTCAAAGTTCAGTAGAGAACATTTCATTAGAATATGAGGTAAAATGTGATCTAATATCTTCTACCCAATACCCTCATGGTAAATACATTTCATCATTTTCCACATAATTTCACACAATCAAGAAAAGAAATGCATACAAAAAATTTCAATTTTTATTAAATTGTCCACATGAGACGCTCCATACCCACACTCCATGATTCGTTTCCATATACATATAATATATATACATTATTTTATATAAATTATGTACTTTTTTCATATAAATATCCCATTATTTCATAAAATTAATATAATATTTAATTAAATATATTCTCATTTCCATTTCTAAACTGAAGGATATTTTACCACTAGAATATATTATATATTACAATGTATGTATTTAACATCTCAAAAAATTCTCTACATATGCTATACTATTAGCCATATCATTTTTAATAATTTTCATTATAAAATGTTAAAATGAAAAAATAAGCAGCGGAGAGATCAAATTTTTTATATGATAAATCATATAAATGGATAAAATTAATAGAATAAAATGGAAAATATATTTTATTATTCATTAGAATTCATTAAATGTCTAGGATCAACTAACCCTGATTATATAATATGTCAATATATATTAATATGAATAAATAGATCACACTAATTATAATTACTCGTTACATATTGATGAATAGAATAATGATCAATATTTAATCTAATACCATAACCCAAGAAAACATAATCTCATACATAAAAATAGTAGTATATAGTAAATAAATAATTATATGAATACATACACCTAAATTCTCAAAAAAATATCACGAGACCTACCATTGCATCAAGGGCCTACATAATGTTTACCCCACCCTTAACTAATTTAATTTTAATGAAATCAAATTAAGAAAAAATGTATAAATAATTAATTATAAATCATTCTAATAATCAAATATATTATATAAAATACATATGGACCAACAATATATTTTAGACATTAATAAAATGTGCAACATGATAAAAACAAATATATGGAAATATGATTTATTACTAAACAATTAGTAGTCAAAATGTAAATAATCATATGTGTTGGAATAAAATCATATAGAAAAAAAAATATTTTCCCCTTGTAAAAAATGAGATAACATGATCATAATCCATTGATGGATAGTAAACCATTACATAATAATATATCCTATAATTTCCCAAAATTGGAAATACATAAGGATTTAAAATACAAAACATAGAAGGATGGATATAAAATAGATTTGATAAATTAATAATCTTATGTAATAATAAAATATATTTAATAAATTATTAATCATAAATTATATAATGAAAGTTGATAAATTATTAATAAATATAATTTATTTGATAAGTTATTAATCTTATGTAATAATAAATTTCACATTCCATGTAATGAAAGAAGGTGGATGGATATAAAATTTGATATCCAAATTTTAAAATACAAAACAAAGAAGGATGTTGAAAAGGATTAAAAACACCCTTGTAAAATACCTTCATAAAGGATATCACATTAGAATGGATCATGAATCCAGTTGTCTCATATGATGATATCAATCAGCCAATATATATATATATATATATATATATATATATATATATTATTAATGTTGAAACCTAAACCCCATTTTAGTATACACATTTTATTAATATAATTAAAAAAGAAGAGAATAAATAAAATATATTTATAAAATATATTAAATATTTTCATAAGGAGATAAATTAGGGGCCCCGTAACCATTATTGCTTACATGGTGAAACGAAAATATAAAAAATACATATTATTTAAATAATTAAACAATAAAAGAAATTTTAAAATAAAAATAATTTCCGTATTTTTTTGGAACACTGAACACAAAATTTTGATAGTGAAATGTATTTAAAATATCTTAATATACCTTTATTTAGAACCCACACTATTAAAGGTGTAATAAAGTAATATTTTTATAAGAAGTAAAATTTCCAAAATATTTTTATTAAATTCCCCAAAATATTATATTAGGGTTGAATAATCATGTAATGGAATATCCCAATTTAATAAAATTCATTATAACTCAAGAATAAAATTTTACTATGAATAACCCTTATTGGTAATATGACCCAATATGTGAGAAATATTTGAAAAAGGGTTATTATGACAGGAATTTATATTACATGAAAAAAATTATGAAATACCACATAAAAAACAATATCTGTAATGTGTACAAAACTTTTTAAAAATAATTTCAAAAGAATGATCATATATCAATGAATAAAAGTTGTTTTAATAAAAATCATTATTGGTGGGGAATCAATTGAATCAATAGAAAATTGAAAAAGTGATTATGATTTGGATTATTATATAACATTAAAAACAATAATCATAATATAAATATATCCATGGGATGTAAATTCACCATAAATGTATAACATGGTGCAAACAATGTACCATGTATCAGTGAATAAGAATTGAGACCAAGAATACCCATATTGTTATACAAAATATCTAATAAAAACATTAAAATATAGGAACAGTAATTTAACATCAAATAAAATTATTAAAATGTAATTAACTATATTATATCTCAAATGGTATGTATATACATGACTTATATAAAATTACATGCCTAATTCCAAACATGTATAAAATTACGGAAATTGAGACATAAACCCTTAGCATGTTCTATATTCATTCTTTGCATTCACATAACTTCTTGAACATAAATTATATATTATTTTAAACATTTATGAAATACATATTATTAAATATATATTTTAATATGCCTCACTTATTTTTAAGTGATATTAACTCATTATATATTATTTTCTTTTGTTTGGTTGAAAATTTAATTAATGTCATCTTTTTAGTAATTATCTAGATCAATGATGATATTATAATACTAATATAAATACTTAATTATCAATTTTAGAAAAAAATTGAATCATTATTTATTTACCATATAGTATATATTTTATTGAGGTTTCCATTGTCATTAACGATAAAGCTTTATATCAATGATCAAGTAAGTGATTAAACATTCATAAAATAATAATATGATATATATTGATGGGTGAGTATAGTTAATGAAATGTTTAATATCATTGGAAAATTATTATAATGATAACATTTATATATTTTTATATTTTAAATAATTTTTTATATTTATATATAGTAATATATTTAATATGAAAAGTTAAAAAATTGATACATTATAGAGGCTGTAGTCCATAAAACGAATGGTTAAGATTAATTTTTTTATTTGAATTGAAGTGAATATATAATTATTTGCAACTAATATAAAAAAAATTATTATAAAATTTTTGAAAATTTTAGAATATTACATGGTTTAGGATAGTATTTTAAAAATTTCTTTACAAGGAATTTAATGGTGTGGGAAATTATCACTTTATTTAAATGAAATTTTTCTTGAAGGTCAATTTGGAAACGAAGGAATTATGAATACAAATTAATTGAAAAGTATTATTAAAATTTTATTTTATTAAAGATGGGTAATAATGAATACTTCTAATGATTCAATTATAATATATGTGTGTGGTAGGATGGGTTTAAAATCTCGTATTTTAAAAGTGATCAAAATGGATGTTTTGGGAACACCCATTAATTTTCAATGATATTAATAGAATATTAAAGTATCAAATACTCCAAAAGTAATGAATAAATGAGTTTGGTGTGATATTGGGTCATTAATGACACAACCGAGTAATTAAACTTTTTGTTAAACATTTAAGGAAGTCATTTTTCTTCAAATTTTTTCATTTATCATTATTTGGTAGTACCTTTCTAACTTGTTTTTAACTAAATAATTTATGCATCAATAATTATATAAAAACCACTACAAATTTTTTTTAATTAACCATCTTAAAGAATCCAATAAATATTTTTTTATAAATTATATAAATTTTAAGTTTAAATTATACCATTTTAAATATAGAATGTATTTTTAATGAAAAATTATGATTGACCCATAATGTGTTATAAATCATAATTTCCACCTATAAAAAGAATTATGTGTATTAATATAATTATTTTATTTTTAATGAATATACTACATAAAAAATATAATATATATTAATTTAATTTATTTGATAAAAATGTTATAATATTGGTAAAATAGTTCTCTGAAAATAAGAGCTGTTCCATTATAAGTTTCATTATTATTAATCTTAGAAATCCTAATTTTAACCGAAAATTTTAATTGAAAATATTACATAATATGATCACTTATATCTATGAAAAAAAAATAATAGATTTAAATATTATATGAGTTCAAATGTAATTTTTAATATAAATGAATAATTATTATTATTTTAATAAAATGTTAACTAATTTTATATAATGGTGTACATTTATTTTGAAAAAAACAAAACAATATTTAAAAAAATTATATAATGAAATATTTATTTCATATATAAGTATATGAAAAAAATTTACATCATTTTATTATATAATAAGATAATAAATTTTATTGTTTTTAAAAATGTCTATATTTATATCACAAACCAACTAATAAATATTTATTTTAGAAAAATAAAAATATTTCATCATATGTTAATATTTTCATATTAAATTCAAAAATTTATGTCACTTACTAAAAATTTACAATAAAAAAATATATATATTCAATTTTAAAAAAAAATTTACAAACACAATGATTTGTTATTATAAAATTATAATATCCAATATTAATTTTTATTATTCTTAATTATTATAATTTATAAAATAAATTATCTTTAATCAATTATTAATATCAAAAATAATTTATAATTATTAATTATAAATTTCATGAAATTAAAATTCATTTCATATTATAATTCAATTTTTAGAAAAATAATTTCCCTAAAATGTTCATATTAGTAATTTTAGGTAAAAAAATTAATTTTCATTCATTTTAAAATTTCCAATACAATTATTCAAAATATATATTTCCTAAATCATTTAATCAAATTAAATTAGTCTACTTTTACAGAAAGGATTTAACTATCAAACGTACATTTATTTATTTTATCTAAATACCTTTCTATTTAATTTATATTTGATGTTTTGTGTGAAGAAATCAATTGAAAAGTTATTTATTTTTCATCAATGTAATATATCAAATCACTGAGGTGTTACATTCTCATCCAATAAGTAAATTTAATTCTTTCAATTTAAATTTTTACACAATAAATGAAGTAGTATAAGTTATTCATATCATATTCATCATTTTTATAGGACCTAAAAAATGACATCAGCCTTATTTGCATAAGATAGATTATGATAGTTTTCATTCCTTAAAAACTCATTATAATTCATAAACTAATATAATAAAATATTTATATACCGTAATCATATATTATATAAATTTTTTTGGATGAATATATGAATCCTTAATATTTATACCACAATGACACAACATATTCATCTATAAGTAACACTCTCTTTATCCCCAAATGATATTGACTACTACTGAATAAGGATACACACTAGTCAATAAATATATTAATTATAAAAATAAGATAATCATAACCAAAAATATCATTGGTAACTTTTTCATTAATTCGATAATCAATTCCAGTGTTGTGAATGTAATCAACCTCATTAAATAAAAATAAATAATCCTTTATTTACCTCAACATCATTATTTTTTAAAACATATGTGTTATCCATTCAGAAATAATTAATTCATGAATAGTTATCTAAACATATATCCTTGGTATTAATTTACATTTCCTGGTTATTGAATTTTTTAAAAAATATGTTTCCAAACTAGTAAATTGGAACTACTAAAGAACAATCCATTGATATTTCACATAATTTTCATATCATTTTGAATATACTATAACATCATTGATTAATATCACTCCTTATATATAATATCTACGAGTTTAAATAAAATAATGAATCTCACAACCATAAGTGTGACTAAGAAACTCATATTTTCCATCATTATTTGAATATACATAAATTATAAAAAAAATTAGTATGATCCCATTTTCTATTTTCAACCATAGTTGGTTCTAGATACATTCCATTTTCAAATTCATATTTTTAATCATATTTCATCAAAATAGAAAATCGTAATGTGTCATGACAATATCCAATATGAGAATATAAAAATAAAAAATTTGAATATAACTTCCCCTATGACATCTTCATTATAAAAAATATGAAACATTTTATTTCTTCTAGAACTCTCATTAATAAACCCATTGTTATCCAAACTCCTTTTTATTATATTCCGTACATTATAAAGACATTATGATTTTAATATATACATAAAATCCTCACATAGGCATAACCCTTTGGTTTTCAGTAATGTTTTATTATCTTAATAAAAAATATATATTATTAAAATTCACTTTAAATTAAATCAATGTTTTTCTCAATGATTTATCTATACCATTTAAATTTTCTCCAAACATAAAATATTATCAGTTAAATTATCTTCAATTAAAATTATAATCACTGAAGTTATCGAAAACATTATTTTATACTATCTATGGCATCATGGACTCAAAAAATATGATCTAATTACATAATCACAAATCTTCATACTTTCATTGATATCATTTGTAGATTCCCTGAAATAACTACGAAATAATTATATGAAATAAATAAAACAATTAAATACAGATGTATCCTATACATTTTTGGTTTTGATAATTAGTAAATTATGAAAAAAATATACTAAAAAAAGTCATGTCTCTCACAGTTGATGAGTATTTTTTACAATAAATGAATATACTTAATCCATAGAAATTCAGAAAAATATCATTAAAATTATTCAAAACTATCATATTATATATAACATGGGTAATAAATTTCCTGATAACTTATTGAAATAGAAACATAAATGGGGTCAAATTAAATACTCAGAAAGGATAAATATACAACAGAAAAATCATTACATAAACATGGATAAAATGGAAAGTATAATAAATATTCTTAATACCCTAATAAACTGAAAGGATAAAATAATATATAAATGGATAGAAAATAAAATAAATAGATTAAATGTATAGCAATATATTTTTCCTTTTTATTTAATGAAAAATTTATATCTTTTAATTCCAAACCATAATACAAGAAAAAATTATCATAGATTTCATGATCATACAAATAAGGTAATATAATATTCTAGGAAGGTTTACACCAAAATAAAAAAACATTTTTTCTCCAGATACCTACTAATTAATTTAGGGGATATATAATATTGGTCCTATATCATCAAATTTTTATGTCCATTGAACTGATTTCATGAGAATATGAATGAGCTATTCATAATAAATGTTTAAAATAATCATTTATATATGAATTACAACATGTGAAATGTAAATAATTTAAATCCTATCAATTAAATTGAGAAAAATGATCTTATACCTATCATAAAAATAATTATTATGGGTAAAAAATGTGTACTTTGCATTACACAAATTTTCCGAATTAGAATAAACATACATTTCCCCATGACCAAAATATGGATAATGTAATCATAAGACACACGAAATAAAAAAGTAGACGGTTAAATAACACATTGTCTACTTTGTAATAATCATATGTATTGGAATTAAAATATTTGGAATGAAATTACTATTACCATGTCAATAATAGAGATAACATGATCATAACCCATACAAATAATGAAGCTGGGTGATCAGATGAGACTACAATAATGATGAATAATTCATAAAATATAAATGAAAAATTCATTATCCATTGTGAAAATGGAGGTAGGTGATTATGAAACAATATATGTCTAATGTATCATTGAAATATTATAAGTGTGTTAAAAGTAGATAAACATCCTTTTAAAATAATACTAATAATTTTATCATGGGTGATAGGATCAAGGATCATATTATTTATACCAAGATTTTAGACATCAATTATATATATATATATATAATTGTGTGTTAGTGTGTGAGGATAAATAATTAATCTTGAATAACAAGAGGGTAAATTATTTTGAATATGATATTAAAAATGGAATAGAAAATTCAAAATAATTTTAAGAATGTATTCTAAAAACTGTAATAGTTGATAATGATAGGATTCAGTTCAGAATATAATATTCATGAGGGTATGTGGAATAAATTGGAAAGAGAATTATTTTTTATATGATTTCAAAAAATAGATCCTTTAAAAATTATATAATGTCTTCCACATGAAATGTTTTATGGATTATAGATCAAGCGTACTTGAAATGTAAAATGTTTAAACATATTAATACACAATAATTTTAAACATATATTTTATAAAGAGTTGTAATGAAATTTTAATATTAAAAAATAATTACAAAAATGGTATTATAAAATAATGTAAATAAAATATTAGTTTCAAATAATAATTGGATTTAAGAAAAAATTACAGGATAAAACATTATAAATAAATGAATGGAATTTGAGTTACTAAAAACAATTATGGACACAATATCCTGAGAATATGGATATATTTTTCATATATTTTTTTATATGAATATATATTAATTGGGAATAATTATATAATAAAAAATTAAAATAATCAATTTGAATCATGTACCAAGCATATATGAATTATGTTTATATTAATGATCATAACTCATTGAACAAAAATTTGTTACCAAAACAAAATATTATTGTAGAAAAATCAATCAAATTAATTTTATAAAAGTAATAGGGGTTTTCTAGGTTCAAATCATTAAATATATCATTTATAATAAATAATAAATAATTAGGAAATTAATACACCCTAGAAGTAAAATAGTGTTATGAAAATGTATTATGTCTTATTGACACAGATATGGGTCCATGAATCCCATTATGAAATTAGAAACATTCAAATAATAACCCATTAAAAGAGGTGAATTTTAATTAATCCTAAAAAACGTTTTTCATAAATTATATTTATCAATATAATATCTAAAATTTTTAGTATATACAAAAAAAATCAAATTAGGTTCATAACACCAAACATATCCTAATGAGTTAAATTTGAGATGGAAACCATAATCTTTTTATAGAATCCTTTTGTGCATATGCCCAAAATCATACATAATTGAATTATGTGTATTATTTATCATTTAATAAAGCTCAATATTTTTTTTTGTTATTTTATCACGGCCCTTTTATTTTCATATTTTTATTATTTATTATGAACTATTTTTTATCAATTCTTGAAAATGGATGAAGTGTCTCTATATTTTCATAATTTTTCAAATGGAATATTATATTTAATAAATAAGTAAAATACATAATATTAATAATCAAAAATAATAAACCAAATAATTATGTAATTATTTTAATAAAATAAAATAATTACTTATGTTCCTGTAGTCATCCATGGGGTAATTTTAACCCATTTTCAAGTAAGTTGTTAATGTAACCCCAAACAAGAACGTGTTATATAATGATGGGTTAATAAGGTTAATCAATTATAAAATTTTATTATAATATAAGTGTATTGATATTATTGATAACATTTTTTGTGGGGAATTCATTTTTAAGTGTTTATTAAATTTTAATATAATTAATTTGAAATATAATGAAAGGTTACATTTTAGATGTGGTAGTCCTCACAATAGAGAGATAAAATTCTTTGGTTTTTACAACTGGGTGAAAATGAATATATAATTATTCTTAAATTAAAATATGTAAACTAATGTACAATTATGATACTATAATTTTTATACTATCATTGAAATGGTAGGTTATGAATATTTATATTAATAATATTTGGTAACAAGTATATAATACTGACTATGGTGCCTTGAATTTCAATGATAAGTATCCCCATAAAACAAGTAATTAATAAATTTAATTGAGACCATAATCTTATAAAAATTATATGGGATTAATGTAGGATATAAATTTAAGAGTTTCAAGAATTAATTCAAGTGAATGGTTCTGTAATGAACTGGTGGAATTCTCCCTTTCGTGACTCATGATAATGGAACTTATGAGAGAAATTATTATTTTTCGATGACATAATTAATCCATTCAATATATAATGACTCTAAAAATTAGAAATATTTGATTTCTAGGAGTTATTTTATCACAAAATCCATGATAAATAATTTATATATATGATTTAAACATATTGGAATAAATTTGATCTTATGTTTTTTGATTTTATATTTGGTTTGTTTTATCTTTCTAACTAGTTTTTAACTTTGTAAATTATAACTATAAAGAATTATATGATAATACCTATTAAAGAATTTTGTTTTTAGGAAAATAATATTATTATCCATTTAAACTAATTCAAATTATATGTATAATGAAATTCATTTTTAAATTATAAAAATGTATATAATGAAAAATAGTTTTTAAAAAAAATGTGGTTTTATTCATTATGTTTTCTCAATATTTAATAGAATTTTTTACCGATTAAATTATTTTAAAAATAATTACACATTTTTATATAAATAATATTAGATTCATTATATTAAATTTATGAATTTTATTTATTAGAAAAAATAAAAAATATTAATAAAATAACACTTTTAAAAGAAGTTTTTACCATTATCATTGTCATTAATGTTAATGTTATCAATAAACATATTGCGTCAAAAATTTAAATATAACTCGTTAAATATTATGATCATTTGGATATAAAATATGGAATCATTATTTATATTTTTAACATCTATAAGTGACGAAAAAAAATTATTAATATATGTTAATAAATATAGTTTCATAAATAATAAATTACTTATTTTCTATAATGGAGTACATGGGTTTCATAAAAAAAATATATTAATTTTAAATGATTAATTTTAATGATAAATAAATTTTTATTCAAAAGAAAAAATCTTAAACATATTAAATTTCGTAGATCATTATTATAATTTCATAAAAGATACAATTATTTGAAAGTACGATACTTTTTCGCACTCCCCATAAAAAAACATGAGAAAAATAAAAAATATTTATAATAATGTAATTTTGATTATATAAGTAAAAAAATAATGTTCATTTGTTTTAAATTAATATTCGAAATTATACGAATTAATTTTTTTAACAAAATCATATTTTATATTGACAACCCTTTTTTGAAAATATATTTTCAAATTATTATTTATTTTTATTACCAGTTCTTATCCTTTACCAAATATATTTATACTATCCAATTTTCAGTATGAAACATAAATTAATATCATTAATCATAAGATTTCTAAAACATGAATTCTTATCTAATAAGTATGAAATATTTAGAAAAATCTATTTATGAACAATAAATGATAATATTAATTATTTCCTGTAAATTAATTCAGTATCCTTCATATTAAATTCAAGATAAAAAAATTTCATACATATATTTCATTAATTAATAACTACTACCGATTCTAATTAATTAAACATATTAGATATAATTATCACAATTATAATATTTATATTTTATACAAAAATATCATGGTTTCATTTAACTTCAGTGTTGTGTTTAGATCATGATATCAGAAGAATTTGGATAATTTAAAGGAATTAATATAATAAAATATTGTGGAAATTATTCCACATTGTTCTAAAAAATTGTCACAATCCTCAAAAGGATCCATTAAGAATCATTAATGATTATTATTTCCTCATCCAATGTTATAACACAATATGAGAACCATGTATCACAACCACATAAAAACTACCTGAAACCATCGATGTTCTTCCCTCATGGGTCCTCCTCGAGAACATAAATATGAATTTCACATCATGGTTATAATATTTCTCCACCCCAAATGGAAATATAACCAAAACCCAATCTGAAATCATGATATAAATAATAAAAAAAGGGGAAATATTAGAAAGAGAAAAGTGTAAAATCATTCCTATTATCAAAATTTAAATGAACTAAGAATCATCCACTATAAAGGGATATTTATGTAGTCTGTATGAAGATATGTTTAGTAAATAATTTATTATGTTGATCTCACTTCTGCCCTAAATCAGAAAACCCACCTTCTTAGAATTTAATAAACTATCAATGTCTGAAAGAACACACACAGTATCCATTCACATCATGAATAGACCATAAAAACCATGAATATCCTATAATATAAAAATTTAATGGAATAAAACCATGGTCCATGGACACAAATTATCATGAAGAGGGACACATCCCCCATCAAATCTAATTCTCATAGTGAACCATGGTTCATGATCTGAATGGTTACATAAAATTGTTGTAATCAATGTGAATATAATAATCCTATCTTGAATAACCATTAAAAAGGGTTTAGCCTACTAAAAAATATAAAATTTAAAAATCTATCAGTCTAAATTAACATCATAATGTGAAATACTTTACAATGATGTAAATAGACACATTAATAGAAATTATGCACCTAGGTCACCTTAAACTTCTCCAACACTTCCTGAGAAACTAGAAATCCATTCGTGCAATGATACACATCCACAAACACCAACTAGGGATTTTTAAACACTCATATCCTGATATGAATCTAATTTCATGAATCAATACTCACCTATCAGGAAAATTTTTTAATTCTGTTTTAAAACAAATTACATGATAACCAAGGTTTCTTTTAAATTTACACCACAATGGGGCCTCTTACCATATAGAATCTTATGTTAATAATCGTAATACATCACAAACCAACCAATATCATTAATTAAACTCGAAAAATCTTTTTCCCACCTCTAAATTCCATAAATTATTCTACTACACATCTCCAAATAGAAATATAGGATCTATGAACATCCCTAAAAAATTTAATGGTATGATCCTAAGACAACCTAAACTATTTCATTCATTATGATACTGACATGGTTCAAATCATAAAACATAAATATCCTTGAAAAAATAATTTTTAAACTATCTCTAGTTGTATCTTATTTAAAAATATTGGTTTCACTGTCAACTCATCAATAACT
This sequence comes from Viscum album, assembly GCA_963277665.1. NCBI lineage: Eukaryota > Viridiplantae > Streptophyta > Magnoliopsida > Santalales > Viscaceae > Viscum > Viscum album. Next base: position 148,479,497 of record OY728128.1, on the reverse strand, counting down.
ACCTAATGATGATGCCTTTACCCCCCACATATTTCATAAGTGCCCCAAAACACCAACACCATAGTGAAAACACAACTCATTGTGTAATTTCACAATTATATAACTGTACACTTACTTTGGTTGTCATGCACTCTATAAAGAATAATCCTTTAAAATTACCAAAAAATAAATTGAGTGGAGATTCTAAATGTCCTCACACATGCCTTTCCATGTGCAATAGGATTGCAACTAATAATGATGGACTAAAGGTGAAGTTGGTTGAATATTCCATCATTCATCAAATCTTATAAATATAAATATAAACAATATATAACAACCCAATGTATCAATACAATGATAAATTAAATATAATGAAATTATAGTGTCACCTATGTCATACTAATAAATTAATGATGCTTTCAATATAGAAAGCCAAAAAAATTTATATAAGGAAAAATAAATAAATAATAAAAACATAAAAATCATACGGATTGCATACCTGTAACTAAATTATCACTTTAATCAGTAGATAAACTATCTATTATAGACCTCTTTTCATTACATTGATTTTGAATCATGTTAAATTATGGAAAATCATGATAACCTTGAATTTGGTGAGTAATAATACATTGAAGTAAACCACAAATTCAACATTAAAATAAGTTTACAATTATAATTTTTTTATTACATGATAATATAGAATCACAAGAAAACATCGAAACTCATATGCTAATCACTTGTGTTCTACCCATTCCATAATGGGTCCCATCCATACCCCCTTAATTTCTATGTTAGAAGGAATGTAAAAAATATCTCAAAAGAAATCATGACCAAACCAAAATTTCATTGATCATGTATCATGGATATCAAAAGCCATCATGTAATATCAATCTATTGGAATATGACATCATGGCTCCATCATTAGTCATGCTTCCAGAAAATTAAACATCATCTCCATCATAGGTCTTTCCCCCTAGTGAAATTGTACTATCTAATACATATTTTTCAAAACATGGTTATCATTCACCCAATGAAACTACTAAGAGTATGTCCACAAGTTAATTTACCAGTAAACTATATTCCTGTCTTGTGTCATCATTCTTGCAAGTTGTCTATAATCAAAATATAAATTATAACCATATATGTATGGTCCCCTTGTTCAATATTCCAATTTAATACCTTAAATATAATGGTAATAACATATAACATGGTAGAGTATATAAAGGTCGTGAAAAATATGTAATCATGAGAATCAGTATAAAAATAAAAGTACATGTAATAGAAATCGAACATGGTAAAAATATAATTGATAACTCTCATGGAATCAAGTATCAAGTAAGTGTATCCGGGTTTACATTCAAATATACAAAAGAAATTAGTATCATTTATAATTATAAAATAATTTCAAATTAATTTTTCATATATTGTAAATAAGATTACTAAGGTACCCAATGTGTAAATAAAAACATACCATTTTATTATTGATTATTTCCTCAAATTCCCATTTAGAGTGATACCAATGTGACATAAAAGATCTAACTAGACTAAGACCATAAATCATGAATCTCATGAACATGTTCAAACTCAATCAATTCAATTATATAGAAAAATATTCATAATGTATAATAGTCTAAGGGATGGTGAAAAAATTATTAGACCTCTCAGGATCTTCCAAATATTGTTGAATTGGAATTGAATAATGGAATGAAAAACTACAAAAGATTATACATTTTTCTATAAATGATAAATTATCTCATTATTATAAGTCATTTAAATCCATATTTCTTGAATCTTAATATGGGATCTATGTTTTATCTCCCAATGATAACAAAATAATTAAAAAAACCTAAATATTTAAGGATCAGGGATCCCTTACATTAATTTTATATCATCGCCTCCCATTTATTCACTAGAATTAAGATTAAGAGGGTATAAATTCACAAAGGAAGTGTTTTAAAATCTCTAGATTATATAGGAACACCAATAAAAGTATTAATGTGTAAAATATTTGACCATTGGCCATTAATTTTTTCTTGATAATTAAATCTTGAGAAAAATGTTTGGTGGAATTTTTTTTCAAATCACGCACCAATCATGAATGTCTTACATTAAAACCCTTAGGTTTTTTTAAAACAAATTATTTTGATATCATATATGTCATGCAACACCAAGAATAAACAATCCATGAAATATGATTATCTAAATATAACAGTTATAACTCATCCATCCTTATTGTGGGTTCGAATATATGTAACTTATATTTGAAATTTATTAAAAGGTCATCATTAATATAAATTTATTGATGAATATATATTTAATAATAAATCCTCATTTTTTAAATCATTTTTTTCATAAAAAATAAATTTTCTTTAAAATAGACTTTCATTCAGTTTTGTGAGAGAAAATTTACAATAAATTATAAATAACTTATAAATTATTAATTTAAAATTGATATCATTTTAGAAATCATCATGTAAAAATTATCTTAGTATTATTTTTAATATTCATAAATGTTTTATTTTTTATTGAATAATGAAAAAATGTGATATTTATAGAAACATCCTTTTTCCATTCATGTAATTACAAAATAAAATTTTATTTTGATTTATTTTTAGAATGAGAATAGTACCTTCTAATGAATCATTATATAATAAATATTATGAGAATCAATATTAAATTTTAACTTAAATGGAAATATTTCTTTACTTAAAAAAGTAGTTTCCTCGAAAAAATAGTTTTTCGTCACACATTACCTGTTTGATATTAATTTAAATTATTATACTACTATGATATTTTATATTAAATATATTCCATATTTTAATTCTAAATTTTTATTTATTTATTATGTCCAGTATAATTATTTCCACAATGAAATATTAAAAATATGTTATTATGACTAATGTCATAATGGGTTTATCTAGGGTTAAATTAAATTGATAACTGTTAAACCATCCTAAATAATTATTCTATGTTATATTTTCCATTCATATATCAACCCAATATCATCTAAAATTCCTAATAATTTATTTATTCTCTATTTTTCATAATTAATAAATTAATATATCTTCATCATTTTTAAAATTATAAGCCCAACCTCTCCTACACATATTTATAATAACTATACTTCTCTCCCCAATGTAATTTTTGGGTAATATGGTTTGATATTCCCTAATAAGTACATTTTTAACATCCCATACCTCATATTAGAGTATGTGTATTCATTATAATCTCATCCTCGGAAGGCCATATATATAATACTAAATAGGTTTTCGAAAAAATAGGTACAACTCTTAATTATGAATTTTCATTTAATTTCTTCATCTACCACAATAAAATATTCTACATGCATTATAAAATATTAAAACCCATATATTACATATCAATTGAATTTTATGTAAATTTAGTAACTTATATAAATCTACTTCAATAAAATGGTAAATGAAAACATTGTTCATGTGTATGGAAAACTACTGCCTCATGAATTAATGTACTTCATTTCTATCATCCACTCTCCCTTCTGGTTAAAATTACGGATTTAATATATATATATATATATAAGTAATATTATTTAATTTATTATAATTATATTGATATAATATATCATCTATTTTACGACCTTTCTATCAATTGTAAATTGCTATCATTCTTCATGCGTTAGAGTGGATTATCACCTCTATGATGTGATTTGATTTTTTTCATCATCGAAATACTTGGATAGTATTTGTAAAGATATGTTATGAATAATTATTAATTTTATGATTTTGGACTACATTTATATTGATAAAATTATGAATACCTTATTTCCCTCACTCCATTTGAAAAATGAAATTGTTAAACTTGCACATGTTTGACTTACTATCACTATGATTGTTATATAATTCATTTATCATAAAAGTATTTCATGGAAATATTTAAAAATATAATAAATATATAGAAAAAATTATTATATCATGATTATTATTTTGGTTATGGTATAATAATGACCACTTTTAATATGTCCATCATACTAGAGACATTTTTAAATTTTAACCGAAACATCGTTAAAACACCTCATATGGTCTTAACAGATTATGTAATTAAATATTTAATTGAAATAATATTAAATAAATGGTTAAATGATATATGATTAAACAAGGGAAATTTTTATAGTGCCTTAGACTTAGTTTTCTCTTATATAACCGAACATGGTTGGCCATAAGGTCTGAGACATGCCTACATGTTGGAGTGAGAGTAATGAAACGAAACAAGGTCCTAGGGTGTGATCATGGGGATACATTTCTCACTATTTAGAGTGCACAAAAATGGATAATATGAAATATATTAGTTGAATTATGTCAATAATAAAAAATATATAAAGGATAAGTAAATCATCCTGATAACGAATGTCACTAATTTTATAAACAAAAAGATTATAATGTCATGGTACTATTCAAAAAGTGGGACAGATTTTTTATAGTTAAACATGAATATATAAATTATAATTGAAAAATATAAAAAAAATATAATTATATATCAGATTTTATCATAATAATAATATCGTTCCATTACTAAGGTACCACATAGTAGTCTAGTAGTCAAGCATCAATTGTCTAACCCTTATCTTTGGAAAAACTAGAAGCAAAAAAGTCTGTTTGGGTACCAACTGGATTATTGATCAAGGTGCGATATATACTTAGTTGGATGTCACAAAATTAATTAGTGTATGTTCCATCTATTTTATATATAATATAATTGTGCATAAATTTATATTTAATGATAAAATGATAATTTTACGAGATTAACCTCTAGTTTTTAAAGGGCACCAAAGAAACAGTATATACGTAATCAAAACCCAATAATCCTCCCATCATGTGTCACCATATATATATATTGGATTTTGAATATAAAAATATTTATATAGATATAAATATGTCTATATAAATATGTGCATAGTTTATTTAGTATCATATATAGTCATATATAGATATGTATTACATTCTAGGACCTAAGGAGTAACTCATTCATCCATCAATAAAAAAAAGATTCTTAAGTTTTATATGAGGGTAATAGCCTGGGAATTATATTATTTATAATGAATTCAACATATTCCTCATCACAATGAAATATATGAAGCATTATATCAATCAACATATTAGGGAACAAGAAACCTCATGTTCAATTTTAAATAAAGGATGTGAGATGTCATTCCCATCATCACATGTCAATGGAGAATGAAGGTTCATGCCCAACGAATGCATTAACCATGTCTCTACATCCATTATATATAGGTGAGAAACATAATTATAGTCCATCATTTAATTAGTTATTTAATAGAGTAAAATATATGGTTTTAAACTATTTAATATTCAATTAGAAAATGGAATAATACACTATTTATATAATGGAACATTACGTTGATGTACCATTCACATTAATTTAATTAATCAATGAAAATTAAATTTAATATACAATACAACCACACTTAGAGGGTGAGTTGTTTACATAATAAATTCATTGGTCAATGATTTTCGTAACCACAACACATGGGGAGAAACATGTGAAATTTGATGTCATATAACAATGAAATAACTATAAAGATATTTCATAACCAGAATAACAACATAAATTATGAAAATTTATACATTTAAACTGAAGCATTGAATGTATAGAGTAACAACATTATGGTGCATAGTATCTTGAAAAGATACCTTGTGTAGAAATACTATCCAATATTTGATATGGATTAAGATTACTCTTCATCTTGTATCATTTTCATATTAGTTCTAATAGCAAAGGAATCATAAAAAAGGAAAAAATTATAAAATAGAGAATATAATGACACCTATAAGTAGAATTTAGCATGAAGAAATAAATAAATGTATAACATTTCAGGAAGAAGATAAATGGGTGGAAAATCATTAAAATAAGGGGTAATATAGAAATTCCCCTAATTTTTAACTTTGTTAAATGTTGGTCCAAAATTTCAACCCAATAGTTTCAGCACACTATGTAGCACCACAAGAATTTTTAAATGAGATCGTTATGTTCAAAGGAATATACAACACACAACACCAGACATAAACGACCCATAATATATATGACCATTGTAACATAGTCATTAAATTATAATGAATGAATTGTATTAACAAAATAATGAAATATCTATATAAATTTTTTATTCATTATAAAATTTATGATTTTTTTTGTTAAATAATCAATAAATTTCTATTAATGTAATTTTCTTCGTTAGAAATATATTTTAATCAAATATGATTATTGTTCATATTTATGGTATAATATTATAATTAATTTTTAGATCCTAAAAAACTCAAATATAGATTAAAATTAATTTATTGAAATTATTTTATCAAGATTACATTATGATGAAAATATGATATTTTTTAGAAGTTAATTATATTTCTATAAATTGTTAAAATATTGATTTCATGTAAAACAGTCCTTTATTTTCAATATATTATATATTTTATTAAAAAATCTGATTATTTAATAAAATTTATTTAAATTTACATATTTATTATTTATTATTGTTTAATATAATTAATTATCTTTGAATTTAATTTATTTTTAATTGTAGTAAATTTCAATTTTTCTGTCAAAAATCCCATTTCACTGAAAAATGTTTTCAAGTACATGGTTTTTAAAAATATTAATTAAATAATATTAAATGTAATTGAAAATAATTTAAATTAAATTAATATATTATATATCTATAAATAATTTTTTTTATTTATATAATGATTATTATTATTAATATAGTTAATATAAAATCATATTTTTCTTGACAGAGACATTTTATGAAAACCATATTTTATTCATGTCTACGCATTTTATTTTAGATTAAATTTAACCAATTTTTTTAATTGAATTTTGAAAATTTGATTACTTATTTATAATTATAATGATTTATATTATATAATAATTTTCATATTATTTTTTAATACTTAATATTGAATGTTGCAACAATATTTTACGATTAAGGTGAAAATGAGGTATTAATGGGTAAAAATAAAAAGATATTGGTTGAAATGACATAAAATGCTTTAAAAAATGTATTGACATATTTAGTTATATATCATTTCACTTTCTATAATGGTAAAAAATTTACCTTTTTTATGAGAAATATGTGGGTTTTACTTTTTCTTATCAAAAATTCCATGGGTGTCTACTACCCTATTTATAAATGGACACACCCTCTCCTTGCCTATTCACAACATCATTGTCTTTTAGATCAATAAATAACGACACACAATAAAATCCCCACCTCCATTTCCGAACACATGTGTAATTTTTTGTATAGAAATTCTTCCTATGAAATATTTTTCTTCTAATTAAAGGAAGTTGTCTAGAGAAGAAGTTTCGATCTAAACTGAGCATTTTTATAATATTTATTGTTTAGAATACATAAAACATACATCAATTATTATTATATATTAATAAAATAAATCTAGATTAATGATTATATATTATCTAAATTTAATATTAAAAATCCAAATCCTCTTCCATCAAATGGGAAGTAAATAAATTATTCACTTGTACGACAGACTACCGCCTTACAAACCGATGTATTTAATTTATCATCATCACCTCTAATTTATTTCATAATGATGGACATAATGTATATAAATGTTATTTGTAACATATTAATACTTATTGAATTATGATTTCAGATATACATTCTTATATTCTATTCCGAGGGGCCATAATAATGTCATACGTGTGTAAGGTAGACTGTCTCTGATCATAGTGATGTAATTTACTTTTCACCAAAAAATTGAATTGAATATCATAAAGATAGATATAATGAATATATGTGATATTTATATATATATTAAATCACATTTATATTCAATAAATGATTATTATTCTTGAATGATAATATATCATTTTACATATTTCCTTTCAATTGTTTAAAAATTTATAATGACATTTATTCATACATGTTGACTACTACCTCCATGAAGAGAAATAATTATTTTTTATCTTCATATAACATGGATGATATATTATATTTTAATTAATTTTTTATTTATAATATAATTATAATTTTATAAGTACAAATTAATACTTATCTTTTTCAATCATTGAAAAAATAAAACATCACTCATGTTTACGTACTAAATATCCTACCCATGATTTTAATATATTTATTTAAAAAAGGAACTATGGGATTAAAAGGATTTATTGATACATAAAAATGATATTTATTTAGATGATAATTATTCTAGTAATGAAGGAAAAGTAACCTCGTTGACCTATTTCAACTTACTGAAACAGTTTTCCACATAGGGACCGAACATCCTCAAATCACAACAAGTGTATTTAAAAGATAAAATATTTATATATGAAATTAAAATAAATAAAATAATTTATTTAAGTATATGGTATTAAAAATGGAAAATGATCTTATGAAATTTGGTTTTGATAAATATTATTTATACCAGTGTAACAAGATAGACATGGAAATTAAGGATTCATTATCAGCAAAGCGTAATGATATTATTGATAAAAATGTTTTAGAGAAATATATTTTATGTGTTTATTACATTCAAATTTAATGAATATGATAAATAATAAAATGCTACATTGTAGATGTGGTAGTCCTCACAACACACAGATTATATTGATTTTTTTTATAAGTGGATGAAATTGATTATATAATGATGATTAAATTAATATATGGATTGTTAAGTATAATTATGATACTCTATTTTTCATATTATCATGGATATGTTAGGTTTGAAGATTTATATTAATAATATTTGGTAATGGGTATATAATACTCACTCTCGTGTCTCCATTTTCACTAATAAGTCTCCTTCAAAATTATATAATTAATCTATTTAATTTTTCCCATTGACATATCAAAATTATATGGGATTACTGTAGGATATAATTGAAATAGTTTCTATAATTAATTCAAAGTAATGGGTTTGAAATGAAGTGGGTGAATTCTCCACGTTTGTAATTCATGAGAATGGTACTTTTGAGAGAACATATTGTGTATTGATCACATAATTATCCCATTCAATGGATACTGACACAAATAAGATGATAATATAGATTTTTTTGTTATTTGGTCACTAAAAACAAGAAAAATAATTTCTATATATATTATTTAATAATTTTGGAAGGAATTTGATCTCAGGTTTTTACCTTATATATATATTGTTTTTAGCTTGTTAACTATTTTTTAACTACATAATTTACAATTAACAACAATTATATGACAAAAAAATTATATAATTTTGATTTTATGATTATTATATTACTATTGATTTAATAAAAATTCAAATTATATTTAAAATGACATTACCTTTTAAATTGAAAAATTATATATAAAGAAATATATTTTTGTATACAAAAATGTTGTTTTAACAATTATGTGTTCTCAAGATTAACTAAATTTTTTTATAGATTAAATTTATGTAAAAATAATTACAAATTAATATAAAAATAATATTAGACTCATTATATTAAATTCATAAATCTTATTTATTATATAAAAATATAAAATTTTAATAAAATATTTGTTGTAATTTTTTTTACCATTTTCATAGTCATGAATGTTAATGTTTGAAATAAAAATATTATAAAAAAATTATAAATTTAACTCAATAAATATTATTATCATGTTTATATAAAATATATAATCCTTTTTCAAATATATAATTTCAATAAGTAATATATAAATTGTTAATATATCTAAATAAATATAGTTTCTTAAATAACATGTTACTTGTGATTCAAAAATGAAATAAACTGGTTTTATATAAATAACATAGTAATTTTAAATGATTAATTTAAATGATAAATAAATTTATTTACGTAGAAAAATTTTAAACATATTTATTTCAGGTAAATTAATTGAGAATCCTTCATATTAAAAGAATGAAATAATTTATTCATACAAATTTTTCTATAATCAATAACTGGTATTGATTCATTTTAATTCCACATATATGATTTAATTATCGTCCATAAATATTTATACTTTATATAAAAATATCATGGTTAATATTTTTATGATAATTAAATCATATTTTTTAAATTAAAATGAATCAATACTAGTTATAGATTATTGGAATATTTGTATGAAAATATTAGTGCATACTTTTAATATGATGGATTTTCAATTAATCTTCCATAAATAATTAATATGACCACTTATTGTTTAGAAAGGTGTTTTCTTAAATATTTATTACATATTAAATTTGAATTTATATTTCAGAAATCATATGATTAATGATAATAATTTATTTTTCTTAATAAAAAATGGATAATATCAATTTAGATGAAAAAAGATAAGAACTGGTAATAATAAAAATAATAATTGAAAATGTTATTTGCCAAAAAGGGTTTCATTATAACTATATATTTTATTAAAAAATTGAACTCGCAAATTTTAAATTATGATTTTGGAAAAATGAACATAATTTATAAAAGCTTTTGGATATTACACTGCATACCAAAAAAAAATTGTTACCAACCTAAAAAAGATCCATTGAGAATCATTTATGATTATATGTTCCTCTTCCAATATTATAACACAATCCATGATCCATGCATGAAAACCAAATTAAAAGTACTTGAAATCTTATATGTTCATCCCACTTAGGTCCTCCTCAATAAAAGGTATGTGAATTCCATAAAATGATTATAATATTTAACCTACATCCATAGAAACATAACCAAAACCTTGTCTAATATCGTGATATAAATAACAGAAACAATGAGGACTGATTACCAAGAGAAAAATGGAAAATCATTCCTCGGATCAACATTTAATTGATCTAAGAATAATTCCCTATTAAGGGGTATTTATGGATGGATTTAGAAATGGATGTTTAGTAAATAATGTATTCCTTTGATCTCCCTTCTTCCCTAAATCATGAAACTCACATTCCTACAATTTAATATAAAATAAAGGTCCTAAATAACATGTATAGTCTCCATTAAAGTCATGAAAAGGCCATCCACACCTTCAATATCCTACAACTAATGAATTTAATGGAACAAACCAGTAGTTCATGGACATAAATTTTCATATATAGGGACACTTACCCAACCCATATGATTCACATAGGGATCCATGGTTCATGATCTAAATGGTTATATAAAATTCATGTACTGAATGTTAATATAAAAATCATATATTGAATAATATTTAACATGGGATACCTACTAAAAAATTTAATGTTTCTTAATCGATCAGTGTATAATACCATCGTAAAGTAGAATATTATTCTATAATGTAAATGGGAAAAATTACTTGATTTGTGTACCTGGGACACCTTACAAATCCCCAAAACATCCTAAGAACCGAAAACATCATTCAGTCCCACAAACACATCCAAAAACACTACCTAGGGATTTTTAAACTCTCACATCCTTATATAAATCCTATTTCATGAACCAATATTCATATTTTTGGAAAATATTGAAATTCTACATGAAAATTAATGATGTGAAAACCCATGTTGTCTTGAAACGTCCCCCCATAATGGAGATTCTTGTCATATAATAGTTTATGTTAATCATCATAATACATCCCAAACAAACCAATATCTTCAATTAACATATAAAAATCATTGTTCCTACTATAAATTCCCAAAATTATTCTACAACACATATATAACGTGAAATCCAGGATCAATGAACTTCCCTAAAATAATCTATGGTATGATCCTAGGAAAACCTAAACTATATCAGGAATGTTGATCATGACATGGTTCAAATCATTAAACATACATTTCCATGAAAAAATACATTTAAAACCATCCTTATCTACTTGTTACCAAAAAATCTTCGTTTCACAATCAAATCATATATAACTACCACATCATGATGCCTCTACCTGCACATATATCATAAGAAACCTAAAAGACCCACACCATCGTAAAAACACAACGCTTTATGTAATTTCACTATTATATAACGATAAAATTAAATTGGTGGTCAAGATACATATAATGAGGAATCCAATAAATACCCCATTAAACACCTGAGATAAAATTTTAAATGTACTCACAAATGACATTCCATATGCCAGTGGATGTTAACTAATAGTGATGAAATAATGGTGAAGTTGTGAGATTATTCCATCATTCATAAATTATAATAAATATAAATATAAATAATATATAACAACCCAACGTATCAAACTTAATATAAATTAAATATATAGAAATTATAGTTCCACCCATGTCATACTAATAAATTAATGAGGCTTCCAATATAGAAATCCAAATTGATATATATAAGCTATAAGAACTAGAATAAGAGGGAAATTATAATCTTATGGATTCCATACATGTACCAGTACATTATCATTTATCTAAAGATAAACTATCTATCATGGGCCCCTTTTTATTACATTGATTCAGAATCATGATAAATTATTCAAAATCATGATACCCATACATGGGTTTAGTAATAAAAAATTGATGTAAACCACCAATTCAACCATAACATGTGTTCACAATTATAATTACTGTATTCTAGGATAAATATAAAATCACTAGAAAATATCCAAACTCATATTCTAATAACTTTTGTTCTTCCCATGACATAATCGGTCTGTTCCATACCTAATTTATTTCAATGTTAGATGTAATGTTATAAAATATATCAAATGAAATCATGACAAAACACATGTTTAGTTAACAAGTATATTGGATATCGAAAGGCATCATGTCAGATCTATCTATTGGATGATCGCATCATGGATCCATCACTGGTCATGATTCCATTATATTAAACAACATCTCACCCATATACCATGCCTCATTGTGATCATGTACTATCAAATACTTATTTTTTGGAACAAGGTTATCATACCACTAATGCAACTACCATGAGAATGTCCACAAGGTCATTTTCCTCTAAACTATATACATGTCTGATAAAATCATCGTTTCATGTTGTGTATATTATATATCTGAATTATAACCATATTTCTATAGTCGGATTGTTGAATGTACCAATGTAATACATTCATTATAAAGGTAGTAACACATAACATGGTCGAGTATTTGAATGTCGAGAAAAATTTGTACTCCTGAGAATGAGTATACACATACAAGTAGACTTGATAGAAATCAAACATGGTAATAAGATACAATAGACCTCACATGTAATAAAGTATCATGAATGTTTTCTTTGTTTACACACACATATACACATGATATTACTATAATGTATAATTATAAAATAAACTCAAATGAATGGTTTATATATTTGAAGTAACAATGAAAAGGTCTCCAATGGGTAAATGAAATCCAACCATTTTATTGTTGATTATTTCCTCTAAATCCCATTTAGAGTGATACAAATGTAACTCATGATATTAAACTAGACTAAGACCACACAATATGAATCTCATGAACTAGATCCAAGTAAACATGTGAATTATCTAGAAAAAGTTTCATATTGTTTAATATTCTGAGAGATTGGATCAAAATTACCACACATCTAAGGATCATCTAAATCTTCTTGAATCAGAATTGAATGATGGAAGGATAAAATACACAAGATTATTCATTGTTATTTGAATTATCAATTATTTCATCATTATATGGAATTGGAATCTATATTTCTGGAATACTAATTTGGGATCTATGTTTTTTCTCCTTAAAATAATGAAGCAAGAAAAGAAACCTGAATAATGTGTGATTATGGATCCCATACATTAATTTTTTGTCATAACCACCAATGTATCCCCTTCAAATTTAGATTAAGAGGGTATGAAATCTTGAGATCAATGATTGATTTCTTGTTTTGACAATCCAGACAACAATCATGAACTTCTTCCATTAACACCAATGGGTTTTTTCTGAAAATTATTATTTTTGATAGCATATATTTCATCCAACACCGAGTAAAACAATCAATGAAATATGATTATCTAAATATAACAGTTATAAATTGTCCCTCATAATAGTGGTATTGAATATATGTAACTGATTTTTTAAATATATTAAAATTTCATAATTAATATAAATTTATTGATTAATATATATTAGAAAATAATACATTATTTCGTAAATTCATTTTTTTGCATCAAAAATACATTTTCTTTTAGAAATATTCATTCCATTTTGTGGGAGAAAATTCTAAATATTTTATAAATATTTTATAAATTATTAATTTGAAATTATATAATTTTACAAACCATAATTTAAAAATGTTATTATTAATATTTAATTATTTTCTGAAACATTTTATTTTTCAGTTAATATTTAAAAATGTGTTACGTATTGAAAATTCCGTTCTTCCTTTTTTGTATTTAAAAATTAAAAATTTTATTTTTATGGATTTTAAAAATGATAATTGTTCATTATAATAAAAAATAATATAATAAATTTTATTAGAATCAACATTAAACTTAAATTTCAAATAAAATATTAATATACGTAAATGTGGTTTTCCTGAAAAAATATTTTTTCATCCCACATTATCAGTGTCATATTAATATGTATACTTATACTAATACGAAATTTATTTTATAAAATATATTCTATATTATCTTTGTAGAATTATTTATTATTTTTTATGTCCAACATAATTATTTCCAAAATTAAATAATAAAAATATAATACTTTGGTAAATGTAAAAAGTGGATTACTGAGGGTTTAAGTAAATTGATAAGTGTTAAACTGGAAAAAATTATTCTTCTATGTTTTATTGGCCATCCCAATTTCAACCCAATATCGTCTAAATTTCCTTAAAAAAATATTTTTGCCTCCATTTTTTTATAGTAATACATTAATATATTTTCAACATTTTTAAAATTCTGAACTCATCCTCTCCCACACATATAAATAAAAAACTCTACTCCTTTTATCTACACACATGATGCATTATATGGTTTGATATTCCTAATGAAATAGCATATTAGCATCATATCCCTCATCTTAGAGAATGTTTTTTCATTAAAAACACACCCTTTGAAGTCCATATATATAATACTAAATAGTTTGTTTAAAGAAGAGGAATAGTACTTAACGAAAAAAATTTCATTTTATTTATTGTTATACATTAATAAAATAATATAAAATCATGATAAATTATTAAAAAAATAATATTATATATAATTATATTTTTTATGTGAATTTTTTGTCATATATCAATCTACATCCTTTAAATGAGTAATGAAACCATAGTTCCTGTGTAAGGAAAAAAATTGTATAAAAATTTAATGAATTTCATGTCTATAATCTACACTCTCTACTGGTTAAAATGATGGATTAAATATTTATATATATATATATAATTATTTAATAATTATAATTATACTAGTATAATATATCATGTATTTTTTGACTTTTCTATATATTGTACAATGTTAACATTGTTCATGCATCAGTGTGGATTATCACCTCTATGATGTGATTTGATTTTTTTCATTATTGAAACACTTGGATAGTATTTATAAATATATGTAATGATTAATTGTGAATATTATTATATAACCCTACTTATATAATGATAAAATTTTGCATACATTATTTTATTCATTTCCAATGAAAATTTTCAATGTAACTCTTGTGCATGTTGAACTAACTGTCACTATGGTTGTAACATAAATCATTATTCATAAAAGTATATCAGAGAAATATTTAAAAATATTATAAATATATAGAAATATTTATTATTTAATGATATGTTTTCTAGTGATGGTGGAACAATAACCAATTTTACAATGTCCATCACACTAGAGATGTTTTAAAATTATGAACTAATCATTGTTAAATAACATCACATAGTCATAACCGATTATGTAATTAAATATTTAAATTAAAAAATTTATGTAATGGTTAACTGATAATTAATTAAACAAGTGAAATTTTTATAGATTCTTAGACACAGTTTTATTATATTTAAACGAATCTGGTTGTCCATATGGTCTTAAGAACACCTCCATGTATGAAAGAGTTTTCTAAATTGAAACATAGCCCTTGGGTGTGTTCATGGGGATACATTTCCCAATGTATAATATTATTTATATTAGTAGAATTATGTCAAAAATAATAAATAACAAAAGGATAAGTAAATCATCTAGATAACAGAGAACACTTTTTTTATAAACAAAAAGATGATAATGTCATGGTACTATTAAAAAATTGAAATGCACTAGATATAGTTAAACATGAATATAAAAATTGAAATTCATAAATATAAGAAAAAATCATGATATCTCTTATTCTATTGAGAAAATAAGAGCAATCCATTACTCATGTACCATATAGTAGTTAGGTGGTCAATCATTCATTGTATTAACCTTACCTTTTCAACAACAAGCATAAAAAAAGTCTTTTTTGTCTACCAACTGGAAGCTTAACAAGGTGTGATTTATAAATACTTAGTCGTCACCAAAAAATTAATTTATGAACAATCATGATTATATAAAATGTAATTGTACATAAATTAAAATTTAATACTGAAATGATAATTGTTTGAGATTCACCTCTGGTTTGTAAAGGGAACCAGACAAACACTACAAACATAATCTAAACCCAAGATACCTCTCAACATGTGTCACCATATATATATATATATGTTAATATATATATATATTTACATGGATATATATGTGTATATATATGTGTACATTATATATAGAAACATATATAGTAATATATAGATATATATTCCAATCTATGACCTATGTTGAAACTCAATCATCGATGAATAATCAAAAGATTCTCATGTTATATATAAGGGTACAAGCCTGGGAATTAAATCATTTATAAGGATTTCAAAATATTTTTCATCCCAATGTAATATGTGAAGCATTATCTTGATCAACATGTTGGGGAACATGAAACATCATGTTTAATGTTAAATAAATGATGTGATATATCATTACCATCATCACATGTCAATGGGTCATGATGCCTCATTTACATTGATAACCATATCCATTTCTCAACATCAATTATACCTGGGAGAGATAAATTGATAATAATCCATCATTTATTTAGTTATTTAATATTGTAAAATATATGGTTACAAACAATTTTATATTTAATTTGATAAGGGAATAATCAACTATTTACATAAAGGAAAATGACACTATTGTACCATTCACATAAATATTTTTATGCTTTGTAATTTCAATTCAATATACAATAAAACACCACATATAGGGTAGGTTGATTATATAATCAATTCTAAGGTCACTGATTTTTGTAACCTCACCGTAGGGGTGAAATGTATGTAATTTTATATCATACAAAAATCAATATAATATAATGATATTTCCTAACATGAATCACAACCTAAATTATGGAAATTTATATGTTTAAACAAAAGCATGGAATGCATAGATTAACCAAATCATGGTTCTATGTATCTTAAAAAGATACCTTGTGGAGAAAATCTATACAATATTTCTTATGGTTGTAGATGAATCTTTATCCTGTATCATATTTATATTTGATCAAAAAACAATGGAATCCTTAAAATGGACAATCTTTTATACAATAGGATATATTATCAAACCAAGAAATTGAATTTAGGATGCTGAAATAAATAATTAAATAAATAAATAAATAAAGAGGACTAAAGAGCATACCCCAAGAAATCCAATGAACTGATGGAAACTGATTCTAATCATGTACAAATATGTTATTTCAATAAATATGGATGAGTAATTTTGGTGGTCTCATGTTTGTATAAGGCTATGTTCTTGGAGGAGGATAAATGAGTGGAATGTTATAAAAACTAGAGGGGTAAATGGAAATACCCTAATTTTTACGTTTTGTAAATGTTTTTCCAATGTTTTCCTCCAATAGTATCAGCTCACTATGTAACACCGCATGATCTCTTAAATGAGAACAATATGTTAAAAAGCATATTGGAGACACACCACTGAGCATAAACAACCAATGAGAAATAAGACTATTATAACCTAGTCATTAAATTAGAATGAATGAATTGTATTAACTAAATAATGAAATATGTATATAAATTCCCAATTTGATATAAATTAACTAAAATTTTATTTTTTAGTAATCAATAAATTTCTATTAAATTAAATTTATTCTTTAGAAATATTAATTAATGAAAATAGTTTTTTATTAATATTTATGTTAATGTTATATAATTAATTTTTACAACCTATAAATGTTTTTTATAAACATAAAATCATTATTGAAATTATATAATCATTATTATCTTATGATGAAAATATTATATATTTTGGAAAATAATTTTTATTTTTGGAATGGTGAAAATATTGATTTCTAGTAAAACTATTATTTATATTCAATAAATAATATATTTAATTAAAATGTCTGATTTTCATTAAATTTTATTAAAATGGTCATATTTATTATTTAGTTATGATTAGTATAATTAATCATCTTTCAATCAAATTTATTGATAATTGTAGTACATTTTTATTTTTGGGATTGAAAAAACATTTTTTAAACAGTTTTAAAAAAGATGTTTTTTAAGAATAGTAAATAAATATTATTAAATTTTATGATGAATAATTTAAACTAAATTAATATATTATATATCTATAAATAATAATTTAAATTTATATAATTATTATTACAATTAATATAGTTAATATAAAATCTTCTTATACCAGAGGGAGACATTTTGTGAAAAAAAACACATTTTAATAACATATACAAGTTTTATTTTAAATTATATTATTACAGTTTTTCTAAATTGAATTTGGAAAATTTTATTTCTTATTTTTAATAAAAATGATTTATTTTATATAATAATTTCAACATTAGTTTTTTATACTTAATATTGAATGTGGAAACAATATTTTATGACTTAAGTGAAAACTGGATTGTAATTAGATGGAATAAATAGATATGTGTTAAAATGACATAAAAATGTCTAATATAAACTAGATGTACATTTTCAGTCCATATATCATTTAATTATCAATAATAGTGCAATTTTCTATCTTTTTTATGAGAAAAATTTTGGTATCACTTTTTTTTCAAACATTGCATGTGTGTCTGCTACCCTGGTTATAAATGGAAGCACCCTATCCTAACATCTTCACAACATCAAAGACATTTATATATATCAATCCACACTAAAAAAACATCCTCACTTCCACACCCATACCCTAGTGAAATTTTTCTGATTATAATGTTATCCTATGAAGGATTTGTATTCTATCCAAAGGAAGTTGTCTTGAGTAGTGGTGTGGTACATAATATAGTATGAAAGGAACATGAAATTCAAAATAAATTTTTTAAAATTATTTATGATTATTACGTGTTTGTGAAAATTTATGGCACATGTTTCAGAGGCACAAAGAGCCAGGAAATGAATATTGAACATTTTCAATGTATTTTATGTAAACGTTTGGGCGGATTTTTCTATATTTGGAACTGGTCCTTGGATTAAAAATATGAGGTCATCATTGAATCTACACCGCTGAGATTTTCTTAATATAAGTTTAACTACGACTGGAAAGGGTTGGATGAAAATGTTAATTTCATGGACATTAAAAATAGTAAAAAATAACTGATGATTTTTTATTTATCTATTTTAGTAAACATTGGACAAACGGTGGTGGGTCCAAAATACAATGTCAATACATTTAATTTATAGACTCTTATTATTGTGTAGCCACACCATTTGGGAAAATTAAAATAATGTGTAACTATACTGTTGAGAGAATTAGATAGGTTCATTAATTATACTAATTAATGAATATCATTAATTGTGTGGTGCATTGATCCTTTCCTCCTCTCTTTGTAAACATATCATGGGCTATGATTTTGGAAGAGCTACCTGTGGATTCTTTGACAAAGCACTGACGAAATTCCTCTACGATGAAGAACAAAATCGAGCGATGAATGTTAGGGTAAATTCATAGGTTACGACAAGTGTTGATGGATAGCTTATGACGTGTACACTCCATCCCCTTCTGTATCCCCTTCCAACAAATACATGTTTGGGGTTATATGATTGATTTCTCCCCTTTACCCCGTTCATGAATATTTTGAAAAAAATTGACCAACTGTCCGACTTTTTGATCCATGCTTCGTTCTATAATGTGGAAGGTTGTTGTCGGGTTTTCATTACCGATATTTTTTATAATTGAAATATCCTTCCCATGTTGATATACAAATGGGCCGGGCACCAACAAAATTAACAAGGCTCGAGCCCTCCTCCGAACACTGTAGTGGTGGAATTCTCCATGGTCACCCAAAATATTTGGCGGCAAGGTGGAACCAAGGGCGCATACGACGGGAACCAACCCTAGGGGTAGTTAGTTGAAGATGAGAATAAAAACAGACTACTAGAGCTTCACAGGTGTCCCATGAATTTATCAATGGAAGGGAGGCACAAGAAACCCTGGGAGGCTGAAACTGATACCCACATTCCATGAAGGAATGACAATGCCTCAAAGAATCTCGGTAGACAAGGGGGAGGCCGACATTCGATAGCAGTGATGAATCAGGGCAGCGCATTTTGGCGATGGGTTGTTGTGGAAGGTTGTGTCTTCTAGCCACAAAGGTGGTCTGATCTACACCCATAGCAGAGGGCACACCTATGCCAGCGTCGGAGGGATAACACGTGCTCACGGTTCCATTGCGGGAATGTCCATGCAGACCATCCAGGGGAGTGTGGTGCCATCTGACAGCGTTGTTTGACAGGGAGGCATGCCACGGAGGAAGGCATTATATTTCAGAGGCGTCGTAGGGAAAACATATGGTCCATGGGTCCTACTTATGACTGGACCAGTGGGATCATCATGGAGAGGCGTCACCGACCGATAAAGCTACCTTGAAGGCCTGAACGTCTTCATCCATTCAGGAGGGGAGGAGACCCCACACACGTGGCCAAGGAGTTTAGTGATTCTACTGCCTAATGGCCCGCCCCCAACCAGTTTGGCTAGGATGTTCTTGCCACCCAAAGGGTCAGACCAAGCCCCACTGAACCAGGCTAAGTCCATCCCATTGAGTCTGGGCCCGGTGGGCCGGGTCAGGACAGTCTGACTTGGTTTAACCTGACCTGAACCCCTTTTAGTAAAATTAAATTTAATTGGGCGTAACTCCTAAATCAATAATCCATTTAAAACCCAATTATTGGATCTATAACCCTTGGGCCCAGGTAGTACATTTGAGATATATCATGTGACATTCATTGAATGTTGGTGATTATTAGGGATAGATCACGCCAAAATCCAACCGGGACGTCTACACCAAAATTCCTATAACATAAAGAACGACCATCCAGTTGACGTACTGTCTATTGCATTGGAACCCTTATGACATGACAGATCATCGAGTAAATTATTTTTGAGACTTCATGATGGTTGAAATATGACACATTACATGAGAATAGATTCTCCCAATCATGAAACGTACATAACCCTACGACTAGCTGAGTCCTGATAACTTCTGATTTTTGACTATGTGTGACTCAATAGCCAAGTGGGAAGCACCATTGTGTGACTTGGTAGTCCAATAGTGGGGAGAACCTCTGTGTGACTTGGGAGACCAATGGTATACAACAGGAGGAGTAACATAGCTAGCCTATGTGGGGAGTGGCTCTGTGTGACCCGACAGACACATTGTAGGTGATGGGAATGAGTATGTAAGTAGTTCATGGTTAGTGATAAGTGGATCTATGTGACCCAAAAGGCCCAATGTATTAAATATAAGATGAGTTCCCCAGAATCTGAGGTGTTTAACATTTTTACTGGAGATGAAAATTTTACTACCCAATAATATACCTGGTTTGAGTTGACTATTCTTTGTGCTTGTGATTGAGATTATAATATGTGGATTTTCCTTTGGTGAATTCAAGGAGACCTTTGGGGGTCTTGGGGTATTTACTAGGTATTGTTATACTCAACCATTCAAGGGATTTGCCCGCTCCTTGTTGTGTCTTGTGCAAAAGATGAGAAGCTTGACTGAGACTCTAGGAGCCAAGACCTGACAGTGGATGGTGGTGATAGTTGATGTGGAGAGACACAATGAAGAGTTGTACCTAACCTTTATTTAGGATCCTTGGTAGATGAACCTAGGAGTTTTCTTCCCTTTTTTATGTTTTCTCATTTCAGTTTGGGACGTATTCAGGCCCCATTACTTTTAGCTATACTTGAACTATGTTTCCCAGTGGTATGTTATCTCCCTTTTGTGAGATGGGACATGGTTGAGCATGTGTGTGCATAAAGGTATCCAGTCAAATGACACCAACATACAGGTTGATTCCTTTGACGCTAGTCACATGCCCCTGGATTTTGATAGGTGGGCTTGGGGTAGTCATGTCATGGGACCCAGGGGATGGGTCGTGACAAAGTAGTTTCAATTGGTGGTCGGTTCCCCATCAAATGTAGGGAGTCTAGTTTTTTCATTGGATCAACAGTGTTAAATTCCTCAAGTCCGAATTTCAGAATCAGGGATTCCAGTGTTCATGTGGTGGTCGACATATCCATACACTATGACCTTGAATTCATCTTTTCAGTTCAATACATGAAAACTCTAGTTGCATAAGTGTCTCATGATTTTTAATAAGTGTTATCTCACCTGGTATAATGTTATAACTATGGTAAATATTTAGTTATATAAAGATGCATCCACATGAATGAATAGCCATTATCCCAATTTGAGGTCATGAGGATATCCTGCCTAGCGATGATTCTTCCTTTCAGGGACCAGTGTTTGAGATGGACCCATCGGGTGGTGCACTGGTGCTACCACTACCGAATGGTCAGCATCTATTGTTGGTGGTTTCCACAGAGTAAATTTGAAAGCTCAATGTCGTACATGATTTTCAGAGAACAAT
This sequence comes from Viscum album, assembly GCA_963277665.1. Lineage (NCBI taxonomy): Eukaryota > Viridiplantae > Streptophyta > Magnoliopsida > Santalales > Viscaceae > Viscum > Viscum album. Next base: position 148,456,739 of record OY728128.1, on the reverse strand, counting down.
ACCTTTCTTTTTTAGTGGAGAGATAGATCCTTGGGTCTCTAATGACTAGTTAGAGGTTGTGATGCAGATCTTTCTCTTAGTGAGGACACCACCTGACCAGATGGAGATCTTGGCCGCAAGAACTCTTCATGTCTTGGTATAGATATAGTGGAGAATGACCATCTAGAATCACACTGAGGGGACCCTCACATAGGTTGGCATTGAGAGGATTTTCCGGGATGAGTTTTTCGCAGCAACATTGTGCTACGTGTGTATTCAAGAGCAGCTTCACTGATAGTAGGGCATCATGACCGTGGCCCAGTACTCGGCGAGATTTACAGACCTCTGTCGCTACTCTACATATAGGGTTCAAAACCTTCTTTTGGGCTTGATCTTTCAAGGATGGACTCAGGTGGGAGATCATGACTTCATTAGTTTCTCTCAGCATCACTACCTAGGTCGGGGTGCTAGAGCGCACCATTTAGATTGTGTGCTTCATGGTGGATTTTGACCCCACAACTAGAGATTCTAGTAAAACCCAAGTGTAAGAGTATTTCGTGGGTATAAGACGACAGATGGGGTATCCCATGTGGGCTAAAACATTCTGAGGATGACACCAGGTCATATGGTCGATAGTGCTAGGCAACTAGGCCAGAGGGAGTCTGACTAGGGCCATGATTGGCTTTACCTGTGCCGTGCAGGAAAAATGGAACATGATTACCCAAACCACCATACATATAACCATAAACATATCAAGGTATAGTCATGGAAATTTCTAAGGATCGAGCATGGAGGTATATACGGTGGTAGACATGCCAGAAGAGTAGGTCGTGCGGTAGGTGGCGGCCGACGGTTTTAGGTTCTTCCACCACCCAAGTAGGTGGTCCACCCTGACCATAGGGAGTAGGTGTATAGGGGTTATCATAGTACAAGGGGGATGAGTCCTTTGACAACAGTTCTCTAGTTATGATTAGAGGTATGATCTGGGTCAATTCCACCCTAGCTACAGTTCCAATATACACAGGTTTTGGTCACTCATCCACTTCAACGAAACTCATTCGGATCTTGAAGATTATGATAGAGATATTGGATCTATCCTTAAATTTAGAGACTCTTAATGGATAGGATTCAGTAGTTACACACTTGTACAGGTAGTGTAAGCTCACTATGGGAGGAAGGAGATTCAGCAGGGGTCTCTTAGTAGCAGTGTTTAGGCCTTAGGACATCATCTTGGGTGTGGAATGGCTATCCACAGTCTATGCTTAGATTGACTGTTTTAGGATAAATGTACGGGGTCTCTACATGGATGGGATCGGGTTTTCTTTCCTCATTATGCTGGTGTCTTCACAGATGATGTTTCGGGACTAAGTCGTCTTAGAGAGGTATAATTATACCTCTACTTGTACCTCAGAATGACAACATTATCTATACTCGCATATCAGTTGTCGGTCATGGTGCTTCGTGAGATGAGGGTAAAATTGGAATACTTACAAGGTAAGGGGTTAGTAAGGCCAAGTTTTTCTCCTCAAGATACCGCAATTCTCAATTCCATAAAGGAATATTAAAGTTTAAGGCTTTGTATGGACTATCGGTGCATGAACCAGCTAACTGTGAAGACCAATTATCTCAACCGAGGATCGATGATCTCTTCGACTAACTGAAGGGATCGCAGTGATTTTTGATGATTGACCATAGACCAAGCAATCATGAGCTCATGGAATAGGATGAGGAATTGGTGAAGACAACTGTCAGATGTTGTTATGGCCATTATGAGTTATTGTTGAAGCCCGTCAGTGTATCCAATAATAGAGATGTGTTCATGGATATCATGAATAGGATCTTAAAACCATACCTTGATCTTATCATGGTAGTATTTGTTGAAATCATATTGGAATACTTAGGGTCGGAGGAGGGGCACGCCATGCACCAGAAGTAAATTCTAGATACACTCTGAGGGCACCACATTTATGGAATGCTCCTAATGTTCTCATTCTGGATATGGGAATTCCAATTCATGGGGAATGTTATCACGAAGGATGGAGTGTCAGTGAATATGGTGAAAATAGTTGCATTCCTTACATGGGAGACACCCATGAGTGTTACTGAGGAGTGGTGTTTTATGGAATTGGCTTTGTACTACTAGATATTTGTACCTGACTTATCCAGTGTAGTAGAACCCTTGTCAGATTTTACATGAAAGGGTTAGAAATTATTGATGATATATTAGTGCTAATAGATTTTCCAATAGCTGAGGTGGAGACTAACGAGTGCCCCCATCTTGAGTCTACCATAAGAGGGTGTTTGGTATGTATTCTATGACAATACATTAGGGACTGGACTAGGTTGTGTCCTGATATAGGAGAGAGAGGTAATTGATTATGGCTCATTATAGTTGATACATCATGAGAAGAACTATGCTTCCCATTACATGGACATAGTAGTAGTGGTATTTTCCTCTGATTATGTGGCAATAATACATGATGGGTGAATGATTTACCGGTTACTTTGATCATAATAGTATGAGGTATATCATCTCACAAAAGGACCTGAAGCTAAGACAATGGTTATGGTAGGAGTTCTTCTAGGATTGAGACTTTGAAATAGTATAAATTCCTGGAAGGGGAACTTAGTAGTAGACGCACTCAAATAGGTTTTTGTTCTATAGTTAATGGGTTATGTGACTGTGAAGATAGCCGTGTTGCAGATATACTTCATGGATAGTTATGTTGTATCATACCTCCAATATATGACTATAAATCCCCCACTCCATCAATGATTTTGGGATGCTTATCTTGGGAACATTGACATCAGGGCCCAATGTGCAGATATATTCTTAGGACAGTTTCCAAAAGGATATTCTGAAGGTGTGGAACCTGGCCTCATCTTTAGAGGAATCACCATGGAACCATTGAAGCTACAAGTCAATGTGTTGAGGGAGTTACACACCTCCTCTTTGGGGGTGCATCCTTCATTGGAAATGATATACCAGGACCTCCGACATCAGTACCGGTGGATAGGGATGATGAATGTGATGGTAGAATTTGTATCATGATTCCTCACTTTTTATTAATCAAAGGCCCAGAATCAGGTACTTATAGGCATAACAAATCCACTTGATCTTCAGGAATGAAAGTGGGATGGTATATATATGGACATTGTGATAGAGATAACACATATGTCCAGGGACTAGGATTTGGTCTATTTGACCATTGACCAACTCACCATGTCATCCCATATCCTACCTATTGGGGAGTATGGATTTATAGGGAGCATGGGATGCGTCTACATACAAGAGATTGTACGACTTCATGGGGTGCAATTGACGATTGTCTCATATCATGACACACGTTTTAAAAACCACTTTTTTAAGGGATTTTATCATTCATTCAAGACATTACTATGCTTGATCACCACCTTTCTTCCTTAGATAGATGGTTAGATGGAGAAGAAAATACGGACACATGAGGACATGCTTCAAGATTGTGTCCAGTATTTTGTTTGATGTTGGGAGGACCACCTACCACTGATAGAGATCACATACAGCAATAGTTATCACTCCACCATAATTATGGCTCGATTTGAGGCTCTGTATGGGTGAACATGCAGATCACCTTTTTGCAAGACATACCAAGCGGAGTCAGCACTTATGGATCCAGAGTTGGTAAAGGCTACTACAAATAAGTTGCAGACCATCCAAGAGTGGATGAAGACTGTACAGAGCCATATATGTCTCATGTTGATAGAGGATGATGGACTTTGGTGTTTTAGGACAGATGCCATGTATTCTTAAGGGTCTCATATCGATGAGGATAATAGAGTTTTGGTTGGGGAAGCAAGCTATCTACGAACATCATAAGACAATTCCATATCCTCAACAGAGTACGTGCATGATCCATCGCTGGTTATCTACTGTGGGTGAGCTAGATTTCAATGATTGGGAGAAATTTACAGAATTTTTGGTAGAGACAGAGGATCAACAGGACTGGGTACTTCGTGGGTGGTCGATTTATATTGTGCGAGATTTTAGGCAGCAAGAGAATCTCTAGAATAGAATACAAGAGTGGGAGGCTCAAATACAAGATCATTAATCCCATTTTTTACCCTAGATTTTTTGTAGCCATCAGGGACGTAGAGCATTTTGGTTGGGAGAATGAAAAGACCTAGAAATTCTATATATATAAATATATTTTTAATTATTTTGAATTATTACAAGTCTATAAGAAATTATAGTAATTTTATTAAGTCGTAGAGATCCCTGAACGGAATTTGGAACAATTTATAAGGCACGTTCAATAAACGTGCGGGTGAAATTTTCAATCTTTTTAACCGGTCCTCTGATTAAAAATATAAGGGCAAGGTTTAATCCACAACACCAGGATTCTCTTAAGAGAAGCATATGTTCAACTGATAAGGGTCAGACCAAAAAGATAATTTCTTGGACTTCACACCAAAATAATAAAATAAATGAAGATTATTTTATTTTTATTTTTTTTTGAAATCGTTGAGAAAACAGTGGTGTGAATTTTGTTCAACGTCAAGTCATTTAATTTCTTGATAATAATTTTTTTTAACCGCACGGTTTAGAGAAATTAAAATAATATGTAACCAAACCATTGGGGTAATTAAATTAAATCATTAATTATATTCATTAATGAGCCTCATTAATTTTTTGGTGCATTTATCCTCTCCTACCCTCTATTTAATCAGAGCTTGGACTTGGTTCATGGGAGTGCAATGAGAGGACTCTCTAACAAAGTGCCTAAGACTTTCCACTCTGATGAAGAACCTGATCGTGAAAAAAGGATTGGGGGAAACCGATGAGCGACAAAAAGGGCCAACAAACACTGTCGTATATGTTCACTCCCTCCTCATCGGGAGAAACTTCATCAAATACATGGTAAGGGGTTATATTATTAATTTCTCCCATTTACCCAATTCATGAATAATATGAATAATACTGATCAAATATACAATGGGTTGTTATGTATTTCATTAATTAATAAGGGAGTATATTGATGGGTTGTATATATGGGAGTTTTTATTAATGAAATATACTTCCCATGTGGTGAAATTAACATGGATGGTGAGGGGAAAGCGAACAAGGCCTGGATCCTCTGCCGTACTCAACTGTTGTGCCGTTCTCTGTGGTCAACCGAAATATTTGGCCGCAAGGAAGAACCAAGGGTCGTGCATCATAGGTTCTATCCTGGATGGGACATAGGAATGGATGAGAACAAAAGTAGACCACCCAAGCTTCATCGATGTACTGCAGAAGAGTCACCAACAAGGAGGAACTGGAATTAGAGAGAGGAAGCAGCTAGCACCCGCACGTAGCGAAGGAATGGCAGATCACGATGGAGCCGCAATGGAAAAGGGGGTCACTGGCCTTCGTTGGATGCATTGATGTAATGTGGAGTGATGTGGTTGGATTCCGTGGTGGATGGTCTTGGCTTCTATCCATGGAGAAGGGTGGATCCATGGATGTGGGTCCATTGAGGGCCGCTCTACGCAGACCGTACAGGGTAGTGTGGTTCCATCCATCACCATTGTTGAGCTGGGCAGCATGCTATTGTGGAGCACCACAAAGTATGGTCATGAATTTAAGCAGCAGTGGATGGTGGCCCCGCGGGTCCCATGTGTGACTGGTCTATTGGAACTGGACATGAGAGGGGGTGACAACTGGAACTACTGTCTTGAAGGTCCAAAAAGAATTTACCATTTGGGAGGGGATAAGAACCCCCACACTCATCCAGCGCGATGAGAGTTTCAGCGGCCTAGTGGGATGTGCAAGATGGGTGTGTGGGGCCACACCCATATCCCAGCAGGCAGGACCCGGGCCAGCCGAACCAGGCTGATCCCCACCACATCGGTCCAGGCCCAGCGGGCAGAGTCGGGTTGGTCTTACCAAATCAGACTGGAACCGGACCACTTTTTATCTTAGTTATGCTTAATTGAGCGTAACTCTTAAACTGGAAATTCGTTTGGCGAACCATCTATTGAAATAGAACCCTTATGATTAGGAGTTCCTTTTGAGATACTCTATGTATCTTTTGGAGAATGTTGGAGTCTGTCTCAAATGGATTGTACCCGAATCCAATAGTGCACTCGTTACAAATATGCCTATAACATATTCGTTGGGTATCTGGTTGATGTGGTGTCTATTGTGATGGAACCCATATGATATTATGGATAATTGGGTTGATTCTTTTTGAGAATTCATTCCAGTAGAAATACGGATATCGACTTGAGAATTGGTATTCGCATGCACAGTACGTACAAAACCATGTTACAGGATGAGACTAGAAGACTGCTGATTATTGAATTTATGTGACTCGTCGGCCATGTGGGAAGCGACTCAGTGTGACTGGGCAGGCCCAATTTGGGGAGAACTTCTTTGTGACTTAGTTGACCAATGACACTCGACAAGAGGAGTACCTCAGAAGGGCACGGTGGGGAGCGACTCTATGTGACCTTATAGACCCATGGTATGCGACTGAGATGAGTACGAAAGAAATTGAAAGTTAGTGGGAAGTGACATTGTGTGACACAACAAGATCTGTATACTCAATATATTATGTGTTTTCCCGATCTGAGGTGTTCGACAATGTGACTAGAGATGCTACTATTACTACCCTAGAATATACCAAGTGTGAGATGTCTTTGCTTTCTTCTTGTGATTGACCTACCCTTATGGTTGATGTGGAGAGAATCAATGATGAGTTGTACCTACCCTTTTGGTTGGTTCCATGTAAGAAGACCCTAGGTTTCTTTTTCCCTTTTTACTATTTTTTTCATTTCATTTGGTCTTGTATTCAGGCCCCTTTACTTTCAACTACACTTGTACTCAGTTTTCCTGTGGTATGTTGTTTCCCATCTGTTAGTTGGGACTTGGTTGGGCATCTGTGTGCATAAAGGTATCTAGGATAGGGCCTCCCACATGCTATTTAATGACTTCAGGTCTAGTTGCTAGCCCATGGCCATCGGGATGTGGGCTTGGGGTAGTTACGACACAGGCCCTAGAGGTTGTGTTGTGACAGACCACATTTATAATATTTATTGTTTAACCTACATATAATATTTATCAATTATTATAATATAATAATAAATTAAATCCCATATTATGATTTTATGTACTCTTAATGAAATATCCAAAATCCATATCCACATCCATCAAATGGGATGCAATACTATTATGTGTCTTCACGATAGACTACCACCTCACAAACCGATGTAATTCATCTTTTATCATCACCTATAATTTATTTTAGAATGTTGAATTTATAATATATATATATATATGTTATTTTTAAAATATTAATAGTTATTGAATTATGAAATTTACTATACATTCATACATTCAAATCCACGGGACAACAAATAATGTCACTAATGTGTACAAGAGATTGTCTCCTAGAAATGTGATGTGACTTTTTTAACAAAAAATATACATAATATATTAAGTATAAATGTAATGAATATTTGTGATATTTATATATATTACATCACAATGATATTAAAAAAATAATTATCATTCATAAATGATTATATATAATTTTCCTTTTTTCCCTTTCCACTATCATTAAATTTATAATTCCAATCATCCATACATGTGGACTACCGCCTCCATGATGAAATATAATTATTTTTCACCAACATATAACATGGATGATATATATAGGTAATTTTTTATTTTTTATATAATTATAATTATATAATTATAAATTAATAATTACATTTTATCCATTATTTAAAAAATGAAACGTTACTCATGTGTATGTATAAACTATCCCCCCACGGTTGTATTGAAGTTTTTTTAATGAATGATTGGTTTCAATGGATTTATTAATACATAAAAATGATAATTATTTCATGATACTTATTATAGTAATGTGGTAACAATAACCCCTTTTCGCAATTTTATATTATTGAATCCATTTTAAAAAAATGGGCCAAACATCCTCAAAACATTGGAAGGGGATTTAAAGGATTGAATATTTATATTTGAAATTAAAATAAATAATATAATTTTTTATGTATAATGTGGTAAAACATAAAAAGGTTCATATGAATTTTTTTATAAAAAATAATTATATTGGTGTTACTGGAAGGGCATGGAAATTATGTACTTATGGAAAGGGTTTATCATCTCACTTTTATTTTTGTGAGGTATATTATATATTCACTACTTATTTATATTTTTTGGGTATATAGTACCCATGGATATATTATATTATTATAATCATGAAATATATTGGGATTTATAAATCTATATGAGGCTCTGTCTTCTATGTGGGTTGGATCAAAATATTTCATTAATCGAAAGGGATTTAGAAATAATTTTCCTTCCTTGGGGAATATTTTATTATTAGACTCCAAATAGAATATATATGGTGTATATAAAATCTTTTATATAAAATATCATGAATCATTTATAAATTATTGAATTAGTTTCCAATTTCAATTATTTATATTAAGCGGAGTTGATTTTGATGTTACCCTATAGGAAAGTGTTTCTTATATCAATTTACTTTTTTTGGTTATGACTATTCATCAATAACATTATTTTTAAATTATTATTTTTTAATGTATATATATATTCGATAATACTATAATTTAAAAAAATTATTGTTGATTTATATTTATTTCACTCACACACACAAATATATATATATATATATCAATTGATTCATTTTCAATAGAATTATATTCTCTTTATATGGGTTATTATTCTAATTTCTTCATTCTTGGGGATGCACATTTATGATATAAACCAAACTCATTTTATCTAGTATATATACTAACCCTTTGACCTGAAACATCACAATTTTTTTTTCATGATATTTAATTTATCATTTCTTGTTATTCTTTCATGGTGTATAGGATAGAGAAGTTGAAAAAACTCAAAAAGGATTTATGTGACATTCACTATTTATTTTAGGATTATTCATGATCAGGGTAGATTTTTACGAAATGTTATCTACTTATATTATAAAACCATATCTCATTTCATATATTTTTTATATGTATGTGGCTTACATAATTTAATTCTATTTAAAAAATTGTTGATTTTAGAAACATATATGAATTATCTTTTAAGTTATATTGATATTATACCTTCATTTATATTACTAATCATTCAATTCCATAACAATGTTTTCTCTAAATAAATTTAAATTGTTATAATTTTAAAAAAAATATTTCCTAAAACATATATAAATCGTCTTCCCCTTGTGTTAAATGGTTTGAAAAAGAAATTCCTTATTATTTTTAAAATGGGTTACTATTAAATCCCTATAAACAATAACATTAAAATATGATTATTATTAATATTTACCTGATGGATTTAATTTCCCACCATTATGGCTATTAATATTTTGAATATTAATTTAAACGTTTCTATAGTTATTTTCATAAAAATAATAGTATTTTAAATATATTTGATTTCAAAATATATTTTTAATGAGAAAATTATGTTTTCTTGAATAATTTTTTCATGATATTTTATGGGTAATTGCATTCATAATCTTCAATAAACATTTATGTTACATTCGATCAATAATAATTTTTGGAAATTATACAACACTTATTCAGTCTGTCTATGGATTATGATTGTTTGAAGATATTATCATATTACCCAATTATTTTCCATGGGTTAATGATGTAATATAATAAATCATGGATGTTTAAATGAGTTTTATGGTGAATTTAAATATCTATGAACCTTATTTAATTTTTTGTTCACAATTAATTTTAATGTTGATGGATTGTTCTTTTATAAACCAAGGATGGTGATTCTATTATCGAAAATTTATATGTTTTCCAATTATTAAACAATTAAGGTTGGTTTCAATATAAAACACAAAAATGTGGTTAAATTATAACTAAATATAGTAGGTTCTATGATAGACCTCCAATGCATTGAGTATGGAAGTTGATTGTACGGTTATTCCATATGAAAGGGTTAATTTACATGGGATATTAAAATTATGTGCCATGATACCTATATGTTTTATCATTGTATTATATGGGTTCTTTTAGAAATCATATGATTTCGTAAGGTTTGTAATCAGTTTATTTTAAAATAAATGTATTTTATAATTAATATTTATGTAAATTTATGTGTTTTAAACGTTTCCAATAATCAATATTAACATAAAATTGTACAGGATTATGGAATCCATTAACTCTATTATTTATTATGGAATTCTTAAATGGTTTATAAATAATATTTCAGGTATTTTTTGATATGATTTATCATCATTTATACTCATGTTCTTTTTTTATGTTTTCATATGCTTGTGTTATTCTTATACCCAATAATTATGTTAAATTATTAATTATTTTTGTTCCCGTTACAGAGAATTTAATCTTTTCCTACTAAATATTCCATTTTCCAATGGTAATGAATAATGATTGGAAATGGTATATTCTTATCAATGTTTATAATGTGAATAATTTTGTTAAAGAAAATTATTTCATAAAATAGAAACTGAAATGATGGAAACATTAGTAAGTAAAATATCATGATTTCATAGTTAATTTTGTTATATTGTTTTAATGAATATTATAAAACATAAAGCCAAAATGCTCATTTGTTATGTATGTGATCAAATTTTTTAAATATGTTTTTTTATGTATCACAGGGAAAAAATTAGGTTAGGGTAATTGAAATCAAATCCAAAATTGTAATTATAATCTTTCTAAAAGATGATCATATATTGCTGGTTCAAGGATTATATACATGGTATCAGAGTAGGGTTTTGAAAACATTGTATATTAGAGTTATTTTTTATAAATTTATCATAATATTTATCAATAAAATCATTCTTCTAGAATATTAATGATAATTATAATTTCAAAAAATACACGTATTTTTATGGTTTATATGCTACTACCATAAATTGATTAAGATCATTTTGCGAGATGCTTTATTAGGTTGATGTTTTTTAAATTATTTGGTTTAATGTATAATATTACATTATATGTATTGGAAACATGTTTTAATTAATTGATAACATATAGGGATTATATTATTTTGGATACAGAGGTAACTATGTGGTTACATATATTATCTTATTGATGAACATGGTATTATAATTTCACTTTATGAATATGATACTAATGTTATTATAGAAGATAATATTTTTAATTTTATTAAAATAAGGAAGAAATGTATAAAAAACTATTAATAGTAAGGAAAATATTTAATGGTATGATTTTTTAGTGTATTATTGATGTAGGGTAATTTATATATGTAATGAATTAGTTTGAACTTTTGGTATTGCTATTGAATTTTGGATATTAATGTATTATTACCTCATATGAATGTAAATTCATTTTATGAATTATCTTAAATTTTACTTTCCATTTCGTGTTTTAGTTAAGGCCTAAATGAAATATAAATTATTTTTATTCCTTTAATAGTTATGTGATCCTTTAAATTTTGGTGTTAGAAATCCAGGCTTAAAAAAATTATCATCATTAGATATTATTCGTAAAAAATATGATATTTTAGGGGATGGTGATGAATGAATGATTAAGTTCACATTATTTTTTTATATTTACCTATGGTCCTCATCTATACAGTCATATACTTTCTCAAATCTAGTAAAAGGATAAAATTTTGTTTCTGATTACCAACAATATTGATGGAATTGATTGTCCATTACACACCACATTGGTTTACGGTATTGTGGTTATCTCCTTTATAATGATCATTAAATTTATTATGATCAATTTTATCTCTCAAAATAAATAATTACATGAAAATTATTCATTTATCACATGTTCAAATATTCACTTATTAATATTTTTTTCTACTTGGAAAATATTTCTGGTTTATTCTAGGTGACCTTCATACTTCCCACTTTCAATTTTAAAGAGGCAGTTTTATTAACCCGTTTTACAAAATCGGATTCTTCTATGGTTAATTTTAATTGTAAATACATTCATTACTAATTTAAATGTTAAAAATACAAAGAAAAAATTTATAAAATGTGAGATAATTTAAGAAAGAAATATTTTTAAAGAATGATATTAATATTGATATCGTAAATGACACACCACACCCGGCTAAGAGAATATGTGGGATATATGACAATTATACCAATTACATTAAATTGGTGGGTATTAATTTTATTAACTACATTATGATATATATATATATATATCAAAAAAATATAAATTTATTGAAAAATATTTTCTAAATAATCAAACAATTTCAAGTAATGTAATTTTATTCTTCAAAAATATATTTTCATTATGAATGAATTTTATTTATTTATGTGAGAAAATATTATAATTAATTTCTAGAACTTATAAAAAATATATAATATTAAATGAACAAAATTATTGAAATAATTATTTTAAATTTAAAATTGGATAAAAATAAGGGATTTAATCATTAAATATTAATTTTTTAGTAAATAATGAAAATTAATTAAATTTGTAAAAAATTAATTTAATTAAAATAAATTAATTATATTAAATTTACCTCTATGATATAAATTTTATTTCATTTAACAGAATTAATATTTCATTATATTAAATAAATTAATAATAGTTTTTAATTTTTTATAATGAATTTTAATATAATATTATTTTTGTGTTAAAAACCCATTTTTCTAAAAACTGTTTCAAAGAGAATAATTATACTCTATATTAATTAATTAAAATAAAAAATAATGATAAATAATTAAAAGGAAATTTATTTATTATATATCTATTAATATAAATATATATATTTATATTACTAGACATAGATTTAATATACACCCCTCTTATTATTTAAAAATATAATCCCTGAAAAATCATTTTTACATCGCATCTATGAATTTTATTTAAAATTAAATTCATCAATATAATTTGAACTGAAATTGGTAAAATAGAATCTATATTTTCAATATGATGAATTTATATTATTTAATAATGTCAACTGTATTTTCGGTCTTAATCAATAGTGAAAGAAGAAAAAAAAACACACGGTTAAGCAGAAAAATAGTTCACTCTGGGTTAAACTAAAAAGATAAGGATTCAAATCAAATAAAAACATGTCTAAATATAATTTTATGTGAAATTTTAATCTAATTTCATATAATTATCTATAATGGTTCTTTTTGGAGCATTTTTTCATTAGGAAAAAGTGGATTATACTATTTCATTTCAAGTATTCAACGAGTATCCTATCCCTCACATATAAAAGTATGCCCCCTCTCAATTATTAATAATGCCAGAAAATCATTTTGTATTAGAAATGATCAACCAAAAAACATTTATAATTCTGTATGAAATACCTATAGGACTTTTTTATTATGAATCCATTCTAGGAAGGATTATGGTGATATTATAAGGAGGGTGTCCAAAGACAAGTTGTAGTTCTTAACCTGGTGTTTTTAGTTTATTTCTTCCTAGACCTCCTTCAAATAATCTATAATTTTATGGATGTAATAGAAAATATTAATAAAATATATTTATAATGTATTATTTTAAAATCATATCCTAAATAAACATCTTCATCCTTCAGATGGGAAACGAAACCATAATTCTTTTGAATAGAGGACTATAACCTCACTAACTGATGTAATTCATTTTTCATCATCGACCCTCATAGATAGTTATAATGATTGATTTAATTTATATAAATATATATATATATCGGTGTGTTTGTTTTCCATAAAAATCAATTATGCATCCTTAAATATGATATCACATATAACTTTTTTACTTTTTATTTTATGGGGAGGTAGTAATGTCGCTCGGATGTACGATGGACTACTGCCTCATGAAGAAATGTGATTCATTTTTACTAATTATTTAGATGGAAGGTAAAAAAAATAGAATTAATAAATATATGATATATATATATATATATATATTGTCATTATTATTATATTCTTGACATTTCTATCATTTTAAAAATATAATCCATCATTTTCTTTCTATCTTTTCCACACACTAAAAACTATTTTGTCGCTCATTCATATATATGGATTATATATATAACGAAATAATAAGGTATTTATGATATTATGATCATTCCCTAATTATAAAATAAAACAAAACATCATTCTAATATTGAAAAATGGAAACGTTACTCTACATTTCGTACATCAAACTGTCTCTATGAATGTAACACATTTTATTTTTTGATAAAAATATTTAATGATTGGTTTTAAAAGATTAATTGTAGTATAATGATTATAATTATGTCATTTATATTATTATAGAAGTGAGAGAACAATGAACCATCTATCTAGGGTAAACATAACTATGCTATTTTAAAAATATCGATTGGACGTCCTAAAAATACACAATGTGGACACAACTAATAAAATATTTAAATATTTAAATATTTTTAATGAGATATATGATTTTGGTATAATGTTTTAAACCTATAATATTTTTTAATAAAAATAATATTGTTTTATAATAAATGATTTAAATTACACACATGTACGATTTGGACTCAAGTTATAAATTTCTCGTCTTAAATTTTTTTTATAAGAAAAAATCAATATTCACCAATTATTAATATTTTTATATATATATTTCCCATGAACCTCATTTATAATTTTTTTCATAATTTTTTTGGGATGTTAAAATCCATATTTTGTTCTATCTTTCTTGATCTCTCAATATAGTAATTAGAAATGTATTTGGTTATTTTATCTTAATTTTCATTCATTAAGTCATATTTTATTGTTTAGCACCAAAATAATTTTATATGGTTTATCTATTTACCTTTTACTTTTCATATCATGATTTATAAATACATAATTTAATTGTATATAAATGTTTTAATTATTTCACAAAAGGGGATTTGATTTTAAATTTACCATTTGGTTAACGGTTTCATTACACAATATCCATTAACAGGGTAATATTCCTTCTTGACTAACTCTAATTTGACATGATAAAAAATTAATTAATATATAAATTTTATTATTCTCAATTTCCAATTTATTATTTTATATTTTTTACATGTAATCTCTTTGTTGAATTAATATTAATTCAATTATACGAACAATGTAATGTTTATTGGTCTTAAATCCAATATTATTAGAATGGACATTTATGATATACAATATTATATCTTTTTATGGGGTGTATATACTTCTCCATTAACATTATATGTCATTAATATCCTTATTTTAATGATATTTAATGTATCATTTGTTGAAATTATTTAATGGGATTAATAATGATAAATTAATGAAGTTAAAAAAATATTTATATTATAATCACTATTCTTTTCAGGAGTTCTTAGGTGCATGGTTCCTTTATAGTATGTGATATTTTCTTAATTTTTTATTCCAAACCTATTTTATTATATTTTGGTTATGATTTGTTTACATATTTTATTTCCATTTTCACTTCTAGTCATTAATGAAACATCAAGAAACTATATTTTAAATGATATCGATCTTATTACTTCTTTTATATTAGGAATATTTATCATCCATATCCATGTATTAAATAATGATTTAATTAAAAATATCTAAAAAATATAAATTATTTAATAAATATATATTACCGGGTCATTCACGTTATTTTAAATGATTTTAAAAATAAATTTCTTCATTTTTCTAAATGGGTAACTTTTGAGTCGCTTTACGAAATGATTGAAAATAATGTTTATTTTTACCCTTTACATCATGATCATAATATTCTTCTATAATGGACTTTATTTGTTTTGATGATTCATCTATTATTATACAATGATATTCTAAATGAAATGAATTTTCACAATATTTTGTTAATTTTAAGTTATTATAATTGAATTTAAAAATAAAAAAATAGACTTCCTGTAGAATTTTTAATGATATTATCTTCTTATACCCCTTCATCAATGTCAAAAATAAATTATTTTAAATATTCTCATCATGTTTATTTTTATATTATTCCATCTTAATTGTTTCTATAGATGAATTATGATTATTTTAATAAAATATCATGAAACACATTTCATTTTCATGTGATAATGATTTTGTAAAAGATATAATATAAGTTTTTATATGTTTTATAAAGAAATTAAGGGTATATATATATTATTTATATTATGGTTTATAGAAATAGTTTATGATAATGGGTCGTTGGATTATTAACTAACAATTTTTCTACTATTATAAACAATGTATATCTAGTTCTTCGATAAACAATGAATGGGTGGTTCTCTTATAACCCATGGAAGGGTGGTTAAATTATATCCAAAGTAGGTTGGGTTAGAGATATTACATAAATAAATTGTTCCTATTTGATTAATTTGTAATTATTTATTCGTAAGCGTGATTTGGAAATGATTTCCAATGTTTTCAAAAAAAATTATCTTATTATATTATAGGGGATTATAGAAATCTTATTATTTTTCACCAAATAATAAATATTTTATATCTAATAAAATCTCTTTACAAC
The DNA here is from genome assembly GCA_963277665.1 of Viscum album. Taxonomy (NCBI): domain Eukaryota; kingdom Viridiplantae; phylum Streptophyta; class Magnoliopsida; order Santalales; family Viscaceae; genus Viscum; species Viscum album. The sequence goes on along the minus strand of OY728128.1, from coordinate 148,440,350 downwards.
TTTTATGGGTGAAAATATTTGGTTATTAATTATTTCCATTGATAAAAAATGACATCACATAAATCATGACTATTAAATACAATAACTCCTTTCGTTGTTAATGACTTATTTTATCTTTCATTATTCATAATCTTGGTATTTATCAATAAGATTGTTATTATGGTTTACTCATTCAAAATAATTTTTTTTCAATGACTTTTTCTCTTCTTCTGGTCATTGGTGATGTTCAATTGTTAATTATTGTTTTGACCCTTATTGATTATTTTATATCAATCAACTTATGTTTGTTTTCATCCATGTAATAGGAAATGATTTCAAGTTATTTTTGTCAATATATGATTATAATGTAAAGAATTTATTTGAAGGTATTAATGTCATGATATGTAATATGAAAGGCTAGGTATGGTAAGATGAATACTCTCTGAAATAGCTTTGTATTGTTTATGAATGATTTTATTCTAATTGTCTCAAAACATAATAATATAAGGGATTTGGTTATGTATTTTGAATAATGTGAGATTTTTTTTATAAAATTTTATGCAATAAAAACTAGTTTATAGTCACCAGAATCATTGTTAAAATTTTAATTATTATGATATTAGCATAGAATCTGGGAGTGTTGTTTGGGGATTTTATAAATTGCCTATGTGGAAATACCCATTATGACTTGTAAAATGCTTTTTGAAAACTATTCACAAACCATGTTTTTCTCTATAGAGACCAGGATTGTTTTATCCAAAAGTGTTTCCATAGGGGCGCAATTTAAAGAAATCATTCACCTAGTATGTTTTCACAAATAACTGGAGTTCCATTCACCAAATATGCCCGCGATACTCTTGAAAATATCCTTATTATCATATGATCATAAATATGGATAAAAATAAATGTTGAATATAATTACCTAGATTTCTAAAAGGGGTAAAAATACATAACTTACTGTGAAAATCATGTTTTTGTCATAGTAATGTAATTAATATCCAAAAGAGTAATTCATGAGAGTATGGGGCTCATTCAAATCCTGAAGATCAAAATTATGTAATGAAGGATTGTGTATGTTGGCTAGGAAATGGTTACTGCTGACTATGTGACACAACCATGTGGGTGGTGTAGTAATAATAAGATTAGAAAACATATAGTTCTAACTATTCCGCATAGGCTTCTAGATAGTGTGGGAGTCTCCAGTGGGATGGAAGTGCACGCTTGGTTTCTATAAATGGTGTCCCAAGGAGGAAATATTTTTAAAACTTAACTAGTCATGGCACAAGGTTTTGGAGCTTAGATTTCATAAAAATCCATATAATCCCTTTTCCTATTACTACATGTGAGAATATTATTTTTCTCAACATTCATTAATTTTTTCTCATTTCTGTTATCCCCACTCATGTGCTTCAGATCTAAATGATGTGGGTGGTATATTTATTTCTCCAAAATAGGATTTAGTGTTTGTTCATTTTATATATTCTAATTCCTTTGTCATTGAATATGTTGGATTTGAAACTGTATTCTCTTATTCCAATAACCTTTTTTCTTGGATAACCTCTACAAAATTGATGATATATTATTTCAAGTTAATATTATATATTTTCAGATATTTTTTAAATTGCCTAATTACATAAATTCTAATTACAATATGAAGTCGATAATGGATTTTGGATTGTCATTAAAAATAAGGTAGTAGGTCTTCTTCTTTTTCCATAATTTCTCAATGAATTATATGGGGTATCATTGTTCCACGCATCAGACCCTTCCTACAAAGCATCCAAAATATCAAAACATTTCAATGAATATATATATACTTGTTTCAGGTATAACTAGAAAACTAAATTCACAATTATAGGATGTACACAATGATGAAATACTCCCATTATATTATTACCTTTTAAAAGGATTAGGATTTATATGCTTTTACCTACAATTGAACAACAACTTAATTTATGTTGATTTGGCCTTCAAAATTGTAATTTAATTTTAATTAATCCAAAGGATAATGGTATGACTTGTACATAAGACATTATAAATTTTTTTAATTTAATTAAAACATTATAATTAAATCTTATGTGTTTAATTATATTTAATTATTGTATAGAATGAGTTAAATGTAATCAAATACCATTAATTATGTCATGTCATGGGTGATACAAGTGTTGTGAATCATAATTCCCTCGACAGATTCATCTACCAAAATGAATGAAATATAAATTATTAATAACAGGATGATAGTGAAACATTAGTTCCTTTTAAAAATAATTGATGGGCTCATAAGATCTATGTATTAATACTTCCCATGAGTTTTAGTTGTTTCCCTTGTGGATTTCCTCATATGGAAATAATATGAACTATTACTGTACCATTACATGATTAATACATGGTTCCCAATATTGAATACGATCAATGGAATCAGGGGGTTAATCCCCATATGATTCCATCGGTGATACATGGGTCGTTTTATAGATTCCTTGGATAAACTATTATGGTTATGGGTTTTAAAAGATCATGTCTTGAGGGATACCTACGTTCCATATATAGAACCCCTTATACAGGCCCATAATGAATCATAAATAAATACTACGGTTAAATACTACTAGAAAATGTTCTTTCTTTGGATAGGTCTATGATATATACATTACATTTATGGTGGACCAGTTATATCTCCTCTCCCATGTGCCATGAGATTTTCAAAACTCCACAATATTATTAATATACACCATGGAAATACTATTCATGTCTTAACAATTAAAACATATCTATATTTATTTATGAACTTATCATTTATATATATATAGGATTCATATATATATATACATTGATATTTATATATAAATATACAGTAGGGTGACATCTATTTAGAGATAAGCAGGTTAGGCCGATGTAGGTAGTGTCGTTCATGTATCATGTGTGCAATAAGGTCTGATGAGATTTATTTATCTATTAAATTAAATTTATTATTAACTATACAATGAAAAAATTATATTAAAATAATATTTAGTTTTATATATCATTGGTTATTTATTACTGAGTATATATCAATCCATATTCGAGTAGCCATTTGGTACCAGAATAGATGTTATGGATGCGGGAAGGGATAAACGATAGTGACTAACTGGTGATTCTTGATATTCAACATTAGATGGAGTGAATTAGAATAGTACATTGTATTTTCTAAAGTGAAGTGTCTAACTGTGGATGCATGATTGTGTACATATGATGGAGTAAATGAGAAGATGACCGATCATTTTCTTTTGATAAAAATAGATATAGTTTTTACCCATTTCATTTTTTAAAAATAATGACTTATAATCATTTATCCATGTTCCCTTTTGGTAGATCACAATCCATGATAGTCATTATGTATATGAAATTAAGTATGGTCCTCAAATTTATTATATCAAGATAAATTATTATTCTATTGCTGTTTATTTGTTACTATTTTTTTTAATCCCCATTGTATATCATTCTGCTATTTTTTAACCACAAGGGTATAGTATATTAATAATAAAACCATATACCATCACATTTAATAATAATCCTACACCATTTGAGGAGGCATGATTGAGTCCATCTGGCCAACCAATTTTGGTTACTTATCAATGATGTTTTTCAAGGATGCTAAAATTGCAATCAGAGGTCCTTTAAAATTTTCATTTTTTTTAATATTAGAAAAAAAATGATTTTTTAATTGTTTAATGGGAATTTTCCTTAGTGATTCTAAACAACATAGAGAGGATATCCAAACTACTTGTGTTTGTATATTTCTATTTTGGTATGGTCCTATTGCATTTATACTTATTTCACCATTGGGTGATCAAAATGAGTTTTGATAATTTATATTATTGTTATTTTTTCCATTAATATTATAAAAAGTTTGTAAGGATGTATCATATCATAGATAATTATAAGATCTTGATGATTCAGTAGTCATACACATGTCATTTGGTAATTATAATATTGTTCCCATTTCTTGCAATATGTTATTATTTCCATGATTTTTCTATATAGAAATGAGTTAATAATTAATGTAGGGATTACAAAATTTGAATAATTAATTTTTCTTCCCCAACATAATTTTTCTAATACAAATTGATTGTATAACATTTATTGACCCATTAGTCCATGTTTGAGCTCGAGACTACTAGTTCTATTGGATTAAATGTTTATTGTTTTTGAATACATGAATGCCAATCATGACTTATGAAGTCCGTACCTATATAAATTGGGAATGGTAATTCATTTAATAAAATCATTTTTATGTTTATTTAAATCCTAATATTAGATGAATGGGTCATGTTAGAGTTACATTATAGGAATATTACTACTTATAATGCTTATGAAATTATAGAATGACATTGGTGACTCATATAATTGGATCATTATATCTGTATAAATCAAAATAAAAATTAAAATAACTATATTTATATTGAAAAATACCAAATTTTTTACTTTAAAAGGGGATTCCAATTAAATATAAATGATGTTTTCCTCTGTACCATTAAATTTGAAATCAATATTTCAGAAACACTTCAGTATAATATTAGATAATGATCCTTACCTGAACATTCTAGTGGGAATCAGGAAGTGTCCCTTGTGAATTCTATGATATTTCTTGTTAGTTGTACCTAGATTTAAGAGAAATAATAGAGGCATGGACCTTTCCTTTGGATTTATTATACAAATACTATTATGATATATTTTCTAAATTTTATAGATAATTATTATATGAGGAAAGTGTTTGGAAATTTTTTAATTATGTTTCTATAAATTCTATGATTTATGCACCAGAATGATATAAATGATCATAATCCCTACGTGGTGGGTTAGTATCCATATTTATTTCTTCCAGTGATGCCACCTAAATCATGTACCTCTTTTCTTCCATTGGTTATAGAAGGAGATTAATGTGGTGAACCTACTATGGAATTGTATATAGAATAAATCCATTAATAACATTCTCCCACATTCTTAGGGGATGGAAGTCCCCAGGATTATGAATCATATCTACATTCTATGTCATAATTCATTGATAATTTAGAGGTACCTCTATAGTAGAGGTTCATCCTTGTAACTATTACACTTTATAATTCTTCCAAATTTTGTTGGGATATTTTCATCCATGATGATTAACATCCGGGTATCATATGGGTGGACTTGTAGAATTTATTATTCGACTACATCATTATAACAATTCTTAGAGTGGACCAAACAAGTTAATTGATTCACAAACAATAGGTTATTAAGTACGTGATTGAGTATTCATCTCAATTTTCTTATCATTAGTGCATCATATTGAACCATTTGGGAGAAGAGTTGATAACAGTGTGACATCATGAATATGGTCTTGTGTACATCATCTAATCATATGTAATGGTATTATGGTTATCCACCATAATTTTTATTGTGAAATAGACATTCATACCTATGTTAATCCAAAGGGAAGATGTGGGTTTATGAGATAGGGAGGTTCAACATCAAGATATTGATGTGGTTCATCGAGTATAAGGAATCATATCTTCATGAATGCTTGTTGGGGAAGCACCAGTCAGATGAAATACATTGATATTTATTTTGTGTGTCACATGTGTAAGAGGGATAGTAATAAAATCATATGTGTATGAATGTCAATTGTTTTATTGATCATTGAATAGTATGTGATGTCAACATACTTTTTCTCCAAACATTAAATCTAGTTCCTATTACTAAGGGATCTGTACAGACTCCCTATTTGATCATAGGACCACTAGCTCCATGTAAATTAGGAAGTTGGACTACTATTAGGCGATATGGATGAAGATGTTGTTTGGGATGAGGAATCCATACTTCAGATATAATGTTCAGATAGATATTACCTTCCCATATTAGTTTGGTTTCTTATTAAAACTATCTATATTTCTATATGTATGATTTGATGACTAATATTGAGGGATAGAGTCCAATTATTTCTATTGTTCTATGTACAAACCTAGGATCGTCTTCTTTAGTTTATTCCTTATTCGATAGAGTCACCTCTCATTCCATTATATTTATAGTAATTATGGAAATATAGTCTTATAAATAGATGTCTTTTTTTAGGTTGACTCATGAAAACCCATTTGGGGTACAAAATGAGAGATCACACTATTCAAGGGATTCATCCTTGAGATATGTGGCTACCAGTTCTAATATAACACCTTTTTTCTCTAGATAATGTGTTTCAATATAATACTTGGGATACATTGGTTTTTACCCTATTATTCCCACATTAATTGTTTTCACCAATGTGTGACATTCACATCTCTTATGATATGTAATTATACATATAAGGGTCATTGGGATGTCTAGGAAAACAGAACTGTTCCAATGCATCGTGGGGAGGGTTGAATTACAACCCATGTTTTTAGTTTTTTATATGTTATTAGGGATTGTGACATAAAAACTTTCCTGCAGATTTGGACCATTTCATGGCTCTATTATATTATGAAATTTTTTATTTGCCTCTTATGAGATAAGTCATGCTTACAATTGAGATAGTGCTAGGTGTGTAACCAGTATCCATTCATCATTACAATATTTCACATACTTAGCTCCCAAAACATAATAGGTAGATAATGTATTTGGAATGAAATATTTTTATATACCCCATATCATATCCATGATGTTCAAAAATTATTTTCTCTAGGAAGGAAGAAGGTGACCATAGTATTTTAATGTATTATTATATGTTCAACAAGCTCATGGTTAAGAACCTATATGTACACCCTGGTATAGATGACTTCCTTGACATCATTGAGGAGAAGAATTATACTCCATAATTGATTTTATCTTTTTCTATCATCATGTGTGTGTCATTCCATTGGAACATAAATAATTAATTTTTTTGTAAAAGATATAAATTATAAGACTCTCAAGCTATGTCATCCGGTCATAATAATTCACCAACAATTTTTATGGACGTAATGAATAAGGGTGTCCACCCATATCTATATTTTTTTTGTATCTTCATGGAATATATATTTGTTAATTCTTATAATTGACTTGATATTTTCCAAAATCTTTTGATGATATTGAATACACAGAGAGAACCAAATTTATGAAAATATCACCAAATGAAACTTTTTGATTAAAAAGATTACACTTCCTAGGTCACAATGTCTCAAATGAAGATTTATATGTTGACCAGTGAAAGATGATCACTGTAGTTTCCAGGTACCCATCTGAATAATTTCATTGAAATACATTGTTTAATTGAGATAAATGGATACTACATGGATTATATATTATGTCATTCAATCATATAATTTATTATAATGTTACAGAATAATTTGGGTGATAATTTTTTATGGTTGAATCATGCTACACATCCTTTCAGGAGTTAAAAGGATGATCAAATTTTGAATTGATACTAAAATTTTCAAATCGAGGTATAAGATATATAGTTATTTATAATTAATTAAAAATAAATCTTAGAGCAGTCTCAATGAATGTATTTTGAGATTTATCATATAGGTCTATCAAGGAAAGACATCATGTGAAATATTACCCTAAACACAATCTCCAGCTACTATTCATTCATCATCATATATATTGTTCGAGGCATTATCACTTTGTGGAATGCTTCAATGTTCATAAGGAACACACATGATTTAAATAAATTTCAACAAATCAAAACATGATTCCCTAATAGCACATTTGAGGTGATTAATTACAATCCTTCAACATTTATTTTAATTATACAACTGGAAAGAGAAATTCATAAGATAATTCCCTAATCATGGTAACCTAGACACTATTTTTCCAAGATGCCAATAAATACAATTATATTATGGCCTTATTTTCTGAAAATAACATGGAGGTTCATGAATATCATATGATGCGTATTTTAGAATCTTTTGTAATGATATACAACCTTATGTAATGGGTAAGGATGAGAAAATATTTTATTTTTGAGGGACTATTCTTGAGGTATAGTGTCTCTAGTGATGTCCCAACATGAATTTGGGTTATTGATGAGGGTGAAATAAATCACTTTCATGTACATGTTGGACAGTCCACATACATATGGGAGTAAATGAGGTTGGAATCTCATTAATCCTTCTGAACAGTGAACCCTGGTCTTTCTATGATTTATTGATACATACATTGTTTGTATTGGTTCCCAAGTATGAAGAGGAATATTTTAGTTTTTATCACATGTGGGTCCATCAGTCTTCTTGTGAAGGTGGGGCACCAGTGGCATACAAAATTAACATGGCTTCTATATATTTCAATATGTAAATGGGATGTGGTATCTATGTGTTTATTAATATAATTGATTATATAATATCAATGGAATGATGATTTATGGGTGATCATTGATAGGATTTCCTTTTTCATTAAATTTCATCATATCTAGAAACCTTTTAAGTAGTTAAGACTGAGATTATTGACATTACAGATACTTTACACCTTCATGGGGATCGTTGTTATATAATATATGATAGAGAATCAATATTTCTATCATGATATGGGATGTGGTTGATGAAATCTACAAGTCCATTGGTTCTTCAGAAGAAAACATACCACACTAAAACAAATGGTTAGATTCAACATATGATACATGAAAAAGATGAAATTATATGAGTATGCATCCATGACATTACCAGTTCTTAAGAAAAAAACCAACCATTTTTTAAGTATTTCAATAATAATATATTTTAGGAAACTATTTAATTTACTCTCAATGAGGCCCTATATTGTATGATGTTTTGATGACCATTATACTGGTCAGAGACATGTGAGGTATCCCTACCAGGACCTCATCATGATCATGAGACTTCATAATATTTATAGATTATTCATAAGTGTATAAATAAAGATCATCCATTATATAATACTTATATAAATCATTTTCATTTTCAACACGAGTTTTAGGTGTGACATCAGGTATTTCTAAAATATTATCCAATGATAGGACATATAAGGATTATAATATTGGTAAATATATTATATATTTGCAGCAGACCTTTAATGATTATAGAGAGAGTTGGACTGGTGTCCCTTTAGTTGTCTTTTCCTTAGAGGTAAGAATACATGCACAACATTATCCTAGTATCACCAATTTTCTGTTATTTTTGTGAATTGTCTCATTCTATTGATGAAAAAGGATATGATATAGAAGTAAATGTACCATTTAAGGAGAACCCTATACATATTTTTCATCGTAGAAGCAAGGAAAAATGATGAAGGTAAGATCTTCTAGTACTGGTTATATAGAAACACAACCATGTTCTGAATGAGACCTTGGAGAGAGAGGATGACATACATGTTTAGTGGATGATGAAATCCTAAAATTATATTTTATATCCCTGGTAGGGAAACTCAGACCAAATTTTTTTAATCGTTGGTGTTTTCAAGTTCGCATACTTTTCAATGGGGTATGTATACATCATTTACATTATATAACCTCCCATTTTATGCGAGTAATGTTCTTTAGAATCTAAGGAGTGTTTTAGGGGTGTTAGGGGATTGTAAGGATCCTATAGCTCCAAATATTGGGAAGATAAACTGATACAAACTGTTATCTCATGCTTCGGGATTACTATTAAACACAAAAGTTTGAGTGATATAACAAAAAAATATTTTTTTCAAAATTAGTTATAAGCATTCCCTAAGGTTAAATGACCATGTGAGGATCTCCTATGGATAAAAGGGGTCATATAATGTTTACATACTATGTTCCTAGGGATACAACCTCAGTTCAATTAAACTAGTGGAGATGCACGTTTTTCGTCATGGTATGGAATGCTATGGATCCAAAATGTTATCCACTAAAAATATAAAATAATAATTTTCCCCAGCAACATTTTTTTTCAATTTTCTTCCTCCTCACTCACATGAATCATCACTCTATACAATGGTATCTCTCAATCATCTGATAAACATGGATTTGTGCTTTTTTTCTTCATATGGTATTAGATTCCTTCACAATTGGTTGTATAGGATAGCCAAAAATCTGTTGCTTATTCATATTTCATAGTTTTTTTATTTAACAAATCATATTAAATTATATTTGGCGTGATCTAATGCAAATTATTTTCTTGTAATTTGAATTATTTCTGATCTACCTTATTATTATTTGAATAAGAAGTTGATTATATTTGGGGGTTCATTTTACAACCTAAGATAGGTTGTCTAATTATTTTTCCCTAATATTTCATTTCATTATAAGTTGTGTTGTGGTACATCACGCCAGACCCTTCTATTGATGCCTCAGAAATATCAAATTAATTAAATTCAAGTATATCACATTGTTTGATGTATCCCAAGAATGAAAAATATTACATCATAGAATGTAATCCAATATGGAAACCACCACATAGGTTGTTCCATTATTAATAGATTATGATCCTTATTCATAAACATTATATTAAACAAAAACTTAATATCTGTTGAGTTGGCCTTTGTAATTAAAATTTTATTTAAACTAAACTGAAGGGGAATGCTAAGACATGTACCTATTACCTACTTATTCTTATATTACATTATGTATATATTATGAATTGAATTTTATTGGTTTTATTATATTGATTTTTTTTATGGTATGAGTTTAATGTTATCCATAACCATGCCTCAGGTAATGAAAAGAATGATAAATTTGATCTGATTCAGAATTACTTGGACATATTCCTTGAGATTAATGAAAAAAATTATAAATGAATTATAGCATGTTAGTAGTGATACATTGGTTAATTATAGAAGACTATGGATGAGAACATCCGTCAGGTGACATTATTCTACCCAAGAGTGATACATGGATTCCTAGTGGATTACTATGGAAGTGCTCAATAGGAACTATAACCATACATTTCCATGTGCAACAGTTATTTCATGATGTGGTAGACCATGGAAACACTTATAGGGATATTTCTTATACTATTACATTAATGATACATAGATCTTTATATAGACACCATGTATGGACTCCCATAATATTTTATTTTAATATAGAATACCAGGATAAATACCTAGGTTCATTATAATGAAAATGTTCAACTGGACCATTAATCCAATTAACTAAAAACATAGGATTCAACATCCAAGACAAATTACATTTGTGGTTAAAATACACAATTTCTTCAGAAAATTTATTATGGCCTAATTATAATTTCATGTCAATATTACATGATAGTTAGTATCCCAATTATTTATATTTACATATTCTGTGGGCCTTTACGTCAAGTCCAGATTATTACTATATATCAATATATATTTGTGTGTATGAAGAAAAATATTTTTATATGTATGTGATACAAATATATACATTCCATTGTATATATGAATATTATTGGAACATTTCATATATTGATAGATATATGACTTATGCCAAAGAAGATAGTGTTGGTCTGGTATCCTGTGAGGAACCCGATCCTATTTGATTTATTAATTTATTCTCTTATAGTTAATACTCTATACCAACGACTCATCAAATATGAACACACATGATTGTTCTAGAAGATATTTTTGGTGTCCAAAAATTTAAATCTCTTACAATGTTTAGGGCACAGTTTTCTAATAGAAAAAATCAAATAGATTATGATAGGGACAACGGGAAGAAATTCACTAGAGATAATTGATTATTTTATTAGGATATATTACAATATAAGTGGAATGAACATATACATAGGACGATAGTGGAGATTATTTATGGAAATTTATATTTTTAGATAGAATAATTTATATTCTTGTTCCCATGATCCCTTTTTTATATCACATGACATGATAATTGTTATTTATATGACCTTGAATCTTCATTACATGGTTATTTATTTTGGATGAATTATTATTTAACATTTGTTACATTATTTCTATTTCCACATATTATGATCATTTTATAAATCCATTATACAATATGTCCATGTTTGTAATGTTTCCTGACCATTACCCCATAGACCCTTCCAACAAGTTAGATGCATCAGCTATACAAGGGATAAATACATTGGAAAATGTGGCTAATATCATTTGGTTACATATAAATAAGCATGGTCAAGGTTACCACATATAATCCTAAAATCACAATTTTGATTTCCTCATAATAATACTCGAGAGGATACAACATCACCACAATAAAACATTTCATCATGGAGATTCCTCTCTAAGGGTGTTAAAACAACATTTGAGAAAATTATCATCCATTAAACATGTATACCCATCTATCTTCATGAGGGGTCATTTTATATAAGCATATGATACCATAAAACATAATATATTGCAACTGGAGCGACATAGAGAACCAAAATGAAATAGTCAATGATACAAATAGGATGTTCTTGGAATGAAGCATCAGCCAATAGCTCAATATCCTCAGTTTAAAATGAATGAGACACGTAAAATTAATAATTTTAATGATGAAATTAATTAAAGGATTTATAAAAGTCATGGTACCTCTAAGGTAAGGTAAAATGATAGGAAAATATCATATGTCCCTATATGATTTCAAAATTCCCAATATTAGGAGGCATGACATGCTCTATTTCCTTTTTTTAATGAACTACCCTAGGTTAATCTCAAAGAATGTCATAGTGTCCCACCTCAAATAATGATGGCTGGTGGTGATGATTGGTATAATTCATTTTACAGAAGTTATATATATCCATATGCTTCTTGATAAGTTGTACCTTATCTATTGTCACATAAATGAGATGTGGTCCTAATATCACTACCTAACATGCCTCTATCATGAATAGAGGAGAAAAACACGACCTACCCTACATGGAATTGAGACATGCCATATATATAGTTTCCTAAAAGCTATTGTTGTAATAAAATTTTGTTAGTGGTTGTTGTTCCCCTCAATAAAATCAAAAATCAACGATCCATTCTCTATGAATTTCCTCCAATATTTTTATGATATGGTTGGATTAACCATCGATTTAAGGGTTGTAATAAAAAGTACTTGTGTCCATAGAAATTTCTTTGACTCCAACCAGAATCATTATGTAATTTGACTTTATCTATCTATTATGATACAATGAGGAAAACAAATAAGGTGTAAGACTTATCGAAATTAAATACTAACAAGAACATCCACATAAAATATTATTATAATAGTTATATTGTAATTTCAATTTTTAAACATACTGAAGACTACCCATATTATGTCACATCCACTAGGGGATCTTGATAGAATTATTTTAAATAGATAGTGACATTGTACCATTCCCATCTAGAATGCAAAAATTCAGTAAAATTATAGCATACCACTTCTAATATTTCTTCACCTAAACAATGGTGGATCACTATTAAACATTCAATCCTCATTATATCACCAAGCCACCAAAACGGGTTGTGTATATCATGGTACATCTTCATAATTCTAGGATTTAATACCACTCTGGGGAAATGGGATATTTTAAAAGAGAAATTTGTGATGTGGAGGGGTCCTGTCCAAATAGTTCGCCAAGAAGGGCTATTTGTGAAAACACCCACAAACCATAAAAAATAAGTAGTTTTTTATGGGAATTTGGTCCTAATCGCAATAGGATTGGTGTGAGTTTCATTAAAAACTACATGAAATATATTTGTGATATGTTATTATTCTTATCTCAAATACCCAACATTGTTTTTTACTATTTGTGATGAGTGTTAAATGTCATCGCAAATACTATATCAATAGGTTAGTATTTACAATGATACTAGTCGCAAATACCTTTTTAATATCCACCCCTAATTAAAAAGGTTTTTAAATTTGTGAGGGATTTCATCCCAAATAATCTAACCTGCATATACCGTAATCCAAAATTTTCTTATTTGACTCATTTCTCTACTCCACTCTCCCTCTCTACATACAATTTTTATCTCATAATTTTTCAATGTTCAAAATTATTAATCGAAGAAGTCTTCAATTCTTACATCCTCTGATAGATTTAGTTAAAATGAGTTTATATAATTCTTTTATTTTTAGTTAATCCATTTTAATTTATATTCATTGTATTTATTATCAACTAGCTACAATTAAAAAAAATTAGAATTATATAGTTTTATTTTGAATTTTTAAAGTAATGTTTTTAAAAATAATAATGCGTGATTAGTAATGAATTGTAATAATTTTTTATAAATACCAATTAATATTAATAATTTGAAATAATTAGAAATAATTAGATATAACTAGTAATAATTAGATGTAACTAGTTATAATTAGTAGTAAGTAGTAATAATTAGTAATAAATATATATAAATAGTAATAATTAGTATCAAATATTTAAAAATAGTTATAAATATTTATAAATAATAATAAATTAATAAATAGTAAAATTAGTAATTATTTTTAATAATAATTAATAAATTCGAACAATTAGAAATAATTATAAATAATATGAATTAAATAGAAAAAAGGAGCAATAATTAGAAATAATTTTCAATAATTAGCAATAATTAGTAATAATAAGAAATAAATAGAAATAAATAGAATTTTTTGTCAATAATTATATATATTTAGAAAAAATATAGAAATAAATGTTAATAATTAGTAATAATTAGCTATAATTTGCGAAAATTAGCTATAATATTTCAATAAGTATCAATAATTATCAATAATTAGAAATAATTAAAAATAATTAGCAATAAATAGTAATTAATATGAATAGAAGATTCATAATTACCACTAAGTAGTAGTAATTAGCACTAATTAGATCTAATTTTCAGTAATTTGCTGTAATTTGAAGTAATTACGGATTATAATGAATAATAAAGAATAATAAAGAATAATTATTAATAATAAAGATTAATTATTAATAATTCTGAATAATTATATATAATAATGTATAATTATTATTACGTAGCAATAATTACAAATAATTACAAATAATTAAAAATGATTCTGAATAATTAGGAATAAATAAGAATAATTATGAACAATTCAGAAAAATTAGTAATAATTAGGAAAAATTTGTTGTAATTAGAAGTATTTATGAATAATAATGAATAATTTTTCATAATTATCTTTAATTATGAATAATTAAAAATAAATATAAATAATTGGAAATAATTATAATTAATTAGGAATAATTTTCCTTAAATAAGAATAATAAATTATAATTAGTAATAATTAGTTATAATTATTTATCATTTGTTTTTGAAAGTAATAATTAGTTATATTTAGTTATAATTTTGAATAGTTAGGAATAATTAAAAATAACTAGAAATAATTAGCATATATTAGAAATAATTAGTAACAATTATCAACATTTAGCAACAATTAACGACAATAAGCATTAAATATTAATAAATATTAATAAATAGTAATAAATATTAATAGGTAGGAATAATTAAAATTGAATATTAATACATATTAAAAATTATAAATATTTTTTAATAAATATTAAAAAATAGGTATAATATGTAATATGTAGGAATAATTTAATGAAGTATGAATAATAAGAACGTAATTAATAGGAATAATTAGTAATAAAATGTTTTGTTATCCTTGTAATTTTAATCTATTTCATATTAATTTTTTTCATAGATATTTTTGGGAATTTTTATATATCATTCAACTATCTGGAAAAAGATACACAAATAGATAAAATGATTGTTTCTGCCAATGAAACAATGTTTTCAAAATTCATTGAATTTCATTATCAACCTACCAACACTGATGATTGATTAAATGTTTTTATAAAAAAACCATTCTAATTGTTGAAAGGGAGGAGAGGAGAGGAACCTCATGTTCACATTGTAGTGAATTCCAATGATAGAATAAGAATATGAGCTTATTCTGTCCCTAGACTATGAAGAACGAGAAAAATATTTCTGCTAAGAACATCAAATCAAGATGTACTGTTATAAATTTGAAATAGAAAGATAATGGAAGCACTGTTAAATTGGTAGTTAGAATTTTTTTTGAGACATTGGGATGTGTTAGAATATACTGCACCTCAATCAGACATAGGGTGTGATCGATGTATACTGGGGAATGGAGAGTGTGATATGTCAATGATAGAAAAAGTAGTAGTATGAGGAAAAGATACATTGATTAGTAGACATAATTAATATAAATTAGTGTAATATTCCCAATTTATTCCCTTCAAAAGATTCAGTATTAAGGAATTTATCTATTTCTACTATTTTTCAGCAAATTCATTTTATTTTATATTAGTAATAATTAATGTAAATTAGTTTTAATTAAATTAGAATAAAATAGTTTTATTTTTTATTATTTATTATTATAAATAATTTTGTGTGATCAGTATTAATTTTTATTAATTAAAATTAATTATAGTAATTATTATTAATTATCATTAATTAATATTATTTTGAAATTTTTTAATAATTTGTTAAAATTAGTGAAAAATATCAATAAATAGTGATAATTTGTAATCAATTGGAATAAATATTTATAAAAAGAAATAATTAGTAATAGTTTTTTATAAATAAAAATAATAAGTGGTTACTTATAAAAATTATTTATATTTATAAATAATTAGTAATAATTAGTAATAATTAATTATAATTTCTAATAAATTTTAATAATCAGTAATAATTATTTTCAAATTGTTATAATTTTAAATAATTTCAAATAAATTGTATAAATTGTAATAATTAGAAATAAATAATAATAATTAGTAATAATAAGAAAAAATAAAAAATAAATAGTAAAAATTATCATCAATTTATAATAATTTGTAAACTTCTAAAAAATTTAATTTTTTTAACAAAATAGTCATCCAGAGAGGGATTAATAATATAAGAAAACTCATTTCTTATATCTTATTGAATTAACATAGAAAACGACTGATTCATTCATGGGAGCAGAGAAATCATGAGAATATGAACTAAAAAATTGGCAATAGTGTAATTCAACCCTATAAAAAGATAGATAACTTATTAATATTGAAGATGTTTATTTATATATTTGACAACACCAACAGATCATCCTATAATATATTGATATTTTTTTAATTTATCCCATAGTTTCATAATCATGGTGAAATATGTTTACACTGAATCTGTTCCTTGAAAATCATATAAATAATGTTTTTGGTTAGGAAAATATAAGTTCCATTTTAATAATATAATAGTTCTATGAGATCATATTGAATAATATATAATGATATTAGGGACACATTCTTGGATTTCATTGGACAATGATTGAATCAGCAAGATTTTGACTCCATTATTGAAATAATTCCAAGAAGAAAATAATGTGGACGGTTATTACTAATGGGAAAATAATTATCAACAAATCTAATCTTATTATTGGCCAAATGTGATGTTATTATCTATCGATTTTAGTAATAAAATATATTATCTTCAAAATCCTTCAACCCTAACACTACCTCTGGACTATTAGAATATTGATTGTAAAATGATACTAAAATTAAATGTGTAGAGGGATTATTATAAGGCCCCAGCCTTAAACATTACATAATCTTGAGTTATTTCAAGAATACACATTGAGGATCTTTTCAGGTTTAGAGTTTTAGAGAATTAGATTATAAAACATGCATTACATTCCACATTTAACCAAAGTGGTTACATAAAACATAATACCCATTTTTACCATCAGTGGAAACATATTTAAAATAAAACATGGATTCTTTCTTGACACTTCATTGACACTATGATCACCTCATGTACCTTTCCCTTGACCTGTGAAAAACATTTCAAAAACATGGGATGAGCATAAAAAGCTCAGTATGGGATATAAAAGTACTTAATCAAAACATTATTCCATGTATGAAATCATACTTTACTCATAAAACATAATCACTTTAACATACCTCATCAAATCATGAATAAATCATAGAAATCATTAGTCATAAAGGTAACTTGAGGAATTCATAACATTCCTACATAGGGAGTAACCCTCTTTGTTACGTTTGGAATACCCATCACAATATACTCCCTAAATCTCTTCGTAGAAACCTTAACATTTAACTCCTTCACGTTAGCCAATGCATTGGAGAGCTATATCGCACTCACCCGGCCTTATTTTATCATGGAACCACCCGTCTTCATAACAATGCCCAAGAACCATAACATAATCATATCACATAAAACATGCATAAAGGAAACAGAACATTTCCACTTTTCAATCACAAGATATCAATACAACACATTGATATAAAAACATTATGAAAACCATTTTCAACACCAAAATAAAAGAAAATTAAAAAATAGTATTTATTTATCATTCAAAAAAAGTTATGACTTGTAGAGGATGACGAAACTCAAATAATGGTTTACTATGGAATTCCTAGGGGAACAACTTTCAATAATACAAACATTCCAAAATTGAAAACTTTTATGTGTAAAAAAGTCTCGAATATCTGGTAGAATGAATTGAAGAATATAATTTTCACCCCCTCTATATAAAATTTTATATATTATCATTTTAAAAATGATAACCATATATGTTGAATAAGGTGGTTTATTTATGTTTTGTTATTTTGAATTATTTTCAATTTATATATTAGTCTTTATTTCTACTTCTTCTATCAATTTTATTTAGTTATGTGTTTTTTGATTCTCATGTCATACTACTTTTATTTCTATGATTGTGGAGAGAAAACCCTCACATTTGTTTAGGGGGAAGTGGTCGTGTGTTTTTTTATTCCACATTACTATTTATGATATTTTACGATAGGAATTTATTAGTGCGTCAAATGATTTTTTTCATATGTTTTACCACATTTTATTCAACTGTATTCTTACTCTTCATTAAATAATTTTCCATCTTGTTAATATCTAATACATTTAAATTGTGGAGTTTGTACTGGGTTTGATGGGGAATATGATTCACATACATGAATAGGTGTCATTGTAGGGTAATGTCATTCAAATTATAGGGTTAATATTGATGGGTATGGATCTCAACATTGAATAAATCATGGATTTATATTTTTGTATAATAAGGACAACACCACTATGAAACCCCTAGAACAGTGGTTTTCTTCTGCTAATTTTATTTATTTATTTTAACATCATTATCATTTTCATTATAATATATATGGTATTAAATTAGTTTTCATAATAAAAACATCCCATCTATATTACTATATATTATATTTTTATGTTACTTAGTTTATAATAGTAAAAAAAATTGATAGGACTTCTAATGAGGGACCCGGGTGTGTTCCACTATAGTGGAAACTTAGGAATATAATAATTTAATTTAATTTTAGATCATGAAAACCTATACTACCAATTTTTCTCCATTTTATGGGTAGGTTAAGAGATCATACATGTTTTTTTTCTTAAAAACAAAAAAATTAAAACATTCAAAAAACTAAAAGATATATATATATCATATCATTGTATCATAAGGTCATAGATTAATTTTTTGATATCTGATATTAATGGACTAGTAATGATTTTCCTATAAGGGAACATATATTTATGTTTCATATTAAAAAATATGTCATGATTATTTTATATAATTTAGAAACTCTCAAAAAATTAATCATGCTAGTTACACCAATAGATGTTGAAGATGATGAAGTAAAAGATATATGAAAGGAATGGAAACAAAGAAATGTTTAGGGGAATTAATGTAATGTTCAAGGTAAATTTTAATTTCATGAACATGATGGGATATTGAATTTTCTACTTAAATATCCAATCATCTATGTTTGTCCATTACATGATGATGCTAAATAAGATTTCAATCCAATTGATAAAAATGTGTGAGGAAAACATGATTTGGAATAACATTGGTTAGATTTTATTTATGACCAAATTAAATGTGATCAGAACATATTTTTATATTAATAGTCACCTCATTTATACCTCTCTCATTATTTGGAAGAATAATATACACCTACATTGAAAACTTTCTAAGTGGCATTTCCATGTGAGATCATGTTTTAAGAAGATTTACATTAACGGGAATATAAGATTTTTTATTCTTAAGTTTTTTTCATATTCATCGTTAATTATTTATTAATTTTCCACTTTGACTAAATTCACAATAAAAAATCCCAAGATAAAACATTAGTGGAACCAGCCACATAAGTTATGGATGTAAAAAAAGATGACTCATTCTTCCACCTTCCCTCACAATCCTTCAGTAACTCATTATAAAGGAGTTGGATCTATTGTACTCTCTCCATGGGTCCTTCCATGACTAGAAAATATAGACGAGTATTGGAAGAAATTAAATGTTCTGATTTTTATGCAACAAAATAGACCTACCTCTGGACTAGGTATAATCCACTAGAACTACCTCACTAGGGGAATTAAAAACCAAGAACCCGCATGGGGTACAAAACATGTTCTATAAAGTTTTCCCATATTTTTTTATATTTCATATTATTTTCATTATTTCAGGATGTTAGGATCAAATTGGTAATACCTCGATTCTTAAATATTGGATGAAACGTAAAAATTAGGCCATGTTGTATATTTCCATATATTTATTTTTTCCTTATTTTTATTTTATGTGGGTTATATTTTTAGGTAGTAAAATTTAGGTTTTTGGGGAGTTTCAACCTATACAATTATCTTTCCCTGATTTTATTTTTTTTTTAATATTTATTTGTTCCTTGAGATATAAATAATATTTTACTAATTATTTAAATTTCATTTTATTTTGAAGATATTGAAATTATTTTTGAAAAATTGGATTTTATTTTAATTTATATGTGATAACTTTTCCCATAAATGGGGTTTTTCAAGAATTTTTATTAGATTGGATGATTTTTGAAATCTATGCCCTTGATAAAATGATTGAAAATATTTTTCTAGTATTGTGAGGTATTCTGAACCAATATTACATATTATTCGAAATACCTACACTTTCATGAGGGATAATTGTAATTTTTTTTATATCCATAAAATGTGATTATTCTCTCTCAATGATTTGGAGTTCATGGAATGTTTTCGACATGATTGAGGTTCATCATTGGATATATTCATATGAAAATTATATAATATGTTACATATATTTTTAGTTGGCCTTTATATTTCATGAATTTTATTATAGTTTTTGGACACATTACAAGATGATTTTTCTTACCCACCTGTACTTTTTTTATTTTTTCATGGATATTTCAAGATTGAGTGTGTGCGAAGGGAATTTCAAGAGTGTTTTTTGGGTTTCATATCGTTTTTTGTTTGTGTGAAGTTATTGTAAAAACTATAGTCTTTATATAATGAGAATATTGGGATTGACCTACCATTTCATGGTCCGTTTTTTTCATATGGGTTTGTTTAAAAAAATGGAAACAAATTAAATGAATGTAAATAGAAATAATAAAAAATGGAGATGATCATGAAATTAACAATTTACATTATTTTATTAAAAAATTAAATAACCTATATAATGGGAATAGATATTAGATCCTTATTTTCATTTAATTTTCTTCTAATCCACAATGAATCAAAAAATAATAATTTTGTGCTATTATGAATCCTAAAAATATGAAAAGAAAAAAAAAATAATTGGACAATATGGATGATATAATTAATTAGAATAAATTTTTGTCTAATTTTCCATGCCACAAAAAATGCTTTGGTGTTGTGTTTCACATTTTCAAGGGGGTTTATTAGGGATCATAATGTGTTTTAACATTATTAATCATGAATTGTACATAAAAGGTTAGCATCCTCTTTTCAGCCTCAAAATATGAAATCATATTTTCCACTAACCATAATAAAATGAATTAACCATAATAATTAAATATTGAGTTAAGATAATTTCATTTTTCATGCTATGTTGAAATGGTAAATCTCACTATCCAATGGTGATAAATTTATTTTCCATGTATGATCATAAATCAATATTTAATTTCTCTTAAGTGAAGAGGGACATGAAATTCAATATGATATAGGTTGTGATTGGAACATGGATGGATTTATAAGGATGAATTAATTCTAATTTTATTAATGAAAATATAATGGATAATTTTTTATAGATGATACATGATGTGTTTTTTTAATAGATCATGGATGTTTACTCATTATTTATTAATTTGTAGATTTTTTTTATCAATGATGATTTCCAAAAAGTGAAATAGTTAAGTGTGGGAATTAATGATGCTAATATTTTTCATATTATATCCAATGTAATGAAATTTTTATATACTAAAAAATAAATTATTTTATGGGAAATTGTTATATTTTTATGTTATTGAGTATTTTTAGCTTAGTTGGAAAAATTACCAAATTATGGATTTAAGTTGTTTTATTATTATTCCATATTTATTGAATATCATTTAATAAACTAAATTAAAATTTGAAATTATTTGATTAGCATTAGTTAAATCATGGGATAAATTTAATTTATTTAGTCCTAGCGCTTAATTCATCATTTGGAGACCCAAATTTATATCAAAATGTATCCCTAGATATTTGTTCATAAATCCAGACTCTTTAGAATATTAGATTTATATCCATTATTTCTATAACAATTGAATTGGAATTCAACATGGAGATATATAATTTATTAATTAAAAACATTAATGATGGTGTACGTGTGATATTCTACTACTTTTATGGTCATTATAGCTTGAGATCTTGCTACTTGGGAACACAAAGAGTCACTAGTATAAAATTAAATTACTAGAGTAAACGTTCCATTGCTAGTACACTAAAATGGAAAATGAATAAAAAAATTCTGTTAGAATGAGGGAAATAATGATAAATAGATTTCAAAAAGACACCATCCCCAAATGTGGAAATTCATTCTTGTAAAAGGGTATAATAATATTTAATTAATAATTAGAGACAAAATTTATCACCCATTTTCTCTACAAATAATCACCTCCTCTCCCATAAAAAATAATAGAAAATTAACGTGAAAAAGGTGTATTTTTTCTTCTGTAATAGTTTTTTATTTTCAATATATATTATTGTTTCTTTCTTCTTCTTATATATATTTTCTTTTGTTATTATTTATTGTGATACTCCGACCATACATATTTTATCTCCATGTTTGTGGATATAAAATCCTCACTATTGATTGAGTTGTGAAGTGGTGGTGTTTAAATTTATTGACATTAAATTTTTTATATTTTATTATGATAAGAATTCAGTTTTCATTATAATTATTGTTTTGATGGGTTACCCCAATTTATCTACTATTAACTTCTTTCCCATCATTTAATAATTTTCTATCAATTAATATCATATTCCGTTAAATGGTTGTGTTTGGATTAGGTATTGATGTTGATGAGATTTTTCCTATATAAATAGGTATCAGTGTAGGATAATACTCTTCAAATAATAAGGTTTATAGTGATATTTATTGATCTATACATTGACTAAAACATTTATATATATTTTTTATTACAAGGATAACACCACTATGAATCTTTGAAGAATATGGATTTACTTGGATAACTTCTGTGTCTAATTTTTTTTCATTATTTTTTTTCATTTTCATTATCATATATATGATAGTAAATGTATTTCCATAATAAAAAACACCAATATATATTACTACATAAGTTTGTATTATAATATTTATTTTAAAATAGTGAAAATAGAAAAACATTCTTTCTTTGAACTTCATAATTATGATCGACCGTAGGTTATGAGACATTTTTGGATTCATAGGTAAATAAAAATTTAATTAAATATGGGTTAATGAAAAAACTTCTATAATCACCCCCTTAAATTTTCATTTGAGATCAAGAGATTCCACAAGTTATATAAATACTATATAATGTTTATATATTATTTCTCAAGCTTATAATAACTGATTATCGGAATAAAAAATAAGGTGGTTATGTTTTAATGTTCTAATCAATTTGAGATATCAAGTCTTTTGTTGAAGAGAAATATTATGGAAACTCTATTTTTGATTCCTTAGGAGCTCCAAAACAAATACACATTATGCTGTATTGCATCAGTTCATTGTATATGATCGGTATTGATCTAGATATATCATGTAGATTCATATTTTTTAGGTCATCTATGACCCCATGATTGGAATACCATAATTCCTAACTTGTATTTGGATGTTGTGGTCCACACCATAATTTTTTTGTGATTTTGTATTTTAAGAGAGAGGTGTTTTATATATATAAACCACAAAACCCTTTGACAGATATTGTCTCATTATTATATCAATATTATTATAAAGTATTTAGAAGTGTGTAATTAGTAATTAAACATTGATATGGATTATTTTGTAAGAATATGAAATTTTTTTTGCATGTAATATTTGCTGGATAACACTGAAGATACTAGATCGTGGTGAGTAGAAATCACTAGAGTAATGGACTCTTACGATTTTGATAATTTGAACGAATGTGTATGAATTTCATTATTTTAGAGTAATTAATTTTATTATAATGGTTATTTAACCTTCTATAGAAGACCGTGAGAAAAATGTACATGATTTAGATCCCACGGTTGATGTGATATGAAATTTCTTCTTTGAAGATATCCATTTCTAGGATGGTTAGTAGATAATGATGATCTGATTAGTATACACACATATATATTAATAAAAGTATCCTTGATAGTGGATATGATGAGATATTCTCCTGTGTAAGAAGGTCTAGATAATCTTGGGCCGAAAAAGATATACAATGATAATTTATGTTAGTTATATTTTCCTTGTATTGATTGGAAAATCAATTGTTTTTTTTCCTCATTTCATAACCACCAGTGGCTAAAGACCAAGAATGATTATATTATTTGATTCCTTCATTCATGGGGCTGCGTTATTAATTTTCCACAATACATTCACCTTAATCATTTTAGTATTATTATATAAATTTAATAAGGCTTTGGGTAATCAACTAAAACATAGTATACTATATTTTATGTTGACTATAGATCAATCCCAAAGGATGGTAAAATATTAGAGGATATATTTGTGGGCATGTAACATAGATTTCAATCGAGAATGGAATTATCACCACATCCATGTTGAATTTTCATACAACAATATATTGTTGGATTATATTTGGATGGAATATTTTGGGGATATTTATTAATAGTTATGTTGATTTCCACATTGTTGAAATTAGGAAGGTGGTGCATCATTTTTGGGGTTATTCCCAATAAAATAAAACATTTAATGTTAGTATCAGATAAGTTAGTATTTGAACACAACATTGATAACGAAGTGATCATATTTTGGCTCGATGCGATTTCCATTGGAGTTCCTTGTTGGAAATAGAGTATTTTTATGGGTGATGCATCATTTGATGAAAAAAAATTTGATTAAGAAATTAAGGATAGATCCATAATATGTGGGTTTTTTTGCTAATTTTGTGAATATTGGAATGTGGGGATAACATCGATACCTTCCTTATTGTTAATCATGAATGCATTATGTGTTTTATGTGTCCCAACTATGAAGAAACATGACTAATGTAACACATGTAATCAACTATGAGAATTTGGAGCTGGATCTTATTCTAGCTTATGTGAAATGATCATTGCATATAATATATCTGATTTATATGGTGTATGGGGAAAAAAATTTTCTATAAATACCTTAGATAAATTGATTAATCTAGAACGATTTATGGTGGTAGGAGTCTAATATTCACGTCTAGTGGCCCACATTGTTTGAGAAATAATCCTAGTGATGCTTCATGGGGGTGATAAGTTTTTGTAGAGGGATACTATAGTGAAAATTTATTTTTTTCCCATATCGATATTAATTTAATATTTTATTCTAATTTTTTAGAAGTAGTATTTTTGCGATGGGGTCCAAATTTTTTTAATTAGTTTTATAGTGTTTTATTAGCCTTTGAGGTGAGCATTTGGATCATGATTTTCCAAAACCATGCTAATTCACTAAGAAACCATGCTTATGGTTGATGAATAACATTATTTGAATAAAAATTATTGATCATGGTTGATCAATCCATGAGGAATCACCTAAGACATGAATCATTTTCCTAAGTCAAAAATAATAGTTTCTTCAGAGTGTAAATTTCTATGTGATCAAACCATTAGGGTCCCAAGAGACAAATTAATCCTTGAGAGATTATATAATAGACTGGAAAATGAAAACTACTACAAAACCTGTCATTAACATGCATTAGTATGTATCATCATTATAAAAAAGATTATAATAGGAATATTAATTAGCATTGAAGAAAACTTTAATAAATATAACCATTTATCATAATTTTTTCTGTAGTGATAATGTGAAACAAATTCAGAACATTATTTTTATCATTGATTATTGGTATCCTTTATTAGTGATTTATATTTAGTTTTTATAAAGGATTGTATTTACTAGCAATTTATTGATGACATGGATAAATATTTATTTCATCACTGTTTTTTAGCGCTAATAAAGGAATGAAAATGTGAAATGAAATAATGAAATAAATAAAAAATAAAAATTTATATTATTTAAAAAATATTAAAATGTATATTAATTTAATATTTGTTGATAATAATTATAAAAATAATTATAAATTAACAAATATTTAAAAATTTATGATTTAAATTATTATGATAAATACTGATATTAAATTGTATATGTTGAATAAAGAGATATAAATTAATTATTATTAATATGATTTATACATTAAAAAAAATATGTGAATTACATTAAAGATTCATATATTTATTGAAAAACATTTTATAATTAAAAATTAATAAGAATTAGAAATATTGAGTAATTTCATAGCACTCGATATATAATTTAATGACCTTTGATTTTTCCATTTTAGCATAGGACAAATTAGTGTTAAATTTATATCACATATATGTAATTAAAACATTTTTATATAAAATTTAAACAAATTAAAATTATACATTTTTTCAATATTATTAAAGTGTACTTATTCTCAATTTACTAAATATCATTCATTACTAACATATATAATTGCACCTAAAATTAAAAATTCATTAATATTATTAAAAATATATCTGAATCAAATATTTATAAATATATATATAGACATTTAAAATATTTATTAAATTATATATTTATAATTATAAATGAATATTTTTTAAAAAAATATATTAAATTAATTGAAATGAAATAACTATATATATTTAAATAATTATCAAATTTATAATAAATTTAATCAAATAATGAATATATTTACTATATTTCTTTCGATATATATTCATTAAAAATATATATATAATTATATAAATATCAATTTAAAAAATTATTTCAATAATTATATATAAATAAATTTTGATAAATAATTATAAAATTATAATAAATATAATTAGAAAGGTATATAATTACTATATTTATATTTGTATTTATTTATAAATTATATTTAAATTTTTATAATATTTTTATTTTTTATTGTAAATATAAAACCATTAACAATGGTTAAATAATGCGCAAGAATAAAAGCGTCTTTATCAGTGATTTTTAACACTGATTAAAATAATTCTATATTAGTGAAAAACAAAGAGATGTTAAAATAAAAGTTTATCTTCTAAAACAATTGGTTATATGGAGTTCTTTTATCAGTACTTAGGTTATAATCACTGATAAATGGAATCTTTATCATCTCCTTTTTATAATTTCTAACAAAGTGTCCTGATCTAATTTAAAAACCTGAACC
Organism: Viscum album; assembly: GCA_963277665.1. NCBI lineage: Eukaryota > Viridiplantae > Streptophyta > Magnoliopsida > Santalales > Viscaceae > Viscum > Viscum album. Next base: position 148,412,898 of record OY728128.1, on the reverse strand, counting down.
ATTTGTCAACCCATCATGATATCATAAACTCTCCAGGGAATCAAATTTGTGTTGGTACTCAACATCGATGAATCAAAGAGATAATCATACCACTCAAAAAACCACCAGTTATTCGAACATCTTGTATGAAATTCAGTGTTTGATTTTAATTATGGATTCAGAAGAGGGATTCATATTTTCTTCAACCTTTCTAGGTCGTACTTTCGATTTTATTTGTGTATTTTTTGTTTTGATTTTGAATTATTTTTTGACTATGTTGTTATTTGTGTTCCAGGGATAGTATAATAGTGAGGTAGGCCTTCCAATTTTTTCAGTGTCCCATTTTGGTTCAAATAATGATTTTCAATGGTGTGTATAATATTTCTAGACTCGACGGTGACCCATGGATTCACATGGAGTTTAGTTGGTTGATTTATTTTGTTAACATTTCCCAAACAGATTTCACAAAGATATCATATAAGTTTTTATTAATTATTTTATAAATGTACTCTATACATGTGAAATTTTAGGAAATGAAAATGAAGATTTTTTGTGTGAGGGATTTTAAGGTGGGTTATGTGATTTCTTTTAAATTACATTTCTTCATATCATTTTTTAATGACTTGGTAAGGGGTTGTAATCCAATGTATGGATGCATCTTGTAAGTTTTTATTTAAATTTTCTTTATTCTTGTTTTATTTTTTATTAGGGAAAAATTATCCCAACTATTTTGTTTTTAATACACTATTGTTTTTTTCTAGCCTGAGTGGGATATATAATATCCCTTGGAAACTATCAAGAAATAGAATAGTATTCCACCCACAATTTTGAAAATCTTATCCAATTTTCCACGGGTGTCAAAATGGTTTTTAAATACTCCTTTTGAAACATTTAAAACCCTTCCATCAAATTAATTCATTTAGAAATAAATATCCCACGAATTCCATGAGTCCCATATAAACAAATGAAAATTTAAAATCACTAATCATCAATATTTAAAACATGGTAATTGTTAAAGTGGTAAATTGTTATCATTGTTCATCTTTGGATCCTCTAAATATTATGTCATACAAAATAATAAAATCTTTCAATATATTAATACTAATATTTTTTATATTATTATTATGATCAATTCCACATTTTTTAAATTAATGATTCTTCAATAATTCATCTATCTTTTGATATAAATCTCTTAGTTCTTGTTACAATTAATACATTACCTTTTTCAATTTAAAATCATTAATCTCATATTAAGGAATGTGAAAACTATATATTTATTTGGTGTAATTCATATTCATGTATTCCATTAGTAAATGCTGATTTTACATCTAGTTGGTGTAATTTTAATTTCTTTGGGGTGGGTTAGTGTGGTGATATGTCAACGTATTAGTGATGATATGTTTTTAATTATTAATATAACGTTATTTTAGACTATAATATTTTCCATAGGTTTCTACATCAATTGTTCCAATAAATTTTTATATTTCATATTTGATTGAAAGAGTGTTTATTATTATTTTTTATCATATATTTTTTCCTATTAATCCTTAATTTATTATAATAAATTTTCATTTTTTATTAAATTTTAGAATTATTTTATGTGGAGTAATTATTTTCGTAAATTCAATTATCCATTTTCTTAAACATACTTGTATTAATTGATATAATCAAATGTTGAGTTTCCCTTATTATAATTTTATATAACATTCACTTTTAATAATGAATATCATATTATTATTTATTTATATGTTGTATAAAATTAATCTTTTTTTTCCCATATAGGAAAAATATGAACCAAAAATTTATTCATGATAAATATTTTAAAATTAAATATGTATGTATAGTTAAATAGTTCATCAAATTTTCAAAAGAGCATGAATACCACCATTCTAAAATCCCATATCTATGATTACATTGTAGTTATTATAAAATCATCTAGAAGAGTTGGAAGAATATTTATTTCTATTTGGATCAATTGATTAGTGGAGAAAAAAAATGATATTTTGTTCATCACTCAAAACACTAACAAAAAAATTAAGTATTCCTTGGGAACATCACTACTATTGGTATACTACTGTATAACATAGCATCTGACCTGAATTTGATACCCAATGTCCCTGTGAGGCTCTCATCTGACACATAGAGAGAAACAGACTAATAAGATTTGTGAACATAAAGAGAATATTTTATATAATAATATATTTAATTGGGTAATGGTTTTTTAGAAAACACATATGATTGAAAAAGAAACATGAGAATCCAAAAATGCTATGATGGAAAAATATTACCACTTGTTTAAATAATGAATAAAATTATAAGGTTGAAAAGGAAACAAGAATGGTTAATGGTGATATGATAGATATTGTGGCGAGCATCTGTGGGAAGAGAGCATCATGATGACACCAAAAAAGAAGATCTTGGCATATGATATGATAAGATATAGTTAACGAATTGTAATGAAGAACACATAGAATCCATTATTTTATTATCAAAATTGTGAGTGATTCATGACCAATCCTAGTTTGGTATCTATTGATCAATGGATACAAATAGATATCAATATTGTTTATTGTAATACGATTTCCTAAAATCCATATAGTCTTTTAAATTGTAATATAGTGCACTATGAATCCGTTGTTTTGTTATTAGCTTATATTTTGACCATGGAATTCATTTTGAATGTTGTAAATGTAATTTTACAATATAGTTTCTCTATTTGAAAAAAATTATATAATTAAATGTTCATTTAATTTTAATTATTATATTTATTTTTAGTTTATTTTATAAATTTTCTATCCATGTGTCATGCCTTTGAAGGAAGATAAACGACGCTACCTATTCTCAATCACAGAGGTAATATTGATGTTTTCACAATTAAATAATTTTCTATATAGTTAATTAATTGTTTCATATTTATTCTTAATTTGTTTATTTTTATTATTATACACATAATAATTGTTTACTTATTCATATGGATTCTATCTATCCAGGTTGGGGTTCTCTGTCTAACATTCATGTTATGAATCCATTAAAAAAGATTCACCCCTAAAGTGGTGCATTTATCTCATTATTTATATTTATAACCACTACCATTGTAGGAAGAGAAATGATTCAACATATGATCCATCATAGATATAATAATGATTATTTCATAGTAAAATCATTTTCTATATAATTAATTATTTTTTATATATTTCAGTTTACTTTATTTGTTTTTAGTATTACTCACATAATAATTGATTTCATATATTGGTGGATTATATTTTTGGAGTTATGGTGCTCTGTAATTAAATTCATTCTTTTTCTCCCTTAAGATATATTCACCCATATAGTGGTTCATTTATGAAATTATTTAAAATTCTCTCCACTAACATGTAGGAAGTACAATGACACCATCTCTGCTTAATTATAAAGATAATCATGATTTTTTAACAGTAAAATCAGTGTCCATATATTTAATGTATTGTTTTATATTTATATTTAATTTATTTCTTTTTACAATTACTCAAATAATAATTTCTTTTTTATATAGGTGGATTCCATTGATTGAGTTGGATGCTCTGTCCAACATTCATACTTCTTAGGTATTATAACATTTTCATTGTTGTAGCTACTTGTTTATCACTTTATTTCAAATTACCTCAACCGATTTTTTAGAAAGAGGAAAACCACTTCCTTTTCTCATGTAAAAAGGTAATATTGATCATCTCTAGTAAAATCATTGTCTCTAAAATTAATTTATTATTTCATTTTTAGGTTTAATTTATTTCCTTTTAGTATTAATCAAATAATAATATTTTTCATATATAAGTGGATTATTTAATTTGAGTTGTGGTGACCTATCCATATTTCATCTCTTAATACACCCAAACATTTACATACATATTCTCCATAAAAACCATTTACCCATGCAGTGTTGTTATTTATCAATTTCCTTCATGTTCCCTTCACAAATCAATAACATATGTAATCATGATATTTTTACCATAAAATCAATTTCCATGGAATTAATATATTATTTCATCTTTATATCTATTATTTTCTCACTACATAAAATATTTGTTTCCTTATAATGGTCATTTGACATTAAAAAGTTTCACTCACTGAAATCCAATAAATCTACCTCATATTATCTTTATAATTTAGGGAATGATTTCATAAATTATTTTTTATGTGTAGGAGTGAGTCTCACATTGTAGTGTTACACGATATGATTTGTATGATTCAATGTTCAGGTTTCATGTTTTGAATGACATTTTTGGAAAATAGAAAATTGATGTAGTCAAAACTATGAAAAAAAATTCAGATTATTTTATGAAATTAGGGAAAAAATATACATGTGATTTAGAATGTGAATGAATAATCTACACCTCAAACATATGAATGGTGTGACTTATATTACACTATGTGTGATTTAATTTAAAATTGACATCAATTTTATTATAAACCCCAAATTACCTACTCAAAACTAGAAAAAAACATTTATATTGTTTTGAAATATTAGGAAAACTATCCATATGTGATTTGGGTTGTGCATCAATCAGCTAAACCACAATCTGATGCATGATGTCACCGATTTGTCTCCAATTGCGTGTTTTTATGTATTATTGACATAATTTTTAATAAAAAATCCCACTCACATACTCAAAATAATGAAAACACATACAAATAGATTAAATAGTTTATAAAAATCATACATAATTCATTTTTGATGTGTATGAATTAACCATAACTCAATCTGCTACACAATCTGAAATGTATATAACAAATATCTTGTTCAATTTTAAAATTACATTTTTGTAAATAAGATATGTGATGTACTCAAAACCATGAAAACACGTTCATATTGTTTTTATAATTAAGAAAAAGGACCCATATTTCATTTGTTATGTGTTTAAATCAGCTTCACCTCAATCTGATGCATATTCTGACAGGTATTACTCAATGTGTATTTGTTTATTTAAAATTTTCATCAATTTTAGTAATATTGACAACTGTCCAACTCCAAAAAAACACTTTCTAATTGTTTTATACTATAAAAAAATGATCCATATGTCATATTTGACATGTAGGAGTCATCCTAACCTAAATTCCATTCACAATGTGACTGGTATAACTAAATTTGTCTTTTATTAGTTTTATATCATCCTTTTAATTCAAAAATTCACTCACTGAATGTCGATAAAACGCATTCTGATTTTCATGATAATTTAGTTGAATTATTCATAATTAATTTTTTATATATAGGAATATTTTTCATGTCCAAATGATACCCAATGTTATTTGAACGAGTAAAAAGTTCATGTATCAAGTTTAAAATGGAATTTTATTATAATAAAAAACTAACTCAATAAAAACCATGAAAACACATTCAGAATGGTGTTATTTGATAGGAAAATGACACAAATATCATTTGAGACGTATTGGAATAAATCACACCTCAATATGATGTACAATGTAATGAGTATGACTCCATGTGTGTCCCTTTTTTTAAATATGACATAAATTTTAGTAAAAATTACACTTTCTATGATTTTATTTCCTTGCATTAATAATAATATAAGAATTTTATTCATATATATGTTAGTTATTTTTCTCGATTAGGGGTGGGTTTTTGGTAATATTGTGAATTGGGTCATGATTAAAAGACAATGGAACGTTGATTTTATTGAATGTATTAATATCATTTTTTTTAATTCTATGAAACAATGTTTGAAATATCTTAAAGAATGTGTTATTTTCGTGTGTTTGTGTTATAAATTTAATCGCATTTAAATACTATTTTGGGTCTTGTATTTTTCAATATCAGATGTGCTTTCTATGATGTGGTGTACTGTTGCAGCACACTATAGTGGTGCTTCCATGAGCTATTGCAGCATACTATAGTGTGGCCCTTTATCAGTACTTTTAAAAGAAACGATAAATTTATACTTGGTAAACAATTGTATAAGTGATGATAAATGGTTCCATTAGCTATCCTAAATTAAATTTATGATAAAATACCAAGGGTTTTAACCTCTCTCATGTAGTCTTATTTTTTCTAGCGCTAATAATTCCCATTTCCAGCATTGTTAAAGGCATGTTTTGTAGTAATGATTGTTTGGATGATTTAATTATCCCATAAATCAGATTCAGGGGAAATTACATTCCCATTTATAAAACTTCATCCTTCTATATGTATCCCACTAAAATATAGATACCCCATTATCATCTCTCATTGAATTATTTTCAGCCCATACAAGATTCATGTTCATCCATGTGTTTTAATTGTTATAAAATATGGTATGAAATACACAAACCTCCATTCATCATGAATATTATGGATCTTCCCTTCATCACTTTAGATGAATCATAGATTAATAATTCAATTGAAAATATTTGGATTACAATTAAATATAGTAATTAAATAGTGGATCATTGATATAAAATTTGTGAATCTAGTGTTTCTTTGAACCTCTTTTGATTAATCTCAACTCGGGTAGTTTTGGTGGATTGTGAAATATACATTTATGTTGATAAAATACCATAAATCTAAAATATTATTGTATTATGTTTTAGAACCTTCACATTTTTTAATTGGGATGTCTTCTAGGGAATATTATTCTACTATATAAAACTTTTTAGTTCTCAAGGAAGATTTAGGTATCAATATTGTTGTGATTCATGGGTTTTTATTAACAATATAACCGTAGGATATTCCTAAGCATATGGATCCCATGTATACCCTTGTTTCTAATATATGATACTTATGTAGAAGTATCATTTTAACCAAATTTGATAATGATTATAAGTGTGTGCATATGTGTATTTTTGTAACCCCTGATACCAATACCTGATTAATGATTAATGTTCTTTCTTTAATTACTTGTTTCCATGTTTGATGTCGAACACATGAACATTTATGTTTCTACTAATTATCATAACGAAATTATCTATTTTTCTCTCATATTCTAATAATTGATATTTGTAATTATATTTCCATAGGAGATATTTAATTGGTAATTAAATAGGTATACCCTTATGATATGGATATCTCTATGATGGAAAGTTTTTATGAAATTCGACAATGACATTATTACACCCAGTCACATGTCAAGGGAATAAAGTGTTGAGTATGGAGATATGGTAGTTGCATTGGGGTTAATATAGGCTTCTCAAAAGGCCGGTGTCGTAGAAAAGATAGAAAATCTGTGAGGCATGACATCTAGTTAATATTATTTTTGTGGTCTTGAGGATAGACCCATGATGGATCATGAATTAAATGACCCTATATAGTGAGATGACATGATTCATTTTGACTATAGAGATACATTTTTTCGATATTTTTGGCTTCCACCAAACTCATTTTAAAATCCATTCACATATTCTATCAAGAATGTAGCCAAATACCGTATGGATGGAACTGGTGGATGCTTGTATAACATAATATTACATGATATATCAATTTTTAGGTTTTCATATGATACTATATTTACCGTGGAATAAAAATGTTATAAATTTTCACTCATTATATGAAAAAATGGGTGGTTTCCTAGTGAATATTTTTACTAACACCCAAAACATCAATCTTGATGCATGTGAAAAATACATGATTTTGAATATAGGTAAGGAAATGTATCTGATAGTAGGGAGTTTATTTTTGGATCAGGTATCGTGTACCTATAATGTGAATAAACTAGTATATTTCTTGATGTTTCATATTTATCAACATTAAAATTAAGTACCCCAGTTTCAATTTCCAAATTGGGTTATATGTCTGAAATGGGTGAAATTTTAATAAATTATGTTTATATTATCTTCATCATCATACTCATTATTATTAAATTTTATTTGTTTTGAGGTATTTTTTCTATAACTTATAATCATCAAGCCTCCCTACTACACCTTTATATCATCACCCTTTGCATATAGACTCATGAATATAGAGAGGAACACATGGGGACTTATAATGTCTCCAATCTAGTAATTTTCATGAAAAATCTATTTTGGGATATTATAATAACACATAAATTATGGTAATACCTCCAATGAAATTCAGTCATAAATCACACAAAAACTATCCTAATACAAATTCCTATAGAATAACTCCACCTCATACTGAAAGTGAAAACCAAATTTATTGTATCACGAATAGGGTAGGGGTGATTCAGTGAATTATTTTTCTTTTATGTTATCTTTTTGTAAAAGAAACCTTCACCTTCAATAGAATATTTATCACTTTATTGAAGAAAATAATAATTAAAACATTCACATGACAAAAATTATTTATAAGGTTTACTAATTAGTGAGAGTACAAATGCCTTGTAATGGTCTAGATATAATCTAATACCATGAAATGTACTAGAAAAACCCCATTGTTCAGATAGATCAATTAAGAAATACACATACACTTGTGTAAAAGTATCATCAATACAATTGTTCATGTTCGATTACTGGCACAAATGATGTAAAATATATTTTTTAACATGTTAAGATATCATGACTAGTTGGATGAAAAATTGACACCTTGCTACTTCAACAACCTCTACTTTGGTAATTCCTTAAAACATAACTCCTCGCATTCATACCATGTTGTAGGTAAAAACAAATGTTTTGGACATTGTATGAAAAATAATTTTGATGGATTTGTTTGAATATTTAGTTTTATTTATCAATATTAAAAACATAATAAAAAATATTGTAATAAAATTTAGGTATAATTAGCACTTTCTAAGAAAAGTTAGTCAGATTACTTGGTTTGATCCCTGAAACACTGATAAATTCCAAATCCTAAAGGTTCTTTCTTGAATATTTGTTTTTCATTAAATATATGTCTGAAAAACATTATTCATAGAAACATTTGATCACTATTTCTATATCCCTAAAAAAACAATGTCTTTTTTTTTTGAAATTTCATTCTACTTACACATCAATTTATATGTGTTCTAGAAATTGAATCTGCGGGAATCCAATATCACATTCCCTTAAAACTAAAATTAACAAAAATGATAAATTGGTTTCAACATTGTCTTCATCATTAACAAAATAAGTAATTCTCAAAACTTATTTTTTCTCCATAATGCTTCTCAAATATTCACACAACATCATCCTTCATAGAACATCGAAAAAATTCTCTAGTTTGATTCTATTTTTATTTGGATTCTATTAATCATTATGATGAAAAAAATGTAAAATAGAAGACTCATGTTGTATTTCTCAGTACCAACTATAACAATTATTCCATACACATTATTGAAACATCATTAAACTTCATGTTCATTTCCTTAATTTCGACACACTAATCGCTCTGTTCAACCAATCTCTTAGTCTAATTTCATTTTATAGTCCAATAAATTTTTTAGATATTTATCCACAAACTCATTATAACATATAATTATTCTAGAACCCTTCAATGAAACCTCTGTAGGTTCAAAACCATTCCCATATTCTTAATTTTTTTCAACGAGTCATTTGATTGATAATCCAAAATTTGATGATGTCAGATGTATGATGTGTTTTTGGTGTAAAATTGTATTTAATGGATTAGTATTTGATTCATTTCAGGGAACCAGTGTCAACACCAATCTTTTGTGTATTGAAAAAATTGAAAACTGAAGTTCCAATGGTTTAAATAACAACTAATAAGGGGGATGAATATATTTTCCACTTTTTATATGATTCATGACATTTATAAATATAAATTCTACAACCTATTAATGTTCATTAATTTATTATCCTTTCATAAAATCTCCTACATGGAAATGTAGGAACGAAATTAAAGATCATACAATTTACCTAGTTCGGCCTCAATATGTGTTCAAATATCTATACCATATCGACTCTCATGGGTGTATGAATATTACATATTATAAAAGAGTGATTAAAATTTATTCCATATATCATTTGAAACATAGTATATCTTGATATGAATGATTATACAAACTCCCATTAGTTAACATTATTTTCTTACAAAACATTTCATCCATAAAAAAGCATAATGACATTGCTGAATCTACCCCACAAATGTTCTTGGGTCTGATGACCTTGATTTTTATGGACGTAATTACAATGAAAACACTCTAATTGACTTAGTCTTGTTGAATTAATAAGTTTCTCCCTTTCTTAGTCATCCCTCCTCAATATCTTCTCAAATGATCAGTCTGATCTTCCTCAGTCTAACCTTCTATTTTTTGTAAAAAAACAAAAAGATGTACAAATGTTTAATGAGATATTTATAAAAAATTTACTCTAACTGAAATTATTTTGTTCTATGCAATTTTTTCATAGTTGAAATGGTTTTAATGTATAAATTTATTGTGATTATATTTATGGCATATCAGAATGGAATATTCTTGAAACTGAAAAAATCTTCCTCCTTACTCAAATTAAAAAATTATAAGATCTATAAATATTTGAATTTCCTATTTTACCACAAAAAATATTCACTAATATTCTAAGAATCATAGAGAGTATTATTAGTAATCATCGTCTTCAAACTTCGTAACATGTATCCATTATTATGGATACTCCACTACTCATTATGATGGAACATACCCAAATCATTAAAATGAAACTTCCTCATCTCATTCTGAATTTAATATCTTCATCGTTGTTATTCCAGTTCACTATCATTCTCAAAGTCTGTCAGATTGAATTTCATCCATAGATTTATTCTTATGGTCTTTCCTCCTCAAAGTCAGCCAGATTGTCCTTCTTTTTCATAGTTAGTATGATTGAATAGAATCATCACTATCAGTCCAATTTACATTCATCCTCTGAGTTAGTCCTGTTAACATAACTTCTCAAAGTCATTATGATGTAATGATAATATTGATGCAATTATCATTATGATGGAAAATCCACTCTGAATTTTTTTAAATATTCTAACCTCATCATCTATAACTCGTTCATACTCCAGAAAACATCTTTGTTTTCTTCTTTTATGTCTAATGAATAATTTTTCTTCATACCCAGAACCAATAAAATCATTTTTATTCTTTTATTTCCTAAAATTATTTTATCCTGAGTGTTTTAATCAATTATGAGAACATCATGATTATAAAATCCTCTTATGACTTACAGTTAGAATGTTAATGAAAACATTAACAACAAAAACAACAAGCATCATTCATTCTCTTTGGAATAATTCTGACTTCCTCCCTATTCATCTTCTAAATTTCTCAACAATTTTGGGCCCAAATAATCAATTATATCAGGTTTTTGGATATGATTTTTATGTCACATCTAATAAATAACATTATAGAACATCCATCATCCACCATACATCCACCATATGGTTCCGGTACTACTCAGTTCGATCCATTGTGTTTAGTGATCAATTTCAATCATAAAAAATAATTTTCGTCCCCATTATAGTTGGGTTAAAAAATTTAGAACAATTCAGCTTTTATTAGAATATATTCTTATCCAAAAAATTAGTTTTAAAAAAATATAAAAAATGGTTAGATTAATAAATCTCAATGTTTTGTTAATATCCCCTTTTGAATTTGTGGATGACACACATGAACATGTTTTTCAACTCTTATAAAATTTTTTTAAACTCAACTTCTTTATATAACTCAAGGATTTATAATGTTATCAAAACATAGGCTTTCCATAATTATATTTTCTGAAAACTACACTACTAGATAATGTTCTGTTATTGATGGAATTACATCCCTTGTTGACGCGAAATATTTTTGGCCATGTTAAGATAAATTCCAATAACTTTAATATTTTCCTCAAATTTTTCTGTTTCTATCCATTTTTATTTTTTCTCCACCATTTTATGATAACCACAGCATAATATTCATTAATGAATGATAAGTAAAAACATCTAAAAAAGTAAAAAATGTTTTCACATTATCTCCACTTTTTTCAACACAATCCAAAACATTATAGGGTTCTTCATTATGATATTTAGGAAATCATTGTTGGAGGATAAACAAGAAGTTGCAACTGAAAATCATCAAACTGTTCTTTTCGAATTTCCATTTTGATGATATCAATAATATGATACTTCATAGAGATATATTCAAGGAAAAAATATTCATTAGAAACATTAACAATATTAATGTCAAACATTATCTATTTTTTCCATATTTAATATTGTAATGTATTTTTAGAAATATTGTTTGAGTTATTATTAGCATGAACTATCATCAATGGTTTATAAACATTTGATTTCAAATCATATAGATAATATTTCATAAAAAATCCTAGTACAAGCCTGAGTAACCACAATATATTTTAGTTTGTTGTGTTTAATGTTAATGATGTTTATTTTATTACTATGAAAATTTAAAGAACATTCACCCAAGGAAATGTTTTCTCCAGAGATTTAATTTATATCATTACAATCTCCAACCCAATCAGAATCAGTATAACAATGAAACATCATCTCCATATATTTTTTCTATAACAACCCATGAGAATTTTATGCATTAAAAACTCATAATTATTTTTGTTACCAACAGATGTTATTCTTTTGAATTATATTGATACCTATCACTCAAAGTCATAACATAACCAATTTCATTCCTTCAAACTGAAATGTAAGGTATATTTACTATAAACAACCGAATTTTTTTTTGATTCAGCCTTTTTCGAGACTTATCATTACTACACAACATCCAAACCAATATATGATTAGTGTCTTATTTGGATTATTCTATTCCAATATTTTTTTACAATTTGTCTACATAATTCTGTTGACATACAGAAATGTATATTTATTTTTTTGAATGTGTAAACTAGGATGGAATGATAATTATAAAAAAATTGATATCTTAATGTGCCTTTTCATTTATTCAACAAATGATTTTAAAAAATCATCTCTATCATAAGAAAAAAATATCATCCATATGTATAATTAATGTTATTGTTCCGAAGTTTACATTTTTTACATATAAGTTTCCATAAAATATTATATTAGTGAAATTCCACATTCTCAAACAATATTCTATTTAATAATATCATACATTTAGATCTTATTCTATCACATAAAAATATTTTTTTAATTAAAAAAAATCATCCTCATCGTGTAAAAACCCACAAGGTTGTTTGTAAGAACCTAGTTATTCATTGAGGTAAGGATTCATTATTTTCTATCAATTCATTTAGTAATTGTTAAATACTTCATACAATGAATTCCATTTTAAGGAAATTTTGGTTTCAGGATGTCTGAGGGTTGTCCAGATCGTAGAACAAATGTGTTGGGCTGAAAATGGATAGGAGGGCGGTTTGAACAAACTCTACGGGGATGGTTTCACAATTTCTACAAACCATGAAAGGTTGGACAATGGGGGTCAATAGGCCACATTGTTTGAGTAAACCATGTTAGAGGTGGCAAACAACCATGTGGCCAGGTCTTATTTTTGAGAATATTTTGACAGTGTATTATTGAAAAGTTTGCACATAGTTAGTAAATGAATCGCTATGAACCAAGCATACATGAACTCTTCAATGACATGTGAATGTTTTTCTAAACCATTCACATAAACCATAACACAAATTATATATAGAATTTTTAAAATTTTAATTTAATTAGAATATTTTTATTAATATATATTGAGAAATTTCTTGTAGCACCACAATGGGAACCTTGTAATTCTCTAAAACTTTTATATTCATGGATTCAAGGTTATACTTCTATTCAATCTCCATTTAGAAGTTCGTTTGTCTCATCATATCTATAGTGGTATTATCTACATTATATTTTGAATATTATTCCATTACAATGGCCATCAGCTACAATATTATGATTTAGGATCATATGGCCTATTATAATGTTCTTCATAGACTCTTCATATTTATCTTAATATGGGTCAATACTAGATACGATACATGATGAGCTATCTAGCATAGATCAATGGTGGGTGGTCTCATTCCATTCAGTCATATTAGGTTCATTTATATATGTTTTCATGTCACGCTCCCATTGTTCGGGCATTTCATTAAAATGTAATTGAACCCTATAGTACATAATAATTTTATAAGTGGTTTGTGGTAGTTTTATATGTTTGATATAGGTTGAGTATCTTTTGATTGAATCACTTATTATGTTTTTTACTAAATAGTAATTTGATGGATTTATCTTTAGGAACCCTTAGGTGTTCAATTTACCCCATGAAATGGGATGTTTACTAACTTATTGTTTATGAATTGAATTGAAATGATAATTAATTTTAGTTGAATAAATTAAATGGATGGGATGAGTCAGATAGTCCTATCAACCCCATCTTGAATATCTTATTGAAGTCTTTGTTGAATGTTTATGTTTTAATTTACATGTCTTCCATTTCCCATGTGGTTTGTAGAATGTGTATACTATTTGTTGGTTTTTTAATCTTAATTTCATTTAATACACTTTTTCTAGGAAGAGATCAATGGTGTTTAAGAAATCTAATTGATTTATTTTTTTGAGAAACATGATATATTGAATATTACCGTGTGATTAATTGAAAGGCCAATCCTTATATGGTTGCCCAATGCTTGAGATGCCTTCGATGTGAGTTGTATTTGGATTTCATTAGTTTTGACCTTGGCATGTTGAATACAAATGACTAAATAATATCTAATTGATAAAATGGTTATGATAATTGGGTGATATATGGATTAATATTATAATTACATAGATGTATTAAATTACCATGGGCCTTGGATAGGACATTGGTGATACATTGATCCAAATGAGGGATTACATGGATGGAATTATTGAGTATATACTTAGATTTTGTGTGATACTAAGATTATTATGTGATTTCCTTGGGAGGAATCAATGGGAATTTGAGTACTTATTCTATGAGGGATACTCAGGCTCATTTACTGGACTGATGGGGATGCACTTGGTTGGGAGTGACATTATACCTTACCTAGAGTGATTTCAGGTTTTTGAGAGGTTTTCCATGGACGAACTTGTTGGGTGTTGTTCGATATTTTACCTGTAGCGATACATAAATTATAACATATAAATTTTAAGGAATGGATCGGGTAATGAATTGAATTTTAAATGGAATGAATATTATTGAACTTCTTTCAAGCCAAAGAACAATCTTGGATTTGGCCTTACCTACCAACATAAATTTTTTATTATCAAAGAACTTTTGAGGGAAAAGTGAGAAATCATAACATTCAACTAGAAATGACACCATTAAAAGACATAAAATATTCATTGATACAAAATTTGATACTACTAGAGACCTTATCCGAAAATAATTTCCATGATAATGTACATAATTGTGTTTCTGGATCTTCCCTTATAAAGCCTTCAATGTGGTACGCCATTTTATCCCATGCTTGATTGTACTCTTTGCAGTTGATCCTCTCGTCATTAAAACATCTTACCAAGATTACATATGGTTTGTCAATCTATTCAGTTTGCTCAGTATTGGTCTCAACATGAAGCCCTCATCCCATCATTCTGTTTGCTTCCTCTTCTGTGGTCTTGATAACAAAGACCTTCTCCGTAATATCCTCTCCCAAATTTTCTAGGTGTTCCCATGGGTCATTGTTATTGGCCTTATCCATCTCTACATGCAGTGGCCGATCAGCCCTAGCATTCTTAGTCATTCCTCAACCCTGGCCAAGACCTTCCTTTTCAGATTTTCCATGCACAACAACAGCAATAGCAATTAGGAGTTCTATTTCATTAGATTTGATTTTTTTCATGATATATTTTCCATTGATTTCGTTAAGGAAGATAATTCTTTCTTCCTATGTTCTTCCTCCCATTGTATAAGGTGCAACTTCCCGCATCCAATTTGGATTTTGTACCTTTTTTGTCAGGCTATACAAACCTTGAGAATGTTCACCACCTACATGGTCCTCAAAAAAATAACCAAGGGAATCATCCTCAGAGTCAACACTATAAGAAACTGCCCCCTAGGTGGGGACCTGTCCCAGTTGGAAACCTTCCTGATCATTAGTTTCCCCTTCAATTTCCAATCCTGGAAATTGTTTGTAGGTCAGGACGCAAAAATGAACCCAACTAGTCTCACCATAAAATTTATGACTCACCAAAACATCATCGAGTACACATATATGTGAGGATCTTACCCCTATCACTCCTGTCCCCCCCCCACTACCTCCAATGATAGTTCAGGAGGCGCTTCCAAAGGATCTGAGTTTTTCCCTGTTATCAGATCCCCATCTCCACAGTTCATCTTAACCCCCATGGTCATGGAGCCATCACCAACCTATACTGCTTCCTTCCCATACCTTTTTTCAAGTCTCGTTTCAGCTGATCGAGGACCACACTAACCTTGGGTTTTTACATATTTAGATGGACTATTGAGAAATCTGTTTTTCTTGAGAGTATATGAGGGATATTGGACATGCATCAAATCTAGATACATGTAAAATTCGAAAAGTATTAATTGTTAAATGATGTTGATTAAATGTAATGGATATTAAATGAGTACATAATCATTAAGTTTGTTCAATTTTTTCTATTTTTTTATTAAAGATTTAATAATTGCACATTTCCTATCATATATATTCCCTAGGTGATTATAACTTGTCCTTGGGAGGCTGCGTACTTTTATATTATCTCACAACACATTTGGGTCACCATTTTTGACCAAATAAACTATATTATTTCATGTATTTATAAGGTAACATTCCCTAATATAGGTAAATTATTTGCATCTTTGGAGCAAGAGAGCTTGGGTCCCAGATGAGTCTTGGGATGCTACTGTTATAATTTTTTTTAATTTTAATTTCTAATCAATATTTTATATCTTCTTTTTATTCCGATTTTGGTATTTTTATTGAAACATATTCCATGAAATATCATTTTCGATATCCTAAAATTATTTATTTATACCAATATTCAATAATACACTTTGGTCTTTATGGTTTACTACTCATGCTACTTATATGATATTTTTGTTTTGTTACACTATATTATTAATCGAATAGTATTCCCACATACTCACCCAGGCCATCACTGTTAGTCAGTATCCTCTTGTGTTTGTGGGGTGTGCATGAAGTCATGTGGCCCACCAGGCTCAGAGCACTATTGTTTGGAATCTGCATCCATGACGTTTCAATGTGGTATCGCAACATCTTTTTTCAGGTTCATTACCACTTATAGAAAATATAAAGGAACGTGAATGAAATGGGATTTGGTGATGAGCTGGGTCTAGGCTTTCAAATCCCACAAACAGGAAAACACCAAATTTTCTCGAATAAAATTAGAGTTTTCTGGATTTTTACTATTATAGATGATTTGATTCAATCATTGTGTGATTCACTTGTAATGTGCTATAATAATTGATATGATTTTGAATATATATTTTTTAAACCCTATGGAAAGAAGGTATACCATCTCATGCATCATATTATAATATTAGTATAAATAACATGACATTAATTTTTTGATAAATTTAGAGAGTATTACTTATTTCATGATATTGTGATATATGGAATTATAGATAATCATGTTGATGTGATGGGTTCATTGGGATACTTTATGGAATGTATTTGGTGGATGCTAAGATTTAGTCATTGTGGCATAAGGGCCCCATCAATGAGAATTTTCTAAACCATGGTTAATCCATCTAAATTGAATTGAAAAATAAACATGAATAATAATTAATTGTAAAGGACAATGAGAATGATTATGTGAACTCAAATAAAAATGTATTCAAGTAAATTTTTATCTAAATTTTAGTTACCTATAGAAGATAACATGGCTTAACCCGGCCATATTAGTGGGGTGTTAGTAGTGTATCTCACTTATATCTCATCTATATGCCACCCAGACCTGAATCATTGAGAAGGAATATGGGTGTGTTGTTATAGGTGAAGGTTTTTACCTATCCTGATTAAATAACTGCACATCTGAATTATGAAACATGATAATGATTATCATTTAAGGCATATGTTTGGAATAGCAGAGCCATGTCACAATGAAAACCTTTAGTGGAATGGTATGAGGGTGGTTATTATCACAATCCAGAGGTGGTTGTCAATGGGATATTGGTGTTTCAACGTGTTCTTCCATCTGTTGAACCAGCTGTTATACCGGACACAAGAGCTAAAACATCTTTTAGTTAATGATTTATGTGGTTCATGAAGATCGTTTAGGGAGTACCGTGACCAACCCCGACTAAGTAAGAATTGAACTGTGAGTTTCAACATTTGTATTAGAAAATGTTTTTAGAGGATGGAAGACCAAAAGTTGATGATTCATGGATAGAGGCCATTTTTAATACCTATGATCACATATTGAAGCCTCCTGATAGGAGTGTAAATATCATTTTGTATATGATAAATGATTCATCCAAGAGATTCTAGGATTTAATCAAACACATATGTCATAATTGAGTAATGTTTTGGAGGGGATTTTATATGGATTTTATTATTATTTCTATCCCAATACGATGAGAGTCGATGGAGCCCAATAGTTCATTCATCTAGATACGGGATTGTTGTCATTTTTGGACTACTCAGCCTATTTTACTATGCCCTAGCACATCAATCCTATTTTTATGGGTGATAATATTTCTAGATATAGGATATTTGAGGAAGGTATCACATTCATCATCAGATTATAGTAAATTTAATTTCATCTAACTACTATATCAGTGAAAGTGAATTGGTTCTTGATCAAAGAGCATAACCTAAGGTAATCTTGAGGATTCTTACAAGGTGGTTCAACACATAGGTATTGTACTATAATGATCAATTGTAGGAATAATTTTATGTGTCATCCATGTGGTGATATTATCTTTCATAACCTATCTTCATGATTCAAGGTATGGTTTTACCTATATAGTATCATGTGAAATGTGAGGTGATAGTGTACAATAGATGACGTCTAGTATTGATATTGTGGAAATATGGTCCGTCTACAGTGCCTCTGTAGAATATTTCCTTCAGCATCCAGTGACAGAGGTTCTTCAATATATCAACACATAGGACCAGGGTCAGTATCTTCTCACTAGGTAGGGAGTTGGGGTACAAAAGGCCATTCAGGTTAAGGTGGTGGTCATGGACATGGTACTAAAACACTATTTTTATAGGTATGGTTTGGTGGATCAAATTTAGGATTCTATGTAGTCTAAATGGGATGTGTTACAAGTAAGGCATATGTATTGCCACAAATATTTGAGGAGCATGATCCCGTACCATATACTTTCTGAGGAACTATTCTTATTGCCACCGTTTTAGCATCTACACTCTTCAATATGGCAGTTTCACATTGATTTATCTATGTTCCAATTTTGGATAAATTTTGACTCTATTTTTATACATATGAAGGGGTTATAATAGTAGAAACTCTTTTAGGTATCAGAATACAAGGTATGCATAAATTCAAATAGTTAACTCTTATGATTTGTGCATATAACTTCAAGTGTAACTTATACGTCTTCAAAATGAAAGGATCTAATATTATACTTAAGATGTGATTAACCTTTTTATCGTGATTACATTGATTTATATCATCTCAGTGGGATTTTAATGTCACCACATGGTGGATAGACTAATTACAAAGGTGCATGGTATATATAGGTGAGCCAAGAAAGACCTAAGCATCATAGTTTGGGTGGGATCACAACAATGATTTTTGAGTCTATATCTAGATGACTAGGGAAATTGTTAGATTAAATTCATTTGATTGTTGGATCATTTTATATATGTTTTTTGATAGGACATTTCAGGATTACCACCAATGATTGATCTAGAGTTCTATATATAGATAGTTTCAGTAGATTTACAGTAATAAATTCCACTGTATATGTTTGATATGATGGAGTTGAAGAGATCATGATGCAGCTATAAGACTTATATGAAAATGTGATCATCCAACCTTGTACTTCTCTTTTGGGTTTCCAAACTTTTTTTTATGAAAAAGTCAGATAGTACCAACTTTCTATGCATGAATTATCAGAAAATGAACCAACTAATAGATAATAACTAGTATCATATATTGTTGATAAATGACCTCTTCGACTATATTCATGGATCTAAGGTCATACCAATGATTGATTTTAGGTCCATTTATAAACATGGTTCTTTAGACCATCAAACATACCTCACACAACCTTTCAGAGAAGGTATAGTCTTTATTAGTATTTGGTTTTGATTTTGGTATCATAAATGTTCTAGTGGCCTTCATAGAACTATATAACCAAATGTTAGAAGCTTATCATGATTGTTTTAAGGTGGGTTGCTGGGATGATATCATTTTATATTATCACAATCAATATGATGTAGCCAAAAATATTGAGATCATATTTAATTCATTATTAGAGATTTAGTTATATGATAATATAACAAATTCCAACATCTAGATGGATCATATTTACTACATAGGTCACATAAACTCAAGGACATATGTATGTGTCCCAGATAGGGTGGCAACATCAGTTTCCAAGGAATATACAAAGAATGTAATTGATTTATAGAGTTTCTCAGGGATAATTGGATACTAAAAGTGTTTAATACTTGTCTTATAATTCTTATCATCACTATTGATTGTCATTAATATGAATGGAATGACATGCCTATGGAATTATTCCCATGAGACAGTATTATAGGAGTAGAAAGGGAGATTGAATTCAGCATTAATAAAAATTTTTCTAGAGCTATGTTACAGTTACATTGTGTACTACGATGCATTAGGTTTCGATCATGGATATGTTTTAATGCAGGGTGATAGATTCATAGAGTAAAGGTCTCAATAGATTATTCCATATGAGAGGAATTACACAAATAAAAAATCTAACACTAGATGTGGTTTTTCACGCATTGCGCGATTGGAGACACTGTTTACTAGGAGAGAATTTTGTGGGGTATAAATTCATCAAACACCTAGAGTATATCTAGACACATCGTGATATAAATTATAGGTAGTGAATATTGGTGGAATACTTCAATATTTTTATTTTAGTTAGCCTACATGACTGGAAAAGTCAATGCAGTGGCAGATATACTATGTAGGAGGACTAATATACAGGTAGTGTAGCATCACAATAGTGAGTGGTTTCTCCTGGATTCTTTCTCTAAGATGATCTTGGAGGAGCACAACAATTCGGGGAAGATGTACCTTTCATATTTAGACATTAAATCTACTAAGCTGGATAGAGTGAAGATGAGGTAGCTAGGAGACTCAGAATTCCTATAACTATTGGAGAGATAGGATGGTGTGGACCCTCATCCTCGATGAAATGTTAGTAATGATGATATCATGGGATTATATGGGAGAATGTGGGATTCATCATAAAAGTGTGAGGAGCTATTTTAGGATTTTCATGCTTCATATTGGTCAATCCACCCAGGAGTCACCCAGATTTATCAAGATTTACATAAATAGTATTGGTGGAAAGTGATGAGAAGTGATGTAGATAGTTTTTCATTGAGGTATTCTATATATTAGCTGATGAATGCAGAAAAATAGTGAACATCCAAAATTATATTACAGATACCAATTCTGAAGATGAAATTGAATGACATCCCAATAGACTTCATGATTGGTCATTTCATACCGATCAAGGAAACATTCAGTACAGATGAGCTTGGGAGGTTGTATATATATGATATAGTATGACTCCATGGGACCCACATTCTATCATTTTAGATTAGTATGTCTGTTTTACTAATTGATTCTGGAAGGATATATATAAATCATTTGGTAGACAGGTGCATCCAATAACAACTTACTACCCGATGAGAGATCGACAGTCAGAGCACATGATTCAGGTTCTTAAGTTCTTTATACTGACTTGCATCCAAGATTATGGGTTCTCTAGAGAAGGGAATATACCCCTTTTAAAATTATACCACAACATAGATTTTAGGATACTATTTAGATGGATCCTTATGAGGCTTTGTTTTGTTGGCCATGTTGATCTCCCCTATTTTGGACATCAGTAGGAGAGGCAGCTATACCAGGACATCATATTTTTCAGGAGACTGCATAGTAGGTGAGTTGATTCCGAAGCAGATTGATACTATGCAGGCTCATCTGATATCTTATGATGATTGATGTTGATGACCACTATTGCTTGATGTTGTGGATTGGGTTTTCCTATGTGTTACACCACGGTTGCGTAACAAGTAGTCCATGAGATAGGATAAGCATTCCCTAAGGAATGTTGGGCCATTTTAGATTCCACATAGAGTCATGTTGGAATCGTATCAGTTTTAATTCCATCAGGGGTACATGGAAATTAATGGAATCATCCACATTTCATAGTTGTTACATTCCTATTCAGGCATGTCTCAGGTTTTCTATCTCATGGAGTTTGGGATGCATGAATATGAGTCCTTTTAGTATCATACTATACTTATTGTGGATAATAAAACGTAGGTTCTAAATAGTTGGTTTGTCACATTAGTACAGGTTCTATGTCCAGAAAAACTGAGTACATGAAAAACCTATGACAAGGAAGCCTATATACAATTGCAGTGGCTAGAGTTATTCACATATCATGCTTCACCACCATTGGGATGGATATTTAGGGATAATTTCATTATTGGGGAATATTGTATAAACATGGTTCTTATTTGTGGTATGGATACATTATTTTGAATCAATAATCAATTTAATTACATAAATATATACTTACATGACTTTACATTGAGGTCATGGTTGTTTCGTGGATGTTAAGGGCTAGTCTGAATCCCAGAACACATGTTTTGGGGAGAAAATGTCATGGTTCATGGTTAGTACAAACCATGTGGGGAAGGGAACATGGTCTGTACAAAACTTGTGAGGATGGACAATGGGGGTTAGTAGACATCACAGTTTGAGTAAACCATGTTAGAGGTGGTTCACAACCATACAAACATGTCAATATTTTCAAAATATTTTTTATAGTGTCTTATCAAATGGTTTTATCATGGTTAGTAATCCATGTGGGTAAAACATTCACTATTCCCTAAGCCTATAAGAACACATGCGTGGTTTAAAAATGGTTATCTACAACGTTAACATAAAAAGTGTGATGATATAATTTTACAAATTTTTTAATTTTTAAATTAATTAAATTTATTTTTATTTAACCTCACTGTTATCTTTCCTCCCACACAATAAGGACAACCATGGAAATATCTCCACCTTGAATATTACTGGATTGAAGGTGATTTCTTCCTCAGATATCTATTTTGAAGGATTTTTTTTCTCATTAGATCTATCAAAGTAATATTTAAAATCATTTATAATCTTACTCAGTTCATCTAGCCATCAACTGTACTATTTGTATTTAGGGTCATATGCGATAATTTAATATTATTCCTCAGACCATCAGATTTCTCCTAATATAGGTCGAATAAATATCCAATAATGGATGAGTTATCTTGAATGGACCTATGGTATGTGGTCTCATTACATTCTCTAAATCACCTGACATTTTTATATTTCATTGTTTCATGAGCCCGTTTTTTAGGCATCACTTTAAAAGGAAATTGAACAATACAATTTCTAGTCCTATTATAGTTGATTAAATAGAATTGTTGATGTTTGATATTGGTTGAATAAAATAAGTTTAAAGAACCCCTTGAGTGTTATTTACTAATTAGGATGTCGATATATTTATCCTTGTACACACTTAGGTGTTCCATTTTACCCCAGACATTGGATATTGAATGATTAATTATCTATGAGTTTAATTACAATGTAAACTAGTAGACATTTAATTAATTAAAGTGAAGTGATGATTGATAAAGACCCTTTAACATGGATTTATTTTCATGTTGATGTTTGTATTGGATGTTACTTATTTAATTTCAATGTATGGGGTTTCAAAAGTTATTCGAAAGATGCATAAATATATAATGATTGTTTATGATAAATTTCATTTTAGAATGTTTTTCCCATGTGAGATAAATGATTTATAATCCATGTAATAAAATGATAGCCATGATAATTGTAATATATAAAATATTCCAATGAGAGTAATTAAATAGAAAAACATTGCGAGGTTGTCCACTACATGAGAAACCTTTGAGGTGAGTTGTATTTGGATTTCATTGGTTTCAATCATGGAATGTAATATAAAATTGAATTAATGATACTGAATTCATTAAATAGATAAGAGAATCGGTTGTTTAAAGGATTTATATTATAATTACCAGGATGTACTCAATTACTTTGTGCCTTACATAATCTAGGGGTGATACATGGATCCAAATGAGGTTTTCCAAAGACGGACTCAATATGGATGCACATATATACTGACTGATACATGAAGTCTTATGATGATGTGATGGATGGTATAAAAGTGCATTTGAATTTTTATTCCATGGGTGATACTTAGCCTCACTTATTTGACAGTAGAGGACTAAATTGATTGGTAGTGTAGTTTTACCATTAAAGAGAGATGTCGATTTTTGGAGAGGTTCTCATGGCATGGTCTTGTAGGGGTTTGTTCGATATTTCACCAGGATAGATAGTTGAATTCATACATAACATGTCAAGGATCAGATAAGGTTATGAATTGATTTTTAAATGGAATTTTCATTATGGCATGATATCCCATCAACAACACAAGTTTGGATTCAATTTTTAGTTTTTCTTTTTCTGATGGCTTATTGAAAAATCAGTTATTCTTGAGAATATATTTGGAATCTAGAGCTTGCGTCAGATCTCAAGACTTTTTAAATTTAATAAGAATGATATTTTAAATTTTTTATATTAAATTAAATCCATATTAAATGAGAAACGTTAAATAAATATTGTTTAGTTTGGCGTATTTTTTAGCTTACTGATTTACACATTTCACCTTGCTTGTCATATATATTCACTGACTGATTGGAACCTATGATTAGGTGTTTTTCTACTATGATTTATTATCATAACATGATTAGGTAACATTTTTGGACTCAAACAATCTATATGATTTTAGGTAATGATCGGGGAAAGTGGTCTTCTTATGGTAAATTATTTGCTACTTGGGATTATGAGAGAATGGGACAAAGATGAGTCTTGTGATTCTACAGGGATACTTTTGGCTTCGTTTATTTTTTATCATTATTTTAAGTCTTCATTTTATTTATTTATTGTACATTTTATAGAAAGATATGTCATGTAAAATCATTTTGGATATAATATGCCTTCATTATTTTTTATTTATATCATAATTCCATTGTGTAAATATATCTGTATGGTTTTCTACATCAGTTACATGAATGATATTTCTATTGTGATACTATGGTATTAATGGAATAGTCTCCGCACAGACTCACCTAGGACCTCACATTTAGTCAGAGTCTTCTAGAATGATGCACTTGAGTCCAAGTGGCCAACCTGGCTTAGAGTAATGTTGTGTGGATTATAGGTCTGGGATGTTACATTGTTCAATGTAAACATATTCATTAATTTCACCATTGATGAATGTTGAGTTGGCATCCATATGAAGAAATTTTTTAATTCCAGTCTTCCACCACATCAAGAAACAATAAAATAGCTTATATAATTTTAATGGGGGAAAAGGATTCATCAAATTCAAAACATACCAACTTTTAATATCATTAAAAATTTGCATATCGTTTTTTATTTAATGTTATCCATGTTTATAAATTTTTTTCAACAGCCCTATTTTTCTGATAACGTTTTTATCTTTCTAATGTTAAAATATTTCCCACATTTATTTTTTCTCAATATTATCTTAGTATTAATTAATATAATTCACCAATTATTTTTTTAATAGCTATTGAAATTGATTTTGGATTATCTTTTGATATGAGTGATGATTGATTTTCTAATATCATCTTTATTCAAATAGGAACTAGAGCCTTTTGATTCATAATAATATTTTCAGTCTAACCATGTTTTTTAATATAGGAATTTATATACATCCCCTTCCTGGAACACATTCCACATCACATGATGCATCTGAATCATCAAATACATTATATTTCTCATATTCATCTTTATTGGAAGCATTTAGTTGTTCTTTGCAACATTCCAATAAATTATTGTTAAATTATTTGGATTTTCAATAACTAACACATCATATGAGTCTACCAACATTTGTAAATGCATGTTTTAAAATTTATAACGTCTTCCATTACGTGAATGGCCCATAAACTATCCATCCATAGTATTTTCATCATTATTTCCAAGATACTGATTATTTATTATAATTAATCAAGGATGTTCAATAACATTGAAGTACCTTAATGAACAATTTTGGTTATAACACAATTCAAAAGAAGTCATGTTGGATTCTAACCATAAAACCCATTTATTTTAAACATGTACAATAGAACTAATTTTTTTCTCTCATATAACTATTAGAGGATTTATTTTTCTAACATGATTCTTTCCATTTCAACAGACCATCTATTCTCACTCTATACGTGTCCATTTTTTGTAGATATATACAACACTATACTGATTTTTAATACCTTGATTTATATGAAATTTTTTAGAAGTATTTATTACAAATAAAATTCCATTATATATTCTAAAATTCTTTATATAATCCTTAATTTCATTATCCACCTATTTTTAAAGACTCTATGAATTTCTATAGCCACTAACATGTGCATCATTAAAATGGTGGTTTTCATCTGTGTGAAATCATAAATAAAATTGATCATTTTAAAATCTGATTTTGTTGATTGATATTCTATAAACCCATTAAATAAAAATGAATAAGTTCAATATGTCAAGTTATCTCATTATAAACTCTATTATAAACATTGTTAGTTATCAAATAATTTTATTAGTTTACAATATAATCAAATTCTCTTCCTTTCAATTTTGAAATTTACTGAACATAACCAACCATAAAAAGTGAATTATTTTTTTATTCCTAATATAGATTATTTTTTGATTCCAGACATTATATTAATCATCCAAATTTAACGAACATGAGTTGAAAATTCCTATATTTGGAAGATATTCCCACTTTTTCATTCTCTTTCTTTAATAACTTTTCCATCTTTCAAACATTTTTTAATAGAAGAAAATTTTTTATAGATAAATTATTTTCCATTGTACCAAAGGTGAATTAATCATTATATTATATTTTTTATTCTATCAATAAAAAACATCCTTAGATTTAAATGTTTCATCTTAAATCTCATATGTTTTGATTCCTATGATTTTCAGAGTACTATCATTCCCCAAGGTAACATCACATCCATATGGATTATCAATACATTTAAATATATTTAAATCACCTTTCATATGTGATGAAAACCCACTACGATGTATCCATAGTTTGTTCTATTTACATTTATTCAATATAGTCTCAATAACAAATGCCATTTTTTATTATTATTCATTTGTTCTTCCTTTTAAATTATTTCATAAATAACGTTTTCTAAATGTGTCCTCATAAATTCTTCGAAAATATTTAATATTTGATCAAATTTCCCATAAACATATTTTAGTTATATAATTTGATTCGTCATTATAAAATTTCCATCATCATGAGGATTAACATTTTCAATTTTTCAATGTTAGGAACATTACTAATTCTACATTCACTATTTCTACCACTCTAGTCTATCATTCTTCTGGATAGACATATGTTGGGCCTAATATTAAAATATACTTTCCCATTTATTCTAGAATAATAAAAAATATGATTAAATCATGATTTATTATTTATTTAACACCATAATATATAGAAACATTGTAAAAGTTGATAACTTCATCCAACGTTGAATATGTCTAGACATGGAAAATAATTCCTCTAGAGTGATTTTCCAAATTTTTTAGATAAAATAGGTTTATCACATCCTTTTTCCACCCATTATTTCCCATCCCTTTTTATGTAACATGAAATTTTGTTAAAAATAGATGAAACAATATTTATTTGGTTGAGGATTTCTACCGATTCTTGATTCTATCTCTCTCATCAACATTATAATTATAATAATTTAATTATGAAGCATTTATGATGTTTTCATTAAACATTATTAGGTTATTTTAGGCATTTAGACGATTTTATTATGTCTTGTTAACATACTCTTACATGAAAACTAACTTTTTACTAGTATCGTCATTCGTCATTCACAATTTAGAACTTTTATGTTTGTAATTTAATATCTCATGGATGTATTCATGGTGATGATTGAAAAAATCCTTCTACCCTACAATAGTTTTTCATTATATTTATTTATTATCATGATTCCTTTACTAATAGATCTATTTTTCTCCAGACATGTAAAATGTTATGTTATGAGTTGATATTATCTATAATATTATTAACCTCCTTCATTTTCATTAGTATAATTGAAGTCTTTAACATAATCAAATTTTGAAATGTATTCAGTAAAATTTTATTAACATTCAACCCCTGAAGAATTGATGTCAGCTGATTCTGATTTAGATTTCTTACCATGAATAATTTTTTCCCTAGAGAACTTCTTCATATGTTTTTTAGATGACATTTCTTCATTATAATTTTTTTCCACATCATCAAATATGGTTTTTAATTAGAATAATCTTTATATTCTCTATAATTATTATTTTTAAGATCATAGAAAAGTGATATATAAAACAACTCTCAAAACAATTGAGGGGAAGTTTACCTATATACTTTACTCTTCTGATTTGATTGTTCAAAAATATAAGAGATTTGATTTTTCATTCAACTCATCTCCCTCTTTATCATTGTCATCATAATGATCAAAATCCTGAAATTCATAAATTTTCACTTTTACCAAAACATTTTAATCCATTTCCTCATTAATTAACATCTAAACATTATATATTTTCTCATTTTATTAGAAATTTGAATGCTTTGAAATTAATCAAGAGATAAATACTAATTATATTATTAAAATGAAATTTTATAGTAAAACTATTCCAAAATGTTTCCCTTACATTTCTCCATAATTTTCAAATCATATAAGAAATCTCTCAATCCCCTATATTGTAAAAAACACCATTACTCTTGTGATGTTTTTAAAAATTGTCTCATCTTATATAATGATTATGTATTCAAAATTACAATGCTATATTTCTTTCTTTTCATCCTTCACATTAATATTCCTTTAGAAACTACTTTCCAGTATCTCCCACATAAATTTTGATGTTTTGATACCTGTTGTCTTCATATAAATATTTTATAATAAAGACATAAGGATAGAATTTAATACATTTCCAACAACATCAATATTTACTGTTTCAAAAAAAGTCTTCAAGATTCATTATCACTATGTGGAAAACCATTTATAATAGTATCGACAACTTCTAGTAAAAGATATAGAAAAAAAGGAATCATCCTATTTTTCCATTCATAATTATTTTTTTCCATAAAATATAAAAAGTCAACTACTATTTTCCGAATTTATATTATACATAACAATGATTCAACTAGGAAACGTTCTCTCTGATTCATTTTTGATGTTCTACTAGATTGAATGACAACTGATTTGGGTTGGGGGGGCTGAATATATTGTTCACATTTTATAAGTTTCAAGATTTTAATAAACACAACCCTTGTAACCTATTAACGTTAATTACCTTGCAATATTTTAGTAAATAATCACTCATGAAAAAATTAGAAAAGAATGTAATCAACATATGATTTACAATACTCAGGCTCAGTGTGAGAACATATATCTTTCCCATAGCCACTTGTACAAGAATTTGGAATTCACAATATTGATGAATTGATGGAAATTTGTAAAAATACATATAAAAAACATCTATATATTAAATGGAATTATTATGAAAACTCTCATCAGTTTTCAAATTTTATTAAAAAATAATTGATACACAACAAATGTGTTAATACATTATTCAATCTGGTCCCCAAAATTTTAGTAGTATAATAACCCTGAATCAGATTACCTTAATTATGATGAACACAATTTAATTATATCATTCAAGATTACTCAATATGATGCTCTCTTTTTCAAGGTACAGATCAAAAACTCATATAGAATCCTCAATCCAATCATTCTCAATCTGACTAGGATTAGTTTCCCATTCTCATCTTGGTACGCAAAAAAAATCACAAATCATACCATATAATGAAATATTTCTCTAGAATTAACATTGGAAAAAATTCCTCCATGTGATTCATTTTCATTATAGAGTAAAATTATTCAAAGTATGAATGTAATGTGCTTTTATTTATTGGAATATCATAATGGAAAATGAAAGAATGTGAAAAAATCTTCCCTCTTACTCAAATCCAAAAACAATAAGATCTACACATAATTCAATTTCATAATTGACCACTTCAAAACATCCCAAATATTTTGGAATATTATTATGTATTATTTGTAATTATCCTTGTCAGTCTTCGTAAATTATCTATAGTATATTAGATATTACATGACTCATTATGATAGAACATTCTTATATCAATATAATGAAACTTCTTCATCTCATTACGGTGAAACATCCTCTACTCATTCCAAATATACTTTCCACATCGCATATATTCTAATCTATTTTACATATTTCATTCAGTTTTATTGAATTTTCTCCTCATGGAAAATTTGAATGAATTTTCCCTCATTGAGTCAGTCAAATTGACTTTCATTGTTAGAGATAACCTTATTTATTTTTCCCTTTAGTGTCTGTCCAATTGAATTTTATCCTCATTGTCGTCTAAGTTATCATTTATTATCAAATTAAATCTTATGGAATCCTTATAATGATATAATTATCATTCTAATGGATACTCCACCCTTAAACATTGAAATTATTAAATACTCTTCATATATAACTCATTAAGGCTTCAAAGAAAAATCTATGTATTGTAATTCATTATCTGAAGAAATCATTATCTTGATTCCTAGATCAAATATATTCATTATGATTCCCCCATTTCTTAAAAATTTTTTATCATGGTATTTTTCATGATTTAGGATATCTTCATTAGTTGAAAATACTTTCTGAATTATTGTTATAAAGTTGAAGAACATTCTAAGTCATTAAACAACTTTCCTCCTTTATTCTCATATACATCCTTCTGAAAACCTCACTCCACAACTTCTGAATTTATAACCAGTACTAATACATATGAATTATTCACTTCATGTTAATTAATCTGAGTCTGATAGTGCTTCTGATAAATAAAATTATTGAACATAAATCTTCAATAATCCTCAATCCTTTTTCATTTAGATCTATATATTCTGATACTTTGTATCTGGTACCCAACTTCTTTAAAAACAAATCTTTTTTCACGATTATGGTTGCTTTCGAAAATTCAGCAACATTCACCTATTTTTCCAAAACATTCTTTTACTAAAGATTAGTTATGAACAAATAAAAAACATTGTTGAGAAAAAAACAATATTTCTTTAATAAAATTTTTTCCACAGTTAACATGGATGAATAATTTTATTACATCACCTGATTTATTAGTCTCTGATCCCTTTACGATTATAAGTCCATAAAAATAAACAAATTTGTTCTTTCCCTGATTATATTCTCCATCTGAGGGTTTATGAAAACCAATAAATTGTAAGAAAAGAGCAATTTCTGGACTCCACTAATGGATCCGTGATATATCTCATCAGATTTATTGGTGATAGCAACAACGTCTTTCCAAACCATCGTAACTAATAAATGATCTTTTTGATTAGTTTGTTTGGTGAGTATGATAGTCCGATGAATCATATCATCTAATGGATTAATAAATCAGCACTTTATATTCATTCTATCATTATAAACACCCATCTCTCAAACAATCCTTCTTGTATCATGATGTATTCAAGATGTTAGGAACAATACGATCAATATAGCGTCATCTAACTTAAAATTAATTAACTACCCCTTTATATCACAAATCACTAATCAAACACCTTCCATACAACATTGGATATATAAAGACTATAAAATAGAAAGGTATGATTAGAATTGAAGATTAAAATATTTAAATAAATTCATATTTAAAAAAATTATCACTCTGATAAAAAAATCATTCAAAACAATATGTGAATATGATAAACAACATTTCCCAGAAAACCTATTCAGAACATGAGAATATTGCTGATGAATTTTCTTATTGAGAATCTGTCTAACCATATATTAATAATAATCTGTTTTTGATCATCAAAACATATAATGGGAATTGATTAACCACAATGACAACAAAATAAAAAAACAAATAGTAAAGAATTATTTTAGCATCAAAAAACCTGCTTCCAGCCAACTTTGTCCCACCAATCTCCTCTGAATATTTTTTATCAGCCATGGATCATAAACCATTAAAAATTATTACCTTAAGATAAGGATTACATATATACAATTTTTACCCTATATGAGTGAACACATTGTATGGAAAAATAATTATTGACAATAATAGAATGATATCCATGAGAAGGGGCTTACGAAACATCATTATGAAACACTAAAACCTTTAAAACGATTCATTACTTTAAAAATAACAGTAATCACATAATATTCCTATAACCACTTCAAAAAAATGATACAATAGTTAACACACATACATTCTAATATCAAATATTTCCTACAAATCACTTTAAATAAATTCTCCTTAAATTGTTTAGCACATACCAAAGGATTGATTTATGAAACATAATTTTTACCTCCCATGTATTTTTTTCCAAATAATATATTTTACTAGATGGAGAAACACATAGATCATACTTATATGGAATGAGGTTGGATGCCCAATTTTATACTCAGTTTAAAAAAATATTCCTTCAATAATGGTTTTGAGGAAATGTCTGCAACTAGTCCAGTTGTTGGATCATACTCCAGCTTCAATTCTATATTATCTAAATACTATTTAGTGATGTGGTAATTAATATGAATATGTTTTGAACCAAAATGTATAAATAAATATATTATAAGGTTAATAATAATGTTTTATTTTCAAAACCACACAGAAGAGGAATATTTTCTTCAATAAGTAAATATTCACACTGAGTCTTAAACAACATATATTGTGTACAGTCTTGAGTAGAAGAAACATATTTATATTCAGTTATTCTACGCCTAAAAAAATTTCTTTTTATTAAAAATACATATCATTCCCCCATAAAGATAACTCCACTATTTGTGGATGTTATATCAGCTACACCTCATTACCAATCAGCATATCTATTGACAAAAAATCAATTATTCCTAATCTAACATATGTAATACTTAAATCTATTGTTCCATTGAAATATCTGAGAATTAACTTTTCCATCTAAGAGATATGATTCCTTTAGAGAAAGTTGGAATCCTTCATATAATTTAAAATCATTCAAAATATATATCATTGAGGGAGTTGTATATAACAAAATTTCAACCATATTATGAAACTCATTTGTGTTAGCTTCATTTACTTTTATATCTTTATTCAACATTATTCTCACAAAAATTGGTTTTGAAATGGATTTCGAATGTTCACTTACAATATTTCTATGATGTTTTTTATCATTAATTTCATGAGAAATAAATTAAAAATTATTATTTTGTTATATTTTTAACCCCATAATTTATTTCTTTTCATCATGATAGGAAATTTAAAACAACTTCTTCATTAACATGGAATCCCATTAACAAGTTATTTAATCATTTCCAAAAAACATAAAGTCATAATCATATAAAATATCAATGAGTGATTCCTCCTGACTTTCATTGTTATAGATATTACTATCAACCCTTCCATTCATAATGTTCAAATTTCAAAATCATTAATATTATTTCTAATCTCATGCCCTTTGAGAATGCATTAATCCATAAAAGTATCTATTTACCATTAACACATAACTATCATACTTCCCAATAAAAAAACTACATGGTCATTCAATTTAATCTACTTCATCTAGTTATCCATTCATAAATTCTCACTACATATCCATCTAAAAATATATATCAATTTTTGGTGAAAAATTTGAAAGAATGATTTCGATTCTTTCAAAACATGAAACTAGATTAAACATCTCATCATCATATATTATTTAAATCTAATAGTAACCTATAAAAATCACTATTTATTTGTTTTTTATCACCTCATATTCTACATTCAAATTTTTCTAGAACACCCTTTTTGTACAAATAATATATTTTTTTCTTTTTGTTTAGGTATGTTTTCACTAGAATCGATTTTATCAATGTGATCTATAAAATAATTCATAGCATGAATCCTATTAGGATTCTAAAAAGAATCATTAATATCATATGATAAACTATTGAAGTCAAATAATTTTGTGTAACAACATTTTATGTTCCATTTTAGTAAACATTTTATTGTTGATCAACAATAATGATTCAAGCCTCCACTTATATCCTCATCCTATGATGAGATGAACGAAATTAATTTCCATCAAAATAGGTGTAATATTATGATTCTTAAAAATATATTTCATTGTCACCTTTATAATTACATTCTTGTTTTTCCATAATAATTATTTCTACAACATCATATTCCTCATCTATATATGTTTGTGGAACATCTTCCACATATTTTCATGAACTTTTATATCAACTAAATCAATAATTATTCGTCTTTCATTGTTTAAAGATTTATATCCTCTTACAACAAAAGCATTTTAACACCCCGAGCTTCCATGATACGCTTCTCATTTAATAATGCAATAGATTGCATGGTACGCAAGTTCGAGTTCTAACACACCGCGACTAATCAAAGTGGCTGTTATGAATAGTAATAACCACTTTTTAAAATTATAGAAATTTTATATTTCAAAATGGACTTCATTTTTGTATTCGTAATATCGAAATTATCCTAAGTTTAATTTATTGCAACTTTCTGAGAACTTCCGATATTTTATGAATAGTGATAAATACTTAAAACAACTTTTTTAATAAAAATAATTTATTGTGACAAATTATACTATTTATTGGTTTCAATGTATAATTAGAATATATTTTTACCATTTTATCCAATGGTGGTCATTATAATTAATTTAACATTGAAATTGGACATAAACAATTGCCAATCTTTTGATATAAATTGTTTCTTAAAAACACGCTATTTGTTGTGACAGCGTGAATTGATTGTAAAATTAATTAATGCAACTTATATGTTTGGAATTTTGTAAAATAGACATAATTTTTGAATTCGGAATATCAATTATAGCTTAGGGTGAAATTTTGGCATTGTTCAGAAAAACTTCAATTTTTGATGAATAGTGAAACCACTAAGTGCTAGTTAAATAACTGATTTTTCGTTTAAATGAAATATTACCACTTCTGTGATTTTATTTTCAAAAATCCGACATACATGGTTGTCATTAAGAAGTAAAATGTGGTTCAATGAGATTAAAATAATTTTTTGGTGAATAGTAACTTTTATGTTCTTAATCGCGATTAGAGGTAATTAGTGTAGTTTAAGGTAAAAATAATGTTTTAACAATATGAGATGAGCTTGACAGTTGTCCTACACCTATTGTATGAGTCATGGCCGACCAAGACAAACCCATGGGTCAACTTGGGGACCCCATGGAGCCACTTTAGTTAGAGAATGACATAAATAACTTTTATTTAATGTTAAAGTAAAAAATGACACGAACATAAAATGTTTTACTAGAACAATTTTTACATGGGGTTATACAAGTCATATTTTTTACTATAAATATTCATTGGAAATATAAAAAGATTTCCTACATCATAGTAATTTTTTTTATAATTTTTAGTCATTAAATAAATTAAATTATTTATGACATCATGATGATGCAGCGATGACATCATTATTTAACGATTTAAATAAAATGAGAAGATAATGTAAAATACAAGGCTTAAACTTGTCCAATGCCTATTGGATGTGTAGATTTAGAACCCTTATCACCTTATCCACTAATTATATAAGTGTGGGACCTTTAGAATCCGAAAAGCATTGTGTAATAATGTAACATTTCAATCTTTCCAAAAGAGCCCCTCCTCTCCACTTATAAAAGGCCCCCACCTCTCCCACCTCATTTACACCATCAAGCCATTTGGCTCGGCCAACCTCTGCCCAAATACTCTCCCAACTTCCCCCTCTTACTCCTAGAAGCCTTACTCTGGGCAGAACTCTTCCCAAGGAAGCTTGTGGCTCAAATCAAAAAGAGTTACCCGATTTTGAGGTAATGTCTTCTCTAATGTTGTTTTGTTTTATTTTTCTTCTCCAACCCCCTAAACTCTTTTTATTCATTTCTTTTGTAACAACACCAGTATCCTAAATATGCTAGGATGTTTTTATAAGAATTATTCGATATACAATTACACACACCTACATCTAATGGTTAAAGAACATACGGTTTCTGTGGATGGCGAATTTCTGCCTCACGAAACGATGATTGTTCAACACTCATATAACACCTTCAAAGGTGGCCATTAAGATGTCACTATTTTTATATATGATATATAATATGTTTATTTTTTACTTATTCTTCTGTATTTCTCATTTATGGAATACTTTATGATTTCCATTATGGGTAAAATGCGATAATTCCATTTTAGGAAGTGCGGACTACCGCCCCCTCAAAGTGATTTGAATCGTTAATGCCATATGTGGGATGTATAAAGGATGGAGTTAATGGTATTATACACTATATTATACTGGAATTATATTATACATTTATATCATTATGAATTAGTTCCATTAAATATGAAATCGAAATGAAAGTAGCGTTCATGCGTACGTACGGCTTACCGTCTCCATGAACGGTGCATTTCATTTCTTACCTCTAAATGTTACGTAATATAATAAATGAATGTATATACTGGATATATAAGATATATATGACATCTAAATCATGAATATAATTCTGGATATAATGGATATTCTACCACATGAACAACTTGTAATTATAAGAAGTTTATTGTTGACTCAAGTTACCAAAGATCGACAAAACGATTGTTATTAACTTGAATAATTACATAATATTTATAAAATTGTAATAAGTGATATAAAAAGGATAATGAAATTTAAAATGGTTCTTAATAAGGTAGATATTAACTCTAGTTTATTATTCAGGAGGTTAAAGAACGGTTGAGTCAAGTCGGACACATGGTAAGGGAACTTCTTAACCCAATTTCCATTCTTTGGGTTAATCTCCTACTTTCAAATTATGTAATGATATTATTTTGTATTATTTTGTATTTTTACTTTCTTTATGTGTACCTATAGTGAATACACATAATAGATCTATTTTATTTTAAAAATGATCTTTTTAAGGACTTCGTCTCAATCTCCTTTCATTGAGGCATATTTGGTTTTATACACAACTTTCGTTTATACGGTGTATAAACCCCTTTGACTTTTATGTTTATTAAAAAGGAATCTTTTTATACGAATCGTTTTACTAAATGAAAAAAAGGGAATGTTTTTCTTTCCGTACATATGCGGCAACAACGACTTCTCCGCCGCCGTGACCATTATTTGAGTTTCGGCTTCCTCTACAAGCCATCATTTTTTTGATGAAAAAATAAATACAAAGTTTTAACTTTCATTTATTTTGGTATTGAAAATGGTTTTGAAAGCGTTTTTATTATATCAATGTGTTGTATTGATATCTTGTGATTGAAATGTGGAAATGTTATATTTCCTTTATGCATGTTTTATGTGATACGATTATGTTATGGTTTATGATATGTTTAAACCTATTCATATGCGGAATGTATTAGACTTAATAAGTGACGGGTAGAGCCCGATATAGCTTCTTGATGCATCGGTAGGTCTCATGAGACAACTAGACGTGGAATTGGCCAAGGCCCTTTCCCAATTTGATTTATGGTTTTGGCCGAGGCCTTAATCGTTTTAGACGTCTTGGCCGAGGCCTTGACAAAATGTTTTAGAATGTCCGGCATTATACATTCCCTCATTATGAAAGTGGTTATTGATATTTCATGTGATTAATCGACCAGTAGAATATCCATGTGAAGAAGTGAATGGAATTATCTCATTTTACTTTATCCATATTATGTTTATGTTCAAGTTTAAAAGTATTTTGTTTTAGTTATACATTGCCGTAAAATTTTTATGTTTATTTATGAAAGCTTCCGCAATATTGTTATCCTTACTGAGCATCTGAGCTCACCCCTTTCAATGTTTTAATATTTTCCAGGATGTGAAGAAGTATTTTATGAATGACCTGCAAGGATTTTCAGAAGAGGATATGATAGTGGACTATGGAGACTTTGTTATTGTAGTTTTTCACATTATTATGTAATGTAACGTTTACGAATGTATCTAGTGTTTCCAAGGGTACTAAACTAATCGGTCTTTCGAGACTTGGTCTTTTGTGATCATGCCAATGTTACGAAGTAATGCACCGACTCTGGGTAGCTGGGGTCGGGGCGTTACAATTGGTATCAGAGGCAGTTTAGTACTAACCTTGGAAGCTAGATTTAGAAAAACTATCATTAGATCACATAGCCCAAATATAGACTTTGAGGAGTAGTATAGAAGAACTTCCTAGAATTTTGTTATTGTAGAGATTTTGTGAGTTTTCCGAGCAATACATCCCTGTCTGGATACGAGCAGGTAGAGGCGGATCTGGCACAGATTTACATAGGGGTAAAACCTGAAAAAACCTCTTTGAGCTAGACTCGAACGGGAACTGGTGCACGACAACGGGCCTTGCTGCACTCTTGGTTATGACACTCCTGGGGGATATGCTTTGGGATAATTCTAATTTTCTTTATAAACCACTATGAAGGGTTATGAGTATATACTTCCTCAAAGAAAACATTTTTATGGATTATATCCATAAATAGTTCAATTTATGTTAGGTATCTTACAAGTATGGAATTATGTATTTTGATTCATAAACTAACCTAGTTTATGCCATTGTATAGAAATGGTGCCCAGTAGAAGGAATGTGAACTCCAGCAATATGTATGATCCAAAGAGTAAGGAGGATCGTATCTTTCACGGTATTAAGCCAACATTTCGAAGGGAAATAGTCTCCCATGTGTTCTCAACATATAAATAAATAGTATCATGTGTTAATAAGATAAGTAAAGAATTCTCTGAGTCCTATGGCTTTGAAGCGAAGCAAAAGACGAAATGGATGGAAGAGAGAATGATGGATAAAGGGATGAGGGGAAAGAAGAATTTTCCAATATGTGGTAATTGTGGGAAGAAACATCATGGAACTTGCCTAAAGGGGATGGGAGTTTGTTATAAGTGTAGAGAAAAAGGATACAAAGTGTGTGACTGCAAGGGTAAGAAAATGGTTTCAAATGTACAATGCTTCTTCTGCAAGGATTGGGGACACTACGCAAACCAATGTCCAAATCATCAGAGTATGCCCCAAATGTTGTTATTGGATAATAATCAGGTTATGATACTACCACAGATGAGGAGTAATGTTTAGAGTTCTTATGTTGTTATTAATGAATTTTGTAATTTGAGTGTTGTATCAATGATGTTCTGGTTATAATAATTATGGAGTATATAAGGATTGTACTGCAGTTCTATTTCATCAAGGACTTGAGATTGTGTGGAACCAAGAAAAGTGACTCCACAGTGGGTTAATTTTTTGGAAAATATATGGTTGAGAGAAAGATAAACCATAATATGGTTCTGATACCGAGATAGTGATTTTGGAATAAGACGTGATTGATTTGGATAAATTATATTGGATATTCTTAATGTCCTTGAAACTGATTGATGATTTGTATACATTTTTTTTGATAGGAGGAGTATATCTAGTATTCTATAAGGAATAAGGGATCATGATAATTCAGTATGTTTAAAAAGAATACATGATGAAGGTGTTCACATGTTGTTACATGGAAAAAAGGATCTTCATTATGTTTACCTTCCTTATAAAATTTGGACTGTGAGCTGGACAAAAGTATTTTGGATAACTATAAAGGTTGGAATGGATTAAGTTGATCTTTGGATAGTATTGTTTAAGGTTAAAAAAAATTATGAAGATTATTTTTGGAATATTATAATACTATAGTTTTAGGAAAAGGTCAACCTACAGGGTGGGGCATAACCTGACGTGTCGGACAAAGCTGCAGGAATTGAACCCACAACCATAGTGCGACAGGCCTTTATTTCCTACCACTAGCCTACAGGAAGTCCCTGGTTATTACAAAATAATTTTACTAATCTAAATTTTATGTGTTAACATTTGGAACCTTATACAATTAGGATAAGTATAATATTTTTGGGTTCTATTATCTTTTTGAGTGAAAGGTGAGTTGAAGGTTGAAACTCTAATTGTCAAGCATAAATATATATATATACCTATCTGTTATTCAATGAATTAATTAATTCTAAAACTTTAGTAAAGGAATATTAAAACAAAAAAATGTGTTACCCTAATACCTTATGTCTTGTTGAACTGATGATATTTTAAATCAACATAGATTGAAGGCTTTGAGGCCCTCAATTTGACAGTTGATTGTGATTGATGACCTCAATCACTCCCTACAAATATTTACGTTTTTCTTCCAATTATATGTCTCTAATTGCCACCAATGTTCTCCTTATCGAGATCATAATTTGGTGGTGACTTTCTTATTTCCATTTCCCTCTTATTAAGGATAAATTTTATTAACCATATTTCCGATGTGGGTTTTCCACAAAGGTATTTTATCTTTTCAACGTTTTATTTTCAAAGAAAAATTTCAAATTGCGAGGACGCAATTTATTGAAGGTGGGGAGAATGTAACACCCCGAGCTTCCATGATACGCTTCTCATTTAATAATGCAATAGCTTGCATGGTACGCAAGTTCGAGTTCTAACCCACCACGACTAATGAAAGTAGCCGTTATGAATAGTAATAACCACTTTTTAAAATTATAGAAATTTTATATTTCAAAATGGACTTCATTTTTGTATTCTTAATATCGAAATTATCCTAAGTTTAATTTTTTGCAACTTTCTGAGAACTTCCAATATTTTATGAATAGTGATAAATACTTAAAACATCTTTTTTAATCAAAATAATTTATTGTGATAAATTATACTATTTAGTGGTTTGAAAGTATAATTAGAATATATTTTTACAATTTTATCCAATGGTGGTCATTAGAATTAATTTAACATTGAAATTGGACATAAACAATTGACAATATTTTGATATAAATTGTTTCTTAAAAACACGCTATTTGTTGTGACAACGGGAATTGATTATAAAATTAATTAATGCAACTTATATGTTTTGAATTTTGTAAAATAGACATCATTTTTGAATTTGGAATATCAATTATAGCTTAGGGTGAAATTTTGGCATTGTTCAGAAAAACTTCAATTTTTGATGAGTAGTGAAACCACTAAGTGGTAGTTAAATAACTGATTTTTCATTTAAATGAAATATTACCACTTCTGTGATTTGATTTTCAAAAATACGACATACATGGTTGTCATTAATAAGTAAAATGTGGTTCAATGAGATTAAAATAATTTTTGGGTGAATAGTAACTTTTAAGTTCTTAATCGCGATTAGAGGTAATTAGTGTAGTTTAAGGTAAAAATAATGTTTTAATAATATGAGATGATCTTGAAACTTGTCCTACTCCTATTGGATGAGTCATGGCCGACCAAGACAACCCATGGGTCAACTTGG
The DNA here is from genome assembly GCA_963277665.1 of Viscum album. NCBI lineage: Eukaryota > Viridiplantae > Streptophyta > Magnoliopsida > Santalales > Viscaceae > Viscum > Viscum album. The sequence goes on along the minus strand of OY728128.1, from coordinate 148,371,524 downwards.
GGACCCCATGGAGCCACTTTAGTTAGAAAATGACATAAATAACTTTTATTTAATGTTAAAGTAAAAAATGACACAAACATTAAATGTTTTACTAGAACATTTTTTAAATGGGGTTATACAAGTCATATTTTTGAATATAAATATTAATTGGAAATATAAAAATATTTCCTAAATCCTAGTATTTCTTTTATAATTTTTAGACATTAAATAAATTAAATTATATATGACATCATGATGATGCAGCGATGACATCATTATTTAACGATTTAAATAAAATGAGAAGATAATGTAAAATCCAAGGCTTAAACATGTCCAAAGCCTATTGGATGGGTAGATTTTGAACCCTTATCACTGTAGCCACGAATTATATAAGTTTGGGACCTTTATAATCTGAAAAGCATTGTGTAATAATGTAACATTTCAATCTTTCCAAAAGAGCCCCTCCTCTCCACTTATAAAAGGCCCCCACCTCTCCCACCTCATTTAAACCATCAAGCCATTTGGCTCGGCCAACCTCTGCCCAAATACTCTCCCAACTTCCCCCTATTACTCCTAGTAGCCTTACTTTGGGCAGAACTCTTCCCAAGGAAGCCTTTGGCTCAAATCAAAAAGAGTTACCCGATTTTGAGGTAATGTCTTCTCTAATGTTGTTTTGTTTTATTATTCTTCTCCAACCCCCTAAACTCTTTTTATTCATTTCTTTTGTAACAACACCAGTATACTCAATATACTAGGATGTTGTTATAAGAATTATTCGAGCTACAATTACACACACCTACATCTAATGGTTAAAGAACATACGGTTTCTGTGGATGGCGAATTTTTGCCTCACGAAACGATGATTGTTCAACACTCAAATATCACCTTCAAAGGTGGACATTAAGATGCCACTATTTTTATATATGATATATAATATGTTTATGTTTTACTTATGCTTCTGTATTTCTCATTTATGGAATAATTTATGATTTCCATTATGGGTAAAACGCGATAATTCCATTTTAGGAAGTGCGGACTACCGCCCCCTCAAAGTGATTTGAATCGTTAATGCCATATGTGGGATGTATAAAGGATGGAGTAAATGGTATTATACACTATATTATACTGGAATTATATTATACATTTATATCATTATGATTTACTTCCATTAAATATGAAATTGAAATGAAAGTAGCGTTCATGCGTACGTACGACTTACCGTCTCCATGAACGGTGCATTTCATTTCTTACCTCTAAATTTTACGTAATATTATAAATGATTGTATATACTGGATATATAAGATATATATGACATCTAAATCATGAATATAATTCTGGATATAATGGATATTCTACCACATGAACAACTTGTAATTATAAGAAGTTTATTGTTGACTCAAGTTACCAAAGATCGACAAAACGATCGTTATTAACTTGGATAATTACATAATATTCATAACATTGTAATAAGTGATATAAAAAGGATAATGAAATTGAAAATGGTTCTTAATAAGTTAGATATTAACTCTAGTTTATTATTCAGGAGGTTAAAGAACGGTTGAGTCAAGTCGGACACAAGGTAAGGGAACTTCTTAACTCAATTTCCATACTTTGGGTTAATCTCCTACTTTCAAATTATGTAATGATATTATTATGTATTATTTTGTATTTTTACTTTATTTATGTGTACCTATAGTGAATACAAATAATAGATCTATTTTATTTTAAAAATGATCTTTTTACGGACTTCGTCTCAATCTCCTTTCATTGAGGCATATTTGGTTTTATACACAACTTTCTTTTATATTGTGTATAAACCCCTTTGACTTTTATGTTTATTCAAAAGAAATCTTTTTATACGAATCGTTTTACTAAACGACAAAAAGGGAATGTTTTTCTTTCCGTACATATGCGGCGACAACGACTTCTCCGCCGCTGTGACCATTATTAGAGTTTCGGCTTCCTCTACAAGCCATCATTTTATTGATGAAAAAATAAATACAAAGTTTTAACTTTCATTTATTTTGGTATTGAAAATGGTTTGGAAAGCATTTTTATTATATCAATGTGTTGTATTGATATCTTGTGATTGAAATGTGGGAATGTTATATTTCCTTTATGCATGTTTTATGTGAAACGATTATGTTATGGTTTATGATATGTTTAAAACTATTCATATGCGGAATGTATTGGACATAATAAGTGACGGGTGGAGCCCGCTATAGCTCCTCGATGCATCGGTAGGTCTCATGAGACAACTAGACGTGGAATTGGCCAAGGCCCTTTCCCAATTTGATTTATGGTTTTGGCAGAGGCCTTAATCATTTTAGACATCTTGGTCGAGGCCTTAACAAAATGTTTTAGAATGTCCGGCATTATACATTCCCTCATTATGAAAGTGGTTATTGATATTTCATGTGATTAATCGACCAGTAGAATATCCATGTGAAGAAGTGAATGGAATTATCTCATTTTACTTTTTCCATATTATGTTGATGTTCATGTTTAAAAGGATTTTGTTTTAGTTATACATTGCCTTAAATTTTTATGTTTATTTATGAAAGCTTCCGCAATATTGTTATCTTTACTGAGCATCTGAGCTCACCCATTTCAATGTTTTAATATTTTCCAGGATGTGAAGAATTATTTTATGAATGACCTATAGGGATTATCAGAAGAGGATATGATAGTGGACTGTGGAGACTTTTTTATTGTAGTTTTTCACTTTATTATGTAATGTAACGTTTACGAATGTATCTAGTGTTTCCAAGGCTACTAAACTAATCGGTCTTTCGACACTTGATATTTTGTGATCCTGCCAATGTTACGAAGTAATGCACCGACTCTGGGTAGCTGGGGTCGGGGCATTACAAGCATATACAAGAACTAATCTACCATCTACTCTCTGATCGTAATTAATAAGATTTACCTATTTATTATTTATCATGCATGGACTCCAAAAACAATTATTTATTTCAATCAAGGACTTTTATAATAAAATAGTTTGAAGGGAGTCATATCAAAACATGACATATAGAAACACCAATTATGTAAAGAATTTTTTTTCCTCATGGGAAGTTGGGTGAATGTGGGCCCCACCACCAACTTCCCATGGGAGAAATAAACCACATTGATATGAAATAAAATTGATTCAACAATTTTATTTACCTTTTTTTTATTAAACCACATTAATTAACTTCTTCACCCGCACAAACGCAACTATGTTAAAGGTTCCCTTCAGCGATTACCGGTGTTGCGAGTTCATCGGTGCCCTCATAATTCGATTCTGAGCACTGGTTCAAAAGTTAGAAATCCCCGCTCGTTCGTTCACTGAACGTACCGGAGCCAATCTTTGGAAACTGATTCCGGGCACACCGGGCCTCAGAATTAGGTTCCGTCAGAAACCACGTTCTTTTAAAATTCAAAAGGAAATTTAGAAAAAATTCCCCTTGAATTTTACGGGTCTTTACATTACTCCCACCTCAGGGATTTACATCCCCGTAAAGATACATCAAAAATAGGGAAACAAATGAGGGTACTGAGCATGCATTTGAGCCTCCTTCTCCCAAATGCTCTCTTGTAGGTTCCCGTGCTGCCATCTGATGCATACTAGAGGAATCGACCGTCCACGTAGGACCCACTCCTATCGATCCTCGATCTCAACTAGAACCTCCGTAAAAGTAGCTCCATCGACAACATCAACCTCCCCATGGTCAATGATGTGTGTCGGGTCGTGCACGTATCACCTCAGCTGAGATACGTGGACGACGTCATGCACCTGGTGCAACTGTGGTGGTATAGCCAGAAGATAAGCCACCTCGCCAATCCTGCGGAGGACCGTGAATGGTCTGATGAAGCGTGGAGACAACTTGCCGCCTCGTAAAATATCTGTAATTCTCATAGAGGTGAGACACGCAAGAATACATTGTCGCCATACTCGAACTCTAGTGGCCTTCGCCTCCTATCAGCGTATGACTTCTTCCGGCTCTGAGCTGTCCTCACCCGCTCCTGGATGACCTGGACCTTCTCTGTCATGGCTTGGACCATCTCCGGTCCCACAAGTGCTAACTCCCCAAGATCTCTCCAGCACAAAGGAGATCTGCAAGGTCGGCCGTACAACGCCTCGTACGGTGTCATCCCGATGGTGGAGTGGTATCTATTGTTGTACGCAAACTCCACCAAGGGTAGGTGGTCCTCCCAGCTACGACCAAAGTCGAGGACACATGCGCGGAGCATGACCTCAAGAGTCTGAATGGTCCTCTCCATCTGACCATCCGTCTGAGAGTGAAAGGATGTGCTCAGATGTAGCTCCGTCCCGAGCACCTTCTGCAACCCCTTCCAAAGTCGGGACGTAAAGCGAGCATCTCGATCGGATATGGTAGATGATGGCACACTGTGAAGCCGAAGTATCTCCTAAACGTAAAGTCGTCCCAATCTCTCCATTGAGCTCTACTCTCTGATGGGTATGAAGTGAGCCGACTTGGTGAGTCGGTCCAAAATCACCCAAATGGAGTCGTGAACTCGGGAAGTACGTGGAAGCCCAGTCACGAATTCAATCGATATGCCGTCTCACTTCCTCTCCTGAACCGCCAAGGGTTGTACCAAGCCTGCTGGTACCTGGTGCTCATCCCTCACCTGCTGGCAGGTGAGGCATCGAGAAAAGTACTCTGCCACAACCATCTTCATGCCCGACCACCAGTGCTGTCGCCTGAGATCCTGGTACATCTTCGCCACTCCAGGATGTACAGCCAAAGGAGAAGTGTGAAACTCTCTCAGCACTTCCTCCCATAAAGCGACTGGTACCATGGTACGTCCTCTGAAAAGGATGTTGTGCTCTACTCCAAAGGAGAAACCATCATGTGCCTATCCTGAGGATATCTGTGAACGCCGCGTCTCACAGTCATCGTCCCCACACTGAGCCTCTCTGACCTACTGTAGTAGTGGAGGAGTGACTGTGAGAGACTGAAGGAAGGCTGCTCCATCTCTATCCACGAAGGATATCTTCAAAGAGGCTAGCTGCTCTGTCACCTCCTCAAGTAGCTGAATGCCCATCCTCCTGTAGAGGGCATCGGCTACCACGTTCCCCTTCCAAAGAGTACAGACTATCTCAATTTCATAGTCCTGGAGGAACTCAATCCATCGTCATTGTCATAGGTTCAGGTCCTTCTGCGAGAAGATGTACCTGAGACTCTGATGGTCAGAAAAGACTGTAAAGCACTCACCCATCAGATAGTGTCACCAGGTCTTCAGAGCGAAGACCACTACTGCTAACTCCAGGTCATGGGTAGCGTATTTCTGCTCATGCATCCTCAACTGAAGTGATCCATAGGCGATCACTACCCGCTCCTGCATCAGGACACATCCGAGTCTGGTCCCTGATGCATCGCAGTAGACTACGTACCCTACTCCCTCCTCAGGCAACCTCAAGATAGGTGCGCTGGTCAATCTCTGTCTCAGCTCCTGGAAGCTCTACTGACATCTTTCTGACCACACGAAGGGTTCCCCTTCTTCATCAAAGCTGTGAGTGGTGCCGCAACTCTGGAGAAGTCTGGCACGAATCTTCGGTAGTATCCATCTAGTCCCAAGAAACACCGAACCTCTGCCACGCTCCTGGGTGGCTCCCAAGCTAACACTGCCTCGATCTTCGCAGGATCCACTGCAACTCCTGCCTCAGATATGACGTGTCCCATGAAATGGACCTCACGTATCCAGAACTGTCACTTCTAGAGCTTACCATAAAGCTGGTGCTCTCTGAGTGTGTCTAGTACAACCCGTAAGTGGTAGGCGTGCTCCTCCTCAGTCGTCAAGTAAATAAAAATGTCGTCGATGAAGACCACGACAAATCGATCGAGGTATGGCTGAAATATCCTGTTCATGAGGTCCATGAACACTACTGGAGCATTTGTTACACCGAATGGCATAACCAAGAACTCATAGTGGCCATAACGACTTCTTAATGTCGTCTTCTGCACGTCCTCATCTCGAACTCTGAGCTGGTGATAACCTGACCTGAGGTCTATCCTCGAGAACCACCGTGTTCCCTTGATCTAATCAAAGAGGTCATCAATTCTCGGTTGCAGATACTTGTTCCTCACATTCACCTAGTTCAGGCGACGATAGTCGACACACAGTCGCAAGCTCCCATCCTCCTTCTTAGAGAACAATATCAGGGAAGTCCAGGGTGAAACACTGGGTCGGATGAACCCCTTTCCCTACAAGTCCCCCAACTGTACCCGTATCTTTCGAAGCTCAGAGGGGCCATCTGATATGCTGGAGTCGATATCGGGGCTGTCCTGGGGTACAGTTCAATATAAAATTCTACCTCTCTACGAGGAGGTAGCCCTAGAACATCGTCATGGAAAACGTCCGCAAACTGATCCACCACTGCAGGAAAATCAGGACTCCGCATGTAAACTACTCCAAGGATGAGGCTATCCAACTGATGAGTGATGGGTTGTACTATCCTCCGCGGAAGTCCGTCCTGTTCTTTAAAGGCTCCCTTCTCACTGGTGGAGGTGGCCCTGCTCCCATCGGGGTGTACACATCGCACCTTGTGCCTAAAGCAGTCAATCAGTGCATGGACCATAGATAACCAGTCCATGCCCAAGATGACGTCGTAAGGCCTCGACGTCGCTACAAGAATATCCCAGCCGAAGCTCTCGCCTCCGAGAGTAAGCTCACATTGCCGGCACCAGTGCGTAATCGTCGAGTCTACTCCCGTAGGAGTCTCTAGCCAAATGGATCGAGCCAACAGCTCTGTCGGAATCTCTGAACTCGGAACAAGGGCAGCAGCTATGAAAGAGTAACTCGCTCATGTGTCTATAAGTACTGTAGAAAGGGTGGAATAGACACATATAGTACCTTGAATCATCTCAGGCATGCCGTGGTCATAGGCCTCCACTGGCTGGAGCTGTGCCTGTCTCTTCCCTCCAGCTCCCTGTGGTCGAGGTGGACCTCCTGTTGGTGGTGGTGGTAGAGCCTCAAAGCGTCGCCCACCACCTGCTTCTCGGCCATCTCCTCTACCTCGTCTGCCTCCTCCCTGCGGACCGCCATGGTCGACCCTCTTCCTTTGCCTCGGTGTTCCCTCAACCGTCTGCTGCTCCTCGGCACAGCGGTTCGGGCAATCACGAGCCATGTGGCCCTGCCCGCCGCACGAGTAGCATTGCCTGCCTCTCGAAAGACTGGCTCCGCATTGTGTGCCCCGCACTGCTGAGCCAGTGTCCTGAGGTCGTTTGCCTAAGGGTCTGGTCTGCCTGGACCCAAGAGTCATATGTCTACTGCCTGCTGCAGAAGACTCTGCTATGTGCCACCCTGCGGTGGGTCTCAGTGCTGGTGTAGACTCAGCAAGAAAGATCTCGATAAAAAGGGCCCGCTCCAGTACTCCTATCTGAGTCGAAATTATAAGGGAGATCAGTGATGCCCTGATCTCATGTCACAATCCCTTCTCAAGGGTCCGGGCTCAGAAGAATGGGTCTTGTACCATGTCGGTCGAGTAGCGCGAGAGATCAGTAAATCTCGTCGAGTACTGAGCGACCGTCATGCTGCCCTGCAGTAGCTGAAGAAGCTCTTGAATGCGCACCGCACGGAGGGTGACTGGGACGAACTCTGAGCGGAAGAGGCTCTCAAAGTCCGTCCAAAGTATATATGCCTCATCGTACACCAGGAGCATCAAGCTCCACCATCGGCCTGCTGCTTCGTGCAGTAGGCTCGCAGCGAGGATCACCATGAGGTATGCGGCTGTCCTCACTAGCCTGAAAACTCATAGGACTGCCTCCAGCTAGTCCTCAACTTCCTGGGGGTCTGTCTCCCCACAGAACCTGACCAGTCGCTGGCGTTGGAACTCATGCAGTGCACTGAGGTGACGTGCATCGTCAGCGACTGGTGCTGGAAGCATCGGTGGCTCGGCGGGTAGAGCTACCGCCAGTTCCACTGCTGACAAAGGGCCCTGCACCGAAGCCTTGTCGCTCGGTGGGCTGTCATCATGCTCGACTCTCAGAACCCTAGATGGTTGCAGTCGTGGGGCCATCCTCAAAAGGAAACAGGTTCGCCACGGTCAGAACAGTATACCTGGTGAGCTGATACAATGTAATCACAAAGAAAACTTGAAACACACATGAAATCAATTTTTTTGTGCATTAATTCAGAAATCAGAAGTTAGGGTTCTGGTGTATGGATACGTCGGCCACTGCACCAACAATGGACTCCCTAGACTGATAACCACACTCAATACAGTAAACACTATTGCTTCACATAGAAACGATCAGAGTCTGCGGTAGAACCGAACTACTCTGATACCAATTTGTCACGACCCGTCCTCGGGGCCCGTGTCGTGACTACCCCAAGCCCGCCTTCCATAGGCCAGGGGCTGGCGACTAGTACTAAGGTGGAAATCCTGGTAAAAAGGGAAGGCATTTCCTTTGTAATGTAAACAATCACCACAGAGTAAGAAAGCATAAAAAGTAAACACTAAGTAATAATTGAGTACAACTGTAAGTGTGAAAAGTAAGTGGGCCAGTATACAAACCCAAACTGAAAGTAAAGTACAAATTGAAAGGGAAACAACAACTGAAATGTAAAAGCTGCTACGCCGAGCTGTCCACTGGAAATCCCACCTGAAGGGTGGGTACAGATAGTTCCACTTCTCCTCGGGTCCCGCCATCCGCTCCGAGTGCGTCCCGCCCAGTGGTCCACCTCCAGGTACCGTCCTGCTCTGCAAGCATCAACCACGATCAATGATGTCCAACGTCTGAAACCAACACAATGTAGTGCGGGCATAGCTTGTGGAGGGGTGAGTATAAGTTACTCAGTAGGGACCCCGAGACCCCCGATGGTCTCCCAAAATCCACAAAGGATAAACCACAAAGGAAAGATACAATCAGGAAGTAACAACCGACACTGCTAAGGTATATTCCCATAAATATACAAAAGTCATCAATTCCAATATGCTCCATCCTCCGAGCCCAAGTACAACCCAGTCCAAACAGGAAAGTATAAGTACTCCACACAGGAAAGAAAACGTAATCCACACAGGATAGCACAACACAATCAACAAAAGGAAGTAAACATGATTCAGCTCACACAAGTATACTTCTTCAAAGACGATAGAGATTATCACAGATCCATCTAAGTCGTTGGACCCACAAAGGATCGATAGGTACTAACCCCCACAAAGACCCACACAGGATCGGACCCACACAGGATCTGTAGGCGCTGGCCCACACAGAACCGCTGAGAGCTGACCCACATAGGATCGGACCCACATAAGATCGGTAGCACTGATCCACATAGGATCGCTGAGTGTTGTAGCCATCGCCATCGAATCCACTGAAGATCATTGTACAGTCTTCGTCGTCACAGTAGTAGTCGTAGCCAGCACTAGGGTTCCCGCACACAGCAAGCTCATTTGAGAAGGGTCCGCTCCACGAGCAGAGAGGTGTTACATCCACTGACACATAGCCCAGATTTGATGTATCCAAAAGTTCTGTATCGTCAACGGGAACTCAACGTCCCAGACGACACGTCAATCGGACGCCCGGTCTAAGAGTTATTGGACTTTTCATCCCAGGGGCCTAGTTGGTTTTTAAGGAAAAAACAACCAGACTGTTCTCCACCTGCATACAAACCTTGGGATGAGTATGCCAAAAGATCCATCTCACTATGAAGAAACCACAAAAGTCAATGGCACGTCAATCAGACGTCCGTTGCTCAAGATATGGGCGTTTCCTCTCTGAGGGCCCGGTTGGTTTCGTGTACGAACCAACCCGACCGAACTCAAATTATTCCAAAACCATGAGTGAGATATATCGAAATGACCATCTTGTTCCAAGGATCGTTTCTCTACTGACGGCGCGTCGTTCGGAGGTCCGTAGTCTGAGTTATGGGCAATTGAACCCAAAGGGTCTGAAAACGGGGGTTTCGGGCCCGGACCGACCCGAACTAAGACCCCCCGGTCGGCCCGAACCGGGTCGACCCACCCTGGGTCCGGGTCGGCCCGACGGCCCAGTTCGGCGACCCGCGCGCTGGGCGCGCGGTCGGTACTCGGCCAAAACGGCTGAGCCGTTTGTCGGCTCGCACAGGGGGTCACTGCCCCTCCCGTTTCATGAAACTGCTGCCCCTTAATTGGGGCCGCATTGATCCAGTCGGGGCAATTTATTTCCCCCGGCTCCTCCCTTTCCAGCCATCTCGACGTGGCTGGCCGGTACATGCTCAATGGGACTGGCGGTGGCCGGTCCCCTTCCAGCTCTGACACCGGCGGCCCAGCTCAGTCGCCGGTCACCATGCTCCGCCGCGGCTCGGAACCGGACGTGGCCCTTGTCATCCGGCGCGGTGTGATGGCATTGTCCCCCTCCACCGCGGCCCCACTCCGGCCACAACGTCTTTCGTTTACTTCGACGCGGCGCAACGGCGTCACATCCTTGAACTTATTTCCACGGTGGGGAGCGACGGCGCCGCGCATATCCTTCCGCATTAATCCGCGTGGTGCGACGTCACCACGCTTTCCCGTACCAACCACAAAAAAACCAACACGAAAATAAGGAGGAGGTTCGGCCGTGATTGTGCGGTCTAACCCCCTCACGTTATTCGATAAAAAATGGTTTTAATCCACGAAGATAATCAAGTTGGAATTCACGAACAATTAAATAAATTAACCCCTACCTCTGTTCAGGAACGGTGCACAACAATCGAGCTGCGGATGACGAGTGTCGCGGAAAAAGAACGTCGATTCCATTGTCGTCGAGGTGCGTTCGAAGAGGTAACTTCGTTGGAATAAGACGTCGTGTTATTCGGCAGAGATGTTCCTCGTTGATGAACGGTGTTCTTCGTCAGAGTCTGAGATGTTCTTCACGTTCTTCGTCGAAGTTGAAGAAGAAGAAGACATCACGCTTCCCAATCCTCTCAAGGTGGCAAAACTCTAAAAATAATAAAATAAGACCCAATCTAATTTTATTAACACAACTTAACCATTTGAATTTCAAGAGTTTGAAATTATGTAACTCACCTTATTAATTATAACAGGTTTTCAAAAAAATAATGAAAGTGAGTTAATGGGGAGGTAGGAAGGTGATGGGTTAAGAAGAGTTAAGGGATTTGAAATGGTGGGGGGGGGGGGGGTTCGTGTGGGCCCCACATATTCAATTATCCACACATGGGAAGTTGGGTGAATGTGGGCCCCACCACCAACATCACATGGGAGAAATAAACCACATTAATAAGAAATAAAATTGATTCAACAATTTTATTTACTTTTTTTTATTAAACCCCATTAATTAACTTCTTCACCCGCACAAACCCAACTACGGTAAAGGTTCCCTTAAGCGATTACCGGCGTTGCGAGTTCATCGGTGCCCTCGGAATTCAATTCCGAGCACCAGTTCAAAAGTTAGAAATTCCCGCTCGTTCGTTCACTGAACGTACCCAAGCCAAACTTCAAAAATTTATTCCGGGCACACCGGGCCTCAGAATCAGGTGCCATCAGAAACCGCGTTCTTGTAAAACTCCAAAAAAAAATTAGGAAAAAAATTCCCTTGAATTTTATGGGTCATTACAAGGTGGTTCTCCTGGCTATGACTAAATTCTAAGATACAGGCCCACAATATATCATTTAGAACTCAGATGGACTTCTCCAATAGACCATTGATCTAGGGATGAGATGTTGTTCTCAACTGTAGATGAGTCCAAAATTCCTCCTGCAATCCCTTTCACAATTGGGATTTGAGGCATGCATCTCAATCCAAGACTATGGTGGAAGGGACTCCATGAATCCCAAGTAACTCCTACATGTAGAGGCTTCCCAAGATCCCTCGATAACTACTCTCTCTGATGGTTCAGATATGGGCGGACCTGGTGAGTCGGTCAACGATCACCGAGATGGAATCCTTCCCTCTAGACATCATTGGTAATACTATACTAAATTCCATTGATACTCCACCCCCCATCCACTTAAAAACAACTGGGGCGTTAGTTAATCTTTCTGGAACCTAGTGCTATTTCTTCCCCTGCTAGCATGTAAGGCATCGAGAATCAAGCTATGCTACTTCCTTCTTAACTTCTATCCACCTAAACTACCATCGGAGATCCTGGTAAATATTCTCCACTCCTAGATGTACCACCAATGGGGATGTATAAAACTCTCTTAGGACCTCCTCCCACAATTCCACTGGCACAACAATGCATCCTCTAAAAATAATTACATACTCCCCACCTTGCGAATATCCATCTGGAGCATGTCCTATGGATAACCGAGAAATTAAAAACTCATAGTCAATATACTCATGTTTCTCCTCCCTTACACATTATAATAGAGGATGGGTGACAACCATCTACATAAGGTAAGTTGTACCCTCACTATCCCTGAAGGATAGCTGCAATGTGGATAACATCTCTATCCCCTCACTCAACAGCTACGAGCTTGACCTTATGCAAAGAGAATATTCCACATTTTCCCTTCCCCAAGAGTATTGATGATATCGAAATATTAATCATGGAGGAACTCTATCCAATGCCTTTGTCTCAGATTCAGATTATTCTACGACAATATGTACTTTATGCTCTTGTGGTCACAGTAGACGATAAACCACTCGCCCATAAGTTAATGTTTCCATATATTCAATGCAAAGACTACTGCTACCAACTCGAGATCACGGGCCACGTAGTTTTTCTCATGTGGCATAATCTGGAAGGAACCATATAAAATAACTTCATGTCTCTACATTAGTACATAGCCAAGCCTAGTCCCTAACACGTCGCAGAAAACTATGAACCTAACACCCTCCTCTAGTAATCTCATGATCATGGTGCTCGTCAAAAACATCCTCAAATAATTAAATGCATGTTGCCACATCGCCCATTATATTTAGTATTGACCCTTCTTGGTCAAGGTTGTAATCGATGCAGATATTTGGGAGAAGACAAGAATGCATCAAAGTTAATATCATGTGAAACCAAGGATGATCTGCATCTCCATCACGATCTGAGGTGGCTCCCATGAGAACACTACCTCCACCATGGATGGGTCCACAACTACAACCTCAAATAAGATATAATGTCCCATAAAGTGGACCTACTAAATCAAAACAGGCACATCAGGAGCTTCCCATAAAGCTATTGCACTCAGAGTATTTCTAGAACCATCCATAGGTGTCTCGTGTGCTCCCCAAATGACGAAAAGTACGCAAGGATTTTGTCGATGATGTCCACTATGAACGAGTGTATATAGGGTTGGAAGATCAGGTTGATCAGTTCCATTAACAATGCGTGGGAGTTTTTCAAGCCAAAATAAATCACCATGTACATATAGTGATCGTAGCAGCATCTGAATGTCATCTTCAATATATCCTCTTATTGTACTCATAATTGGTGATAAACTGATCAAAGGACAACCTTTGAGAACCAATGTGCCCCTCTAATATTGTCAAAGAGGTAATTGATACTCATTAATGGATTATTTTTCTTTACCCTTACCTATCCAGGGGATGATAATCCACGCACAACCTCAAACTCCTATCTTCCATCGTGACAAAAAATTCTGGGGCCGCCCAGGGTGAAATGATGGGTTATATGAAACACATGCTATAATAATCTTCCAACAACTCCATCAGCTCATTATGTTCTGTTGGATCCATACGATATGATGAGGAAGAAATTGATACCATACCTTGGTGTAAGTAGATGAAAAATTATATTTCCCGGTGGGGAGGTAGTCCTGGATCTTCTTTGGGAAAGACAACCTCATATTCCACCAATACAGATGGGAACTGGGTGCTCATTCCATCTGCTACTTCGAGGGAAATTCTAGCCAACTCATTAGTGATCTATTTCACCCTAATATGCATGAGCTCGTTCTATGTGGCATGGGTCTCCTTTTCTCTGAAAAAACAAAACCATGTCCCATCATTGCAAAAACACCGCACTCTTCACCTAAAATAGTCAATATGGTCATGGATCGAAGATAACCAATCCATAAAGATAATGACGTCATAAGGCCTCAAAGCTTCCACAAATAGGTTCCACCGATAATCTCTCCTCCACGAGTATTATCACACTGTCTTCAAAGGTACGTGGTTATCAAGTCTCCTCCCGTAGGTGTGTCAAAGCATAAGGATTGTGTCAACGGATCTTCCAGAATCTCAAGGTTTCACAAAAGACTTGCATTTATAAAAGAATGATTGGTACCTTGGTATATATGTACACAAACTAAGGTAGAGTGGACACATATCGTACCTCAGATCATCCCTGTAGTCCCATGGTCATATGCCTCTACCACATGTTGTGGTCCCCGCCCTTACCCCCTAGATATCTATGCCTAGTGCGTACCTCCTAGGGGTGGTGGTGGAAGTAAATCGAACCATCTACCACAACCTGTAGCTCTCCCTGCTCCCCTGCCACATCTACCACCTGGTGAGACTACCTGTTCCACTCTATGCCTCTACCTCTGTGGTCCGAGCACTGAATTACTAATACCTTACCATATTCATCATGTACCTAGTGAGGTTGATGAACCTCTATGAATAGTCAGCAACCATCAAACTACCTAGTGTGAACTGAATAATCTCATGGAGGCGCACTGCTCTTTGCATAACTAGAGATAAATCCTCCCTAAAGAGTCTCAATATCCGTCCACAAGAGAGTCTCCTCGTCATGAGTCTATGTGGTCAGACTCCACCATCGTCCTACCAAACCTAGAAGAAGGATCGCACCTAGGATCACCGTCTGGTCCGCTAGTGTCCTCACGAGACGGATTACTCTAGCCACCACCTCTAGCCAGTCTTCAGCCGCCTGAGGGTTGGGCTCCCCTCAAAAAGTATGTGGTCTCTGTCTCTAGAACTCATGGATCACCTTCATCCTATGCTCATCATCGTCCGTTACTAGGGTTACCACGGGCCACTCCACTGGTGTTTGTATAGAAGTTTCACCACTTGGAGCCAATGCCTGGGAACAGGTCCTTGTATCGATGCCTCATCCCTGATGGGGTCATCCTCGAGATTGTGCTCCTAAATCCTAGTGGGTATACAATATAGAGGCATCCTGTATGGAATCATGATGTACCATGGTTATCAATTATATATGTATGGATGAAACAATGGAAATGGAAAACACAACCCTTTTCTATTTGATTCATGTACCATTCTTTTATTTCCTGACAATAAGTGTTTTCAAGTACTTAGTCGAAAATAGTTTTTAAGGAGTCATGCGGTATGGATACATTAGCCACCCGCACTAACACTGGTGTCTCATGCATGAAGGTTGAGCTCAAAAAACATAAAACTATTTCCCCAAAACAAACTTATAAACTCTTGGTTCTATGTTATAACTGACCACCTCTGATACCACTCTGTCACGACCCGTCCTAGTGGAGCCCGCATTGCAACACCGCAAGGCCGCCTCCAATAGGCCATGGGCTAGTGACTTGCAATGTGTAGTTATTTTACTAACACGGTAGGAATTTCCAAAGCACCTGTACAGAAGAAAAAATCTCCAATCCCACAATGTTGAAATTTGAAAACCTCTAGGGAACCAAATTCATGCATACAACTAAATTCAACAAACACAGTATGATAGAAAGTAATGTACTAAAATTAAACTGGGAAAAAATACAATCCCTCGAAAAATAAGAGTCTAAAAATTATAATGTCCAACCTATAAACAAAAATTGGTACTGTGAGTGTGGCTCATAGTCGTAGAATCACCTTATCCTGTTGGGAACTCATAAATATTAGTCCTTTCCTAATCTACCCTAGACACTGTCAAAAGGTTTCTCTCCTGCACAAGACACAACACGTGCATGAAATGCATGTGTAGGGGCGATTATAAAAATACTAAGTAGAGGACCCCAAAAACCAAAAAAAACACAATGGAAAGGTCACAAGAGATAGATACAATCAATCTGGGAGAACACACTCATGAGTGGGAAATATCATGATACACAGATGAGGATCACTGACAGGGCCTAGTTGGATACTGTGACTCATTCGAAAATCACCTTCTAGTTCGTGGAAAAAGCCCTATGGATCTGCACATGTCGATACCAGACTCCCCCTAGGCCCAATAATGGAAAGGGGATCTCGCTCCTGGCCTCTCGGAGGGATACCTGACTCTATCTCGGAATGTCCTGCATAATTGATCATACTCCAATAGTAAGAAATGATACCAAAACTGTAGTTGAAAAAGAAAAAGTGCACTAACCCATACAAAACATGTCCATGATATGGTGGATAAGAACATCATTTCATGTAGTGAAAATTACATGGCATGTAGAAGTGTTACACATCGTGTCTTCAGACCCCAGGTACTGATGGAGTTGCAATGATTATCTTGTAGGAAATACAAGACATAATGTGTAGTACAGATCACTGGTCATTTCTGAGTAACTAGGGTCGGCTCCTTGTATGTGGTCATGTTCCCATACATGGAATTGTCCCATGTGTGCCACCCCATATTACTAGTAAACAGGGTAACCTGTGTAGCTGGCCTGGTCTAGTTTTGTGGGGGAGTACACTACTATGTACTCCATACTATTTCTATGTATCTACTGAGATACACACTGAGCTCCGTATAGTCGCCACTTTCCTGTCGCATATGGTCTACATGCCGTGTTCTGAAGTCTTGTAGTTAATCTCTTGTCTCTGTACTTCCCAGAATACACGCTGATCTTCGGGTAAGGTCCATCACTCCATGTGACTGGGGCAACACACAGTGTGATACCTATCTGAAACCCTAAACCCTAGTAGCCACTTCCAGTACCACACATCGTGTTTTTCGGGATACACGACATGTTCTATGAAAAATTCCAAAACCGATTTTCTCCATTGCCGCACCTCAGAGCTCCTCGGATCCTCAATTTGGAAGTCTGATCATCACGAAATAGAACTATTATGGTTTTCCAATCATCATGAACCCGATTCCACCAGTTTTGGGCCTCTGATCTGCCCCAAAAATGCATTTTTATCATCCACGTGGTGAACAGTCTATGAATAGAAATTCTCGAACACTTTCGATTCGTCTTCCGCCATTGTCGTCGCACCTCTACTATGTCTCCATGATGTCAATTTCCAATTTTGGATTGTTTCATCACAAAATGGATGAAGAACAACTCGTTGTTCATCACCCCACGAAGAATGTGAAGAACGTGAGAGAAAATAATGCTCAATGAAAAAAAAAAAATCGCGGAACGGACCTCCACTTTCGTTTGTCATGACATTAATACGCTCCCATTAGTAGGATCAAACAGAGGTGAATCAAAACAATTATTTATCCTGGGTTAATTCCCTAAGTTCATCCAAATAAAAACCCTCTCACCAGAACATATGAATCCACAGATCAACCTATACGAGTGTTGATCTGCGTTCTTCATTTAATACAAGAAAAAAGAAGAATTAAATCAAAATAATTAACACATACATTGATTTTCAATGAAGAGGAATATCATTCGTCGGTTAGGACTCGATTTCACTAGGCAATGATCCAAGATTCTTCGTTCGTCGGCGTCTATCAAAATCCTCAAAGGTTGGATCCTCTCTAAATTGATGGAGGACTCTAGGGGGGATATCCATGGTTATGAGCCAAACCCTGTGATTCATATTACTAAAAAAAATATGTGTCATTGAGTTATGTAATAATTTTAAAAATATATTATTTTTCTATAATATTTCTCCCCAAATGATTCTTTTAAAACTCCCCAAAACTAACTTTTGTAGTAGACATGCGCTGGTCAATGTCAGGCCCCGCCTAATGTAACGTTGCACCTCTAAACTCAATTGTTCCATCAGATTTCACATTTAGGTAACATTTAAATGATGTTCCATTTTTTCAATATAAAAACTCGCGCGTGCTATATAATGGATTAATTTATTTCAAACATTTATTTCAGGCGCTCGAGGCCTCAGAATGGCACACCGTCAGAATACCTTGTCTCATATTAATTCCATATAATTTTTAAAAATAATAAATAGAAAATACGAAAAAATAAAAAAATTAATAAGAATGATTTAATTTAGGTTGATGAATATTGAAAATTTATTGATATTTCATATTGTATGAAAGATTTATTGGGAAATATAATGATGAACTATGGTTTACGGATTAGTAAAGATATGAGATGATTGATGTGTTCAGGTATTTTTGAGCAAGAATTAAGTTTCATATGTGTTATAATAATGTTATCCAATTTATAAAATCATGATAAATATATGGATTTCTATGTATTATTTTCCATTGAGGATTTATAAAAATATTTTTTATTGAACTTATATATAGAAAAATGAATTAGTTTTATTTTGATATTTTTAAGAACATGTGATTAAGGGAAATGATAAACCATATATGTGTCTGATGTTGATTTATTTTTTTAGTTATGATATAGGGATGATTTATATTTATAGTATTTGTATAGTAAAAAAATTAGTTTTTTTATAAAATGTTATTTTGGTCATCTTTGAAAATGATTATTGATTTTTTTAGTTTATCAGATATATTAAATTGTTGTGAAATTAATTATTGGATGTGAATTTTGTTAATTTTGTTAATTTTATATGTTTACCAATGATTTTAACTTAAATATTATTGATATATTTAGGGTTTTAATAGTATAATAATTTTCAAATTTTTAATGTCATAAATTCCCCCTTTTAATGTTTTATGTGGTGGGATTTTGATACTCTATTGACGTTTAAATACCACATAGGGTGGTATATTATTTTATGATAAGTTACATTTAGAATACTATTTAGTGAAATATAAATAATAATTATTATTTATGATTTATTCATTGAAAATATTATATTTATATTGAAATTTATCTTAAATATAATTATTAACTTTTTATTTATTTATCTAAATTTGATTCACAGCTTTTTTTTGATGTTCTATGTGTTACATGATTATATAATAATTTTCAATAATGATTAATTATATTTTTTATATGATTCATTTGGTAATTATATATGAAATCTCTATATTTTACATGTGATCAAACCTGAAAATAATTAATTGAGATGAATACATAATAGATTTTTATGATGTAAAAAAAAGGTATGACATCACGTTTAAGGTTAAAATATTCATTATTTTTGAGATTATTAGGGTTATTTTTTTGTGTTATTATATATTAAATGATATTGGTGGAACCTTTGTTTTTATTCAATGAAATTTTGTGGTTAATTTAATCTTTTATTGGTTTATTGAAATCTGGGTTTATCAAATAATATGTTATACCTTTTTGGGGGATAATTCAAAATTAAAAGGAAAACAATATTCAAATAATTCTTTAGTATGTTATATGATGATTTTTTGGGTTTTGGAATAAATTTTTTTTCCGTTATGATAATCAATTTTTGAAATAGATTAATGTTTTTAATGATTCATTCATAGAGGAAATTCTAATTTTCTAGTAATTATATTTCCTTATTTTCATATTCATGATTTTTATCTATTTCTTAACTCTAGGAAATTGATCTTAAGACAAAAATGATTATAAGTAACCTTGAATTTCAATTATTTTATAGCCTTTTAACCCCTCACATATTAATGGTTTTTGTATTTTAACATCCAATTATACCTTGTATTATATCTCTCCATATTAATACATTGGTGTTAGATTTCCCTTTCAGGTCCAAATTTTCTCATTCCATTAATGATCTACTATTATGAAAACAAGTACATATTGTGACTATTTTACATCCTTCTTTCTCTTTGTAATGGCATGTTTTTATCACATATTATGATGTATGTATTCTTCCAAGGAATTTTGTAATTTCAAACCATTTATTACTTATCAAAATATCTAATTGGTGGTACCCAATTTAAAAAAGGTCATATGATGATAGGCCTTGAGATTTATGAATAAATTTCAACATAAAAAATCTTATTTCATTTATAACATATGTTGCACAAAACAACATGTTTAAATAAACCACGATATACTATTAAAACATATTTTTTTAGGTACAAACCAGAATAGTAATTTTAGTTTATGAGTAATATTTACCAGATCATGAAATATATAAAAAATTCTTACTCAATATACATGTATAGATAATTTATTAGTAAATAATCACTCAATATTTATTTGGTAATATTATTTTGATAAAATATAATTTTAATCCGGAAAATTATTTATTCTCATGATATTATATTACGATTAATTTCTAGAGATTTTATAAATATTATTTCATTAAATTACCATCATATTCTAATTATAAAATAGGATTTATCTTGGGATGAATGATTGAGAATTTTTTAGAATGTTTCATTTTCTAGTGAAATGTAAAAAATATAGATTTTTTTGAAAAATATATAAAACATTAAAATTATAATAAAATGGTTTTAAAAAATAATTTTTTTTATATAATCCAATAAATTATATTTTAATAAAATATATGTGATAATTTATTGTAAAATAATTTATATAAGGAAAAATGAAATTTCTAAAGGAACTATTTTTATGACTATAATGAATCATAAAATCAATAAATTAAATTGATCACTATTATTCGATTATTTTGATGATTTTTATAAATTATATATTCAATATAAAAAATTAACATTCATGTAATATTTCTATAGTCATTCGATTATAATGAACAATTTTCATGGAATAAAAACAACATTTTTCAAAAAAAAAACAGTTTTCATCTTACTTTCTAAATCATATATTAAAATTAATTTTTATACATTGTAGTTGTTTAATATGATAAATTGGATTCAAAATTTTTTTAATGATTTTTAATTTTTTTATGTTTCCATTTTCTTTTTCAATATGAAGAGTGACTAGTGTAACATTTAATTCATCGTAAATGTGTAAATTGGGACAATCAGGGTTAAAATTAAGAGATATGGACATAAATTTTTACCCTAATAATTATTGGAAAAATTTAATTTTAAACTGATGTTATTATGATATTATGTTATTTAATAGGAACATTTCAATGAAAATGAAATTCATTATTTAAATCAATAAAAGTTAAAAAAATTCACTCTCTTAGTTTTAAATATCATTTATCTGTTCACATATAGACGAAAAGAAATTATAAAGGAATCATAATATTAATTTTTTTATAAATGTAAATATATAAATTATATAAATTTATCAATAAATATTAGTTATTATATAATTACCTTAAATTATTACAGAACCCTGGAACAATATTTCTTCAATTTATTAAAAATTAAAATAAATGATTTTGAAAATATTAAGGGATATATAATTTGATTTTTTTGTAGTGTTACGCAAATTTTATACATTTATTTGAAAAATTATTGTTGTGTTAAAAGATTATAGTATAATTAAAACATTAGATTTATTACATTTAACTCATATTTAATGAATATTGTCAAATCGTATTTTAATGTTAGTTTTTTCAATAGAATAATTTTTTATTTATTTAATGATATTTAGATAAGATAAATTGTATATGGTGTGTTCTATAATGTATCAAAATTTATATTTGTGGTCCCATTTTTACGTTATAGTTGAAATTTAGAACCATATAATTTAGAAAATGTTGTTACTATAGTTAAACATAAAATTGACAAACTATGGGTTAATCAAAATGGTAAGATTTAAAATGATCAGAAAAAATTTATAAATTATATTTTGGTTTTAAATTATAACATTATAAAAACATATACAAAAATACTTGATCAATTTTTGTCACTTTTAATCAGAATTAATTTATTATAATTTATTCTTTTGAAAAATTCCAATATTTATCCACTGTTCAATTATAAGAGGTTACTGCTTATCAATTTTACACCACATTGATCATTATAGATCATACAAACTCTTCCAATACATATTTTAAAATTAAATATAGGAATAATAGACCTTATATTCTTCCAAAAAACAATAACCCTATAGAACTATATACATGATTTAAAGTATTCATTTCAAAAAATAGGTAATCAGCTCAACCAATTACATTCTTTTCTACTGTTCATTACCTCTTATTAATCATTACTGTTAATCATAAAATAATAAATTAATTATACTAGATATGATTAAATTTTGTTATGATTATTAAAAAAGAATTATAAACCATATTTAACGTCAAACCAAATGTTAATGTTTGGCTCATGCATACGAAAAACATACCATCCCCATGTTGCAATACAATTCATTTTTCATCGGAAAATTTTATATATGGGTATTATGATATGTTTAATGATAATAATTTTATTGGTTATATAATTATACAACTAAGATTATAATATCATATCTATATAGTTACAATCCAATACTTTTTGGAAACTATAAAATAGTTTATCTCAATGTGTGGACTACCACATGCATGATGTTATATGATTCATTTATCAATCATATATTATATGGATGGTATTGAAGAATATTTTAAGGAATATATATGATAGATTTGATATAACAATGATACTAAAATTTTAAATTAATATTTTACTTTCATTATTCCCATCCGTTGAAAATATAAAATAGCATTCATATATACATAGGACCAATAGTCTCGAGGAATAATTTAATTCATTTCTGTGTCCATACATTTATAAATGATTTTAATAAAATAATAAAATGGTTAATTATTAATTTTATATTATAATTATCATTATGGATTTTATGTATTATTTTTCTTCATACAAGGACAAAAACATCCCAATAAAAATATAAATGAATCCTGAAGTATATCTCACCTGAATCATTGAATTTAATAAAGATGTGTTAAACAATGTTTGAAAAAAATTATAATTAAATCATATATGTTTTGATATAATTTATTATGATTATATAATATTTTTAAAATAAATATACATTTTTTATAAATGATGATCCAATGCATATAAATAATGTCAGGTCTATGGTATGTAATTTTTATCTAACTTTTTTTAATGTAAGAAACATTCCACATTCACACCATTTTGGTTTTGTGTAGTCTATATAATTCCAATGTCTGTATTTACAAAATTTTAATTTATTTTTATGGGGCAATAAATATTTTTTTACATTTATTTATTTTATGGGGATGATGATTCAAATTTTTCTAATGAAATATGATATTTATGTTACAACCTCATTATTTATCATGATTATTTATGAATATTTTTAAATTTTTGAATTATTATGATCAATATAATAATATACCATTTAATTTTCTTACAATTTTGGTATTTTTTGTAAATAAACTTTTTCATTTCAATTTCACCACATTTTCCACTCAAGATAATTAATATATTTTATATTGTATATCTACATCATTACACTATTTGATTAAATAAACAATTTCTTTTATATCTCATTTTTTTAAAAAAAACATTAAATAAATTTTTAATTATTTACCAATGATTTTAATGTCATTTACACCTTTTTTTATTTTTTAAAAACTATTTTTAAAGTAATATTCATTTCATTTTCAAAAAAATGTAAATTGTGAAATTTCAATCAATACAATGGATAATTTTTTTTATATGGAATGATTGACTTTTCTCATATTCAATCTTTATTTAATATTTATATATTCATTTGAATTTATTTTATGTTTAGTTTTAATGATATATTTTCCATTATATTTTCTATATTTTTATATAAATGATTTCAAAATATAAAGGTATGTATACTCAAGAATGTTGTAATGGTTCTCTAAGGGAATTACTATTCATCGTATGCATAAACACATGATTTAAATTGACATTTAAAAGGTATATTAACCAAGGATTAAATCCTTATTTTTTGTCTATATAGTTTATTAATATTAATAAAAATTGATTATAAATCCCATTTCATGTCTGTGGTTATTGTTGGGATAAAAGAATAAAATGATTATGAAACCCATTTATATCATGTTTCTAATTTGGTGTATGATTAATGATCTAGTGTAACACATATGTTTGATTCTAATTTGTAGATAGGTGGGAATAATATCTATCTACGATGAATTATTAAATGATTTAAATTTTAGGACGTAAACAGGTATATAATGGGGAGTGAATGCAGTGCAGAAAGGGATTATGTCCACTATGATAATATTAGGAGTCAATCCTGACTAATAAAATTGTCTTGGGTATGAACCCATACCACTATGATATCCTTGATAATTAGACATTACTACTATGTAAATAATTTTTTTTATTTTATCCACATTCATATGTCTTTATCCAATGTTATTCTCACATATATCATGTTCTTTAATGCCTTTATGATTCATGTATGATGAATTGTCATGATCAATGAAATGAAATTAGATTATGATTTAAAATATAATGTGTATGATTTTGAAAAATTCTGATCTTCATCATACAAATTTATGTACTAATTTTTCTGAAATGATAATTGATAACTCCATTTATTAACCTAATTGAGCAACTAATCTCACCCATTGTTTTGATTATTTCCCTATAGTTATGAAGATAATTGCTAATTATGATATTTATTAGAAGTGTTATATTTATGATAAAATTAGTTATTGATTATGTATATTTTATATAAACTAGTCATTTAGATGTCCACGTTTCTAAAGGAACTATCCCTTTAAGAATCTAGTGTGTATCATTACATTATGCAATGAGAGTCCATATATTTACGTGTAATATCTAAATATGAAATTCATGGGATTATGAATTTTTTCATGTTTTAAATTATATTTAATAAATTGATATATTTAATTTTAATAATATAATAGAGTTTTGAGGTTTTTTATTCACCCATAAAATGAATTACATCCTCATAATTTCAAGGATATGATTATTGTAATTTCTATTAAGAATTCAAAATTTATTAAAAATCACTAGATGATCATGTGTTTATTTTTGATGTTATGTGAGATTAAAATATATGAAAAATTTATTATAATTAATTTATAAAGGGAGATTACCCATTCATAATTCCCCATATATTTATACAATGATATTTTTATCAATATCCATAAGAAGTAACTGTAAAAAACCCATAAATTCTGATTTATATTATAATATAACAAATATGGATTTTTTATTTAGAAAATCATATAATGTAGTTGTAGAAAACATACATGGAAATGGTCACTAATTGATTTATAGTGAAAAATCAAAATCAGGTTCATTAATATTAGTTTCATAGGTTTTTCCATTTTCACATGCCTTTTTGGGGACCATCTCCAACATTGGACCATGGATTGTAAAATTTATTCTCCTAACTCCCAAATATCATTCAAATGAAGAAAATAGTTTTTATGACATCAAATTTTTATATAAATATTATAGAGTAATGACCATCAACTCCAAATATATATAATTTACTTATCCCATAGGGAAATTTAATTAATTTTTCCTATACTTTAAAAAAAAAATTGAATATTTTTACCCTTCATCATATTTGACACTTTATATTTCCTGAGACTACATCTTTTTCTTCCATAGTGTTTTTGAAACTTCAAATACACTAACATTTCTAATCATATTTCATAGTAGTTGGTTTGGAATAATCACAAGGTTTTTCATGAAAATATGAAAATTTCCCTTCACATCCATAGTTAATTATAGTTCCCTCAGCATCTAAAACCATAAGGTTTATCATAAGAGAAAATAATTTTATGTTAATTATCCTAAATAAAAAATTGATATTTCAACATCAATATGCCAAACATAATAAAACTATAATGTTAACCAATAGTTCATACAACTAATGTTATATTAGACTTGGTTCAATATTTATCACTATTACTTTATCCTATATAATTCTATATGAAATATTTGTGAGATTGAATTGGTTTCTCTCACACTAATAAACTTAATAATAAAAATAGTTTTTCAAAATTACGATAAAATTTATTAAAATATGTTTACCCCACTAATAATTGATATTTGTGCCATCGAAATAAATAATATCATTCCAAAATTTATATTAATTGTACCTATAGTAATATTCCAAAGTAATTTTATAAAATTTTCATATACTTTAAATAACATACCAATCAAAAAATTAATTTAAATTTCAAATCATTATTCTATAATGAGCTTAAATATTCAACGAAAAATTAACTCTATCAATAACACTCAGATGGTATTAAACACTAGGTTTTATGTTCACACACATATTCAATATAAATCATAATCAAAAAATTAACATGAACATGTCGAAAAATATCAATAATTATTTTCAATCAAAAACTCACCAACTACTATCGAACATTATTCCACAAAATAAATAAACATTTTAATACCACAAAATATAGAATGTATTAAACCTAAATGTTTTCCATACCTCAATATTGTGTAATTAATTAGTTATAAAAAATTAACCATGTTATAAAATCACATTTTACTGTATTTAACATAATTACATATATATTAAAAAACCATAATTTCATAAATATTAAACAACAGTTCTTAAAGGATTCCCATAATCCTCAATAATATTTAAAATATTAAACAATTTAATCATGAAATACCACTTCAATAATATATATATATATATATATGTTTGTGTGTTTAATGAATTTATTTCCATTATGATATAAAATTCAATTAAGTTGGTAATAATTGAAATATTGGAATCTCAATCATATTATGCATTTTATAAAACCGATGAAAATTTACTTATACCCACTTGTAATGTTATAAGTAAACTTGATTTATTGATACATAGTTTTCTCAACATCCTCATCAAGATCAATATTAAAAAACACTATAACAAAAATTATTATTATAATATAATGATTTTGAATTTGATGACATCAATCTTATCATATCTTCTCTTATGAAACCTCATTCATTATATGATACAATTAGTTCACCTTAAGACTCTAATTATTCAATTATATATTTTCCCTGGTCATTTTCCTATTATATTATATAAAACAATTATTTAACATCACCATTAATTTCTTTATAAAGATTCAAAAAGAGAATTTTAGTAACCAATGTATATCCCCCAGGAGTGTCTCTCTTGGACAGAAGACATAGGACCACAAATTGTGCATTAGAGTGAAAATTGAGTAGTTTATCAAAAAAACCATTTTTGGGGTGATTACACATTTGTGTATATGTTACCTATCTATATTTCTATTATATTTTCAAAACATGGTTCTGTTTCTAAGATATTCCACATAATCTATACATTTAAAAAATAAATATTTTATCCAATACAATGACATATACATGGGGTTTTTAATGTATATTTATTATCATGTTCCATTGATAAAAAGTGTTTTATTAATATAATAAAAATCACATACTTTTACTCGAGGGTTATCGATACCATTGAAATTTTTTCAGATGTAACTTATAAATCCTTAACGTATTCTCAAAAAACATATTAATCTCCCAATTTATCTAAAACATTCCATTAATATGATATGTTATGCCTCTAACCCATAATAACAAATGTAATTCTAAAAACACTTACATTATAAATACTCATTGATACAAGAAATAAAATTATTTATATTATCATCCATAATTAAATAAAATATTGAATCTATAAAATTTGATGGATATTTTTATGTCATGTTTATTGGTGATTTATAAAAAAACTAAATCAATAAATCACATTTTATATTTATCAAATGGAAAATTTTCCAATTGTATTAAAAACATCATAAATCATGAAATTTATTTTATGTATCCCACAAACTCATTAACACCTATTATTATTCTATTATTTTGTGAACTACATTTCTCCACAGTACTGGAAAGTGGATACCTAAGAATGGATGAGAACCAATTATCTATAAGGGATACACCTAACAGGTTACAATATTGAATAAACATGGAATATATATTATGGAAAGAATTTTTAAGTAGTATAATTATATTTTGTCATGAAGATATGTACATTACATATCAATGAAAATATATAAAACTATAGATATTCATAATACTACTCTCATACTGATGGAGTGAAAAATATTGGACATAAAATACCTTTTTATGGATTTTTTCTCTGAAAAATTACATATTATCAATAATATAGTCATGATATCCAACTTTAATGGGCATATTCAAAGAAAATATACTTTTATGGGAATAGGAAAACTCAATACCCAAATTTTTTTCCTAGGAGACATTTCATGGAATTAATGGGATATATAATGTTAGGCCATACTCACGGCTTGTTTATATCTAATTCATTCACCAAAAGATAGTGTAAATAAATAATTTTTACTAACCCAAAAATTAAATATCCAAATTAAAATAACAATATTCATAATGATAATAAAATTACCAACAATAATAAAATTTATAATACTATCATAACACATCCTGAGAATGATGGAGGATGGTCAAACATGCCTATAGATATCTATGTTTGGAAAAATATACCATAACTCAAGAAATTTCTCCATACTAATAAAATACCATATTTTTAATGTGAACCAAATGAACAAGAATTATGCGAAATGTGAGTGTTAAACTTTATATAACAAAATTTTAGACAAATAATTTAACATTTTAATAACATTATCATGGTCCATATAGGGAATGAAAGTTTATGTTTATAAAAAAATATAGAGAAACAATTTATAAATATTAGTAAAAGGGTATGTGTTGTAAAAATTTATATCCAAATAAAATAATGGTATAATAGCATATAAAATAATAAATGTGTAGACTGTAATAAACATTAATGAGATAGTTCAATGGAATTAACACAACCTAATGAATGTAAATCATGTTAAAAAAACACTAACAATTATGGGAAATGTGAATCAATAATAACATTAATATATAATAGGATTTGGATATTAAATCCTAAAAAATAAATTTTTATAATTTATATAAAATTAATGGGATAGTAAATCAATAGAACAATATTCAAAGGTAACATGTTGTGTAACATGAAATATAGATCAAATAATAATAATTGTGTTAATGAAAACACTTTTGGATTGAGTGGCACTTTAATAAAAACATATTTAAATATAGTTTGTGAAATTGAATTTTTTTTATTAAAATGAAATTAAGGATATGATATCCCAAATTTTCATTATATATAGAGGAAAAAAATTAGGTGCACAGTACAAAACATGTCTAAAATTGGGAAATATGAGATGAAATAAAAAAATATTTTTCTAGAGAACCACATACATAATTTAACCTCTTATGTCACAAAAATATATATATAAATTATATAATTCGTAACATTAAACATATCAATCAAAATTCCTTCTTTTCATAAGTATTCATTCTCTTTATAAAATCTTCAAATTTTCACCAATTTTAGGTATAAAACATTCCATTAATAGAAAATGTTTATTTTTTAATTAATTAAATAATTATTGGTATATAATCACCCAAAACAATATATAATCATTATAAACTCATTCATATAAAATTATACAACAAAATAAGTTCCCATTTCTCCCATGAAAAAAATGAACAGTATTATTCAAGAATGTCGTTATACTATCCAAATGATAATTTACCTTCATTAAAGAATGATTATGAGAATGTTTAGTTGTAATATTACTATAAAATAATCATAATCATATTTTTTAGTGCTCATATGTGTGATATTTCTTAATTTGAATGATATGGAGGATAAATTAATATGTATTAATGTTGAACATTATTAGAATAAAAGATTAACTTCTTAGCATTCTTATTTTAAGATATTGTCCTACAATAGATTGTTTATTTATAATATCCTGCAAAGGATATAAAAATTTCCATAATAGAAAATTAAATTTCATGACTCATCCCTCGGGGCCTATGTCGTAACTACGCTAAGCTCGCATTCCATAGGTTTATGGCTACTAAGTAGAAACAGAAAAGACTATCCCTTAACTGGAAGTCAATTCCTTCAAAACTGTATAAACACACAATCCAAGAACTCAACAAGAAGAAACCATGAAGTAAACTGCTTTAGTAAAAATGTGGTGAAAGAAAAAGTGGTCAAAATACAATCCAAATAGAAAGTACAAGTACCATTGGAAATGGAGAAATAGATCCTGGAAATTCCACCGAGGATTCTTCATGATGTGTAGGTATATCTCACGGTCAGTAGTCCTGCATCACATCTCGTAAAATGGACCACCTTTGAGAACCATCCTATCCTGGATCCCTCAACGTCGATCAAAAATGTTTTTCATCTACACAAGACACAACAAGGTGTGGGAAAACCCCATACAAGGGTGAGTATAACATTACTCACTAAGGAAACTAAGACCCTTAAGGGTCTCCCAGTGTTCCACAATGGAAAAACCAAAAATAAGGACTTCCACCACAAATCACATACCATTCAACAATTCAACATAGGAATATACCCATACGTATATCTATGTTATCAATATATTCTTGTCTAAAACATGAAGGAATAATACCCCATTGGTAACACAACGAAGGTAAAAGTACGAAACATGTAACACCTTGGATATAAAAACACGATGGTGAAGGTACCACATAGGTAGCACCACGATGATAACACCATTAAGGTGATGGTACAATAAATGTAACACAAAGAAGGTAAAAGTACCACAATGGTAACACCACAATGATAACACCACATAGGTGAATGTACCACATAATTAACACCCTTAAAATAACACCATGAAGGCTGAGGTACCACAATGGTAACACCACCAAGGTCAAATAATTAGATCTCACAAATAATTAGTAATGTATAGAAGTACATATGATATGTCGCAAAACTAGATCATCTTTTTCTGTCAAGAGACACCACTTCTAACTCTTCAGAGTCTGACCCACACAGGATCGATATGTACTAACCCACGTAATGAACTACATAGAATCTGACCCGCCCAGAGATGATAGGTAGTAACCCCCACAATGACCCGCACATGATCTGACCCACGCATGATCAATATGTGCTGAACCAGAAAAGGTCACTGAGAAATAACTAAAATATTATAAGTGTGGGAAGACATAAATAAGATTAATGAGCGATGACCCACATAAGATCGGTGCTGAACCACACAGGATCGCTCGGTACTAATCTTCGTATGATCTGTCTCATACATCAGCGTCACCCCTGGCCACAAGATTCCCGCTCATAGAAAATTTTTCAAAACTAGTACGCATTACATCTGTCATACCTCATCCACCCAGAAGTTTAACAAAATGTATTTCCAAATACCACCATGTTGTAAGGGCCCCAATTCCACTAACGACATGACAATCTCATGCCTTGTCTAGGACTTATAATTGATTTAGTCCAAAGGGCCTGATTAGATTTCGGTTTGATCCAACCCGACTACACTCAAAATTTATCCAAAACTCATGTGGAGTCTACCAAATGTGCACCTCATACTAATGGTTTTGGCATCATAGACAGTCAATCAAACAGACCCCCAGTCTGTTTTTTACACTTATTTCCATGAAACGGTGGTGATTGCAGTTATGTCAGTCTCATCTCGATCGAGCATGTTGGAATATACCATATGTCCCTCTTCCAAAAATTAATCCCAGTACCACTGATGGAATTATTAACGGACACTCGGCTCAACAGTTATGGTCATTTATTTATTGGGAGATTGGTTGGGTCTGGGACCGGTCTAACTCGATCAGGCCAGCCCGACGCCAAGGGTCCCGAAATCTACTTGAGCCTACTAAGGTCTGACCATTAGGGGTCCGTTCAGATTATTGGGTCTAGCCTGTCAGGTTCGGCTCGGTTCATTTCGCGGGCCATGGCTGCATTTGGCCAGGCCTGTCAGGTGGGGATCGACCTACACACGTTTTCTCGTTGCTCCACAGGTTCGGCCAGACCCACTACTGAGTCCATCCCGCATCGGTCATGGTCCGCCAGAAGGGGGACTGATCTTCCTAGTTGGTTCCATGGGTGTGGGGTTATTTTGTCCAGCTGGTGGGGCGCTACCCCACCAGCTAACGGTCAGCCGTATTGTCGGACTGGGGTTCATCCAAAATGGCATGTTGCAGGGCCACGCCGCTCTCCACCTGTCGCGGACCTCTTACCGCGTCTGTCCACGCCAGGGGTGCCTGTGGGCACAACCCCTTTTCCCATGTGTCAAGATTGGGCCAACTACCTCTGGATTCTGAAGCAAGCCATCGCGAACTTCCCTCTTTTACCCACGGCTGGTTTCCACGTGTCTCCTCTGGCTGCTGTCGGCTGCCGGGGACTTTGGGGACCAGTGGATCATTGGTTTTTTCCATGTTGTTGTCTTCTTCTTTCTGCCATCTCCGTGAAGAAAACTTCACCAAATAATGAAACTTAAACAGAGAAACAGGGGGTCTGTGCCTTTTTTGTTTGGACCCACCCTCTGCATCAGTATAATAAAGAATATAATCAATGAAAAGATCAATGATGAATAATAAACCAACCCCCTACCTCATGATCGTTGGAGAACTCTAGACATTGAGAAATAGTCAGTGATCTTCATCCCCAAAATAATCCTCCAACATTGCCACTCAAACGTCTTCGGTGTCTCTCTTCACTGGCCGTTGGAACCAGATTTGTAATGCCCAAACACTAGTTACCCCAATTTAGTGCATTATTTTAATACATTGGAATGATTAGAAGGAATCAAGTCCTGATGGACTGATCACATTTTTAGTATTGGAATGTATATTAAATAAATTAATTTTACATAACACATTAGAAAAAAAACACATCATAAATGATTCATTTGAGAACTCCGTTAATCCCCTAACTTACCTCTGCTTATCAATCATAATACACTACATGGAATCCTGGGGAAAATAAAACATAGAAAAGATATGATATCAGATGCTCAGTTATGGATAACAATATAGAATAAATATTCATAAATAAGAATAAAAAATTAAGACAATATATACGAATAAAACATAAGTTTTTAAAACATAAACTTCTACATAATATGGCCAATATAAATCAAATAATTTCTTTTACTTATTTACATGGATAATCTACTAGTCGAATAACCTAATTAAATAGAAACAACCAATTACATAATGATGGAATGCATACTGCAATACTTCATAACCACATATTCAAGGCCTTGTTCCATGATACAAATAAATTTTTTTCAAGGCCTTGTTCCAGGTCACTAGATTGCCTCATGAGACCTACCAAGGCATTAAGGAGAGATAGTAGGCTCCAAACATCATTTACTAATTCAAAAACATTCCACATATGGAATGGTTTACATATAACATAATCATTCTTATTAAATACTGCATACAAAATGTCAATACATTATCTATTAGCTTTGAATGGTATAAAACTAAGAGATCCACATTCAAACATATCCCATATCCTTCAAAACAATATCGATGATCTTTATCATAATAAATAAATATCTATAAAGAATAATATCACTTAAAGTATGTTGACATAGTTGAAAATGATTTGTAAAAATCATTGAGAGAAATATGCATTTTTCATGAAATCATTTAAAAGTGACATAATTTATAAAAAAAGTAATTTAATAGTTAGTTTTGAATCAAAGTTTCACATACCTCTTTGAATCTTATTAATGGAATTAACATTTTAAAACATTCATGTCCATATAAATAAATACTTAAAACCATTTGGGAAACATGGATATTAATGAGACAGGTTTAGAAAAATAAATCATTAAAACATTTAAAATGATTTTTTAGTAAAAAATTAACTTAAAAATAATCCCTTTTAATATGATAAATGATTAATTTATGACT
Source organism: Viscum album (assembly GCA_963277665.1). Classification (NCBI taxonomy): domain Eukaryota; kingdom Viridiplantae; phylum Streptophyta; class Magnoliopsida; order Santalales; family Viscaceae; genus Viscum; species Viscum album. Next base: position 148,337,996 of record OY728128.1, on the reverse strand, counting down.
TTATAATACCAATTTAATAAATATTTCCATGTGAAATTTATATTTTGTTTAATAATCTCTTTCATTATGGTATGTGTTTTAACATGTTATTCTTGATTGTATCATTTATATCAGGATTTAAATATGTACAGATTATAATCCTTGATTTATGAATCACATAAATTTAGAATATAAATATTTATAAAATATTGATTTTTGAAATGGAAGGAAACATTTATGGATATGGTAGGCGATACGTTCACATAAACGCTATTTTCGTTTTCAAATTGTATTGAATGGAAGTAAGAGAATAAGATATATGTAAGTATACACACACACACACACACACACACACACACACAAACACAGATATATTTATATATATATATCAATTAGATTTATTATTTCATATATTTCATACTTATTAATAATATAATTTTTTATAATCATCATTAAATGCTGAACGTGGAAATGAATCTCATCGCATTGTAGAGACGGTAATCTGTACGACCGTACGTGCAACAATATCAATATATTGATGGGGAAATAATATGTAATTGGATAGTATATCGTGTATAAAAAATCATTAACATGTTATATTTATTATTTACATTAGTTATACTCATTATTATACCCATCCAATGAATAAAGTTTTTGAATATCAAATTACACCAAGACAAGGAGACGGTAAGTCGTGCATATGAAAGTATGATGGCATTGTCATTAATATGATAAATTGAATAATAAATATAGTTATACCATATTTAAAATAAAATTTACGTATATATAAGATACTAGAGTTATTTATTTAGAATGGAAACAACAATGAAACAGGAAGTGGAAGATGAAACGAACCAGAATGTGGTGATAAAATATTTACCTCTTCTTCCTGTTCATCATTTTGATTTGATCAAAAGGGATAAATAGGGTGGATTTCTGACCAATGGAATTAATCACTGATGATGGGAGGATAATTTATAGAATATCTGGGTAGAGTTTGGTTGAGCCAAATGTCATTAGAGGTGATCTTTTGAGAGAAGGGGATGTGCCCTTTTATAAGAGAGGTGAGAGGGACCTTATAAAAAGATTTCAATATTATATTATAATACACTGATTTTAGTATTCTAATGGAAACCAAATGGTTTATTTACTATTTAAGGAGGTTATAGATCTAAAACAATACAACCAATAAGTTTTATATAGGTTTAAATAACCATATTATCCTAATATTTTATATTTAACTCTTAGTTAATTATTTTAACTATTAGTGTGTCTTCTTGTATTCTTTCAATATATGGTTAATAAACACACTAAAAACATCCAATACAACCTCAATTGGGTCATTAATGACATATATAATATTATTTAAGCCCTTTGGTCGAACATAATATTTTTTAGACTATTAAATTATATAATAATATAATATTTATTTTAAAAACTCATTTATATCAATTTTAAAACTATTTGTATTTTATTTTTGTGATAGGCATCAAAACTTGATTATTTCGGAAAAGATTCATTGAATAAACCCTACCAAATCATATTCACATAATAAATTCGTTTAGGTCATAAAAAATTTGAAATTATATATTGTTTAATTTTTATAATACAAAATATTTGATTCTTTCTTTAATAATTAATTATTGCATCCCTGTTATGTCAAAAATAAATTATATTATTTCATGTCTAAAAATTAAATAAAATACAATTATGATGGAAATATTTTTGGATTTATAATAAATATTTATAGTCAAATTTATATTGTGTGTATCCGTATATTAAAAATGGATTATTTTTTAAACATTGAATTTTTCACTTCAAACTCTCTTGAAATAAAATAATAATAAATGTCCTAATATAATACAAGAATACCTAAAGGATCATATTTTATTCTTAAAGTTGTTATTGGTGGAAATAATCTTATCCAATAAAATTAATGCATCTGTTACTTTAATTATAATATCATATTTACATTTAATTACCCTTTTTACATTTAACTGTGGTAAATAAAAGTCAAAACTTACAATTCACAAAAATTATTTTCATCTTATTAAACCAAATTTTACTTGCTGACATCATTTGTGACTCTAATATTATTAAAATTCAACTCGCGTAATTGGTTTAATTATTTTTTTTGTAAATTTGAAAATGCTTCTTGAACGTGGGTAAAAGATGATAAAAAGTTCAATGAAATTTTATATATCTAATTTAATTATATAGTGACTCCAAAAAATTATATTGGACTCATATAAGTATAATTAATTTATTTTGGATTAAAATAAATTTACATAAAATAATTAATTATTTAAATATAATGTCGGTTATAAATAATAACCTAGTGTTTTTATCTATTCATCAAAAATTGAATGTTTTTAGAAAAATAAAAAAAATCACCCAAAGTTAATTTTTATATTCTGAATTAAAAAATTAAGTCTCTTTTACAAAATTAAAAACATATAAGTTTCATTTATAAATTTAAAATTAATTCTCATTGTCAAAACCAAAAATAGGGTTTTTTAAGAAATTCAAACTATCAAATGATTGGCGTGTGTTTATGTCAAATTTAAAAGTGAAATTACATATAATGACCAATATTTTATGAAATAATAAAAATATAATCTAATTATACTTCAAAAAAATTTAAATTCATAACTTAACAATATAATTTATTTCAATTAAAAAAGATGTTTTCAATTAAAACATATTATTTTTCCCTCTTCTTCAAAATATGAAAGTTTTCATAAATGTACCAAATGTTTATACAAACTATATTTTTATGTTATGATTCTAAATAAAAACAAAATTTACTTAAATTTAATATATAAGATTTTATGTCATTTATTTTAAAAAGGTATCTCCATTAAAAGGGATAAATTTTCATTTCATTTAAAAATACATATTTTATCTGAAAATATGAATTTGTTAATATATTATGTCTGAGAAACACATAATATGGATGTTAAAATTATATAGAGTATATAAGATTCAATATTACGTAAATACTATTCATACCCACTTTTTGAACGGCTAGTTCTATATGTTGTGGTGTGCTCGAACTAGATGTTATGGGTGGTACATGCTATTGAATTATGTTAATGAGAAAACATACTATGAAATCATGGCGTGATACATTCTCTTATTCATCAATAAATTGTATCCTCCCAATTTGAAATTGTTTTTTGAAAATAAATTGTTAAAAATAGAATAATACTTTTGTGGAAAACCCACATCGAAAATTGGGTAAATAAAATTTAGTCTTTATAAGTGGGAAAGAGATTGAAAAATTTTCCACCAAATTATGATCTCAATTAAGAGAACATTGGTTGAAATTAGCAACAAATAATTGCAGGAAAAATTTAAATATTTGTATGCAGTGAGTGAGGCCATCATACACAATCAAGTGTGAAATTGAGGGCCTCAATTCCATAAATTTATGATGATTTAAAATATAAGTAGTTCAATAAAACATAAGGTATTAGGATAACACATTTTTTATTTTTGGATCCCTTCCCAAATGTTTATGAATTAATTGATTCATATAATAATATGTAAAAAATAAACCTCACAAGTAGAGTTTCATCCTTCAAATAATTTTTACCACAAAATCATATTTCCCTCCAAATGTTAATAATATTCAAAATAAATTATATTTATCCAAATCGTATAGGGTTTAGAAAATATTGAATTTATAATTCATTTGTCAGAATATTAAAAAATATACAACATAAAAACCATGAAACCACGTATTCTAGGGGTAGTTGATCCACCCTTTCCACAATTCTATTGTAGTTTCATGTCTCGTGACCTTTCTGGATGCGACGAGTTGTCCCCCGACCTCTGGATTGTCCTTTTTATGACTGTGAAAAAATAATCTCAGGAAATCATTTCAAGATAACAATAGAATCCAATGTCAAACATTATTGATTCAATCCTTTTGACCTATCCAAAATACATTTTCAAAAAATCAATGGCCAAAATTTATAAGGAAGGTAGACACAATGAAGATCCTTTTTTCAAAGTAATAACATTTGAATACCTTCATCATGTATTATATTAAAACACTATAACAACCTAAATTACCATAAAACCTTGTTGAATACATTTATTCTCTCTAATTCCTTATAAAGAACATGATATACTCCTTCTATCCAAAAATGGTGTAAACTCCAGCAATGATGAAATTTACAAATAATTAATCAGTTTCAAGGAATTCAAGAAAATACAATATAATTTATCTAAATAAATCATATATTTTTCCAAAATCATTGCCTCAGTATCAGAACCACATTATGTTTTTCCTTTCTCTTTAATATATATTTAACAAAAAATTTAACATGCTATAGAGTCACTTTTCTTGGTTCCACACAATCTCAAGTCCTTAGTGAAATAGTACTGTAGTAGAATCCTTTTATACTCTATAATTAATTTAACATTCACAACATTAATACAATACTAAAATGGCATAATAAATAAATAACAACATAAGAAATCTAATCATTCCCCATCATATTTGGTAGTATCATTGTTTTATTATTATCCAATAGGAGCATTTGGGGTATACTCAGATGATTTGGAGATTGCATCGCATAGTGTCCCAAATCCTTACAGATGAATCATTGTACATTTAAAACCTTTTTTTACCCTTGTAATCACGTACATGGTGTCCTTTTTCTCCACACTTATAAAAAAATCTAATTCTCTACATTCATTTAACAAGGTGATTATTTCCACTATTATCACATATGGGAAAATCATTCATTCCCCTCTTCCCTTTATCCACATTTATCTTTTCTAACCTTTCTCTTTTCCAACATTTTCTTCTCTTGCTTCCCTTCAAATCCATTAGACCCAGAGAATTATTTACATTTATTATTTACAAATTCTACTATTTCATTATATTATTGGAATATGTGGGATAATATTTATCTTTTAAATGTTTTCTTAATTCCATGAAATATATGATCATTCTTAATCTTTCGATGATGTGTATTTCTTGAATTTTCATTCCTTCTACTAGGTTCCATTTCTAAAAAACGGAAAAATCTAGATTATTTTATGAATCACAATTCATAATTTCAAACATGTAAAATAACCAACATAAATTGACAATGTTATGCATATAATCATAAAATGTTTATTGAGTAAGTATTTACTCCTAAATCCTTCAAAATTGATTGTAATGAAAATATGAATTATCCTAAACATATCCCTTGGGTGTGTCTTAACCATGATTGCATCAAGGCCCGTTGTTGTATACCATGATACCTTAGGTCAATCCTGAAACTCATTGTCAGAGCATTCACTACTAGGTACATCTTTTCCAGAGCTGCCTCTACCATCTCAAATCCAAACATGGATATATTTCTTAGAAAATACACCAAATATCTACATTACCAAAATTCCAGGAAGTTCTTCTATACTACTCCTCAAAATCTATCATTGGGTAATGTTATCTAATAAGAATTTATTTTAATCTATTTTTCAATGCTGTTGATAAAATTCCTATGATACCAAGTGTAACGTACTGACCCCAGTTACCGAGAGTCGGTTCATTATTTTAAAACATTGGTATGAGTACAAGGAATCAATTCCTGAAGGACTGATCAGTTTAGAAGTCTTGGAAAATAGGTTACATACATAAATGTTATATTACACATTAGAATATAAAACACAATATAATTGATCCATTGGTTACTCAAATAATCCCTTAGATTATCCGTTATAATCAATTATAATACACTTCTTGGAATTCATGGAAAATAAAACATAAGAATTGGGTGATCTCATATGCTCAGTAAGGATAAAAATATAGTAGAAACATTCAAAAATAAGAAAAAACATTTAAGACAATGTATCAGACTAAAACAAAAGTATTTAAAAATAAAAATCATCATAAAACATTGACTATAAATCAAATTATTCCATTTACTTATTCATATGGATATTCTATATGTCGATTAATCACATGAAATATCAATATCCAATTTCATAATTATGGAATGAATAATTCTAGACATCATAACAAAATAGTCGAGGCCCTATTCCAAGACTACAAATAAAATTTTATCATGGCCTTTTCCCATGACACTGGCTTGTCCCATTAGACCTACTGATGCATCGATGAGCTATTTCGGGCTCCACCCATCACTTTCCATGTCCAATGAATTCCTCATATGAAAAGGTTTAATCAAAACATAAACATTAAAATAAAAACTAGCATACAAAATTTAAATAGATTATACAAAAACCATGAATAGTATTAAAATAACACATCCACAATCAAATATATCACAAAAAATTCTATACAGTATGGATGATTTGTATCATAATAAATAAACCTCTATCAAGAGAAATATCCCACAATGGATATTGACATAGTTGAAAATGATCAGTAAAAATCACGGAGAGAAATATCCCCTTTTACGTAAATAATTTAAAAGTCTAATAATTTATAATGTAATTAATTTAATATATAGTTTTGAATCAAATTCTCTCATACGACATTGATGAATTTTAAATGAATTAACATTTTAAAACATTAATTTTCATATAAATAAATCTGTAAAACCGTTTTGAAAAAATTAAATTTAATGAGAAAGGTTTAGAAGAATAAATTTTGAAAACATTTAAAATGATTTTTTAGTAAATAATCCCCTTAAAAAGAATCCATTTGAAAACTATTTTATGAATCATGTCCATTGATAAAAAAATATATCAAAATAGATACTTATTCCAAAACAAACTAGAATAATAAAGAGATTGTGAAATTAACCCTTACCTTGAACTTTTCTTTTGTCAAGGGAAAGATTAACCACTAGTATAATGACTGTAGTATGTTATTAAATTATACCATATCAAATATCATATTAATTTTATAATACATGATTAATTTATGATTTTATACTACACATATAATATTGATTTCCATGATAAATTAACATTTTAGGTAATAACCACTTTCATTATCGTTTGTTTTAACTTGTTATTCCTGATCGTATCATTTAGATTATTATTAATACATTTATAATATAAACCATGATTTATATATCACATATATTTATAAAATAAATAGTTATAATAGATAGATATGTGAAAGGGAAGGCACCATTTATAGATATAGTAAGCCGTACGTATGCATAAACATAGTTTCTATTTTCATATGGTATTGAAATGAAGTAAGTAAATACGATATATGTAAGTGTATATATATATATATCCAGTATAATTATTAGGTCATATATTACATACTTATTAATATTATATATTTTAATAATCATCTTTGAATGGTGAATGTAGAAATGAATCTCATCGCGTCATGGAGACGGTAATCCGTACGTATGCACAAGCGACAATATCCTTATATTGATTGAAAAATCATTTGTAATTGGATGTTATATCATATATAATGAATAATTAACAAGGTATATTCATTATTTTCATCAGTTATACTAATTGTTATACACATCCAAAAACTTTGGTGTTTGAATAACAAACTAGACCACCACATGGAGACGGTAAGATGTACTTACGCACGTATGGTGACATTGTCATTATTTGTTGGATAAAATAATGGATATGGTTGTATAATTTGTATAATAATATATAAATTTGTATAAGATACTGGAGAAATTATTTTATAATGGAAACAACAAAGAAATAATAAGTGAAAGATGAAAAGAACTTGGAAGGGTGATGAAATATTTACATCTTCTTCAGGTAATTCATTTTGATTTGATCAATAGGGCTCCGTAGATTAGATTTCTGACTAGTGGAAGGCCTCTAATATGAAGGGATGAATTTTGGGAGGATATTTTGGTAGGGGTTGTCTGAGACAATTGTATTTGGACATGTGATTTTGAGAGATGGGGAAATACCCTTTTATAAAAGATATGAGGGTCACCTTAGGAAAATATTGAAATATTAGTTTATAATAAAATATTTTTCAGTTTATAATTTCTAAAAATTGATTAATTTGATGGGTAATGTGGGTATTTGTCGAAAAAAACTCATCAAATTGGATTTAGACATGTTTAGGTCACCATATTAACCTTATCATTTATATTTATCTCTTAGTTATATATTTTATCTTTTACCCTAATTTCATGAATTCTAAAACTATATTTTTAATATAAATACTCTAATGATAACCACATGTGGTTCATTTATGACATATATAATATAAATTAATCCCTTTTCCAAATCCTCATATTTTTAAGACTACTATATTATTTAATAATATAATATTTTAAAAAAAACTCAACTAGGTAAATATTGACACTATTTAGTGTTTGGGTTCTTTAAAAGTCATAAAAACATTATTACTTCCAAAAATATTAATTTAATCAACTATAACATGTAATATTCACCAATACAATTCTTTGATGTCATAAAAAAATGAAATTATATTTTTTTTATTATTTATAATAAAATTTATTTGATTCTTTAATTAATAATTTCATTACTGCATCATCATTAAGTAAAAAAAATTAAAATATTTATTTCCAAAAAATTATAAATTAAATACCATTATTTAGGATACCTTTTTTTATTTCTATTGTATATTTATATTCAAATTTATATTAGGTGTTACCCTATATTAAATGTGGTTTTGATATTTAATATTTAATTTACAACTTTTAACTCTTCATTAAATAAAATAATAATAAAAGTCCAAATATAGTCGAAGTGGACCTAAATGATCATATATTATTTCTAATGTTGTTTTTGGTCGAAATAAACTTGTCCAATAGAATTAGGAAATGTTTTAGGGTTATTATAATATCATTTTTCCCTTTAATTACCCTATTTACTTTTAACTGTAGTAAATAAATCTCAAAAGTTACTAATCACCAAAAATTATATCCATCTTATTGAACCAAATTTTACATACTGACATCAACGATGTCTCTCATATTTTTGAAATTCAAACCAGAGAAGTGGTAAAATTATGTTAATGCAAATTTGTAAATGTGCTTAGAAGCTAGGTAAAAGAGGATAAAAATGTCAATAAAATTATATATATATAATTTTATTATAAAATGACTCCAATTAATTATATTCGACTTATATAGGTATTATATATATTTTTTGTCTTAAATTAAATTTAAATAAAATAAATAATTATTTAAATAAAAATTCGGTTTTAAATAATAACGTAGTGTTTTTATCTATTCATAAAAATTTTATTGTTTTCTGCAAAATACCAAAAATTCACCCAAAGATAATTTTTTATTACGAATTCAAAAATAATGTCTATTTTACCAAATTCAAAAAAAAGGAGTTTCATCTATTAATTTAAAATTGTTTCCCGTTGTCATAACCAAAAAGTGGGTTTTTTAAAAAGTAAAAACTATCAAAATATTGAAATGTGGTTTTGTCAAATTAAATGTGAAATTTCTTATAATATCCTAAATTCTATAAAATGAAAAAAATATAATCTAATTATACTTCAAAACCATCCAAATGCATAATTTAACAATATAAATTATTTCGATTAAAATAGCTATTTTCAATTAAAGCATAGTATTTTTCACTATTCGTCAAAATATTAATGATATCATAAATGTAGAAAAAATTTATCATAATTAAATATTTATGCCCCGCCTCAAATAAAAAATTAATTTCATTAAATTGAATATATAAAAGTGTCAAATATTGTTTTAAAAAAGGGTTCACCATTTAATGGCGGTAAAATTGAATTTTTTGAAAAATACATGTTTTATCTGAAAAAATGAATTTGTTCTTATATTATTTCTATGAAAAACATAATATGGATGGTAAAATTATATAGAGTTTAGAAGATATCAAATTCTGTTAATACTATTCATACCCACTTTATAAATAGCTAGTTTGGTATGTTGTGGTGCGCTCGAACTCGATGATATGTGTTACGTAAGCTATAGAATTACATTAATGAGATAAAATTATATGAAATCATGGGGTGTTACAGGCTCCGCACTCCAAGTGATTTTTCTTAGAACTCCTTATGTGAACTATTTCCTTTGGTGATGTTGTTCCAATACCTCTCCTGAAACTCTATATAAATAAGGGAAGAGGAGGTTTAGTAACGAATGTATAATTAATGGGATTTCATTTAATAGGATTCATTCTAAATCAAAAGTGTTGTGCAATGGATTTGTGGAGCCATGAAATTTAATTACATCACACTTCATTGGTCCTGCCACTACTGCATGACCATTGGAGGAAAAGAAATAGATAATGAAAATAAACATGTTATTTTATTATTCTTTTAAATATTCCAAAATATAACATTTTCTCTTGAAATAATGTGGTCGATGTGATGCCTCTCTTATCAGAATCCATTTTCTGCATATTCAATGGTTCTTTTAGATTTTTGATCCATGCAACGAGATAAAAGATAGAAAATTCTGCCCGTGCGTTTACTAAATAAACCCTAAAAAGATCAGAAAATTATTAAGAGTCACCCTCAACCCACGTGAGACGAGGTTAGGCTCTGCCTATGGGAAACACATCCCAAAAACTCATCATAATTCTCTGATTTTCAATCTATGTTACTGTTTAGATGTTATTGATTTTAACAAAAGAATAATTGTAAATTATTTTCCTCACGGCCAAAAACTAATTTCCATAGTTGGCACGTGTAGGTAAATGTTAGTATATGCATAACGTAATCATTCCCCCCCAAGATTACTGGTGGTACCAAATTTTTAATCAGAGTCATCATTCTTGAGTTAGAAGCATTTGAATAATAAAGAACTTTAATTTAATTATTTTATTTACGGTTATGCCATTTTTGGGTTTTCTCACAATAGGCCTGTGCCTAATAAAATTAATTCACGCCAAGGGTACACTAGCTATCCTGAATACAAATATGCCCTCAGATTTCTGATCTGGTAACCCATTTGATTGTTACTCCACATTTTCAAGAAAAAATCTCACACTCGCAAATTAATGTATACAAAAAATTCATCGGATCATTCCGGAGACTTCGAGCATCAGAACTGTGTGTTTTCTGATTTTTCGACCTCAAAATATTCACAATTAATTTTTAAAAATAGTATAGAATATTTGGGTATTTAAATTATCCCCTCCATGTGGAATTTAATCCTAGAATTCCAAAAAAACATCAAATGAATCAAATAAGGGTACTGAGCACGAATCTGAGCCTCCTGCTCCCATGTGATCTCCCAATAGTTCATGTTCTGCACAAACTCGCACTAGAGGGATCATCCATTCAAAAATGACTCACACTTGATGATCATCTACCTCCACCAGAAACATCGTAAATGTCACGCCATCCTCGATTACCAACTCTCCCTAGTCGATAACATGTGATGGATCATGCATGTACCTCCTCAGGTATGATTTATGGAAAACATTATGCACCAGGTGCATCTATGGGGGATGAGCTAGATGGTGCACCACCTTGCCTACTCAGTTGAGGATCTAGAAAGGTCTGATTAACCATAAACATAACATTCCACCGAAGCCAAATCTCCGCAATCCTCATCAGGGAGAGACTCGATTGCAGACATGGCCTCCCACCTCAAACTCAAAGGGTCTTTGTCTCCTTTTGTCATAAGACTTATGCCTGCTTTGCGCAGTCATCGCTAGAAATAAAGTGAGGCATCATGATAAAAACTCTTCTACTACCAACATCATCCCTTTTCTCCAGTACAAATGCCAAAGGTCCAGGTACATCTTCTCCACTTCTAGATCTACTACTAAAGGGAATGTATTGAACTCCCTCAACAAATCCTCATATAGCGTCACTAGTACCATGGTGCGTCCTTTGAAGAGAACGACATGCTCTCCACCATCAGAAAAAAAATTTAAGAGATAATCGTAAGGATATCTGAGCATGTCGGGCCTTACAATCACTATCCCCAAGTTGTGCCTCCATAACTAACTAATGAATTTGGGGAGTTATAGTCATATAATGGAAGTAAGATGCTCCATATTAATCAATGAAGGATATCCAATTAACGACAAGCTGCTCTGATGCCTCACTCAGCAGGTGTAGACAATACCTCCAAATAAGTGTGTATGCTACCACGTTCCCCTTCCCATGTGTATAGAATATACCATATTCATATTCCTAGAGGATCTATATCTATAGTGGTTGTCATAGGATTAGGTCATTCTGGGGGAAGATATACATGAGACACTTGTGAATAGAGTTAATTGTCAATTTTTCACCCATCATGTTGGGCCACTACATTTTTAGTGAAAAGACCACTGCTGCTTACTCAAGATCTAGGTGGCGTAGTCATTCTCATGTTGTCTTAGCTACCGAGAGCCATACATTATCACTGCATTTTCCTGCATCAGGACACATCCATGTCTGGCCCCTGATTCATCAAAGTAGACTACATACCGAATACCCTCTTCTCATAGCCTCATGATGGGGGAACTCATCATTATCTATCTCTACTCTTGAAAGCTCAATTGAAACTCCCCCATTCATAGGAATGGCTCCCCCTTATTCTTACAAGATTAAAAGGGTTCCACTACTATAGCGAAGTCAGGTAAAATCCTCTAGTAGTACTCTTCCAATGCAGAAGTCTCTCTCCCTTTAGGGAGGTAGTCATGTAATCATATTTTGTATAGATGTCCCCACACTCTGCAACTACTATTGGGAACTGAAAACTCGAAACTCTTGCTTCCATAATGGTAAGGTTGTCCGACTCATGTGTGCTCGGCTCCACCCCCCTATGCATGGGTTTATCCTGTGCTACTTAGTTTCCTTTTTCTTCATCCATGGGTAACACCATTCCAACGTTGTAGATATACTAAATATTTTTTTCCGAAAGTAGTAAATATGAGTACGAACTTTGGATGACCATTCGATCCCCAAAAAGACATCTTAAGGCCTTGATTCATCCACCAAAAGGTTCCAACCGAAACACTATCCTCATGGGTCAGATCACACTGACATCATAAGCTTTATTGTCATGGATCCTCCAGAAGGAATATCTAGACGTTAGGTTCATGTCCTTGGTTTATCCGGAAACTCTAGGTCTTGAACAATAATGATGGTATGAAGGAATGATTAGTACCAATGTCTTTTAATATGGATTCTAGTAGTAGACATAGACTACACCTCGAATCATTCCTAGATCCTTTGGGTGAGACTCATTGACCACATAATGCTACTTCATTACCCTTTCTCCTAGCTCCCTTAGCATGTTGGGGACCACATTAGTGTGATGGTTATAAGATGTCGAAATGTATACCACCTCATGAAACACTCATGGATCCACATCTACATATTCTACCCTGTAGATTCATCTATCCCAATCACTTCCTCTTCCAGAAACATTTTACAAGACCATGTCTCTATGAATGGTGTGTATAACATGCATTACAACTACAAACAATCACTGTTTATATTAACTCATCCAACGAAAATTCAACTACAATGGTTCTCTCTAGAACCCTAACATATGTAGGAATGCATAGAGGAATAATGCTATCACGAATGTCCCTATACACACCTCTATCAGAGTTTAGAGCCTAATAACATTGACCGTACTATATTCATCGAGTACCTGGGATGTTCGGTAGGCCTAAATGAATATCCATCTTCAAGCATGTCATCCTTTTGATACTGTTGAAGATCTCGGGATCACTCACCCACAATATTTTTATGGAATGAGACCCCATTATATGAGTATGTTTCTCAAGCATGTCAACATAAAATTCACCTCTTTTCAAGATCAAGGTAATCTAAACCTTGTCATCTTCCAACTATGCCATGTAAAAGGCATTATACTAGGACCACCATCTGATCGAATGGTGCCCTGGCTATATTGATACTCGAATACGTCCTGAATCTATTTCTCAAATACATGTGAGTTGAGATCTCCTTGAAACCTGAGGGGTATCTGATGGTGAAATACATGTAAGGAACCAAGACTACATGTGTCATATACCGGTACTCCCAGTCTTAACTGCTGACCAATGGGTAGTGATATAGAAGTTACACTACTCGAAAGTACCATCATGGGAAACTGTTCAAATACCAAAGCCTCATCACCATGTTTACCATCCTCATGGTTAGACAATGATAAATACCAGCTTCAAGGATCACCATCTGATCTTCTGGGGTCCCAACTAGGCATGAAACTCTAGTCACAGCCTCCAGCCAGTTCTAAGATTCCTGGGGATATATCTCAACTTGAATCCTCGGATTACATTTATGATTAAACTCTTGAAACACGATTAGTCTACGTGGACCATCATCTAGTGGGGATAGTGGAAATGAATTCCCAATGGATAATGGTTCTACAGGTACACTACCTGATGTTGCTAACATTATAAGAGGGCCCAACACCAAGGCCTCATCGCTTGGTGGTCCATTATTGTGTACTCTCTAGGGAATCCTAGTTGGCAGTCTATGAGATGACATTTTGATAAGGAAATGGTGTGCCACGATTATTATGTTATACCTGGTGAGATAACTCCAATGAATCCATGGAAAAACATTTCAAAAACACATGAAATTAGTGTTTTTGTGCACTGAGTCAGAACTCATAATTCAGGGTCCTGGGGTATGGAAACATTGGTCTCGGCACCAACATAGGATTACCTAATCTGAAAACCACTCTCATAACACATAACATTGTTACCACAATGATATGATTAGAGCCCTTGTTCATCGGTAGAACTGACTCCTCTGTTTCCACATTGTCACAACCCGTCACCTGAGGACATGTGTCGTGACATCCCCAATCCCACCTTCCATAGTGCAGGGGATGATTTCTAGCACTAGAAAGGTGTATCCTGTAACAAGAAGGAATTTTGTTAAAAATAGTACAAACAAAAAATCTATGAACACAACAAGAATAAACAACTATGTAAACTATTTTAGTAAAAATTGTGATGAAGGAAAAAAAGGGTCCAAAATACTTTCCCAACTAGAATATAAAAGTACGACTAGAAAATGAAAAATATGTCATGGAATATCCACCAAGAATCCTACCTGAATGGTTGGTACAACTCGTGATCATTAGTCCTACATTACATAAAATAAAATGGTCCGCTTCTGAGAATTGTCCAGTCCTGGATCCCTCAGTCTCGATCAATGTTGTCTATCATCCACACAAGAAACAACAAAGAGTATTCAATTCCCATGTAGGAGAGAGTATAACAATAGTAATTAGGGACCCAGAGACCCCTGAGGGTCTCCCAGAGTTCCACAAAGGTAAAACCACAAATCAATACCTCAACCACGATGGACAGAATAGTCAACAATTCACTTATGTATATACCCATTCATATTCATAGGTTATCAAGATAAACGCTTCTCAAGTGAGTGGGAAGAATACCACAATGGTAACACCATGATGGTAAATGTACAAAAGAGGAAAAACCATGATGATAACACCACGAAGGTGAGGGTACCACACTAGTAACACCAGGAAGATAACCCCATGAAGGTGAAAGTAACACAAAGGTAAAACCAAGATGGTAAAAGTACCACATATGTAACACCATGAAGATAAATTCACAAAGGTGATGGTACCACAAAGGTAACAACAAGAAGATAAAACCACACAGGTGATGGTGCCACAATGGTAACACCACGAATGTAAAAGACTCAGCTTACACGAGGAATTAGTGAAGTATAGAAGTACATATGATTATTCGCGAAGCTAGATCATCTTTTTCTATGAAGAGGAACTGCGTTGGGCATACAAAGTCTGACCCAAAAAATATCGATAGGTACTATACAATGAAATGACCCACACAAGATCTGAACCACTAGTGGTTGATAGGTACTAACCCCCGCAATGACCAACACATGATCTGACCCACAAAGTATTGATATGCACTGACCCACAAAGGACCGTTGAGCACTTACCCACACAGAATCGGACCCACAAGGGATCATTATGCACCGACCCACACGGGATCGCATATCACTAACCCACATAAGATTTGAACCACATAGGATAGGTGGTGACCCACATTGGATTACTCATTATTAACCTATGTATAATCTGTCTCCAACATCCGCATCCCTGCAAGCCACTATATTCCAGCTCATAGCACATTTGGGAGAATGGCGCATCAAGCCATAGGTCATACATGAACCAAAAATATTTTTCATGAAGAAGTATCCCAAAGTAACACCTTGTATTAAGGGTTCTAATGCGATAGAACACACGTCAATCAGATGCACGATATGTGAATTATATGTGTTTTAGTTTTGAGGCAATTATTGGATTCGAGGTTGATCAAACCTAGACACAACTAAACATTCTCCAAAAATAATTTGGAGTATACCAAAAGGGCCACCTTATCCTATGGGTTCAGGAAAAACAAATGGTTCGTTAAATGGACATTTGATCTGTTCATGAAACCTTTTAGTGAGACAGAAGTGATCACAACTTGGTCCGGCCTAGCTCGGTCGGGCCTGCAAAAATATTCCAAAGGGACCGCTTCTGAAAATAGATCCCAATGCTACTAAAATTGTGTCGAACGAACACCCAGTTCATCAATTACATGGGTTTCTTTATTCAGGTGTCATTTGGGAATGTGCCCGGTCCGACTCTGTCAGGTCGGCCCGATGCAATGGGTCTCGGGGTCTACCTGACCATGCTTGCGTCAGTCCAGGTAAGGGTAGGACCGGTTTACTGGGTCTGTACCATCGGAGTTGGCCAGGTTCGGTTCACGGGCCTAGTCCGTGGTTGGCCCAGCCCGTTGGGTGGGGCTCGACCAACCCGCATCGGCCCACTATGTCGCGAGTTCAGCACGGCCCACAGTTCCCTGAGTCATGTCTGGCCCACTGGGCTGGTCCAATCCACTAGGTGGGTCTGTCCTCCAATTGATTGGCTTTGTGAAACATTATCAGAATTTCATCTCTTGGTGATGTCGTGAAAATACCTCTCACCAAGAACCATAAAAATAGAAGAGGGGGAGGTTGAGTAACACCCATGGAATTAATGGGAGTTCCTTTAATCAGACCCTTCGTAATTCAAACGGCGTTATTATAAATGATTTAAGGAGTTAAGCCTTTTAATGCCTTGACACATCGTTTGTCCTGCCACTGCATCTTGTCCATTGGAGGAAAAAAAAAGAAATAAATAAAATAAAAAAGTTATTATATTATTCATTTATAAATTCCATATCTATCTTTTTTCCCAGACTTACGGAGGTCTAAGTAAAGCATCCCTTAAATGAATCCATGTGTTGTTGATTCAATGGTTCTCTCTGAATTTTGATCCAAAACTATGAGTCAATAGAATGAAAATGCCACCTGTGAATTTACTGAATGTACCCAAAAAAAGGTTAAGTAAATAATTTACTATCAACCTTGACCCACAAAGGTCGAGGATAGGCTATTTATAACTGAAAAAAATTCTAATGAACACAACGAAACATTCATATTTTCAAACCGAGTTACCATTTAGAAGTTATGTATTTTTACAATAAAATAATTGTTAATTAATTATATTATTTATAGCCAAAAACTAACTTCCATAGTTGGCCCACACCAGACAATGTTAGTATATTCCAAAAGAAAGTATATAATCATAGCTTAGCGGTGGTCTCTGATTTATAATTTGAGTCACCATTCTATATTTATAAGAAATGGAATAATAAAATAACTTCATTTAATTATTTTATTTACAGTTATTCCATTTTCGGGGTTTCTCACCTGAGGCCTGCACCTACTAAACATAAATCATGTATAAAAAAAATCACTATCCAAAATGTAACAATGCCATCATATTTCTTTTTGAGGCACCAATTTAAGAGTTATTCCATTTTTTCCCGAATACTAATCACGTGTACTAATTAAACCTTAACAAAAATTCAACGGATCATTCCGGGAACTACAGGCATCAGAATTATTTTCTGTCAAATTTGGTGACCTCGAAATAATCACTAATATTTCAAAAAGAAGTTATATTGTATTTCCATGTATTTATATTAATAATACCATAAACAAAACATTTATACATCAATATTATTCATATGTCCAACCATGTATGTAGGTGAATGAAAAAAGAAATGCATTCTGACGTAGAGGTGGTGGTCCACATGATGCAAAAAAAATTTATAGATGTGTAATATGAATAAATATTGAAAAGAAGATTAATTTAATGTTACTATTACATTTTTAAAATCCAAAAAATAACCAAAATTAAATAGTACAATTATTTTGGTTCCAGATTGTATCAAAACAAATTTTTGGGAAAAAATTTATTTTCAGATATTTTAAAAACATCTTATCTTTTATCCTAATTTTCTTTTACTTTGGTAAATAATTTTAACATTAGTAATTTGTTTTAATAAAAAAGTTTATTATATATCTTTTTATATAAATTTAAACATAATATCTATCATTAGAACATATTTTTATCAAATATGATTTCAAAATATGCTAAATTTTAAATTTAAAATAAGTCTCCTTAATCACATAGAAAATAATTTAAAAAATAATTTTTTATTCATTAAATGTATATATATGCTAAAATTACATTGAACTAAAATTATAATTATTTAAAATTATTTATTATAAAAAACATTATGATTGTTTCATGGAATGTAAAAAACAAGTCCCCTATTATAAATACATGATTTCATTGAAAGACCCAAAAATATTTAAGTTTATGCAACATATTAATTAGTTATAAAAATAAATGTAGATGGTTTTATAAAATCAAAAAATAATTTAAAATATTAATTAATTCATAATTATAATATTTTACTACATAAATGGTTTTGAAATCATATATATATATAGATTTTTTGAAGTGATAAAATATTTGTAGTTATACTTTTTTTGTAAATCCCACATTTTATAATAAAATAATTCTTTTTCAAAATTCACTATAATATAATTTAGTCAATTTTTTTCTGAGGATATAAAAATTTATTTTCAAATTTAAGAATTTTATTTTTAATGATTTTATTTTTTAAAATTTACGGCTTTTAGTTTTGAATAAAATCCATATATATATTGAAAACCCTTTTTTAATTAGAAAATAAATTATCCAAAATAATTTTTTTTGGTAAATCATTTTTTCCATTTTTATAGGCCAGATTATCGGTTTCTAGTACCCAAACATACAACCACAGACACAAACAAGTGAAACAGAAGCTTCAGAAAACCCATACAGACACATAATTACACATCATAATAAACATACTCATCCCCGCATCCCATGCAAGAGTCATCTTCTCTTGTAGTTGATTCCCATTCTGGAGGCCTCCAAAAGAATTCACATTGAACCCGAGTCCGAAGCTGATCAAGTATGGTATGCTCTGGAGATTCCTTCTTGACCATAGTACCCATTTTAAAAGCCAAAATCACCTTGCTATTCTGCTTAGAGGCAGATCGAGTCCTACTCGGCTGCAGAAGATATGAGTAATATTTCCTTGGTCGTCATCTTGGTGTAGTAGAAAAAGGCCCTTCAGTTGTGGTCATAATTTGATTCCCACATTCAAAAACATCACTGAATTAACGATTAACAAGGACAATCACATTTTAATTCCCCCCAGAACTCTCTCTTCCCATACCAGCTCTCTCCCCCAATACAATGTCAGGACTCCCAGCGTTGTTCCCCTACCTCTGGTCTTGAGTGTTACACTCCATCAAAGGAATATGGCCCTCCTCATTAGTAACTCTTTCCTCAACACTAGAATGAGACTCTTTCCCAAAAACATCAACCTATATACCCCCATTCACTTGATATGTCATTTCCACAAAAGGATACCTCTTTATCACATTCTGGTTGTCTTCCATAGTCATGGTTATTGGATCCTTCCCACTACATACAACCTGTTGATCCCCCCAACCTCCATACCGACTATATCTGGTTCATTCCCCATACCCTCAACCTCCTGACCCTACAAGACCTCTACAACAGCATCCCCTCCTTAAAAAACATCCTCCTCCAGTTCCGTATCCAACATATCATCAAAAAGCCCTAGAAATATATTTCTCAATGAATGAAAAGGCATAGCCAGAGGATCCAGACCTTTGGAATCACTACCACTATCCATGATAACCACCTCCTCAATGTTGGAATCCCTTCCTTCCCCAATCTTCTATGTACCCAAACTCACCACGGAAGTAGAATGTTTTTCTAAGTGTTTCCTTAACCTGTGGAAAACCTTAGAAACCCTCAGATTAGCCTGAAAATTCTTATCACTATAAGCCCCAAGATCCTGGTTTTTCTCAAAATTTACCTTATGTGACCTAGTTGAATTGACATCCATAATCGAAACAGACACACAGAAGACCCTCCCTCTGACAACAGGCTCTGTCGCTCTTGGATCCAGACTCAACTTCACACCAACATCTGAAGCATTGCTCTTAGACTCATCCTCTTTGTTCACAGAAGCATATTTACCCTTACAAAAAACCTCCATTAACCATGAAGAGAGTCCACACCAGCTTACCTCAACCGAGTGTCCCAATATCTTAAATGAACCACAAAACTCTAAACAATTTTCATAGACAACTCTATATTTCAAATCTCTATTCTTCGCCTATCATGATTCAAACAAAGTCAAAAGGCAAGCGAGACTCATCCATTTCAACACACACCCGGGGGTTCACCGGATGGGAAACTGCCTCGGTATGACTATCAAAACAGAGATATCAATCTACCAGATGGCGCAACATGTGAATAATAAAAGGGTTTGGAAATGGAGAATCATGTTTAGGGAATCTTACACAAACCGAAATGGAACGTGAATCACAATTCATATCATGGTTGAATGACAAATGTAATAGTAGAAAATGAGATCCATTGAAGTATGAAGGAGCCCTCAACCAAGAATGGATGATATCTGGATCGGATTAGAACCTATTCAGGATATGTTTAGTGTCTATAAAGACATACTTCGCTCGTTCATGATGATCCCTGGATTCGAAGACAAATATGTTGAATTCATCGACCGGAGGCCTCATGTGCTTGAATTGATCCACTTGGGTGAGATTTGTCAAGGCAGAGGATTCCGTAATCTCAGATGAGGGTAGATAAAGATTCGGAAATCCGTCGACATGATCTGGAACTTTTGGGTTTATCGATTCCTTCAGAAATGGTGGTAGATACTCCGGGTTGGAGAAAGGCCGAATGGACCTTGGTTTCCCATCCTAATATAAACTTTAATTATTCATATTTTATGTAATTTTAAGAGTTAATTTATTCCAAAATATTATTTATATAATACATAACATAACATTAGTCATATATTTCTTGAAATAGGAATTCATATCATATAAAAGAAAATTTAGATAAATAGTTTTCTAAATAATAAATTTTATAGCTAGTATGTTTATGTAATCAAATTTAATTTAATTGATGTTAATAGTAGAATTTATTTAGATATATTTCATAAATATGTTACTCCAAATCATTTCTTCTAACTCAGAAGTTATGTTGTAATAGTTATTCATTTGAATTTATATTTTATTGAAATAAACCATGGTTTCATTTATGTTTGTTGTTGAGTGTAGATAAATCTATCAAACAAATTTTATTATATAAAGGTAATCATGTATTAAAAATTCAATGTGTTACACTGTAGAAAATGTTAAACTAATTCATGTTCATTAAATCACAAATAATGTCCTCAATATATGTGAATTTAGTTTAATATTAATTGATACATTATTATTATCCTTATCTTTCTATAGTGGTTAAAAATAGCATGAAATTGCCTTATTCTTTCGTTTCTCATTCCCTTTTACTAACCATGAGTCCCTTCATTTTGATAATAAAATTGACTGCATGGATCCAAATTTTTTTCATGAACATAATGTCAAACTTGACTAAATTCTCTACTACTACTTCTTCCTAATGAACTAGATATTCATAGTCAGATATTCTATTCTTTTCCCTCCTTTTTTCCTATAAATGTATATATTCCTAGTCTAATATTTATTTATCGCTGAATAAATGACTAGTTTTTCAATCTAATCATTGATTCATAGAATGTATTATCATTTCAATGGACATTGTTATTATTCTTCATTACACAAACATTTTTTTACCTTTGAGTCTAGGTGTGGAATATCAGTCACATTAATACCATTTTTTGATAAATAAGAAAATATAAATTTACAATTAATTTAAATTGTGATTAAATTTTCTCTCATTCTTATCTTCTATATTTATTCATCTAGATCCAAAATAGTGGTTCATATCACAATCTCATTTAAATTTATGGAATGTAACAGCCTAAATATGAAAAATGTAAAAGAAGAAAGAGGCGTTTTCAGAAAAAATATATTTTTTTCTAAAGGGAGGATTAATTGTGCTTTTCTAACACAATTTAAAAAAAATTAAAAAATTTTAGATAATTTAAACGAAAAAATATAAATATTTTTGGAAATTTTTATATCAAAATTATATTAGGATGATTGTTTTGGTATTTATAGTAAATGTGTCATTTTTTGATGAATAAAAAAAAATATTATAAATTAAAAAAATCATTTCATTTTAATACATTATAATTAAAATTTAAAAATTTAGTTTAATATTTAAAATTATATTATACTATAAAAATGAATTCATTTTTGTTTTTTTGAATAAATTCCATTTTCAATTTTGATATAAAGACATTATAAACATCTGATCATTTTCACTTTAAAAACTCATTTACTAGTCAAGTTTGAGGGATTAATTTTAAATTATATTTTTTCACATCTATGAAATGAATGTTGAAAAATGGATTAAATATTAATTTTTTTTGTAATTTTATATTTCATAAATGGTAAACTAATTTTTTACTAGTATTAATAGTGAAATCAATATAAAACTATTTATCACGGTTATGGTAAAAATCGTTTTACATTAGGTTAAAAAATTATATGGAATGACCTATAAACAAGTATATAAAAATTTTTTATGGCCCTATTTTAATATAAGATTTTATGGTTTTATAATGGTCCATTTTAGAACCTTTTGTCATATGACAAAAGCGAGGCACTAAATTCTTTTGAAAAATACCAAGGGTGTCCTCTCTCCCACTTATAAAAGGCCACCACTTTCCACTGTTCATCACAATATAATAAAAAATTGGATAATGCAATACCTTCCCAAATAAAATTCCTAATTCCCTACCCTCACTGTGTAAGACTTAC
Organism: Viscum album; assembly: GCA_963277665.1. Classification (NCBI taxonomy): domain Eukaryota; kingdom Viridiplantae; phylum Streptophyta; class Magnoliopsida; order Santalales; family Viscaceae; genus Viscum; species Viscum album. The sequence goes on along the minus strand of OY728128.1, from coordinate 148,314,925 downwards.
TTTGGTAGGAAATCGAACCGAGTAAGTCTTCAGTGCAAGCCTAATGATGATTACTGAAGAAGATACAATGTTTTTCAATGACTATATTAATTTTATTTCATTATCCACCTAAATAAGTTATTATTAATTAATTAATACCTAATAAAATCAATATATTCCTTATATTGGGATTTTTTGATCACATTTAATGACCTATATCCACTGACACATCCATCAGATGTGTTACGAAATTAAAATTCATGTATACGATAGACTACCACCTTCCGAATAGATGCCATTCATTCTTCCACATCCCCTTTTCATAGCTTGGTATGATGATGGATATATATTATATAAATTATATTTATAACATAGTAATAAATCTTATGTAATTATATCCTATGTTATTTTTTACTACCCAATGCGCAGGGGATTCGATAACGTCACTTTTGTGTTCGGAAGGCTACCTCCTTAAGAGGTGATGTGATTCATCATTCCCAAATTCATTATTAGGATTGTAATAAGGTTAATGTTAATTATTATATGTGATATAAATTACTTAATTATTATATTCATTAAATATTTATCATTATTTATTGATAATATTTATTATTTTACTTCTTATATTTTTACAAACATTAAGATGATAACATATTTTGTGTTTGTGTTGACTCCCAGATAAATGAAGAGATGTCCCATCATTTCATCACCACCCCACATGGAAAATATAACAAATTAATAATATGGTTTTTATGATAATATGATTTTTATTTAAATATAAAATATTACTTACCTCATGTATGATCCCGAAAATTTGTAGAGAAATATCATGCATGTTTTCTGGTACTTTTTTGGTTTTTATAAAGCATATTGGGGTCGGGGTATGACTCGTGGTGTGCTTGGGTGATGTTTTTAAGAATTTGGGATGATATTGGGTTATACATGGTTTGCACATGGTATGTCATAACATTGCACTGGTTAATAGTGAAGAAAGTGGAAGTCAACATGGTTTGTGAACCATTTTCACAACAGTGTTCCATCAAGAAATAAGGGATGTGAATGACTTCATGGATGGTTCACAGCTTTCCCAATCCGTGGGGACTCCGAGGTAGAACTGTGGTCACAACCAAATTTACTCTGAAAATATGTTTCAAAACAACCCAAACACCAAAAACCACTCTAATTTGACCTTGGATTAGGATTGGATTATTATATGTGTTCACAATGACTTATAGATATATTCAATGGTGATTCAAAAAAAATTATATGAGATCGAATGCCTAGATCGAATATTGACTCTCCTACTGGTAAGTGGATTTCAGTATGTTACATTTGTTGTTCTTCATATTATATTTTCTAGATCCTTTTATTTAATATATCCCCCATTTTCCTTCGATATAAACCAAAGGGTTGTGTTATTGATCAATGATGGTGTATCTAGATCTTGATTTTCAAGAACGTGAATTCCTTTGATTTTAATTTTGGTTTAGGGATTTAGATCTGATGCTTGATTGATGATGTTTTGCCACTTGGATTTGGAAAAATTTTGTAAGGAAAGATTTATTAAATAAACCATGTTAGGTGGTCTAAAAATAACTCCCATAGTCATTATTTTGAGGTGTGAATGTGAGATTATGATTTTTAGATTCCCTTGATAAATGATTTCTTAAATTTGAGTAATTTGGAATGTAGAATAGACTTGAGGCTTCCTTGGGAGTTAATTTTTAATTGAATCATGAATAAAATGAAGGGGGTTCCCAAATATATATTTTTGGAGATTTTTAATGGGTATCTATATTTTAATTGAGATATTGAATTGATGGTATGAAAGATGATTTATTAGGAGAATTAAATTTGTTTCATGATGTTTTCATAAGATAATTAATTGATAGAATTAGTTATGTTCTATGATGTTGATAAAAAATAATTAATTTAGATAATTAATTATATTTCATGATGTTATAAAAGGTACTTAATTATTAGTAATGACTATGACATGTTGATATTTTATATGGATAATTAATTGTGATGGATTAATTATGGAAAAATAATTGTCTTGATTGAATAATTAATTGAAAAATTAATCAACTGATTGTGTGATTAGTTAATTGTTTAGTTAACTAATGTACTTTTAAATGTTTAATGAATCATTTTATTAGTAACTAAATTATGTTGAAAATTTGTGTGAAATAATGAATGAAAAAATGGCAGAGATTTTTGGGATGCTAGACATGGAATTCTAGACCAATTAGAATTTGGGACATAGACATTATGTTCCACCCCAAAAGATATCCAAGCATGAGATATTGTGGTTCTTGGCATGAAAACCCAAACTGCATGATAAATGGAGTTATATGCATGATGTCATATAATCAATGAGAATGAGGTGCTAGGCATAACGACCTATAGAAAATAAATATTGATAATGATTGATATTTTAATTATAATATGGGGTGTTAGTATGGAAGACCAACACAAATTGATTAATGATGTTGAATGATTATCCCTATGTGAGTCATGATTTTAATCTGGTACTAATGTCCTAATTAATGATTAAATAACTATATTATAACTATTTAAATTATGCATTATATTTATTGATTCATAAAACTACATGCACTATCTTTTGACTGGACTCATTTTCGACATCATTGGATATCCCATACTGACTTGTACTCACACCCTATTCAAGCTGCCTGATCACCACCCAAGTAGAATTTTTTGTTGAAATACATAATCAGGGAAAGGTCATTAGATATATTTTTTTGGGATTGGATGAAGTGAGAGGGAACCCGATGTGGTTTGAGATCCTCTTGGGATTCGTTATTTCTTTACATTCAGTTGCATTAGAGACTCTTGAAATCTGCATTATCATAGCATGTTTTACCTTTCTATTGAGTATATTATGTTCATGTTTTGATTATCATATGACATTTATTTTTTGAGGTGATTTGTACACATCCTAACATAGTTATTGTTATTTTATTCCATTGTTGTTTTATTCTGATAAAAATAGTGTATAGTCTTTCTAAGACTGTCTTTGCAGATGCTCATATAATACTTAAATCTCCCACCAATGATTCAATAAACCATGTTGCTTATAAGTAGCCAACTTTACCCTCCCCTCATCCCGAGTCACCAAATGGTCAAGTGTAGTCTCAACAGATTCAATCCAGAATTCACCTTCCTCAGGTCTTCCTTCACTAGTAAAAGTAAAAGGGTGATGTATCTTAAACACCCATTTTTACTCTGATATGCTTTTTTGAGGCCTCCCTAGGACTCCCTCCATGAATTTCATGAAACATTCAATGTTATTTTGGAATTTTCCCCTTTCAACCTCATCTTTCCCCAATGGTGCGTCATGCTCCTTGTCTGGAAGATTGTTTTGGGCCATACACCTCAGTCTCTCCCTCAACAAGCGTCATGGAAGAATATCTATACAAATAAAAACAAACATATTATGTCTTTTAAGGAAACTATATTACATTAACATATGAGGAGAATCTAACACAACAAGTTTCAACATGTCCTTTCCGATTTTTCCCACAACATGGTCAACACAGAGGCCTTATCACTACAATTAAGCATCATAATCCATGGTCTAGGATAACAAGGGTGAAAATTTTTCATTAATTTATCCAAAATTTATTTAATCACATTATCTTGAATTAATTAATTCACCAAATAATTAATTTATCATATCCATTTCATATATCATGCTTCTCATTAGACAACCATTTATTCTCAATTTTCATCATTATTTCAAACTCATAACAATGAAAAACAGTTCTTGTTCGACAACTTACCCGTAAACCATTTTCCTGGGAGTGCCTTTAATAAATCATTTCACAAAAACCATGATTTGATAGAATTAGTCATGCTAACACAAGTATCATTCCCCTTTAGGAAATAAATAAAAAATTTAAAAATGTCAAAATAGATATCACATCACATCACAAGTGCATCACACAAGGTGAAATAATATCCAAATTTAAAAACAAACATCAATCACAACAATACCACCCTGAGTACTCAAATATTACCTCATACAATGGATTGCAACTCCCATACATGAGCTAATTACTAATATGCAACTCTTCTAAGTCTCATATATACCATTCCAAAAATTGTATGTTAAAAGAGGAAGAATAAACTAAAATCTCTTGATATAACATTGTGACGTTATGACCAAGGAGCAACTGAATGGTTCCCTGATCCGATTGGCCACATTCCCTCTAGGACGCCTCCCCATATACTATAGAGTGCCAACTACCGGTGATCATCTATAATGTCAGTATTGGGGAGACTATACCCCCTTTTATCTTAATTAAACAACAATGAAATAAAAAAAGATAACTAAGTTAGGATGTGTATAAACAACAAAAAGTGTATCGTTATTGTTATATTCATCTATTGATGTTTTATTCATCCATTGGTGTTTTATTCAAGACAGTGGAATGTAATTTGGACTTCTAGGAGGAATAGTTTCACTAGACCATTCTCACATGCCTAGGCACCAGTGCTTCATAAATGGACACTATTATACACATTTTCCTCAGCCAATAGTGGGGTTCCATTCTGGTTTCCAGATGGTACACATACCGAATTTATGTAGTAATCAGTGGCTGGTTGGTGTTGAGGGAGTAGATTCTCAGAGTTAATGTTTACAAATGGGTACTTCTACACCATATTGTTATGGTGGTTTGGGTTCTTCCGGAATTGGCGATAGAGGTGTTGGACGTGGTGCTTCAAGTTTTTAGTTCTTGTATAAGTAGTGTGGAGCAACTTATGGGAGTTAGTTGACACCACATGGAAGTGGGAAAGGACAGTTACACTCATTGCAACCTAAACTTGTGGAGAGAGGGGGTGATCCATCGACTATTAGAGGTATTATTCTATTTGATTCTAGTTTATCATGTTCTTTGTTTTTTACTGGTTCCCTCATTCCATTATATTTAAAATTCATGTTAATGTATTGATCCTGCAGGTGGAGTCCATAAGTGGAACGATGAATATTGATACACTTTTAGGATCACATACATTGGATATCTATGCATGGGATGTTCTCTTGAAATTAGAGAGTATTGTTTTCATTGGGATATCGATGTCCTTGATATATGAGGCTTCGACATGATTGTGGGTATGGATTGGAAAGTTACATACCATGACCACATATATTTTTACTACTAGAGAGTGAAATTTATATCTCTGGGGATTGACTAGTATGTTTATTATGGTAATGTGATATCCCTGATAGCCGAGATGTTCCTGTGACTCTACAACTGGGAGAGAACAGAGACCAAGTTGAAGGTATTTTTATGGATGATTGGAGTGTTTGGAATGATGTCCTTCCCCCTATAGTATAACTATTTCATGATGTCTTTCCCTAAGGCTTTTTAGGGCTTCCACATAAGAAAGATTTTTAATTCACTATTAATATCATTATGAGAACTAAGACGGTATCTATTCCACCTTACCGAAATGTATCAACTGAGCTTCATGATCTCAAAACATAGTTGGAGGAGTTTGATGATAAAGGATTTATTTGTCCAAATATGTCACAATACATATCACCTATTTTGATTGCAATGAAGGATGAAAAATGTTTATGCTTATGTATCGATTACCATAAGTTAAATTAAATGATAGTGTAGAATGGATATCCTCTTTCTTTAATTGAGGATCTATTTGAAAAGGTGAAGCGGGATTGTGTGTCTTCTTAAAAATGATCTATAATCAGGGAATATATGTTGAGAGTACGAAATTATGATGTAATGAGAACTACTTTCAAGATATGTTTTGGGTGTTAGGAGTTTTTTTAAATGCCGTTTTGGTTGAAAAATTATCCTATAGTGTTTATGTCTTTGATGAACAAGATCAGTCAACCGTACATATATCAGTTTGTGGTGGTGTTTTTGGATGAAATCTTGGTGTACTCTAAGACTCATGATGATCATGCCCAATATCTTGAAATTTTCCTATGTACACTAAGAGAGCATCGGCTATACACCAAGTTATTTAAATGTCATTTTTTAGAGACAATGTACAATTTTTTGGGAACATCATCTTGGAAGATGGTGTTGCAGTAGACCCAGAAAATGTGCAGGTAGTGATTTCATGGTAGAATCCCCATAACGTTTGTGATATAAAAGGAATTTTGGGATTAGTCAGTTATTACATGAGGTCCATCAAGGATTTTTCCTGATTAGAGCACTTCTTAAAGGTTTGACAATGAAATGGGTAATGTTTAATTGGATATGATCAGGAAAGATCGATTTTCAGGATTTGAAAAAGCGCTTATTAGAGGCACAAATTTTGATCCTACCTAAGTCTAGTGAGGAGTACATTGATTACTGTTATGATTCTGGGATTGGACTCAATGATGTGTTGATGTAAGGGGATAGAGTCATTACTTTTGGTTCTCTGTAGTTGAGGCAACATGAATGGAACTACCATACTCATGGCCTAGCGATGTTACTGGTGGTTTATCCAAGTATGTGTTGGAGACACTGTCTATTATTTTAAAAGATTGAATTTTTTATATATAAAAAAGCTTTATGTAAATATTTTCCCAATTCAACATGACTATTAGGTGGCGATAATGGGTGGAGTGTATGCAGTCCTTTGATTATTACTAGAATATAATCCGTGAAAGGGGATCAGTGTGGATGATGCTTTGAGAATGAAATGATAGACTCAGTTGGTACAATAATCAAGTGTAGAGTGGAAGATTATGCATTTTCCTGCAGAAATGAATGTGGTAGTTTAGGATAGTATGGATAGGATGAATCTTGTTTCTATAGCAGTGGTGTATACACTCGTTAGATGTATCAGGGATAAAATGTGTGAGGATCTGGAGTTTTTATCGTTAACGGAAATCCTTGAAGGTTCGGAGACACCATAATATTGAATAATAGATGTGGACGTGCTCATATATGAAAACAATTGAGTAATTGTACCTACATGTATGCGAGAGGAAGTCATGCTATAATTTCATGGTTCAATGTGGGAGGTACATCCTATGGTGTAAAAAATGTATCATTACCCAAAATGATATTTTTGGTTTCCAGGAAAGAAAAATGGATATAGCAGGGTTTATAAAAAGATGTTTCACCTGTCAGTAGGTGAAGGAGGATTATCCATGACCTGGAGGCCTATTGTAGCTGTTATCTATTCGGGAATGTAAGTAGGATGAAGTGACTATAGATTTCATGGTAGGACATCAAAATACTATAAGTATGAATGATGTTATTTGAGTCATTGTGTATCGACTAATGGAGGTATCACACTTATATCCTATAAGGGAAATATTTATAGTATATCAAATGGGAGAAATTTATGTGAGATAGGTATTTCATTTGCATAGGGTTCTATAGAAAATAGTTTCATACCATGATTGAAGGTTTAATTCATGCTTCTAGAAGGTCATATATATGGTGATTGGTGCACAAGTTCTGTTTAGTATGACATTACTCCCATAGACAGATGAGTAGTCGGAAAATCTATACACGTTTTAGAATATATGATGCGATCATGGGATCTTGAATTTGGTGGATATTTGGAGAAGAACATAGATTTAGTGGGGATAAAATATAAAATAACTTATCAGGGAACTACACATATGGAAACATATGAGGAAATTTATGGAAGACCTGGTAGATCACCGCTACATCGGTAAGAGGTGGGTGAGTTAGATCTGTTGGGACCAAGTCTCATTTAGGAGATATCAGAGATGGTAGAGTTGATTCATAAATGTATGGATATGACTCGGAGTTGGATGATTTTATATGCTGATAGATAGAGATGACCCCTTGAGTTTACAGAGGGTGATCATGTATTCCTCAGAATGTTTCCTAGATTGGTTCACCATAGAATACAGAGGTAGGGAAAGTTAGCGCCCATTTTTGTTGGAATGTTTGAGGTTCTGGAGAGAATCAGGTCAGTGGCATACTGATTCACACTTCCATATAAATTCAGCGCTATGCATGATGTTTTCTATTTTTCACAACTACAGTGGTATCTCCCTGGCGCTTCTCATATAATTGATGTGGACGTGGTTGACCTAGAGATAGATGAATCCTTTTAGGAGCATCTAATATGTTATCTGGGTTATAGTGAGGAGTCTTTACGATGTATGACCATGTCATTAGTTCATGTGTTAAGGAATTAGGGAAATGCACAAGAGGAAACATGGTAATAGGAAGAAAACATGTGGGATCAATAGATCAATGTTTTTGTCTCTAAACCATAGATATTTTAGTTAGTGCCACTTAAGGATGAGCTTTTATAAGGTGTGGTGATTATAAGATCCCCAGATTTTTCTGGAGCAATATCATGTATTTTTTCAGGTACTGTTTGGTTATTATTAACGACATATGGGTTGGGGTATGACATGAGGTGTGTTTCGGTGATGTTTTTAAGAATTTGGGATGATAGGGTGTTGTGCACAGTTTGCGCATGTGGTTGGCCTAACCATGCATGTGTTAAATGTGCATACAGTTGAAGTCGGCATGGTTCGTGTAGGGTTTTGTTAACCGCGCACCATCAAGTTGTGTGGGTTCTGAAAGACAACACGGGTGGCAGGAATTTTGGCATCACCGTGAGGAATACCAGGTGAAACCATTTTCCTGAGCCATTTTATTCAGAAAATTTGTATTTAAACTACCTGAACCCCTGAAACATCTCTAATTCAACCAACTCTCGGGCTTGAAAAATTCTAGGTGTTCTCAAAGCCTTCTAGAGGGATTATAAGGCAATCTGAACACCGTTCTTTGAGATCAAAATCCCAGATCAATGAATCTCTCTCTTCTCAATAAGGGGATTCCATCTTATTTCTTCTCTTGTTCTTCCTCTTACAGTTTATAGAGATATTCATGAAATATATCCCCCAAATTCAATCATCAAAACCTATGGGATGATATATAGATCTAGGTTTGTAGATCAAGATCTTGATTTTAATTATCTTCATTTCCATTGATCTTAATTTTGGTTCAGGGATTTAGATCTGATGTTTGTCCGGAGATGTTGTGTCACTCGGATTTTGGGGATTTCTGTTTGCAAACTTCTATCAATATACTAATGTAGGTGTTCTAAATCAAACTCCCATGGTAGTGATTATTATATTTGAATTTGATTTAATGGAATTCTGGATACCCTTGATACAATGTTTCCTAAATTCGAGTAATTAGGAAGATGTAATTTAATTGGAAATTCCTTTGTGGTAAATTTATAATTGTTTCATGGAAAAAATGAAGTGGCCTTCCCAAATATATATTTTTGGAGATTTGTTATTGGTTGAGATATTGATATTTATATATTGAATTGATGGTGTGAAATTTTATTAATCATGACAATTAATTATGTGTCATGAATTTGAACAATGGTAATTAATTGGGGGAATTAACTATATGTTATGATGTTGATTAAAGATAATTAATTGGGATAATTAATTATGGTCCATGATGTGATGAGATTTAATTAACTTTTAGATTTAATTATGACATGTTGATATTTGATATGGATAATTAATTTTGATGAATTAATTTTAGAAAGAGAGTTGTGTTGATTGACTAATTAGTTGACGTAATAATTAATGGATTATGTTATTAGTTAATTGTTGAGTTAACTAATGGCCTTTAAAAATTTTAACTAATCATTGGATTAGTAATGGAATGATGTGGAAAATTCTTTTGAAATAATAATTATTAAATGGTTGTGATTTTAATGGTGCTATACATGGCATTTTAGGCCAGTTAAATGTTTGGGCAAGGACATGGTGTTCCTACCCAATAGATATCCAAGCTTGATATAATGGTTTTCTAAGAATAAATACCTACACCGAATAAGAAAGAGAGTTCTAGAAAGGAAGACCAAAATTCAACAAGATTTTTGTTCTAGGAATGATGACCTAAACCAAATTAATGATAATAATGAATGACATTTTAATCGATATTTGGGGTGGTAGGATTGACGACCTACAACAAATGATTAATGATACTAATTGATGATCAAAATTAGAAACATGAGTTGAAATTGAGAATAATGTGATGATTAAAGATTAAATTATAATTTGATAACTATTTAAATTATGCATTGTATTTATTGCATCATAAAAGGTCATGCATTATCTTATGACTAGACTAGTTTTAGACGGCATTGGTGATGGCCTATATAATTATACTCAAACCCTATTTAGTCCGCCTGATCTGCACCTGAGTAGAATTTATTTTTTCTAGACATGATAATGGAAATGCCCTAGGATAGGTTTTTGTTTGGGATTGGAGCATGGGAGTTGGAACCAGATGTGGTTTAGGACCCACTCTAAATTTGTTATAACATAACATTATGTTTCATTGTAGAAACATGACATCTACATTGTCGAATAATGTTTTACAATTCAGTTGTGTATTGTATTTTCATGTTATGGTTATCAAATGTCATGTATTTGTTCTGGTTATTGGTATGATTCCTCATTTGGTTATTGTTATTTTCATCTGTTGGGGTTTTATTCTGTTAAATGATTTTATAGATTCCCCATGAATGACATTTCAGACCCTCACTGTTGGTCGAAACCCTCTAGCGTACAAGGAGGCATACATGAGGGAATGTGCCCAAATCAATAATCATAACATACATAATTTTTCTTAACAATATTTCATGATGGGTTTTAAAATATTAATTTATTAAAAAATAAGATTATTATTTGATGATTATAATATTGTATGTGATATAATTATATAATATATGAATGAATTAGATCATTTATGATAAAATACACATATGAAAAAATGACAGTTAACACCAACACAATAAAATAAACAACGATTGTTAAAAAATATGTGATAAAATGTTATAAAAGATCATATATGATATTATATATATTTATTTGGTAGTAGTGTAACTTATTTACTTTTTTAAAACAACTATAATGGATTTTAAATAAATATTGACTAAAACAGAGAATTATGTAAGGGATTTCATCTCAAATTAATTTTTATTCTAATGTCTTGTTTTTTATGAACCAATTAAATTTTATATATTGTATATAATTCATATTTAATTTTAATATAATAATTCATTAATAATTCATGGTATTCTATTTTTCAATTTGAATTATTTCATCTAGGTGTATTTTCATGAAAATTATCAAGTGGTAAATGTTATGATACAATCTAATATTTAATTGTGTCCGTTTACTTTATCATGAAAAAGTCACTTATATTTATTCATTTTCCACTTCAAATTAAGTTTCTTTTCAAAATAAATAATAATACATATGAAAAATGATTATTTAATAAATTTTATACCATTTATACATATATATTTTATCGTTGACTTTCATTTGATTAACTAGGAAAATATTAATAAACTTTCTCCTATATTCAATAAGGATATTTATTGAGAAGACACATTTTTTATGAATTTATTCACCAATATGATATATGTATAAATAATTTGATTTAAATATATGGTTGGACACCATTATAGAGAGCCCATTGATTCATCGACATGTCTAATGAGATAAAAAGAGTTTTCAAAACCATACGCACTTGTAAAAAGTAGTTTTAAACTATATTGAGGGTGGATATAGACATTAGATGTATAGTTTTATTGAAATTTTTGGATTATAATAAGTAGTTTAAATAATATTGTTCATAAATCATTATGGTAATTTTATCATGTGCATGGGAAACATGATTCCAAATAATTAAGCATTTCCTTCATTGAGAATTCAGTTGTTTTAATTTTTATCCATGATATTTTCATAATAATATGATATATTTATTAATTTCATTCTCATGTTATTTTGGAAATGTTATCTATTCTCAGTTATTTAAATTTATATATTTATTATTTCAAATAATTACAAAATATATACATTATTATAATGGAAAGTGAGATTAAATAATTAAATATCCATGTTGATTATTATTATTCATTCATGATAACTTATATTGTACATTACCCATGATGATCATTTCAGATCAACTATACTTGTTTTCCATTCTCACAATTCCTTTAATTCTAGTGGTAATATTTTCATTCTAGAAATAATATGTGGAAATTTTTATATTAAAATATAATTCAAGAATAATGTTTTTATCTCGTTTAAAAATAATATAAAAAAATTTGGTTTTTTGTGAAGTTCTTATTTATATCATATTTTATTTTAATAAATTAGTCACTAGCACTGGTTTACATTGATCGGGGTATATGTAGTTTTTATTAGTGTATTTTTAGTATAATCCTTGGGAACAAAATTTATGAAATATATAGGTTAAGGGATATAAACCTATAAAAGACTATGAGGATAAATATAGGGGTACATAATATTGTTTTTATAAGTTATAGATTATGGTTTTTCCCTTGTAATACATCCATGTTTTGATACAACATGTTTAAGTGGTTTTGAAACTGATGTACATGTGTGTTGTTACTTTAATATGGCATATTATGCTTGAACCGATCATCCCACAGTGAATGAAAACAAGACTTACTGTGAGCATAGTTTGAAAATCATGGGGGATAATATTAGTATAGTTAAACATTTTCTTACAAACCAATATGTTGTATTTGAAATAATAGATATCCTCAATGTATCCATGTTTATCATTATGTTATAAATTATACATAAATAATTTAATTTATGATAACTATTTCACTAGATTTTGGATTAAAAATTATGTTTAATAATGATATGTTTTAATATAGTATATGAAGTCATATACAGTTGGTTCCTAAGAGTGGTATTGGGAAAATTATCAATGCACTTTTTTCAGTGGGTAAGAATTATCATTTAATTAATGGTTTAAAAATATTGTTTTTAATGGAATCAATACAAAAAATATTCTCAACATTTGAGGAATTTTTATCATGTTATAATAGGATAGAGAAATAATTATCTATGTAGTATTTCTATGATGAGATGAAAGGGAATAATATGACAATTGGAAAGTGACAAATAATGGGATGGATGAAATGAAGTGTTTTTCAAAAAGTGATAATTGTTGGATAAAACACCATAGTATATTCTTGAAGAGGATGAGAGTTTTCTATATGTGTTTTGAAAAAATACATGATTTTTGTAATTATAAGGGAAATAAAGAAAATTGCAAATCAGAATGATTCAACACTATATATATATGGTGCTACCTAAATCAATGTCTTGTGTTTCAGTGGAATATACCTAAGATGAAGCTAATGGGTCTTGTTCTATCATTGACTACTTCCACAAATAAAGAGTAATGTTTAATGTTCTTGTTATTGGATTCTATGACTATTAAACCTTACTATTTCATCAATGATATCCTAGTTATATGAATTATGAAATATAAAAGGATTGTAATGCCTTAGTTTTTCTCATAGGATTTGAAAATGATTGTTTAACAGTACCCAAAAAAGGAATAAGTGGAATGTTGACCATGTTTTAAAACACATGACAGAAGGATATATAAGCGATACTATATACCAAATTATGATATAATTTTATTCTCATAAACATATGATTTATTTGGATAATGTAATTGGTATATTATTAACTACTATGGAACTGATTAATGATCCCAAAAATATAGTTTATAGTACAAGTGATGGAGATTACAAAATTTTTGGATTTAAAAAATATATCTAATGGTCTATGTTTTAATTAATTAATATGGAATAATTCATTATTTTAATTATTTTATTTGTTAATTTTGGTTATTTCCATGTTTTATGAGAATACAAGATGAATGTATTGACATGTTTTGTATATGATTAATATGATCTACATAATGTTGTTTGATAAATTAATCATTAGCACTTTTTTAAAATTTAGTAACCATATTTATATATTAATTGATCATAATAATTTTTAATTCCAATATGGTTAACCATTTATGAAATTATTTAAGTAGATATTTAGATGAGGTATGAATGATTAATTTTTTTACTTCACCATATGATGCTTTATAAGTATTGGAAATCATATAATATCCATATTATTATAAATATAACGATACATCTATGACATTACATATCATTATATTATAGATATTATGATCTATTAAAATTATTTTTTTAATATTTAGTAATAAAAAATTCATTTTCAGATATTCATTTCTAGGAGTGAGTGATGGATTGTAAATTGATCTAAGCACAACCAAAGGATAAAATTTCACTTATGAATTAAAAAATCATTCAAGTATATATATTTACATATATTCTTAGAAAATAAATACATTACTCAAATTAGGGAAAATAATATTGAAAAAATAATATCCTATTACATTCATATTTAATGAATATAATATACTTTTAAATCAACATGAATTTATGGTTTTCAAAATCACAAAATTTAATAGGTCATTAAATTTATTATGATAAATGACCATTATTTTTCAATATAACAATATATGTTCTTCTACCAAGTCCATATATTCACATACCACCAATTTTCTTCTACATAGAATTTTAATTATCTGTTATTCCATATAATCATTTTGCATTCTTTTCAGTCATATTATGTGAATGTTTTATCAACCATTTTCTGATGTGTGGTTTTCATCGATGGTGTTCCCAAATGTCAAACCCTTAATTTCCCTGATAAAATATAATTTTTTAGGATTAAATATTTTTAATGAGGTTATAATGAAATACCTCAATATTTTAAAATAATAACAGTTTAATTTAATGCATCTATGATACACTATACCGGGATTAGATGAAAATAAATCACCCCTAAACATTATAATATATTTGTTTCCTAATAAATTCAATCATCTTAATTACCTTTAATTTAAAAAAATTTGTGTTTATATTTTTTAAAAATAAAATTTATTTTTTCTTTTATCACACACAACAATTGGTTTAGCTTGGGTGACATGCAACACCGAGTTTAAATTAAATGTGAAATATTATTAATATATTGTTCTTTATTATAATCATTATAACATAGATGTTATGTTTTTGGGTATGAATATAAATAAGTAAATTATGAAAACTTTTATTATATAGTGATTTGTAAAAAAATAATCATTATTTAAAACAAAATTAGAACTTTTTTAAAAAACTTTTGTTTTCTAAAACACTGAGTAATCACGCTATAAAAACATAATTTTAATATAACTTTTAAAATATCAGAAATTTTCATTAAAAATTCTCTCTATTATTGGAATAATATTATAAAAAATATATTATGGGGACAATTTTGGATTCTTTTAAAAATATTCATTTTTTGATGAATATAGAAAATACATATTTTTAATTGAAAATTACATATTCATTTAAATAATTTATATTGTTAAATTTTATTTATAATTTGATATAATGGAATATTAGTTAATTTATATATCAATTAATCCAATTTGGGTCATTTTATTATCTTAAATATTGTATTTAGTTATATAATCATTTTTAAATTTTTATGATTTTCACTTTTATAATTATCTTTCTCGTCACATGTGCAGGATTAACTATAAATAAAATTTTACAAATTGTTTGAGATAAATTTTGAATAATATATTACATATCTTTAAATATCAAAATTTATAATTTATAATAATTACATCATACGTTTTTTACTAAAATTAATAGTGAAAATAATAAAAATTAATTATGATAGTTAAGGTAAAAAAAATTAGTATATTGAGGTTAAGATAATAAGGTAATGGGAAAAATGACCACTAAATATGTATAAAAACTATTTTCTAGACATATTTAGATAATTCCAATTATTTTTATTTATAATGGCCTATTTTCTAACCTTTTGATAAGAAATATGTGGAATCAATGAATTATTTTCAAAAATACAATGTCTGTCATATCCCCCAATTATAGAAGGTCACCCTCTCATATCTTCACCACACCGACAATCCCATACATTTTAGCCATAGAAATCCCAAATAACACTCCAAATTCAATCCCATTATCATAAAAAAATAGTTGTTTCATAAACTTCATATAAGAATCAATTACATGAAACCTATAGTAGATACCTAATGAAGAGTTAGAGAACTGCAATAATCATCTTTATATTATTTCTTTTTTACACTTCCTTGCATTATTTTTAAAACATGATGAAATAATAACATCAATATATTCCCAATATTATGATGTTGTTAAAAGATGTTAATGACATAAATAAATGGAATTTTCATCAAATGTATTAAAAAAATAATCATTCATATGTACAATAGACTACAACCTTATGAACTAATGTCATTCATTGTCCATTACCACATTTCATGTTTTTGTATGATGACATATAAAATATATATATATATATTATATTTAACTACTATTTTATACCTTTTGATTATTTATATCTTATAATACTTTTTTCCTTCTAT
The DNA here is from genome assembly GCA_963277665.1 of Viscum album. Classification (NCBI taxonomy): domain Eukaryota; kingdom Viridiplantae; phylum Streptophyta; class Magnoliopsida; order Santalales; family Viscaceae; genus Viscum; species Viscum album. Next base: position 148,298,618 of record OY728128.1, on the reverse strand, counting down.
TCATTAGTTATAAAATAATGTATCTCATGTGTACGAAAAATTACCTCCTCATGAAGCGATTAGATTCATGTTTTACTAAACCATTATATGGAATGAAATAATAATATAGATAATAATTATATGTGATATAAATGAATAATTATGATAATTATGACCTATTTATCATTATATAATAATAGTATATATAATTTTATTTTATGCATTTTCACTCGCTTAAAGATTAAAACATCGTTCGTGTACCTATAGACTACATCCTCCAAGAAGCAATGTGATTATATTTTCAATACCTCACCACATGGTACATATATATAAGTTATTACATATTTATTATAGTGTTATGATCTTTATTTAAAAATAAATTATTACTTTCCACCTTTTTATACTGATTGTTATCAAATGTTTACATTACTCATGTGTGCGTACGATCTACCATATCCATGATCACTACGTAGTTCATTTTTCATAAAAATATTTCATGATTTGTTTTGAAAGTCTAATTATATAAATATACAACAATTATTTAATTATTATTAATATGTAGGTGATATAATAAAAAAATGAACATTAACTGTATCTTTAATGAGTAAAACCCCCATAAGAAAACTGTGAAATTAGAAAACATAACATTGAAAATAATGAATAATTTTTAATGAAAATTTGATAAAATGATATGAAATGATATTATAAGTTATTATAAATATTAATATGGTTATTTTTTTAATTTAATAATACATTAAAACCACTATTTTGAGGTCAAATCATGTTCACCTAATGAGATGTGTGAGGTAAGGGATTTTGTCTCAATTAAGATCCAATTGAGACTTATTAGTTTTTATGAACCAATTCTCTTATATGTGATGTATATACTACCCAATGAAAAGTAATATCATTATTCTAGAATAATTCATTTTATTTTATGTTTTAATTTGAAATATTTCATATAACGTGACATTAATTGAAAATTACCATGTGGAAAATGTTATTGTACAATTTTACATTGTTTTGTGATTATGAACATTCCGTTGAAATAAGCACTTACATGTAATAATTTTTTATTTTAAATTAAATTTTTATTAAATATCTATATCCCTCTATATTTTATATAATTTTCTCCTAAACCATATTCCATTTTTATGTGATGTGTTTAATTATCCAGTTATTTGATTAACTGGTAAAATATTGATTAATCTATATCATTTTTTCAGTAAAGATATATAATGATAAGAAACATTGTTCATGAGATAAATCTATTATTCTATATATGTGAAATTCTTTTTATATTAATATATGTATGGGGACTAGTATAGATGTTCCCTTGATGCATAAAAATGTCTAATGAGAAAAATTCAGTTGTTAATACCATATGCATTTGTAACAAGTTGTTTTAAACAATGTCGTGGATAAATCATAATAATATAGGTATTTTTTCACACACAAGATGAGTTTGTACCCTATAGTTCTAAAAATTAAATATGATAGAACTTTATGTTAATGGTATCATTTTTTTAGGAAACGTTTTATCCAATAAATAATAATTTACATCATTTAGAATTCATTTTCTTTTATTATTATCCATGTTGTTTCATTAATTTATTATCTGTGGATTCATTTAAATCATAGTTTATTGAATAAATGGAATTTGTTTTCCATTATTTACCATTCTATATTTATTATTACATATTTTTTCATTATATTCATGTTATTTTAATTCAATTTCTGTTTAGTTATTTACCTTTCTTTGTCGATATTTCCTATTGGTTCTTGTTAGCTTCTTTTGTACTTAACCATTAATGAGAATTGGTTCTAAAAATATTTTTTTTCTTATATCAAGAAATCATTAAGATTAAAATGTTTGATATGAATCATTATTCAATAGGAAATATGGTTATTCTTTTAAAAAAAAATTAATTTTAATGAAAAAATGAATTTGAACACATATGTCTGTATGTAGTTTACAAAGACTACTAAACAATTCAGTCATTTAGGATATGATTCCTCATACCTTATATCAATATAATAAAGTATTAATCGGATTTAAGTTACTATGGTTGGGCATACTAAACTGAACACACAGTATAAACTACTATATTGATGATAAATCATATCACACAACTTATCCTATAATACACATATATAATAATATTTTGTTAATAGAATATAATTGATGAGTATTAATAATACTTAATAACTTATACATAAAACTATTATAAATTTACTTCCTTTAAAACATATTGAAATATTTAACCCTCTATAGAAAATTCCTTTATTAACCGTATTCTTTTACTACATATGGAAATCCACATAAATTATTTATTCATCACTAAATTAAATTATATTCATATTTATTGTCTTGGATTGAAGAATGAATGAAATTGTTGCGGTCCTAGAGTATCCATCACAGTAATAATCCAAGGGTTCTTCTACAGAATCATTCATGAGATGCATAACATATGTACCATTTATCCTTATATATAGATGAATTAGAACAAAAAATAAATCCTAGTGATTTTCATTTCAATGATTTTCATTTTACATAGAATGTTATGAGTCATTGTCCATAACGAACATTACTCATGAATTCCAAAAGGTATAATTTCATATTTTTATATTTATATATTGGGGTTTATATAAGAAAATCCCTTTTAATTAGTGATTGTTCAATTTTATACACAAATACTCCTACAAAATTAAAAACTCATATATGGATATTTTTATAGGTGGGGATTCCTATAGATTCAAATATTTTTTCCACTACATAACTAACTAGTTTAACTATGATATTATTATCATTAAATATTCTATCTAAAATATCCAACTATTCATTTTTGAAGGATCGTGGCAACCTATATCAGGATGCATGATTATTTTGAGATCATTTTACCTTTTATCATAAAATTATTATTCATCAGTTCAATAGTATATCTCCATGTACCATTCCATGTGACTCTAAATGTATCTCCTATAACTATTCAATACATGATCAGTGCAAAATTTTTCACATAAGGTCTTTATTGATCTCCCTGAATCATTAAAACTCATAGAAGATCAATAACATCAGAGAATTTATAGATGTTTCATTCCATAAATTAATTATTTAGTATACACATATTCATGTAAAGATCGTATGTTTTAATACAAATGATTCATTTCATGGAAGTACACACTACATAATATGATAATTTTTGAAGATCCATTCCATTTACTCTATGTTCAAAAAAATCTATTTAACATGGATTATAATCGTAAAATAAGCATCATATAATGAATATTCCATTTTATGGAATATATGTTCCAGTGAATATCCTTTCTATAGATATTATTATTCTTATAGATCCTATCATGAACCATGTGTTCCACAAAATATGATATCTTGTTAATCCCCCTTCATATAATCACATTTCCACTAAAGATAATTTACATGGAATATCATGTTCCTATAATCACCATTCTATAAAAGATCATTTCTGCTTAATATCTATTCCATCGAGTATTCATTAATTTCATTATTCCACATATGAAATCACCCTTCCATTGATGATAATTATTTGGAAATACCTTTTACATCCCTCATCCAGAACCTTGATGAATCTTTTCAAATATTCCAACACATAATTTTAATTAATCATTGAATCCATTAAAATAACTCCACTATTTCATATATAATATGAAATGAAACAACTTATTCTCTAACCAAGATTTATCATCAAATATAAAATTACTCAATATAATTATATAAAACCTTTGGATCTTTCTAACATCCTCACATCTATTATTCTTAACTTCCAAAAATTGAAATTATTTTTAAAATATAAAAATCATACAAAATGTGTGATCAACATTTCTTAGGGATCATTATAATATTAAAACATTCTCGAGATTAGAGGAATCCTATTATAGTTATGCAGCTAATACATATTTGACAACCATATTCCATCTCCTACAAGATATTTCAATACTATACATGCAACAAAACATAGTGCATAGATTAAAATAAAAAAATTGAATAATTATTAATTAAAAAAATAATTTAGTTATAAATGAATAAAAATATATAAATCATTTCATACACATTCTTCATTATAATGAAACATATAATAAATTAAATATATCAAAATGTTTTTAAAATTTTATGGATAATGGAATATGTCATATCTCCACTAATGATAACCCACTCTAGTTTTGTTAGTCCCATAATACATAATTCCAAAAAATATAACATTAATACAAATACCTAGGGGGAAACACCCACATATATTGGGTTCCCCTATTCTAGTACGACAATATACTTTTGAGTCCGACTTAGCTAATCATCCATCCATTTAAATTAGTTCCGAAGGTAAAAAACTCATTTCTTCTTGGATTGTTTCACCTGGAGATATAATTGTACATATTTATTCAATTTAAACAAACATATCCTTTTGGATAACTTATAGTGACCAATCATCATTAATTTGTTTAGAATAAAAATGATAGCATTATGTTCAATCCTTAATATTAAATTGTTATCATTAAAAAAAACAAATGAGATAATCTCACAATACATTTAATTCATAGGATTTAACCTATCATGTGACATTGCTTATTCCTAAACATATCCATGATAATTTAATGTTACTATAAGTTGGACCAATTGATCATAAATAGGGTGCATGTATTGGGATTATTCTGACATGAATTCCATTTTATTCTTAAAAATGAAAGATTTAGTCTCATGTTGAATTTACGGAGGGAGTGATTCATATATATATATATATATTAATGAATTCATGAGTTTTTATTTCATATAATCAAATAATTCCCAATGAATAATATAAAGATAATTTAACTCCACATTTAATAATTTGTAATGCATCATATTCCAAAATAATCATATATAGATGAGATGGGCATATATGGACAATAATCAGGGGTAAATTGGTGTACCTAAATTTTATTAAGTTTTATTCCATCATATATTACATTATTTTATTAGGCTTTAGATCACAATGATAGAATGATAAACTTCAATCATCTTTACTCGGAATGATGACCAGTGCCTGCAATGATAAACTCAAATTTAGTGGTATAATAACATGTTTAATAACTCTTCCATTAACAATACAAGGAGGTACTAAAATTGTTTTTTATAAGTTCAATAAAAAATACATACCCATACATTTATTATGAAGTCCCATAATATGGAAATAATTTTTTGATTCTAAAATAAACATGATTGAATAGTTATATATTTGGAAAGTATAAACCAACAATAATGTCTACGGATATAAGGAAACAATAAAATGAAAAATTAAAAGAATTAAATCCATAAGAATGATATAAAGGTAAAGACAAATTGATTTTATGGTCTTCAATAACATTGGATTCAATATATTATACAATTGTAATAGCTTTTATGATCCCATCAATGGAATAGTAGTCGTAAAAGATCATAATAGAATGTTTAATACAATTATGTATAACTAATATATTGTGTTGGTCAGAGTGAGTATCTAAAGAGGGGTGAATTGAGAACCTAATAATGGTTAATGATTAAAATGTATTATATTTAAATCCCCTAAATGTTTAAACATGACCTAGTTTATCAAAATATGTAGTATGATATAGTTTTTAATTGTTATATATATTTATCTAAATGTTGGTAAGGTCTATGATTGATAATATATAATACAATTAGATTTGTTGAAATAATTTTTACTAACCAATATAATTTATGAACAAAAATTGTGATAAAATATCAATATATATATTTTGTTTACATAAAAAACAATTTTCAGTTTCAAAGCATATTTAATGCAAAACAAAATTATATCACAGAGTGAAAAGATTTTATACAAGAGGTTCAGTCTCATGTCAAGACATAGTCCCATCCACGTAGTTATCACCTACCACCAAGTTGATTATATAAATTAAAAATTTGATCTACTTAATAGATTTGGATTAACAATAATTAACAAACTATCCATGTAACACATGACCACTTCCACAGTTATACATGAAATTAAAAAACATTACATGCCACAAAAGGACCTCTGGAACTGTTATTAGTGAAAGTAAATATGTAAGAAATATTGGAAGATATCTATGAATCTTCTAGATCAGTATAGAAGTTAATGTACATGTGATTAAACAAAGTATGAACAAACTCTACTCAAAATGTAATAAATATAAATAGAACACATCAATCTACATGTGTAGAGTTTATAAATGATTGATCAGTTCGAAAGAATCATGTTACTCTTTATTTTATTTTTTAGTGAATCTTTAGTCATGTTTTATTGAAAAAATCTTAAAAACAGAGTGTCTCGGACTCATTATCAATTACTGGAGGAAAGAAGTGGATTTTTAGGAGCTTCAACTTCCTCAGTCGAGGGATCTCAAATAAGTAGTATTTCATCTCTTCATATCTATATGTTTGTTCTATAAGTATGATCTCATATCATTCTATTAGTCTACATGACATGATTATTCACATCTGCAAATGAGGTACTATGATTTTATTTTATAACTAGAAACTTGGAGAATATTAAATTCCTTTATTTATCCTTGTACTGCATGTATGATAGTAAAATCAAATTCCTTTTGTAAAACATTTAATATACAAACATTAAATTAATAAACGAAATTAAATTTGATAATTAATCCATTAGAATAAATTTATTCAAAAATAAGTATTACGAAATAGTGGAGGAGGATTAGTCTAGTAGTGTCTTGAGGTCTTATAGTATAATTTTTTTGATGCATGACACTAAGAGTATATTAAACTTAGCGCGAATTTCACATTGCTGACGTTGTCTTGACTTGTGTGTGTCTTATATGTGGAAAACATTCTACATGGCTTGTATCACACTGGATTTGTGTCTACTCAATTTTAATCATACATAGGGATATTTCCATGATGATGGTGAGAAATTGAACATGGACTCATATGTGATGGTTTCATGACCATTTTCATAATTCATTCATGATGGTGACATGACTAACAGTGTGACCGTTCGACGGTGTGTCAGTATCAATGATGTATCTTCCTAGGTAGTGATTATTTTTGATTCATACATTGAAAATATCACCACCTCTCTCAGAATATTAAATCCTTATTGAAAATAATAAATTTATTATTATTGTGAGAATGATGATTTGGTTATCATTAACACAAGTGGTAAACAATCTTCTAATTTTTATGATCATAAATCCTGGCATCAAGGTATCACAAATAATAATCATAACATCAAAGGATGTAAATAAAATGAAACTCATGACATATCATTCATAATATTTGCAGACTGTATCAAAAATTAATAATAAGATAATAAATTTAATAATCAAGTGGAAAAAGGTAAACTTAGTAAAAACATATTTTATCAAAGATAACACATACACATATCTGTGAAAAAATAGAAATAAATTCCATGGATAAATTAAATAGTGTTATCACCTTTTTGGGAGTATTAAAAATGATACCATTAGAAGAATAAATATTGTAAAATTATGAAAAAAAATTATGAATTACCGAAGAAAAGGTATCAATGTAACCCAAAAGTATATAAAAAATTTTTACAAACAAAGCTCCATCAAATAAATATTTTTTTAATCCCAAAACAAAAAGGTTCATGATGTTATAGAGGGGTATGTGGGTTTTTTTCCCTCATACATGTCTTTCTCATGATCTGATGTAGCAGATTCAGCTCGAGATGGAATATATAGAACATCATAGTGTAGTCAAGCTATTGTTTATGGTGGAACATCAACAATAAAAACTGGATGGAGCTACCTCATATATTGGATAAGAGGCATAAGTAATGATTGGAACATTATTAGCAGAAGTGTAAGGGACTTATGGTAATTTCGGGTTTGAAAAATAACTAAGGACAGCTAGTAATTGTTTCCTGTGTAATAACTACATGTTCATGAACATGTAGACAAGGCTCTATGAGATTAAAAAATTCCATTATAATCATGACACCTTTTTTCATTTCACTAATGAAGTCACCATTTTAATTAATAAACTGACTTAATAATTGATTCATATCCTTTAGCTATCTGCATTTTTTCATGATGGCATGAGTCACATGAGGCAATTTAAAATTATCATACAAAATTTTAACATTTTCATCCATTTATTTATTTTTTAAAATTATAGAGAGATAATAATTAATGGAATTTTTTCTAGTCTCACATTCAAAATTCATATCATTGGAATACTATCAGATCATCATATGATCATGTTCAATACTATGATCAAATTTTCTAAGAATTTCAAAAGGCATGTCAGGTTTTCCACATGATGGTCCACTATACATTGCTAAAATTTTCTCTATAACCACTATTCAGATCTGATAAACATAAAACTGTAGGTGGTGGTTTGGATTCATCTAAAGACGTATCATCTAAACTATTATGAATGACATCTTGAGAGGTAAATATTGATGATTCAAACTCTTCAATCAAAGGTAATACATATTCTATATAAACTCTTATTTTCTTATTTTATATCTAAAATTATTCTATATGATGCATCTTATTAGGTTTTATGTGTAGAAAAACCAAATAAGAGATGTATTGAGCATCATTATCACAAATTCATCGTTAGAATAAGAGGCTAAATCTTCAACAACTTATTGATGTCTCAAATTATATTTTCACCAATGGTATTCAAGTTAATTATTGTGAATATATAATCTTCAATATAAGGAGGAGCTAGAGAATCATGTTCAGGATAAGGATCTATAACAAAAGAAAAAATTTCTAATAAACCTTCAAATTCAACACAATAAATAATAAATACCTTAGGATATCCCTCATATCCAAGATGGGGTCACAGATTCATTGGTGGACTCTTTAAAACAGTAGAGCATTTTCCCCTACTCTTACATATGATTAACTCGTAGATCTATAAAGATAACTGAGATTGATGTTGCAGAAGAATGTACCACACCAGCTGGTACGATGGACACTTCAAGAAACCTCAATCTATCTGATATATGCGCATATGAGGTGATTTCAACACTGACCAGTTTATCATATATATTATTATCAAAAAGAGGTTCTAATATCATATGTGAATCATCTTTTTTTCAAATATATTAGATTATACTTTTGTATTACTGTTGATAGGTGGCTAATCAGTAACTAGAACATCAATATCTTCCCCAATTCTATACATATAAGAGTGAATCTCATTTTTATCTTACACCAATTTCTGTGGTTCATATATGAAATTAAACACATATATTCCACCATAACATAATAAAAAACTTCTAGAACCATGGAAGTCGAGATAGACTCAACTCCATTAATTGTTGGAGCTTCAAGAAATATCTCAGTAGATGGGTATTCCCCACCCCACCCAACTACTGCCTCTTTCTTTTTTTAGATCTAGGTCCACAACCCTAGTAAAAAAATTTTATAATGATTCACTAGGTGAATTAAGAAGATGGACAAGAATATGCACTAGCTTCTACTAAATTAAGAAAAAAGACATTACAATCAGAGTCATCATTATCTTCGTCACTTCCAACATCTAATTCCTTTTCATTTTCATTTCCCTTTTTATCTTTTACTTCATCATAACCATTCCCTTCTTTCAAATCCTCATCATAATGATCATCCACTTCTGTTGATTTGAAAATTATATACATCTCTTATTTAGATACCTCAGTCTCATCATTATCAATTTTAATAAGCTTTTCCCTTTTTGGAAGCCTCCATGGAAGGATAGGTTATCCAAATATAATGTGAGAATATTTATGTGACATGTCTGGATCACTCTCTTTATTAATAGAAGGTTTCATTTATTCTACATCTAGAACCTATTATTCTTTATCATTATCAATGTATTCAACTATTTCCTTTAGCTTAACACTTCGATCAACAACATGCCTCATCCAGGTAGGATGATCAATCGAGATAAAAATAGCATTCAACATATAACTATCATCAACCCACTGTCTCTTCTAGGGGTTTTAGTTTACCATTATAATTGAAAAATTAGATCATGAAATATATAAACCACCATAGACTTTAACATAAATCTCATCGTGAGATACTAGGTCAAATTCCTTTTACATGGGAGAAAATATCTTAGGGTGGATCAAGGAATTGGATCTTTAGGATGTCATGATAATCTCAATCAACCAAACCATTAGATATCTACATAAATTTATCTTATGAACCCATTTTAAAAGTTATAGAGGGTAGTAATCTTGGAAACTTAGAGTTTCAAAATCACGCTTTCTTGGGTATAGCATGTGTTGTAAAAACATAAAGTTCTTCCTACATTCTCTATATCATGCCAGTTCTAACAAACCCTTTTAATACCAAAACAACCCACTAGCTTCTGTAATGTTTCCTTGCTTATCATAATATGTATGATCATGGGGTACATCAAATCATTTATCCAATGATTTCAATGAATCGCGTATTATGTTTCCATTGACATGACTTCTTACCCAATCGGTACTTTCATGATCAAATTCAAACACTAAATTCTAATAGAATTCATAAAATGGTCTAGGGTAGAAGGGTATCATGTTTCATGAAAGCCACTCTAAGAAAATTTGGATGTGGAGTGCATTGAGTATGAGAGACATTCAAGAGAACAACCACCATGATATAACATCCCTTTTAGATAAACAACTCGGTTTCCAAGCTTCGAATTAAATGATGCAACTAGAGAAGTTACGATCGAATATTTCTTCTACTTCTTATGAGATCGTTATTTATAGGGTGAAGACATATAATGTCACAATATAATTTTCAGGAATACTAGTTATACAAGCTTTATCGAGGGTAAGGATTAATTTTTAATTGTTGGTGATGAAGGTTTACACTGAGCTCAAAATAAAAATATACGAGAGTATCTTTCTCAACTCAATGTTTGTTGGGAATATACATAATAAAATTTTAATAATTTTTTATTTAGGCATTGATAAAAAAAATAAAATGACCCCAAAAAATTTACATTGAATTTTTTATTGGAAAAATAATTAAATAAGGTTGTGAAATAAAAATATGTCCTTTCAAATTAAATCGACAGTTCAACTTGAGAAACACAAAAATTTTCTAAGGCATGAAAATTAAATGACATGAAAATCAAATGTTGTTTCAACATAAGAGTGTGTCATAAGAATTTTCTGCCATACCATAAGTGTTCCATACCAACAGTGCCTCATATCAATGGTGAATCAATATATTGGAGTGTCGTAACAATGTTGTTCCATACCAAAAAATAATTCTTAACAAAAATTAATCAATCCTAAATCATTTTTTAGATTTAATTCTATTATAATTCCATGTATTATTAAATATATCAGATAAATGATTATATGTAACAATAAATTAAAGTTTGATATATCCTTTGATGAAAATTATCTCTCAAAAAGTTATGTATTATATCAATATGTTTTGTCCTAAAATGAGAAAAATGATTCTTGGAATTGTTAATAGATCTTGGGTTATCACAGTTTATGTGGACATGTCTTTATTGATATACATATTCTAGTATAGTGTGTTTCATCAACAAAATATTTTCACAGAAAATATCTATAGAAATATATTCAGCTTCACCAGTTCACTTTGAAACATAATTTGGTTTCTTAATACACCCTGAAACTAGAGACATCCCCAAATGTGAAATTATCCAGATGTTATTTTTCTATATAACATCCATCCCCCCAAATCATCATTATAATAACAAACTAATTCAAATTATTTCACTCTAGCATAAAACAATCCTAAATTATATGTATACTTGAGGTATTTTAATGTTATTTAAATAGCAACCAAGTGTGAATCTTTTGGGTTTTCTATAAAATGAGAAGACATACACATAGTAAACATAATGTCAAATCAGCTAGATATAAATTATAAAAGACTAACAATAACACTAAACACTATAATTGAGTTATATATTATAAGATCATCACTTATTTTTAAATTTATCAACTATTTTTATGAAATGTCAGTAATTTAGCGACGTTTCCTTAAAGCATCATTAATTTATTTCCATTTCTAGAATGTTTCACTAATTTGTCGATGTTTCTTGTAAAATCCAGTAATTTAGAAATGTTTCCATAAAACAATTTATTAAATTAGCTAATTTTCCAAAATATTTTTTAAAATTTACGATATTTCGTGCCAAAAGTCATCAAATTAACAATGATTCCTGAAAAATATTACAAAATTAGTAATGATTTCTGAAAAATGTCAGTAAATTAGAGGTGTTTCCTAAAAAAACATCTCGATGTTATTGAAAAATCGTGGAAAACGTCACTAATATAAGGATTTATTCCGGAAACATGGTTATTTTACTGATGTTTTTATGGAAATGTCGCTAAATAAATACATTTTTAGGGAAAATTGATAAAATAATTATTATTTTTAAGAAAGTTCATTGTATATATATATATTTATATAGAATATTTACCATAATCCATGTAAATATACATGTATATATATATATATTAATAATATAATAATATATATAAAGAAATTTACATATATACAATCACATATAAGTATGCCTTGTTATTTATATATATGAAAACACACACACACATAAACACACACACAAATATAAATATTTATATTTATATATTTTTATATATGAATATATTAATTTATAAAAAATCACACATATATTTTTAATTTAGATACATTTTTTAGAAAACATGGTTATTTTTGTAACATTTTTTTTCCAGTGTTTTAAAATGTGGCTAATTATATGTATGTGTACATATATATATATAATTAGACACAGACACATGTATATATTTAAACACACATCCATATATATTAAAATATAAATATATCTCTCTATAATATAAGCATTTGTATTTTTATTAATATAAAAATATGCTATATATAAATTATAATAAAATATATAAACGTAAAATATTAACATAATATATATATATAATATAAACACACATATATATAATATATACAAATATATATAATTAAAATATATATGTAAAACATAAACACATATATATTATAAACATATGTGTATGTATATATTAATATATATTTATTAATATATAAATAAATATATTTATTAGAATGATTTTTTAAATACTGAGACATATATATAAGCATATATTCACACAAGCAAAAAGACACAAACACACACATATATATATAATATATAAAAACACAGAAACATATATATAAACATGTATAAGAAATATATATATATATATAGAAACACCCAAACATATAAATAAATACACACACAAATATTTACATAGGGAATCAAATATATATTTTAATTTATTCTCATTTTTTTAGAAATACGAGCTATTTTAGTGAATTTTTAACATATTTTAAAATGTTGAAATATATAGATATAGATATATATAATTATAATTATAAAAAATTGGGTATAACCGCGAAGGTGGAAAACACGCAAGGAAGAAAATTTCATGTAAATCGCAAGCCCGGGGACTTGACCCCACGACCTGCCCCTCACCCCCCAATCCCTTACCACCCAACCACCAACGGTGGGGTAAATTTAATTATAATTATATTTGTGTGTATACATGAAAAAATATATTTAAACCGAGACCCCCACACACACACATATATAAACATAAAAATAATATGAACACATTTATATTTATATAATATAAAAATAAATATAAATATAAAACAAAACCATATAAACAAAGAAAATATATATATATATGTAATATATATATATGTATGATATAAAATATAATCATATACACATAGTATAATATAAAGATAAAATATAAAATTTAAACACACACATATATATATATATATACATATTAATATATATGTATATATATATTATAAATTTATTATATAGTAAAATGTATTTATATATATAATACAATACAATGAAATATTCATAAATACATTTGATGTGTTGGTTGGGTCTTCATGTCTACATGTTGGCTTTCATAATTCATTCCCCAGGGGATTTATATTTACTCGTAGGAATTTGGGTCCATTTTTTGGGGCTGCAACGCATCATGTGTGGGGTTGGGGAAAAAATGGAACATGATAAAACAAGATGGAATAGGATGGAACTGGACTAGACAAAAGGATTGAGGTAGAGTAATGGGGTCATAACTGGACTAGAGAGTGGTCCTGTCCTTGTATAAGAATGAGGCATGGACATAATTAGACTTGAGATGGGTGTCATATCCTGGTAAAATATAGGGACTCATGGTGAATTGTTTTTAATTAAAAAAAACATTTTAAAAATAGTAATATTATTAAAAAAATGAAAATTATCAATTTAAAAAAAATAAAAATAAAAAATACCAAAAAAACAAATCACCAATGTTTATTGGAAACATTGGTAAATGAGATGTCATTTCCATACATTTATTTATCGATTACTCAATAAAATAACCATTAAAAGGGGTGTCTCTAAATAGAAAAATTTATAAATATCACTAAATTTGAGATGTTTAGTTAGCAATATTTCTAAAAATGCCCAAAAAATGAGGTATTTCTAAATAGTGACTTTTGTAAATATCTCATATATATAAACACTTATAGACATCATTATTTAGTGATGAATATAACCATTGTTAAATTAACGATGATTATAAGCATCTCAAAATTATAGAAACGTCATTAAGCGATTTTTATAAATTCCACTAAAGAGAAAATGTTTCACTTGTTAGCAATTTTTTTAGTGTCATACCCTTATAATTGGTCTAATCCACTAGGCTTGCAACTTCATCAAGATCTAATTAATAAGTGTTAATCATAGCAGTGTCAATGCTCATAAGTTTATCCAATTTAAATCATTTTAAAAGATATATTTCATATTTTCTTTGATTTAAAATATTTCCTTCTTTTTTCAAAATATTTGATGTCCAATAATGAATTAGAGTTCACCCATTAAATGCTTTTCAAACTCAGTTTGCATCAGTTTAAAAAATTAGTATAATGGGAATTCTTTGATGATATTAAAATAAGATCATCAACATATATTTGTACTACTAAAACATGTTTTGAAATTATATTTATGAATAGAGTATTGTTATCTAAACCTTTTGAAAAACATTTATAAATAAGAAAATTGGTGTGTCTATCATACCAGGCTCTAGGGGCATTCATTGAACTATATAAATCAATAGTTTATTTAAAAACATCATTTGAAGATGAGGATTTCGAAAAATAGGGGGTTGTTAAAAAAATAAATCCTCAAATATTAAACCATTCAAGAAGTAACTTTTGACATCCATTTTATTAATCATGAAATCTAGATGAGATATATAAGCGATCATGATTCTAATGTACTCATATATGGATATATTTACAATGTTTTCTTTATATACTATTCTTTCTTCATGACAATAACCTTATGGACCATGTCTATCCATGTTTCTAAATATTGTGCCTAACTCTTTAGCCTTGTTTCTACTGACCAATTTAGTGCTAATAGTCAAGGTTTCCTTGATTCGTTCATCATATTCCCACAAATATTTCCTTTCAAATTTATTTTATTTTTATTTCCTGTTAATTACCATGGAATATTCATTAATTTATTCAATTGTGTTCTTAGGTTTATGTAGAGAAAAGAAACCATGATGTTTAACCTAAATTCATAGTAAATATCTAGTCTTAATACCCTTATTTTGGTCTCGCACAATATTGTCTAATTCATGGAACTTAATGGTTCTAATAGATTTAGATAAATAATACATTGTCACGTTTGGATTTTGATGTTCAGGTTCATGATGTTCCTAAACTTCATCAGAACTAGATGATTTTTCTAACTAATTGATAGTAGAGTCTAAGTGTTTAGAATTTATATTTAGAGATGACAAATCATCCTTAATGTTTTTCAGAGACGAGTTAGGTTCGTGTGGTTTAGTCTCATAAAATATGAAATGAAATGATTCTTCCATAGTTATGAACTTCTTATTGAAAAATCTAAAATCTTTTCATTATACTGAATAACCAATAAATATTAATTCATCACTCTTGGTGTAAAATTATTCAAGAATATCCGCTGAATTATGAATATAGACTTTGAAACCAATAATTATAATGTAATTTACCATATATTTTCAATTGTTAAACATCTCAGAAGGGCTCATTATAAGGAAAGTTTGTATCAGGACTCTATTAGTAATTTATCATGTCGTATTGATGACTTCTACTCAAAAATATATATGTAGATCATACATGTTCAACATGGCTCCAGCTATCTCTTGTTAAGATCAATTTCTACATTATACACCACTATTGTAACACCACAATACATTAAAATATTTTCATTTCTGAATAAAAATAATTTTATTTCATTCATTATTTTTACACGACAACATGTTAATCTTATGCTACACACAATAATTATAAGGCTTGTGTTACACCCAAGGCCCAGTTTCACAGAACAATTGAATATTAATAAAATTTTAAAGTTTAATAAGATATATAACATAACTATTAAATTAGAGCTTATAAATAGAATTAACTAAATTTTCAATTTTATATATTCCATATAATTTTAACATTCATATTATGTATTTCTTATACGTAATATTATAACAAAGTATTTTTTTTGGATAATAGAAGTATTTTTTAGAAAATGCAGTTTTTTCGCCTTTTGATGGAGTACCCATTTTAAATCCAATATTTGACAGTTCTGTATATTAAAATTTGAAAAAAAACATATTCATTGAAATAATTTCATCAAATTTTTTTTTGAATTATTCTTTGGTGTATTTTGATAACATTCATATTTTATTGAATAGTCAAAAATAAAAAATTTTAATTGAAAAAACATTTTTAATCGAAATAGTTTTTGGAGTTAAATTATAGATTTATATGGTTTTAATTTATAATAATATTATATTACTATCATTTAGTGAAATTTAGGTTATTTGAATAATATTCCAATTAAAATTGAATATAAACACATGTAAAACTTTTGATGATTTTTAATTTTAAAAATGTGTATTATAATTTTGTCAGTAGTAATAAATTTTTAATTAATTATTAAAAAATCAATTTTTTATTAATAGAATATAGATTCAAAATTGTTAATCAATGACTACAAGTTATATAAAATGGCTCCTTTTATTTTTTGTAATTATAAATATTATGTTTAGTAATTATTTTTGTTACCATAGTTAAAGGTAAATTGGGTAATTAAAGGTAAAAATACTGTTAAAAATTACCATAACCACTGTAAAATTCCTTTAGGATGAATGAATTATAAAATTATCATATATAGTTCAAAATGGAATCACTTAGTGCCCATTTCTCATGAATATGACCTGAATAAAATAATGAATAATGAATGTGTTCAAAATGTAACAATAAAATTTTGTATAAGTATATTAATTTTAATATATAGATAAACGAGAGATAACATCTACTATAGATAGTATCTAATAACGTAAAAGATTTACCTAAATCATATAAATTTATTTATAATTTTTATAGATTAAAATATTTCATTAATGATGACACAATATTAATGAATATATAATTTTATTAATATAAATATCAAATAAATTGTTTAAAATTATTAAATTGAATAAAATTTGAAATAATTAACCTAATAAAAGAATTTTCTAGGTAACTATGACTTGTTGTGAGTATATTTACATTTTTTTATGTTGTTTTCAATTTATATTTATTTATATTCACATAAATATATAGTTGAAAAATTGAAAAAGTTGATATTTTATAAAAATAACTTATTGTTAAATAATTTATGATTCATAAATTTTTTAAAAATATAAAAGGTAAAATTTTAAGGTCCAAAATTTCATAAATTCTTAAATAATTGAAAATTGACACCACAATAGTTTATATTTACAACCAGTTATTATTTAGATATTGTTGAGACCTCTGGAATATTGTTGAATTCATGCTATGATTGTTGTTTTAATAGTCACAAATCATCGTTACATAATCCGGTTGGATTTATCATATACATAATCAAAATCTATTAGTGAATCTATTTTTATTTGGTTGGAACATATCTTTATCAGTGCTTGCTATTGTTTTACAATTATTCTGGATGTCTTCTGGATCAAACAGACACATTGTGTTCTATCAAAGGAAAACGGTCGCACTGATCCATATCAACGGACAACAGTCACACCGATCCATATCAAAGTACAATGGTCGCACTGATCCATATCAAAGGACAAGGGGCAATCTGATCCATATCAAAGGAAAACGGTCGTGTCGATCCATATCAAAGGACAACGGTCACACCGATCCATACCAAAGGACAACGGTCACACCAATCTATATCAATGGACAACGGTCGCACCGATCCCTAACAAAGGACAACGGTCGCACCGATCCATATCAAAGGACAATGGTCACACCAATGCTGATCATCTGAGTCACCGAAGATGTCTCACCGATGCTGATCAAATGAGTCACCGAACACGACACACCGATGCTGATCAAATGAGTCACTGATCATTACACATCGATGTTGATCAAATGAGTCACCTATCATGACACACCGATGCTGATCAAATGGGTCACAGATCATGACACACTGATGCTGATCAAATGATTCACCGATCATGACACACCGATGTTAATCAAATGAGTCACCGATCATGACACACTGATGTTGATCAAACGATTCACCGATCATGACACACCGATGCTGATCATCTGAGTCACCGATCAGGACACACCAATATCTAGCCACCGATGCTGATGACCTACCTATCACTTGACTCACCAATAGTCATAAATAGATGTTTGAATTTCTTTATCATTATTTAATCTAACCAATGGTCATATTATAAATTTTTTAATGATCTGTCGTTTATTTAATGAAGGTTCTTGGATGTCTGGGAATCGTACCTCGTACATGCAAAAAGAAATCGTTTCTTTTGTTGGAACTTGGGCTATAAATACAAGAAGACCATGTTGGTGCAAAGAGAGGATGAAGAGACATATATGAGTGAAATGAGTGGTGGATGAGATAGTTGTAGAAGACAAAGAACCTCATACACACTCAAGCATACTCAAGAAGAGTTCTGTACATTCACGAGGACATTAAAGAACATCATCGACTACATTTTTTCACTATCTTTGAACCTGGATGCCAAGAAGACGACACTATGTTTAAAAAAAACCAGAAGAGGACTCAACACAATTTCTGATAAAACTTAAGGAGTCTAAATCTTCACTGCAATCACTAGTGCCATTTCTAAACTCTACATCTCTGCTCTACGATTCATTATTTTACATTTCGATCAGTGTGTGTTATCTGCTGAATTTAACACACAATCGGTCTCCAGTACTTTAACTGGAGGATCTTTAAATCCTCACTCAATCTCTTACATATTTCATTTCCCACTGAGATAGTGTTAGAGGTTGTGTGTGACCTAGAAATCTGGTTTCTGTTGTTTTGTTTCACACGAATAACAGTGGTAGAGGTCTTGGACCTGGACAGTTGTAAACTGTTGTGAACCCCGATCTAGGGTGTGTATCATATTTATATAAATTGTTGAGAGGAATAATTCTCGACTTGAGACTGAACCTCTTGGTTAAATTTTTTGTGCTATTTCTTTCAAATTTATTCTTTTTTTTTATTCCACTGCTAAGTTTATTAAAACCAAAACTGTTTTGAATTCACTTTGATAATTAAACTCACAAGTGTTTATATTACCTGTAAATCAGTAAGTTAGTTTGAAATGTTAATCAACTCTTTTGTCTTGATTAACGGGGAAATAATCAATCCTTTAAGAACCTAACAGAATCTTTATTGTGATATAAATTCACTACAGTTTAATTTTGTGTTTTATTTGGGGGTTTTTAAGACAATGTTTTTAAACCGAAATTTTAATTGGAACTCAATTCACCCCCCTCTTGAGTATCCACTCCGACCAACATTTTGTATCAGAGGTTTCACAATATTTTTCTAAATGAACTATGTTTTTCAACTGTGATTTCAGTTGTATATTAAAGTTCTTAAAATTTTGGTTATTTCTAAATTTTTATCTATTTAAAATCATTGCTTTATGTAAGTTATCATAGATAATAGACTAGAAGGTGTTGCTACCAATAGACCGCCATTTTTCAATGGCACTAACTATGCTCAGTGGAAAATCAAGATGAAAATTCATTTAGAGATCATGGGTTTTGATATTCGGACTACTATAGAATCTGAATATAAAATTCCTACAACTATTAGAATTACTTGGAATAAAGCCACTAAGGTTGCTTACAATTATAATTGCAATGCTATGAATGCCTTGTACTATGCTTTAGGAGATGAGGAATTTAATAGAATTTCTGCCTGTAAAACTGCTTATGAAATTTGTGATACGTTAGCCATTTCTCATGAAGGAACAACTAATGTTAAGGAAATGAGATTGAATACTTATACTATTGAGTATGATAATTTTAAGAATAAGCCCGATGAACCCATTTCTGATATGTATGTCAGTTTTAATGAAATTTTCAACAAAATGGATTCTCTAGGAAAGGATGTTCCATCAACGGAACAAATTATAAGAATTATGAGATGTCTACCTGAAAGATGGAGAGGAACTTCTGTCTCTATTAGAGAATCATGTGATATTGGTGAACTGTAAGTAAAGGAAATAATTGACAAGATGATGATGTATGAAGAAGAACTCAAAGTGAAAAACGAAGATGATGATGAACCTAGAAGAAAGTCTGTTGCTTTCAAATCTTTAACATCAATGATAAAAGATTAGGAGAATCTTCAAACTATAAATGAGAGTTCAAGATGTAAAGATAGTGACAGTGATTCTGATAGTGATGCTGAGATGGATTAAATTTCCAGAAGGTTTAAGAAGTTTTATAGAAAGACGAAGTTTTTTAAAAAATAAAATTAAAAAGGTAAGTATGACAACAAGGGACATTGGAAAAAGGATTGGATGAAATCTGACAAATCAGATGAAGTTGTCTTCTATGAGTGAAAAAGAAAGGGACACATAAAATCAGACTGTCCAAAGTTGAAGTAAAAGAAGAGGTATGAATACAAGGACAATATGTTTAAGAAAGCCATGAAGGCTACTTGGAGTGCTTCTGAGGACATCTCCACTGAATCTGAAGTTTCTAAAACTGAACACAGAAATAAAGCAAACATGTGTTTTATGACAAACACCTCTGAGGTAACATCTGAATCTTCGGCTTTAAATTCATATTATTCTGAAGATGATTCGGACTCAGAAAACATGTCAAAATCTGATCTATTTGAATACTGTGATATGTTAGAAGAAACTTGTAATGATATGAAAGAAAATACAAAGGTTTAAAGAAACAGTATTCTTTAAATGTTAAACATAAATCTGATATTGATATTGAAATGGAAAAGAATGCCCAGTTGCTTAATGAAAAAATTAAACTGAAACTATCTAATGAGCAACTCCAGAAATACGTAGAGAAATTTACCAATGTCAAAGATACTCTTACTCAGATTCTAGGTAAGAAAATAGCACCTAGATACACTACTGGTATAGGATACTAACTTGGACAAAGGAAAATTATCAAAACTAGATTCATTCCTAAATCTGGATAGAAAGTAGCTAGTTCTGAAACTTCATATTCTTCAACTAGTTATATTCATAGTTTCAGATCTAATAAATTTTAACCTTCAAAATCCGTTGATTCTACATATCTTATGAGACCCATTAGACAAATCTGGGTACCTAATGTTTTATTGGCTAACCTGTCTGGACCCAAGAAGATCTGGGTACCAAAATCATTTCCTATCTAAATCAATTTTGTAGGGAACCTTCTTAAAGAGCTCCTGTACAAAGACTTGGTACTTGGACAGTGGATTTTCAAGTCATATTTCAGGAGACTTCCCATGCTTTAAAATCATAGTAATAATTAATGGACGGTTCGTCACTTTTGGTGATAACTCAAAAGGAAAAATCATCGGCTTAGGCCAAATTGGTAACAATGAATCAGTATTTATTTCCAAAGATTTATTTGTTGACGGACTGAAATATAATTTGTTAAGTATTTCTCAGTTATGTGTTGATGGTTTTTATGTTAAATTGGAAAATGATTCTTGCAATGTTTTTAATTATAAAAATGTTTTAGTATTTTCTTCCTTAAGAAATGAAAATGATTATGTTGTTGATCTGAATTCTTTATTAAAGCAAAATATTACTTGTTTAAATTCTTTTCATAAATATTCTTGGCTTTGGCACAGAATATTAGGACACTACAATGTACACTCAGTTAGAAAACTTGATAGGAAGAACTTAGTTAGAGACCTACCCAAACTTGAATTTCTAGCAGACAAAGTTTGTAATCCCTATCAAAAGGGAAAGAAACATAAAGTTTCTTTTAAATCAATTAAAGAAGTTTCAACTTCTCAAACTCTCGAGTTGGTTCACATGGATTTATATGGACTTTCCACAGTTTCTAGATTAAATGGGAAGCACTATGTCTATGTTCTTGTAGATGACTTTTCTAGATATACTTGGGTATACTTTCTAGCTCACAAAAGTGAAGCTTGTTCTTTATTTGTAAAATATTCCATGTCTGTAGAGAACCGTAGGGGACTTAAAATTAAAACCCTGAGAAGTGAACATGGCTGTGAGTTTGAAAATCATGTGTTTGAATCTTACTGCTCACACAGTGGCTATAGTCACAATTTCTCTGCCCCTAGGACACCCCAACAGAATGGTGTAGTAGAAAGGAGGAATAAAACCCTACAAGAAATTGCAAGGACTATGCTTAATGAATATGACCTACCTATTTATTTTTGGTCTGAAGCTGTCAATAAAGCATGCTATATTATCAATAGAGTCTTGATCAGACCTGTTCTTAAGAGGACCCCTTAAGAGTTGTGGTACCATATGAAACCTAAGGTTAACTACTTCATAGTTTTTGTCTACAAAGTCTTTATTATTAATACTAAACACAATCTCGACAAATTTGCATCCATGTGTGATGAAGGAATTTTTCTAGGTTACTCTATTTCTCGTAAAGCCTATTGAGTTTTCAATAAGGGAACCAAATTTGAATAAGAATCTCTTCACATCAACTTTTATGAAACTGATCCACATGAACCTAAGACCTCTCTTGAAAATCTTGAATATGATCTCTTTGTTTTGAACCCATATGATAAAGACAGTGGACCTATAGTTAAAACATCCAGTTCTGGAAATTGTCCAGAACCTGCTTCTGTGGAACCTCAACCTCTAGATGAATCTGAAATCTCTAGCCCTACCTTTTCTAGACCAACTAGAATGCTAACTAACCATACTTTAGATGTTGTTGTATGTAATTTAGATAGAGGAACACAGACAATAGATTCTCTACGAAATCAGGTTTAACATCAAACTTTTCTTTCACAGTTAGAACCTAAAAATATCAATGATGCTATCAATGATAAATTTTGGGTAATGGATATGCAAGAAGAACTAAATAAATTTGAAAGAATCAATGTCTGGAAGATAGTATAAAGACCTAAGGACACTATAACCACATGCACAAGATGGGTGTTTAGAAACAAAGTTGATGTATATGGAAACATCATTAGAAACAAAGCTAGACTAGTTGCACAAGGTTACAATCAAGAAGAAGGAATTGACTATGAGGAAACCTTTGCACCTGTAGCTAGTTTAGAGGCTATTAGGATCTTACTTGCCTATGAATCACATCTAAATTTCATGTTATATCAAATGGATGTGAAAAGTGCTTTTTTAAATGGTTTTACTATTGATGATGTTTTTGTAGAACAACGACCTATTTTCTTAAATCCTCATTTCCAAAACCATGTTTTTAAACATTCTAATGCTTTATATGGTTTAAAACATGCTCCAAGAGCTTAGTATGAAAGGCATTCAAACATTCTTATTTCAAAAGGATTTACAAAAGGAATAGTTGATCCCACTTTTTTCATAAAAAAGATTTCAAAAGAAGTTTTAATTGTACAAATCTATGTTGATGATATTATTTTTGGATATTCTAAAAAAATCTTTATGTACTGGTTTTAAATGGTTATGCAAAATGAGTTTGAAATGAGCTTAATGGGAGAGCTTACTTATTTTCTTAGATTTCAAATCATTCAAACTAAAGATGGTATTATTCTAAATCAATGAAAATACTCTAAGGATTTATTAAAACGTTTTGGTTTGGACAGTATTAAGGAAAGTGATATACCTATGAGTACTACCTGTAAATTGGATGTTGATGAAACTGTAAAACCAGTTGATAAAACCAATTACAGAGGTATGATTAGGAGTTTACTTTATCTTAATTCTAGTCAACCAGATATTATGTTTAGTTTTTGTATGTGTGCTAGATTTCAAGCTAATCCTAAAGAATCCCTCTTACTGGCTGTTAAAACGATTTTTATATATCTTAAGTATACTGTGAATTTAGGTTTGTTTTATCCAAAAGAACAATCATTTGACCTAACTAGTTATTTAGATACTGACTTTGCTGGATGTAAGTTAGATAGGAAGAGCACATCCGGAACATGTCATTTACTTGGAAAGTCCCTAGTATCATGGTGTAGTATGAAACAGAACTCAGTTGCATTGTCTACTGCTGAAGCAGAATATATTGCTGCTGGTAGTTGTTGTGCACAAATTCTGTGGATGAAACACACTTTATTGGACTATGGATTTGTCTTTAAACATGTTTCAATTAACTATGACAACACTAGTGCGATCAAAAAAGATAATAGCCCTGTGTCTCACTCTAGGACTAAGAACATTGATGTCAGACATCACTTTCTAAGAGATCATTATTAGAAAGGTGATATTTCGCTAGAATTTATTAGTTCTAAACATCAATTAGATGATATTTTTACAAAGACCTTATTCTATGAAAGAATGAATTTTATTAAATAGGAGTTGTGTATGATTGATCTGTGAAACTGATTTGTGAAACCGATCTGTAAACCCGATCTGTAAAACTGATCTGTGAAACTGATCTGTGAAAACGATCTGTGAAACTGATCTGTGAAACCAATCTGTGAAAATGATCTGTGAAACCGATCTGTGAAACCAATCTATCTTTCTATTACTTTTTATTATGTGGTAATTAATTAATTACTTTTATCATTTTTATGGAAGCCCTAAATGATGAAATAAATGATACGTGGCTATTTCTATTCCCCAAATCATCGACCTTTCATTTCTTTCCCACCAAGCCTTATATCCTCTCTTCTCCTCTACTTCGAACCCTTGAACTCCTGAATTCCCTAGAATCATCTAATGGCTAAGCAAAAGATACCAAGCAATGGATCAGAAAGTCTTGTACCTTCAAAGCGTGCTCGAGGCAAGTATAATAGTACCACTCAAAGATCAGTAAATCCGAACCTGGAAACTCAGATTGTTGATGTAGAAAAGGAAGTCAGATTCGCCTGGCTTTTGACAATTAAGTCGTTGTTGTTACAAGTTTTAGAATCGCAAGGATGGAAGGCCTGGTTCTCAGATAACACTCGTGTATACTAACCAAATCTAGTGCATGAGTTTTATATAAAAATGCAAGTTACTTTAGATGGTGTAGAGGCTTCCAGAATGTCTTCTGTAGTGAAAGGAAAGAAAATATCTTTATCATCTAAACAATGGGATGAATGTTTAAATGTACCCCTTGAGGGTCGGTATGAGGATTATGCTAGAATCATTCCTCCAACCACTGAATAATTCTCTTATGAGTTAGCATTAGAGCTTTTGACTGGAAATAGAGAGTAATGGAGAATCACAGCCTCAGAGCTGGATGGTGAATGTAGACTTCTCTTCAAGTTTATTCAGCACCAAATTTGCCCTAGGAAAGGAGATTTCACTGCTGTAAGATACCATGAAGTTTTTCTATTTTTTTTACTAAAGACCCACGAGAAGATCAATTTCTGTAGATATCTAATGGTGAACATAGATGGAATGATGAAACCTTATAAGAAATCCAATGCCCTGTTCTATTCCAAAGTGATCTCTGCTATGTTAAGGAATCTGGAATGTGTTGATGAAGCTGATGAGATAGCTGAATCTGATAGTGCTTTTTGTGTTAACATTTAAATTTGTAAAAGGATGAAAATAAATTGGAACCCATGGAAGAAATGTTGGGTTGCTGATGAGGACAAGTTGTATGAATCCTACAATCTCATAGATCATGGAAAGAGGCTGAAGGGTTTGAGAGACCCTGGTTTGAAATTAGATGAGGAGCCAATTTATTCTGATGATGGAGAAGAAGTAGATGTTGAAAGAAATAAGGACACTGAAGAGTCCGGTAAACAAGGGATGGAAGAATCTGAAACAGAAGAAGGAAGTCTGTCAGCTCCTGATGATAGGAGTGATCCTGATACTATGATCCATAAGAGAAGAATAGACTTTGGACTTGCCAGTCCACCTGTACCATTACCTGAATCAGAACCAGGTCTTGTTAAAGAAGAAGCTAGTTACACTTAAGTATCTGACAGTGTTGTTTCTGTGAAGAATGGAAATGGGGATGGAGATGATGATGATGATGATGATGATGATGATGATGATGATGGTAATAACTGACCAGTGGATGGTATCACTGTACCTCCAACAGAAACACATTTAACTGTAATAGAAACAAATGTCAATGGCAAGAGAGATTCCCTAGAAATCAGTGGAAATGAATGTTATGATAAACCGAAATATACTCTGTATGCTTCTGTTTGGGATGATTACTCTGGTTTTTCTATTTTAGGTTTAGATTATTCTGAAGAAGAACAGGAAGAATCAGAATCTACTGTGGTTATGAAGGAAATCCAACCAGTTGAGACAAGGTCTGCTCAAGTTGTTGATGCTGCAGATGTTCATCTACCTAGTTCTACTGTCTCTCAGTCTGATTTTGATATGTTCAAAATTGAGTTGCATGCTGCTGTGAGAGACACAGTCAGAGAAGAAATTTCAAATTCTATTAGACCAGACCTGGACAATACTGGTGTGTGTATTGGCAGTCACATAGCCTCTCTAAATCAGATTATGAAGGATCTATAATCTGACTTAGTTTCATTATCAAATGAATTTAGATCAACCATATCTGGTATGATGGAAGTGTTGAGGAATCTGATTGAACATCTTAATAAGTCTGATATGAGAAAGTTGAAAGCGGAGATAACTCAGATAGTTTCTCAAGCCAGTACATCTAAAGTAACCAAGATCACTACTCGTGAGCTAGAGGCTCTAAGGCAGATTGTGCATGATGAATTGGCCGCCATTAGACATGTTCATGATTTGGACTCGTTGAGGAAGATGAAGGAGAACAGTGATCACATTCATAAGATGGTGACAGTATATTCATTAGATGCCACTAAATCTCAGGGATAGATCAAGGAAAAGCTTGACCATTACTTTTCAATGATTTATACAAAGCATGAGATGACCACGAATTTCAAAGTGTTGGCTGATAATCTGAAACTACCAATAGTCACTCAAGCTTTCAAGACTGAAGTTCGTCAGTTGCAAGATTTTACTCCTACCTTGGAATGGTTCATGGAGAATAAGGATGATTTTGAGATGGCTATGCAGTATGGTGCAGAAGTTATTCAGTATTTCATAAATCTTTTGATGCCTTATCTGAATGCACAATCCACCGCCATTGTGCTTCCTACTGCTGACCCTCTCAGTGCCTCTGATGTTTCTCCAAATCAGATCTCTGTTTCTCAAGATCTATCTCAACTATGACCAGTTCCTCAGTAATCTTCTCAACCAGCTACTACTGCTCAACAACAAATCTCTAAGGCATCCTCTCCTCCACCTTCCAGAGTCATCTTACCACCTTTTCAAATTCTCCCAGTTAAACCTGCCTCCAAGCCACCCATCTTACCAACCATTGATCCTTGTGACAAAGTCAAAGCCCCATTACATCCCAAGAAATAGTTGTGTCTTTTTGTTGATAGGGTGACCATTTTTCTGTTTATACATTGATGTACTTTGAAAAATATTTTTTCTCTCTCTATTCTCTATGATGCCTTATTTTAATCTATTCTTTATATGTTTTCACTCCTTTTTGATTATCCCAAAGGGGGAGATTTATATCTATGGGGGAGAAACATACTATGGAAGGGGGAGAAATGTTTACATAAATATAAAAATGCATAAATTTAGTGGGATATTTATATATCATTGTGTTTTTCTGCCTTGTCACTATTATTGATGCTGTATTATTTTTATTTATGACCAAGATTTGTGATTATCAAAAAGGGGGAGATTGTTGAGTCCTATGGAAGATTGTTGAATTCTTCCTATGATTACTGTTTTAATAATCACAAATCATCGTTACTTAATATGGGTGGATTTCTCATATACATAATCACAATCTCTTAGTGAATCTATTTTTATTTGGTTAGATCATGTCTTTATCTATGCTTTCTATTGTTTTACATGTATTCTGGAAGTCTTCGCGATCAAATAGACACTTTGTGTTATCTAAAAGGAAAATGGTTTCACCGATCAATATCAAAGGACAACGGTCGCACCGATCCATATCAAAGGAAAACAGTCGCACTGATCCATATCAAAGGAAAACGGTCTCACCGATCCATATCAAAGGACAACGGTCGCACTGATCTATATCAAAGGACAACGGTCGCGCCGATCGATATCAAAGGACAACTGTCACACTGATCCATATCAAAGGACAACGGTCGCACCGATCCATATCATAGGACAACGGTCGAACTGATCGATATCAAAGGACAACAGTCACACTGATACAGATCATCTGAGTCACCGAAGATGTCTCACCAATGCTGATCAAATGAGTCACCGATCATGACACACTGATGCTGATCAAATGAGTCACCGATCATGACACAACGATGATGATCAAATGAGTCACCGATCATGACACAACGATGCTGATAAAATGAGTCAACGATCATGACACACCGATGCTGATCAAATGAGTCACCGATCATGACACACCGATGCTGATCAAATGAGTCACCAATCATGCCACATAGATGCTGATCAAATGAGTCACCGAACATGACACACTGATGCTAATCATCTGAGTCACCGATCAGGACACGCCGATATCTAGCCACCGATGCTGATGTTGATGACCTACCGATCACTTGACTCACCAATAGTCATAAACAGCTGTTTGAATTTCATTATCATTATTTAATATAACCAACAGTCATATTAGAAATATTTTAATGGACTATCATTTATTTAATGATGGTTATTGGATGTCAGGGAATGGTACCTCGTACCTGCAAAAAGAAATCATTTCTTTTGCTGGAACATGGATTATAAATACAAGAAGTACATGTTGGTGAAAAGAGAGGACGGTGAGACATATATGAGTGAAAAGAGTGGTGGATGAGATAGTTTCAGAAGACAAAGAACCTCATACACACTCATGCTTACTTAAGAAGAGTTCTGTACATTCATGAGTGAATTAATAAACTTCATCACCTACATTTTTTCATAATCTCTGAACCTGGATTCCAAGCAGATGACACTCTGTTTTTCAGACAAAAACCATAATAGGACTCAGAATCATTTTTGATAAAACTTAAGGAGTCCAAAGATTTACTACAATCACTAGAGACATTTCTAAACTCTACATATCTACTATGTGATTCATTATTTTAAATTTTGAGCAGTGTGTGTTATCTACTGTATTTAACACACACACTGTCTCTTGTACTTTAACTGGAGGATCTGTAAATCCCCACTCAATCTCTTACATATTTCATTTCCCACTGGGATAGTGGTAGAGGTCGTGTGTGACATGGACAGCTGGTTGCAGTTTTTTTGTTTCCCATGAATAACAGTGGTAGAGGTCTTGGACCTGGATAGTTGTAAACTGTTGTGAACCCCGATCCAGGGTGTGGATCATATTTATATAAATTGTTGAGAGGACTAAGTCTCAGCTTGATACTGAACCTCTTGTTTATATCTGTTGTTCTATTTCATTCAAAGTTATTCTCTTTTTATTCCACTTCTATGTTCTTTAAAACCTAAACTGTTTTCAAGTCACTTTGATAATAAAACTCGCAAGTGTTTATATTAGCTGTAAATTAGTAAGTTAGTTTCAAAAGGTAATAAACACTTCGGTCTTGATTAACTGGGAAATAATCAATCCTTTGAGAACCTAACAGAACCTTTATTGTGATATAAATTCACTACGTTTTAATTCTGTGTTTTATTTGGGGGTTTTTAAGACAATGTTTTTAAACAAAAATTTTAATTAGAACTCAATTCACCCCCCTCTTGAGTATCCACTCCGACCAATAGATATTATTACCACAACTAAAATTAATAGATTAAATAACGATAAATCAAAATTATATACATTAAAATATAATAAAAACATTTATAAATTTAACTGGTTAATAGAAATTAGACCCATAATCATATTATATTGTGAATAATGAAAAATATACCCCTTTTGATTTACAAATTTATTTATATTAATTTAATAGGTTTGGTGTTTTTAAGGGCCCCCCTCTCTCTCTTATAAAATGGATCTTCTCATTATACTTAGTTAAAACCTCTAAATCATATTGATTCATCCACAACCTACTCATTTCCTCTCAAAAAATTTATAAAATAATGTTACAGTCCAAAATTTAGGTATATATTCATCCTAACATTTCCTTTTATGCAATCCAAAAAAGATACAAGAAAAAGAGTTGTTTGTTTTACCACCTCTTTCAATTTTTTTTCTTCTAGATCCAATATCTATGATTTTTACATATAAAAATAATAAATACAGTATAATCCATATACATATATGTTATTTTAATTACATGACAACCATATTTCTCATTTTATAAATCATACAAATTTAAATATCACCATGCCTGCGTACGTATGACTTACCATCTCTTCGCTGTAGATTAATTTTTTATTCAACAATACATTATTTGGATTGATAAAATGATGTGTAGAAATGTATATAAACAATGAATATAACATTATAATGATTCTATATAATTAATATGCAATCAAATTACATTCCATTAACTATAATTGGATTTAGATCATCGATACGTACGACCTACCATCTCCACGTTGAGATAAGATTCATTCTCCATGATAACTATTCAAGATTGATAATAATATATATATATATGAGTATTAGAAAAATATTATTGATATAATTCCATTATGGAAATGAATAAAATATTTTCAATTAATAATAAACATGGCTTAAACAACCAAAATAGAAATGTGAAAAGAATCAATGAACACATGAATCAATGGTAATACTGAAATATTATTATCAAAATGATAAAAGATGCTCATATATGATATCCAAAATATTTATATGGTTATTGAATAAATTAATAACTTACATTATCTATTATACACGAGGATAACACACCATCGACTAATGGAATGTACAAATTAAGGGTTAATTTAAAAAATTACTTTATTATCTGTGATTGGATATACGTAAGTATTTATTGGGAGATCCATATCATCAATGTTCCTGTTTTATAAAATTTAATTAAAACTATTATAAAAAATTAATTAAATTCATTTTTATCCGTGTTTTAATTTTTACAATATTATTTGAAATGAATCGTTCCTTCATTTTCCAAATGAGGTACTTTATGACCATTTAGAATAATTAACGAAGTAATGTTTTTTATCTTATAATGCTTGAAAAGCTATATTTATTTGTTATGACTCCTTAAAATTTTGAATATTACCATAAAATATTATAAGATTATACTCCAAATATATTTTTTCTTTTATAATTGTTCCACTTATAAATGATTTCAATATAAAAAATGGATATTTCCCTTAATGATTTTTTACGTAATTTATTTAATCATTTTCATCTACTTAAACATATTTTGATGGATTTTCAATTTTTTTGAGGATGACATATTATTATAAAATATTCAATATTTTATTAATGGAATTATGATATATTTGAATATGGATGTGTTATGTTTATACCATTCACGATTTTTAGTTATTTTTCAAAATTTTGTATGCTATTTTTAATACGAATCCTTATTCCCCCCATCATATTATAAGAGGATTGCATTAGAATTAGTAATTGACGGGCGGGTCCTGCTATATCCCATCGATTTATCGATAGGTCTCATGATACACTCAAGTGTTTTATCATAAGGACTTGATGGTATGGTAATACAATTGGAATGAGGCATTAGCTACATGGTTATAATGATCGACATTATGTATTTCCTTGTTATGAGAGCAGTTATTGAGTCATTATATTTTATTGAATATTATTATTAAAATTCTCGTGTTTCATTTTTTATAACATTCCATTAGAGATTATGCTTATTTTGGATAGCTCTTACTATATCTATTATCCTTACAAAGCATCTCAACTCACCCCTTTATTAGGATTTATTTTTATATTATTATAAGAAGTGTATTTTGATTTATATGCTAGTTTAAGATTAGGGAAAATGTAATTCTCGATGAATTGTCTATGTTTCATTTTATGTTTTGAATTATAATGTAAAGATCATGTATTTGATTTATTTTCCATGATTGGTAAATTGACTAGTTCATTATTACTTGACTCCATGTAATCAAGATAATGTATTAAATTAATGCACTGGATATTGGAATGTATAGTTAGGGAATTATAGTTGGTATTAGAGGATTTTTAGAAGAAAACATGGAAATAGATTTAGAAAACACATATTAGGGTTCATAACCCTAAGATAGACTTTTAAGATATGTATAGATTAATATCATAGAATTTTGGTAATATAGAGATTATGTAGGTAATCACAGAAAATACATAAATGTATAAATAATAATGTGGATGTGGTTCTAGCACATATGTACATTGGAGAAATAACTCTAAAAAGGAGTTTCGAGCATGACTCGGGGTTACCAGATAGATAATAATAGGCCTTACAAAATTTCTAGTTTGACACTCATGGGGGACATGTTTAAGATAAACTTAAACATTCTTTACAAACTATTATAAAGGATTTATGAGTAAATATGTCACCAAGGAAACCATTTTTATTATCATGTGACTAGATATGCATAAATATTCTATTAATGTTTTTCATTTTTCTAGATTTTGGATTATACATTACGATATATTAAACCCTATTGTTTTTCATCATTTATAAATGGCGCCGAGTAGAATGAATGATAACTCCATTAATAAAAATTCTCTCATGAATATTAAGGATCACATCTATCAGAGTCTTAGTACAAAATTTTGATGGAAAATACTCTCACAGGTATATTCATCATATGAAGAAAAAGTATCATGTGTTAAATGAGAGAAGTAATGAATTCTCCAAGTCATATGGATTTTAATGGGTGAAAGACAATAAGAGGATGGAACAGAAAAATTTGGAGAAAGTTGTGAAGGGATATAAGAATTTTCCCACTTGTGATAACTATAGAAAGAATCCCCAATGTAAATTCATGATGGGAATGTGGGTTTTTTATAAGCGTAGTGAAAATAAAAATAATTTTTTGATTTTAATATAATAAAATAATTCCATTTTGCAATGATTCATCTGCAAGGAGATGGGACAATATATGAAAAAATATTCATATCATCAGAGTATATAGAAAATGAGGCTATTGGATAATGATCTTGTAATGATACTAACATAGATTAAGAGGACTGATTAATGTGCTTATGTTGTTGTTGAAATTTTTTTTCATTTGAGTATTGTAACAATGATATACTAGTTATATGAATTATGAAAATAAATATGGACTGTACTATAGTGCTATATCATTAATGAATTGATATTGTATAGTATCACATAAAGTGATACAGTTTCGGGGTCAAATTTCTGGATAATGTATATTGGATATTATTTCCTTTCATGTAACTGATTAATGGTTTTTTTATTCCATCATTATTGGAGGTCACAACATTTATTCATTTAAGAAGGTTTTAAAATATTCTATGTTTTACAAGGTTTTATGTTATTTCAAGTTATTAACATGTTTTAAGATATTATATCTTGAATTTTTTCACATAATTTTTATGTAAAAAAGAAATCTAAATTATTTCATTTGACGTTCCATATAAATATTTGGACTGTGTGTTTGGACAAAAGTATGTTGGATAAGCCTAAAGGTTGGAATGAATTAAATTGGATATTTTATAGTATTTCTTATGGTTAAAAATTTCATTAATATAATTTATGGAATGTTATAATAATATGGTTTTAGAAAAAAGTAAAACCCACAGGTTGGGCGATAACACGTCGTCTCAGACATGGTTGATGGAATCATACCCACAACCATAGTGCCTCAAGAATTTATCATATACCGATGGCCTATAGAATGTCCATGTATAGTATAACATATTTTTATTTGTCTAAATGGTAAAAGATAAAATTTTGATAATTATATTATGAAGATAATTGTAATATTTTTTAGTTTTCATATATTTTTATGACAATGATGTGATTATAATAGGAATTAGTGAAAGGATAAAAATATACATGTCAATTAAGTATGCTTATTTATTTTCATATTCTATGATGTAAATAAATTATTCAAAACTAGGAATAGGATCCTAAACCCCAATGTGTTCTCCTAGAAAATTTTTTTGTGATGAATAAAATATTCCCCTTAATCATCATAGATTTATAGCCTTCTGGTTGTTAACATTCTCCTAATAATGTTCTATATCACTCTACATCAGAACAAGATGGTAACATTTTCTATCATGACCATGTTTTCATATATGGAACTATAGTATGTGTTATCCCAGGTGACCTCTGTCCTTCCCTTTATATATTTAAAAATGATGGTATTATTTATCCATTTTCTGATGTTTGTTTTCAATAATGATATTTTTTAATTGTCCCACCCGTAATTTTTTATACTGAGTTCAACTTACGAGGACACTGTTTATTGAAGGTGCTGGAATGGAACACACTGAGACCTTAAAATATTTTCATTTCTGAATAAGCATATTTTAATTTCTTTCATTATTTTTAGGAAACCCAATGTAAATTTTACACTAAACACATCAATGCATTGGCTTGTTTTACGTGGAAGGCCCATTTTTACCAAACAATAGTATATTAACCAAATATCATTATTTATTTTGATATATATCCCAGCCGTTAAATTATTAGTTATGAACAGTATTAACCAAAATTATAATTTTTTATATTTATTTTAATTTAAAAATTCATCTTTTATGTTTCTTAGATATAATATAATAACAAATTCATTTTTTCGATAAAATAAGTATTTTTCTATAAATGAAATTTTCACACCATTTGATAGAACACCCATTTTAAATCCAATATTGGACACTTAAATATATTAAATTTGATAATATAAAATTCTTCATTGTAAGAGGGAGTTAATACTTTATATTTAATAATTTTTTTATTCTGATAACTTTTATATTTTGATGAATAATGAAAAATATAAATTTTAAGTTGAAAAAAAAATTAATCGGAATAATTTATATTATTAAATTGTATATTTGAATACGATTAAAGTAAAATTAGATTATATATTTTCCATTTTATATAATTTTGGTCATTTTAGTTAATTTCACAATTTCATTTTATAAAAACACATGTCAATCCTTTAATGTTTTTCACTTTAAATTTTTTTTTCTCATTTTATATTAGTACATTAATTTTAATTTAATGATAACCAGGATATAACATCGAATATAGGTAGTATATGGGATGATAAAATAATGGCCTACATCATATAAATTTATTTATAATTTCAATATACTAACTAATTTCCATTAATGGGGACACAACATTGACTAAGAAGTTATTTTATTAATAAAAATATCAAATAAAAGGGTTTAAAAATATAAAACGATATATAATATGAAGTAATTATACTTTTAATGTAATTTTTGTTTTGAATATGTATTTTTTGGAGTATATGGAATCTTTTGGTTGGATTTTATCTTAAGTGTGGATTTTATTTAATTTCAAATGATGGAATAGTGTCAAAATTGACCTTATTGAATTTTTTAAAATAATAAGTTATTAATAAATTATTTAAATGTAATAATGATAATTAAAAAAATATAAAGATAAAATTTTAGGGGTAAAACTATATTTAATGATCCAAATTATGGGAAATTTGAACCATATATTTAAATATTTCTATTTATTTAAAATGTATAATATTTTTTCCGCTTTTTAAATTAAATATATTAAATGAAGTTAAATAAAATTATTATGGTTTAAATTAAAATCAAAACATGTATAAATTTTATTTGATTAATTTATTTACACCTATACTCATATATTAATCAATATTTTCCACTTTGGACCCATTTTCATTTATAAATAAATTTATATTAATTTAATATTTTTAGTGTTTCCAAGGGTGCATTTCCCCTATCTTATAAAAGGGAATTCTCATTTTCATTAATTTAAACTTCAAAAGTATTTTGTTTAGGCCAAAACAATACCATTTCCTCTCCCAAAATTAATAATTTCAACAAAGATACAACAAATAGGTAGAAATATATCCTAATGAGTTATTTTGTGCCATCCAAAAATAGATACCAAAAAAAGTGGTAATTTTTTATCTCCACTTTCAATGTTATTTTCTTCATCTACATCCTATATAAAAATTGTTTCCATATCAAAGTAATAATCCCATTATCATATATATACTAATATTTTATTACAATCATGGGTATCTATATTCATCATTTCATCCATTATACAAATAACAATATCACCAATCATGTCTACGTACTCCTTACTGTCACCACACAATGGTCTATTTGGTAATTCAAAATTACTATAATTGTATGGATATAATGATGATTATAACGGATAAATATAATTAATAATAGATGATAATGACTTTTTATTATCAATATACCATCCAATTCTATACCATTTATTCAACAAAGGAATGATATCTTATATCGTGCATTTGTACGACCTACCATCTCCAAGATATGGTGAGATATATTATCAATGTTATCAATTAAAGAATGATTAAAAATTTATATTATATGTAAAAATAATTATTATTAATGTAATTTAA
The DNA here is from genome assembly GCA_963277665.1 of Viscum album. Classification (NCBI taxonomy): domain Eukaryota; kingdom Viridiplantae; phylum Streptophyta; class Magnoliopsida; order Santalales; family Viscaceae; genus Viscum; species Viscum album. Next base: position 148,261,692 of record OY728128.1, on the reverse strand, counting down.
ATATTTAAATTAATATAAAATATCCTATGAATAACAAACATTATCATATGAAAAAACAGGAATGGGAAAAAATAGTTAACACCGGAAACCAAGGTAATACTGATATATTATTAACAGAATGATAAAATAAGGACATATATGATGTCATAAATAAGTATATTATTCTATTATAATTTAATGACAAACTATAACCATAATAAATTAGGTTAACACACCATTGAATAATGGAATGTAAATGTTAAGGGTTAACTTCACTATCTCCTTATTATCCGAGATTTTTTTACATAAGTATCTACTAAGACATCCTTATCATCCATGTTTGGGTTTCATAAAATATAATTCAATATATTACCCAAAAAAATTAAAATTCATTTTTACCCATGTTTTACTTTTTACAGTACATTTTTAAAGGGATCTTTCTGCCGTTTCCAAAATGAATTAATTTATGACATTTTGGACAAATTATAGAAAGAATGTTTTTTAATATTATATTGTGTGAGTAGAAATATTTTTTTGTTATGACACCATAACATTTTGAATCCTAAAATATATTCTTATAAGGACATTTTCAAAAGAAATTTTACCTTTCAGAATTGTTTATATTCAAAATGATTTCAGCATAAAAAAGAAAAGTTTCCCTAAAAGAGTTTTATTAATTTTATTAAATTATTTTTATCTATGTAAAAATCCTTTGTGGTATTTTATTCATATATATGTTTGACTTATTATGATATAGTATTGCATATTTTATTGAAGGGTTTAGTATATATTTGACAATCTACGTGAAATTTTTATAACATTCATGGTATATAGTAAAATTATTAACATTTTGTATGATTTTTTTAATATGAATGTTTATTATTTCCCGATTTCTATTAAATGAGTGAATTGGACTTAGTATGTGATGGTTGGGGCTATCAATAGACCCTAGATTCATTGGTATGTCCCATGAGGCACACTAGTTTCTAGGAATATGGACGTGATGTCATGTTAATGGTCTTGGCAGAAGGCCTTGATGATATGTCTTTGATGTCCAACATTATGCATTTCCTCATTTTGATATTACTTATTGATATTACATATGATTATTAGACTAGTAAAATATCCATGTAAATTTTTTAAATTAATTTTTTTCATTATTAATTCCATATTATGCTGAAGATTATGTTTCAATGTTCTGTGTTTCAGTTTTATACCTTTCCTTAATAGTATATTATAATTTATTATAAATTTTGCTATATTTTTTATATTACTATGCATATAAGAACACACATTTATTATGTATTATATTTCTAGGATTTCAAGAATGGTATTATGATTTATATTTCAGGTTAATCTTTGAAAATAATGGTGTTATCATGATATTATTTATGATGCATTAAATGCTTTTAATTGTAATGTAATGTTCATGTATGTATTATATTTTTCAGGACTACAAAACGAATCATCCTTTTGGGATTTGATTACATGTAATCATGAAAATTTATTAAAATAATGCATCAGCTTTAGGATTCTCGGGTCGGGGTGTTACATATATTTTTCTAAGGGGTCCTAGGAATAGAGAAGTTATGATTGTATCCATTTTCAAATCATAAATATTAAAAATATTGATTCACAAAATCATGGTCATGGTAACTACGTAATGTAATAATCCAAAGTCCACTATGATTTTCTTTATATTTATTATACAAAGTATATTAATGGAATTCTTCACATTTTGGATAATTAAAGTATAACCAAGTGTACCTAAAGAAATCATGTATAATAACATAAACATAATGCATCAAATTAATTTTACAATAATTATAATGTACAAGAAAATCCATGATAAAAAATTCAAGAGGTTGATAACTTCACTATTTTTCATAGATTTAAAAGAAACATTCTGTTGTTTCCCTTTTTGATAGGGATTACATGATTTATCAGTTTGAAATTCAAGCTTAGGTATATCCCTAACTAATATATTTATAGTTATCTTCCCAAGTGAATAAATATTGAAATGTCCTAGTATTTTAAGCCAAATAAAATATTCTTTATGAAAGGAATATCATCATGAATAATTTTGTGAAACTAAAGTGTTTTAATCAACCAAATACCAATTATCATCTCTCAGTGTAATAAAAAATAATTTTATAATTAAAAAATTGTAATAATCTTTCTAAAACATGACATAGAATAAATCATCATTTAACTATGAAATACAGATAATAATTTACATTAGTAAATCATAAAATAAAACTATTGAAATCAAAACACAATTTTTTTTGATCTTTCCCAGGACGATGATTTTTACATTATAATTATGATAAATGGTGAAATGAACACCATAATCCATAATAAGGCTTTTAATGAATGATTAATATCCTCTCACATTTCATCAAAAAACTACAATCCATGTTTAGTAGTCTTATATAGTAGGTCTTCAAAAAGCATTCCTACAAAGATAATGTTTACACAAGAAATGAATTTGTTACCCAAATATATTTTGGTACATAAATTCTTGTAATAAACACTTTGGGAACCTATATTTTTTCAATAGTTTTACTATAAATAGATTGTTAACATTTATAAATAATTACTTTATTATGTCCCATAGAGAAATAGTTTACTGATGAACTTTTATGTTTGGACTTAGGATGAAATTTACTCTAAGATATTTTCCTGCATCCTGGTTGGTATATAATTCTAGTTATATACGTATTTTCAACTTGATTACCTAAAATTTTAGTTTTATTTTCTCTAAAATTTTTAAAAAATTAGAAATAATTTGTATTGTTCTCATTATAAAGGATGTGTTCATTAATCTCTTGTATAAATTGATCATGTTATTCTTTTTTAGTATATAGTTCATATTTGCAATTAGTAGTCAAAGAATGTAGTTTTTAGAATTATATATATAATTTAATTCATTACATGTATCCTATTAAATATTTAAATAATAAATGTATTCATTAATATACATTTCATCATCACTATGTTCGTTTTTATAGTTTTTAAAATCAAGAATTTATTAAACAGCAGCTACAGTTTGTAATGCATAAATAATGGGTAGAGTATAAATACCGGGAATAAAGTACATTTTTATCTATATGAATTAACCTTATGTTATTAATATGAATCACATGATCTATCCTAAAAATTACTCCACATGTCTTTGATGCATGACTATCACATGAAGTATTCAAAAGTAATTATAATCTTTCCTTTCGCACCATAGAAGCTAACCAGGGTCGTCTCACATGAGGATCCTTTCATTTTGGTAAACCTAGTTAATCTAAAGCTCCAAAAATAAATTTTATTCCTATTCTTATTAATTTATTATGTAATAATGAATCTTTTAGGGTTTTATATTATAATCAATGACAATCAAAATTATAATTTAATCTAACATTAAATCATAAACATAATGAGTTAATAAGAAAGAACATTTTTGGGGGGTTGGTTAGATGTTCAATAATGATTCTCCTTTAAATGATTTATTTATGTTTTATAATAAAAACATTAAATATCATGTGAACAGACCTTGGTCTAGGATTTTTCATCTTCTAGGATAGAGTTATATTAAAGAAGTTTCATCAACTGTTTTTATGAAATCCAAAATTTTAAGAGAAAACCAATATATATAGGGAAATGTGATTAAATAATATTAAAGATATTTATTGAATTTCAAGTCATTGGGGGAAGTCAACACATTGGGGAAATTAACCTCACCTATTCATGCTACTAAATTATATATATAAAAAATAAAATTAAACATTGATGAAAATAAATCAACACCATAAACTTTCTTTAGAGAAAAACATGTGGTCAAACTCTCATTTCAGAGTGAAAGAGATTAGTAGGTAGAGTGGGTGGAAGATTAGAAGAAGAAAAATAAATATTAATAATGTTAACACAATTTTGGATGAGAGAAGAAAAATAAAAATGAAGGAATAGTGAATGTGAAGAGAGAGATGGAAAGAGAGACAGAGAATAAAATATAAGAAAATAATAAAATATATAATTTAAAATGAGTGTTAAAATGATAATTGTAGTTATTGTAATTAATATTATATTTAAGATAATAATTTTTAAAAATGGAGAAAAAAATTGATATTAGGAACTAATTTTAAATTATGAATCATGTAATAATAATTTAAATATAATATAATTTTAATAATAAAATTATTGTTATTATACTAATAATTTAAAAAAATGACCCAAAAATAAAGAAAATATGTTTGGATTTGGGTCTAAACCAAATTCACGATTTATTAAATTTAAACTAAATTGAAATTACATTAATAATTTAAAATAAAAAACTAATCTAAAATAAAAAATTAAATTTAAGAAGAAAGGATGGGGAGAAAATAATTCAGTGGCTGACCATCCGTTTTATCAATTCCTACCTTGGTGCCTTGGATAGAATTAGATGAAATGGAATGATTTATGAAGGATATGTTATCCTCCTTTTATAGTTCATATTTTCGATTCAAAATTCACAGCCTGTTATACCCATTAAATGATTAATTCATACCTGGACCCCTTAAATAATGATATTACACATTGTATTGAGTGTATTCCCTAAAATATTTATCTTATTTATTCATTTATTGAGATATTTATGACCATTTCACTCTGAAAATTTAAACTGCCAAGATAACCACTCTATTATCTAGGTATATGGTTTCCCATACATTAATGGCTTTCCAAACGGCTGATTCATGCCTTTATTCCTTAATTAATGTTGTTAGTAAATTCAAAATCTAGCATCATTTTGATTTGAATTTTCATTGGTATATCTATCGTTTAGAAATAATCTCATATATAAAAAATTTCATATATGTTAATAGTTTCAGGGACTATATTGTGAGCTGATTTTGGGCCTCCAATTGATGGATTAATCTTATGGTTCATAAGGATGAAATGTATCGCAAGAAGTCTGGTATTCTACAAATTATAATTTTATAGTTTCAATTTGATTATAAAACATTATAGAAAGATAAAATATAAAAATAAAATACTTAAATAAAAAAGTAATCTTTGTTTTTAAATAAGATAAAAAATTACACAAAAACAAAAAAATAACACAATTTCAAATAAAATAAAGTGGTGGTGGGAATAAAAACATTGAAATGAAATGTAAAATTATAAAAAAAAATATTTGGTTTTTCAATTATTCTGCACATAAACCATGATTTTCCTCATGGATTAAATCTAAAAATTGAAAACTAGGGGGAACCAATGTTATAAATATTCAAATTTCAATCCAATATAATCATAAAATAATAGATATCCAATAAAAATTTCATATTTTAAATAAAATATCAATTAAACTATTCATTTTTCAATGAAACAATCAATTCATCTATTTTACTTCTACCATTTGAAAATTGATGGAACTTCTCCTTTACTTCATTCAAACTCCTTAATTCATTATTATTAAACATGTCATGTTAGGATTAAACACACTTTTTATTATATTCTCTCATCACATGTTATAAAATTAATGTTTATTTATTCTCATATCACGAGAACATGACTCTTATATATATAAATAAAAAAGAACTAAATTATCTACATATTAGGAAAAATTATTAATAAAATTGTGAGGAATATATATTAATGTTCTAAGGACTTTGTGTCTTTAGGTTGGTAGGATATAATGTTTAAAATTAAATCTCGAGGAGGTGGTTTAACTCTTAGATCACAAATCATTATATTCAAATTAAAAATATTAATTATATTCTCCCTTTTATATTGAAATATATCCCGACAATAACCAAGAATCAAAGCAATGACCTTTTCCAGTTAAATTATAATGAATGTTTTTTCTCTCACATGAATTTTTTTATCTTTTATTTGTTTTTTCATTTCCAATAATACTTTTTAAATTTTTTCTTTTTTTATAGTTATTCTTTGGAATAAATATAAAATCCACCACACAACCATGTATGATATTAATCATAGGTGTAGTAATGGTGATTTTAGGTTTACCAAAATCTCAACACATTTTTATCATTTTTTTGTTAATTTTTTCATTTTAACTTTTTTATATTAAAGAGGGGAAAACAAATAGAATACAATGCATGATTCCGAAATATTTTTTAATTAACACAATAACCCCCCCACACACACACACACACTTCATCCTTAAATTTTAAATCATCCCATTTTCCATGATTTCCTTCACCCCGTCACATTATCATTTAAAATATCATGCAATTACAAATAGTAGAGTAGGAATGTGAAAAATAACATGAAACATGGATCAACCCTAATAAGGTAACTCATAGTATCTATAGTAAATTGAAGGATTTATTTTATGGATGTATTTAAAGGACAAGTGTCCTAATTAAATGATTCCTCCAATATTGTAAATGAATTTTTATATAGTCAATTCATTGAAATATTATAATTCATGTTCTAGAAGGAGGTATGTCCCATGATCACTCCACAAATATGCCTAATATAAAATATGAATTAGTTGTTCTATAAATATTATATGTAATGTTACATATTATTTGGAACTATAACTCATGTCATGATTAATAATAAAAAAATCAATGCACTTAAATTTCAGAAATTGAATGTTTGAAAATGATCAGTGAGTTTCATTTAAATATATCAATCAATATCTTCAAATCATGAGTCTCCGTTTTAATATCCACGTTTCATTGGAAAATTTAAATTATCCATTTTACTCATTTAATTTCACAATAATAGAAATCTAAATCATGATATCATGGAATTTCTAATAAACTCATGTCTTCTATACAAGTCATGTAATTTATAATTCATTTTTGGGCCAGAGATTTTAACATTAATGCTCATTACATGTTTTTTGAACAAAAATATAGGGTGTTTTATGAAAATCACATAAATGTGAACGTGCATTCTCATGAAGCTTATTCCTTATTCTTCACTAGATAAGGATTCCATCTACCATCATGAAACTATAAAATTAAACAACTCATTTAATCACAATTATCAAATCATTATAGATACAAAATATAGGAGTGAGTATGCTGCATGGTTAACTACTTCCAAAAAAATGAAATTGAAAACTAAATTACTAGAATGCATGAAAAGATAAATCTTTTTATAATCCCCCATGTGGTCCCTAAATGTTGACTACATCCAGAAGTTAGTACAAGCTATTATCCAATGTTATATGGTTGATTAATCTTATTTTATTTGAACCAAAACATATTGATTTTACCAGATTGTGATAATCCTTCATGGTGGGGAATGATCCAGGGATATATTACCTCATATCCCCCCTCACAATGACTTATATCTTTCACGGATGGGGTACAATGAATTATGGACCATCCTCATCCTTGTTTTATACTTTTTCAACCTTATTATCTTCCATATATGGTCTCTATAGGGGATGCATAACATGAATGATCAAACCGAATGTAAACATGTATTTCTACCTGAATAAAATGGGAATTTTTAATAATTAATTTTCTACCTTCCATAGAAGAAGAATATATTATGATTTCATCTATCTCAGCAACATAGATCTCTTCATGATGGGTCTCCTCAAATGTGCTTCCATAATAATCTAATAGAACCATGTATTCTTCAATAAGTGCACATCCAAGTTCATATTTTTCCTCAAATCCATGGAAAATATTGTCTGAATAAGTATAATCCAAATAGTAGGGATTGATGCACAATTATGTCTCAATAAAATTAGATGTGTAAGAGTTCAAAGAAAGATCAACTCCCAAGGTTGGTTGTGGCTCAATAAATGAATCATTGGTGAGTGCCTCTTGTAGTCTAATGGCAGAATATTAATGTTAGTGTTCAAGATCCTTCACCACTAGTTTGGCCTCAGGTTCCTGTAATTCCACATAAAATTTAGGAAAGAGTAGTGTCACTTTTTTATTCACCCCATCAAGTATGAAAAGTGGATTATCTTGTGGTTCAATTTTGGAAACTGATTTCTATTATGGTTATTATAAATATAAATTTTAATAATCCATATTTTCTTGTAGATTATTACCACCATTTTATGATCTTGAATATCATATTTGACCTTATATTTTCCTACTTTATCCTAGAAAATTTCTGGTGGAACTTCTGAAAAAGAATCTAGGGGATCGATGAAAAATCTTCATGTGTCATGGCCAATTCATGATATATTTCTGGGATGTACTCCCATAATTCATTGAGTATTTTTGGAAAATTCATAAACAAATGGTTTTTATAGGTTCCCCTTGAGATCTTCGATGAGGTTCTTAAATTCCACCTTTTTGAGAATTTCTCACTATGTCCCTTATCCTTTTTATCCCATAATGAAACACTATCTACTATTGACCATGTGGATTCTGCTTCTGGATCATGCACCTGAGAGTATTGATCAGTCCAAAAAAATGATAATAATTTAAAATTTTCAAGGAATGGAATTGGAATTTTTAAATTTTATTTTTATAAAAGAATTATTCACATATCAAAATTGATAAAATACAAAAGGTAGATTAATGATTAATTGGAAATATGTAAGTGGTTCCAGTATTGACACACGCCAATCATGGGGCATAGTCAAAAGAAATTATAAATGTTTTGATTACTACAGAGTGGCTAACCATGGTGGTCTCACTTGAGGGGGCTTTCAGTTTGTTTCACCTACTTCTTCAAATCACCTAAACTAATTTTTATTTTTTTTTTATTAATTGATGAAGGTCAAAATTAAACATTTACTATTATTATTATTTAGAACAATTACATGAAAAATGATAATTAAAATGAACATGCAATCCTAAAAAATGGTGAAAAGAAGAAATAACTTGGTTTCTCGGGTTATTATAATTTCAATCATTAATTTTCATTATATGATTGATTTTAGTTTGATAGTAAAAATTGATATATATTTTTTTAACAAGAATTATTAATTTTAAAGTTGTGGTATGTCATTGAATTCCTACGAACTTTCAATTCCACCTCCTCCTTTAATAATTTTTTTATGAAACAACATGGTGAAGAATGTGTTATCTTATAAGAATTATTTTTATCAAAGATATTTCACCCATTGATTAGCTCAACTCCAACATGTGAAAAACTAGCCAATATAGAGATTAAAAAGTTACTAAAATAAAAAATTAGTGTAGATTGTGTGGAATTTCCTTAGGAAAAGTTACACATTGGGGACATTAACTTCACCCATGCATGCCACTCAAATCTATATAAAAACATATAATTAATCTCTAAAGAAAATTCATCAACACCTTAAACTCTCCCAGGAAAAGCCTTGGGGTCAGCCTCACATTTCTGAGAGTAAGAGAACACTTGGTCGAGTGGGTGGAAGTGGATAAGAGGAAAAATAAGGAACATTAAAGTACAAATAATTGTGGATGAGGGAAGTAACATAAAAAATAAAATAATGGGGGATGTGAAGAGAGAGAGATTGAGAGGGAGAGGGAGAATGAATAAAATAAAATAAAATAAAAATATATATAATTTATAATGATCATTAAAATAATAATAATATTTATCATTATTAATATTATTTAGAGGATAAATTTTTATAAAGGAGAAGAAAATAAAAATGAGAAATTATTTTTTAAATATTAATTTTATAATAATAATTTAATGATATAATAATAATAATAATAATTATTATAAATTAACTAATTTTTATTATTATTATACTATTAATTTAAATTAAAAAACATAATATACAGAGATGATGGATGAATTTGGGTGAAAAAATGAATTAATTTTTTAATTTAAACTAAATTGAAATCACAATAACAATTTCAAATGAAACAAAATACACTAATATAAAGAAATGCAAGAGGGGGAGAAAATAACGGAGTGTCCAACCCCTATTAAGGGGTACCTCGTTCTTGGTTCCTTAGATGGAATGAGATAGAATGGAATGATTTGGTAAGGAGGATCTCTCCACATTTTATAGAACATATTTTCCATTCAAAATTAACTACATGTTAGACACATTAAATAGTCCTTTAACACATGGAAAACATTTAAATAATTGTTCCTCATTTTCTTGTGCGTATTCCCTCAAAATTTCATATAGTTTTTCCATTTGGAAATATATTTATGATTATTCTTATCTGAGAATATAATCATCCCAAACAACCTCTCCATATTGCATGTATTATGTTTCCTATGATTTAATGTCATTCTAATCTACTGATTCATGTGCATACTCAATAATTAATGTTATTAATAAATTCATTACACAAATCCATTTATAATTATATTTTCATTTGGATGTACAAATTATATATATAAGATCATATTCAAAACATTCTGGACATGTGAATATATTTTGATGCATGTGTTGTAAGATGATTTTGGGTCTCTAATTGATAGATAGAGGTAGTGGTCAAGAATGATGAAATGAATTAAAATATGTATCAAATCTTTAATATAATAATTTCAAATTTTATGTTAGTTTAGAAAAAATTATGATCAAAATACATAATAAAAATAAAATAATTAAATATGGAAATGAGGTCATTTTACATTTAATCTCAAAATTTAAAAAAATGTAAAAATATAAAATTAAATTAACACTATGGTGGGTTTAAAATAATTTAAATACAATGTAAAATTATGAAAAAAAAAATTCTACTAATATTTATTGGCCTTCTTGTATATTCTATTCTTGTCTTAAAATTTTTTACACTTTCTATTTGGAAAATTTGATTTTATATGTCCTTCCCTTTTACATTTGTCGAAAATATCATCTTTTGAATCATCATCCTTCATCCAATATATCTTCTAGATTCATTTGGAATCATATTTCCCTTTGTAGTTTGTCTTTCTGGGAAAATACGTTTTCCTATATGATTTCATAAATCTTATTGACTATGTGAAGCATCCTCTCATCATTATATAATAGTGATTCATTTCCACTAGAACTATCATTTTAAAGATTTTATTTTTCTTTTAATTTATATTTAATTGAAGTATTGTTGAAGGCTAATAATATTCTGTTAGGTTCACAGACATCATTTTGGTTTACTTTTATCAATTATTCATGCATAATAAACGTACCTATCATCTCCTTGGCATGAAGATTATAATATCACATGATTATCAAATAAAGAGAGATGTGCCTCTTCATATTTCAGGTTGAAATCTCAATAATCTCATAATCTTTTCCTTATTATGTAATTGTTTTCCAAGCGTGATCGTTGTGATGAAAACATCATTAATCATGCGATACAAATAAAACATAGGTTCATTGTGCTTCATTTTAAAGTCATCATACTTAATATTTTATGTGTTACAACACATATCCTTAACATTGGTAGTTAACTCATGTGAATCTTACAATGTGTCACAAATTTCATTACTAGTTTTAAATGAAAAAATTATGTTAAACTCATTATATCCAATTATATAGTAAATTGCATTCATAATATTACAGTTATGATTGTAAAATAAATTTGTTGTATCATCTCAATTGATTCTAGTAGTATCTTATATCATAGTAAAATAGTTAGTGTGTATGTGTTAAAACATATTTTTAACACATACTACCTATAATGTAATAAAAATAACAGAATAAGTCAATATAATGATGATGTGTTTAGATTTTATCGATTTTTTACGATTCATCTTATGACTCTTGATTTGATATTTAGGTGAATCTTGAGTCGAGATCTCTTCAAGACATCACAATATCATAGTATCACATACTCGTGTTCTTTGAATAGATGAAATTATTATATGTGTATAAGCTTATACATTCACATTTGAATGTTCTCTAAGATGTAGCAGTTTATCTCTAGAGATATATATGTGTGTTCAGTAATTATGATCTCTCATCATGATATCGGTCTACATCAATCAGTTATCCACATTTGGGTAAGTGGGAGTTTTCTTCTCTTTTATCAAAAGTAGTAGAAAGAAAATTTAGATACTCTTTATTTTATCATACTGTACATTTGAAACATATATCAATGCATTCTGCTGAACATTTAAGAGACCATAATTAAAATTATAAATTTTATTAAATTTTATAATGCAGCTATTCTGATAAATTCATTCAAAAATAACTTTAATGAAATAGTGGTTGTGTCTTTTTAGGGGGTTTATCAACGTTTGGTTGTATGTTTATCTGATGGCATAACACTTGAATTGTCTTATACATAGCCAAAATATTAATTTGATGGATGAGTCTCAACTAGAGGTGTCTGGTCTTGTGGTTCCTTATACTTGGAAAAAATTCTATGTTGGCAGTATGAAACTAGTTTTGTGTCATATGAATGTATCTCAGACATAGTTATATTTCCAAATTGTTGGTGAGTCATGGATAATGGTTTCATATGCGATAGTGTCTCCGAAATTTTCAAAAAAAATCCTTGTGGTGACATGTCTGATGGTGTGTTTTCCTAGCGGTGGGTTAGTCTCAGTAGTGTCACATCCTTAGTAGGGATTGGTGGTTACTCATACATAGACAACTTCCCCACCTGTCTCATAATATGAAATAGTTACCAAAAATATGAAATCCATTTTTATTGTTAGAATCATTATTTTATGATCATTAAAATAAGGATGTCAACAATATATTCCTTTTCTATGGTCACAAATAATGTTATCAAAGGTATCACAAATATAAATCATAATTTCAATGGTATGATAAAAATGTAAATTATGACATAACATTCAGAATATGTGCATATGGTATCAATGATAAATAATAAAATTATGAATGTAATTATCCAATAGAAAAGTTAGAGGGATTAAAGACTACGTATCAAAGATAACATAGAAACTAATCTACACAAAAATAGTAACAACATCCTTAGATAAAACAAATATGGTTCACCCCCTATTGGGATAGTAAAATAAGAAACAATATCATAATAATGATAAGAAATGCAGGAAAAATGAATATGATTAAAAACATAAGATCTATCAAAGAAATCTTTATAAATTATCAAAAATTTATTACAAAATAAGTCTCGTGACATAAATATTTTATAAGACAATAAAAAAATGATCATGATGTAGAAAATGGGTCCATTGGATTTTTCCTTATTATTGAATTTCACTCGATCTGATGTTGCTGAGGCAGCATGAGGTAGAATCGATGGAACTCCAGAGTGTAGTCCATCTATACTATGAGGATTATCTGAAATACATACAATTGGTTGTAGCTTATTCAATGCATGGGAAGGAGGAATAGGTTATGGTTGTAACATTACATGCAGTGGTTCAAGGGGATCTATATTAATGATACGACTGATGGTTAACTGAGGTGTGATATGAATGGGTTTTTGAGAAACAACTTCATGGCCATGACCCTAAATTAAGAACCACATGAGATTAATAAAATCCAATATAATCTATCCAAATCTTCCCATTTCTCTAAATAAGTCACCATTTTCTTTCATAAACAGACTCAATAATGGTGTCATATCCTTTGGCTGTCTGACTAATTCATTGAAAGCATGAGGCATAAGAGGAATTCATAATTTTTCGACCAAAAATGTCATGATTTCTTCCATGGAATGATTTGTGTTATTCAAAGAGGGATAATACTTAATATCCTTGTTTCTAATCTTATGGTCAGCATTCATATCCATGTAATAACTCCTAATCATCATTTGGCCATGCTATTTACACTAGAAAAATTTTCTATAAATTTCTAAGGGCATGACAGGTTCTCTAATAGATTGTCCCACAGATATAGTTTTAATTCCCTCTCTAATCACTTTCTAGATTGGATCAACTTCAACAAAAGGAGGGTTTCGTGAAATATTAATGGTTTGTGAGAGAGAAGCCTCATATAAGGGTTATTTATAAAATCTGGTAACACTTATCAGATCTTAAAAAGAGATTATAAATGTATAATCATAACCATATAATTATATTTTTATATATATTCATAAACAAATATTTTTATATAATTCTATATATTTATATTTATTTATTAATATATGAACACATATATTAATAAAATTATAATAAATATATATTGTAATTTTATAATTATTTTAATAAATAAATATTTATTTATAATTATAATTTTGAATAACTATAAATATATTTATAATTTTACTTATAAATAAATATATTTTTAATTATTTCTATTTATATATAACTTTTTTATATATTTTTAAATATATCCCGAACTATGTGAACTTTGGTAAGACCCATGACCCAAAATGTTATTGAAAATAAAATCATAATGTACATAAGGAGATGACACACTGAAAATAGTGAAATCCCATTACACCCATGAATGTACGAAAAAGTTCCATGAAATGATAATAAAAATCATCTTGTAGACTGAAATCAGTCACTGCGCCTACCTCTTAGACATCGACCCCTATTCCAATTTTGGGTATTTTCCATGTTTTTTCTTCATCATCTTGTGGTTCAATGGTGTCATATTGTTTGATGGGATCATTATGAGTCTAAGGGTACTATTCTCCTAGCCGACTACTGCACTCTGATATGATCATCATATCATAACAACTCAGGTTCATGCCAAACTCCATAAGATACAAATCCCCACTATTGGATCTAATTTAAATATGATGATTACTAAGATAATACTCTTGTACCTTCTATTGGAAATAATATAAATAATTATTTTACACCTCTGGTTGATTTGCTTATACTTTTTATAAAGAATAGGGCCACATGCTATTGTACATTTATATTTTACCACTTCATAAGAAACATCATGATCAACAATTTCAATATCTTTTTCCTTAATATCCACCATAATGGACTCTCTATAACACATGATCTCCTTATTGTCATATAAACATACCATGTCCTCAACTCCGTGAGATAGGTGTACTTAAATCTTCTTGTTCCCATTATGGTTGGAAGGAAGATGCCATTATTGGAGCAATTGTTTATCATCTTCAGACATAGTAGTAACTTCCCTTTAGGACATGGCATTGTCATCTCCCACTTCAGAAATTATTATTTCATGTTGACTAACATAAGAATCATTTAATGTATTACCATCATATATTTATTGATTATCTGAAAAAACTTTCTCTAGAACTAAAATTGAATTATTATTAGTTTCTAGTTCTGGAATGAAAGACCCATAAAACAAAACCTATTGTTTTGAATCAATGAGATTCACCTATTCCTTAGTATGGTCCATAACATGATTCTTTGGCCTTCTTTTACAATTGTCTCTAGTAAGTCTAGAGAAACAAAAAATAGAACACATGATTCTTCTTCTTCAATGATCCATTTTATGTCCAATGATAAAATTGTTGGAGTGGATGTTATGGATCCTCTCATAATCAAAAGTAAGATCAAAATTTTGATCATTTGATGACAATATAATAGGATTATTTAATGATGAACAGTGGTCCAACTTAACTATAACTAGAGAAAAGTAACCATATCGGCCTCTTGTAGTTTCATTTAACATATTAATTGTACCTCTAACTACAAGTGTGATGTACTAGAGGGCTTCTGGTTTCCAAAAGTACTATCATAGACCTCAAATAAAAATCCAGTCTTGGGTAATTGAATTGTTGACATTTAACGGGTTAAACGGGGGATCACAGAGAATAATTCGTAGTATTCCAGGATTTAAATTGATGGAATCATGACTCCATGCTTTGGATTAGCGATCCATATATAGAAAAACATCATTAAAAATATTTTACTGAGGTAGGTCATTCTCCTTCCATCAAACCACCAAAATTCTAATAAACACATCATGATGTCCATTATCCCTAGTTACTATCCCCATTCAAATAAGGGAAATGTGAAATAATTGTTACTTTTTATACCTTTAACTTTGTTCGGAAGAGACCATGACTGGCCACTATGAACACAATGTCCCATATCTTCTTAATTTTGGGGTTGGAAGCACAAAATTCAACAACATTCCTTGCACAATTCACTCGATTCATTGGAATCCCATTAGAGATGGTGTCACGTGTAGACCTTTGTGTAGGAAAAACTGATTCCTCAGGACCCATAATGACATGGAAAGAAGAGGGATTAGGTAAAAAATTGTCTTAAATTACATCTAATGTAGCTGAATGCTCGATCTGTTGGGATACTGCTACCCTCTAGGAAAAAAAGAACCCATCGAAGTGGATCATATAGTCATCACCATGAAATCCATGATCGCCCTAACAAAATACCAATGAAGGTTATACTATCCTCTCTCATGATAATAGATCCCTTCCACGGTCAGTTCATGAACCACAAAGCGAGCACCACTACCCATGAAACTACTAGTTTGGCTTCTATTCATATCCATTTGAAGGCGTTGCCCGCCCTCTATGCCTCCTGACTAGCCACCCCTTCCCGCTCATTGCCTTTCTATCCCCTGTGTGTGGTGTTTGATGGTTTTATATAATTTTACTCATAAGCACCTAATATATATATATAATAAATATATATTTATAAATATTTCAATATATTTACATATATTTGAATATATTTATAAATATTTCTATACATATAAATATTTGTATCTATTTACAAATATTTGTATTTATTTTTAAATATATTTATATAATTATATGTATTTGTAAAATTATAAATATAATAAATATATTTATTATTATTTTATAATTATTTAATACATATATTTATAATTATAATTTTTAATATATATGTAATTTTTTATATATAATGATAGATATATTTATTTATTTATTTGTTTATTAATATATAAATATATATATTTGGAAAATTATAATATATGTATTTATTGTAAGTTTATATTTATTTAAATAAATAAATAGTTATTTATAATTATATATATAATAAATATATTTCAAATTATTTCGAAAAAATAAATATTTTTATACAAGTTTATTTGTGCAATTTTATGTTATATAAATAGTATACTACATCAATATGGCTATAAATTAATATATTTTCATAAAATCATGTTTTATCCATATTAAACCTGTTTTGCAATAAGTTAGTTTCAATTTAGCTGAGAATAAAATCATATAATCATATCATACAAAACCAATCATTTATTTTATTTTCCAAATAAAATCACATTATGGTTAAGTGAGAACTGTATAAGGAAAAAAACCAAGTGAGACAGCATGCCCAAGAAAATACCTCATTGTATACACAAGGATGAAAAATACTGCAAACAATAAATCCAATTCCATTTTTACTATAGTTTGATAAACCACACATAAACTGAGAAGCAAACCCCACAAATTTTACAATGTAAAAAATAAAACAATATATGCCTATGATTTTGAGAAACCTAATCGCTGACTTCGAACTGTGAACCGCTAATGTGACTGTACAGAGACATCACACAACACCACCATGGGAGATGGTCATCGGACTATAGCCCAGACACACCAATGAGGCACCTTGCACCACATCCCAACTAATAATTAGCCACCAAGAACACCACAAAACACAACAAGTCAAAATAATCCAACCCATTACATTATACTTTCTATATCTTGAGATATAAAACTATTAAAAAACAATTAGAGGACACACAATACTCATCAATGGGGGATTCTAGTTTTAGATACATTTTTTCATGATGAGGTGGTCCTTCCTCGCACTAACAACAAACATCATGTAATTTTTCAACTTTTTCTAACAACCCAAGATGATATCATCCTATTCACTTGTTGTATTAATTATTGGAAGGCACATCACATTGTCTTCCATATCATCCATGAATCCTTATTGGTTGATTAACATGTTGGTATCCCTATCAGAGAACATGATTATGATAGTGATATGACTAATATATTTTTCAAAATTTTTGAAATTTTAATAGGAGTGGAGCAATGTAATCAACAAGTTGACTATTGGGTTATTTACCATTCCATGATCAAAATTAGCATTTGATTTTTTGTATACTAATGGAGGAATCATGATGACCATAGTCACATAGTCTATAATGATCTTAATTGTGGTGTTCAAGACATGATTTATATTGTTAACCATAATAGATTTTAGATTGATTGAATACTATGTTATGTCCATGATTGTGATTGGTGTGCATGATCCACTTACAAAATGACAAAACATGGTGCCAAAACTAAGGGGCGTGAGGTTGGACATTATTGGAAGATAGTAACAAAAATCCTTGTAGTATGTAATAATGGAATGGAACACAATGGAGATTTCATTAATGGATAGAATAATGATCCAAGTGGTGGAGGTGAATCCTTTAGTGGACTCAGCACACCTAAAAACAAAGTGTCCCACCAAATCCCCATCCATCATTATGGAGTCATTTCAGAACCATCCTAGGTTGTGTGACCCATCCTCGTAATTACTTGGTACCTACGTATGTCATTGCAGAAAGTGATTTGGTTGTTGCTGTCTTCATTACATATCTAGGATGTGCATAAAACATATTGATATTATTTGGTGGTGGAGGATATGAATATATTTTCCACATTGTTGGGTTGTAAGTACACTATAATGGTGAGATCACTACTAGGTTCCAATGATAGTGTGACCCTTTTTCGTAGTCTTTCAAGTCCGATGGTGCTTGTGTATTCACTGAATTTGTATTAAAAATGAAGTGTGACGTTGGAATCATCTGATCCGGATATGTGAATCACACAGAGCGGGGATTTCCTATTTTTTGGTGCTTGAAAGAATTATGTATAAATAGCCATGAAAACTGGGAGGATCCTAAGTAATTGTAAACTTCTGGTCAAGACTACTAAATCTACTTACTGTGTGTCACATTTGAAGGGTAGTTAATCCTAATATTGGGGAATATATATGACACCATTGTGGTATTTTTTAGAGAAAACAATGATCTTTGTGGATTGCATTATAGAACTGGTTGGTCTGTATCAAGTGATTCATTTTGATGACTACATTGAGGTGTTCGATGTGGTAGGCGCAATGCATTGGGATGACTCAGGATGACTTAGGTGAAGGTGATTGGGTATAATTCATTGATGTCCTCTGGGAATGATTTTTTTATTGGGGGTATTATACATGATATGATCTGGGTTGAAGAAATCAATTTGAGGAGACATCGGGTCACTGTGTGACCACAAGATGTAATTTTTGTCTAGGGAAAAGGTGGGTAATTTTGACATCATGGTTATATATTCCATGATTTCCAGAGGGTTGGCCATCCATGGGGTCATTATTACATATCATATATAATTTAGAAAATATAATTACATTTATAATTAATAGATTCATTTTTTCATCTGATAATAAGTCTAGCCTACTAAATTTTACATTGGATTGACTTGTTTTCCCTTCACATGGGATGTATGTCATCTGTAAAATATAAGCATGTACAAATCGTAAAATTGCACCATAAATTTCATAATTTTCGTTTTCCATTGATGATAATTTTCATTCAATGGAATCTAATTCAATGGGGAGTCATTTTAGTGCTCATATGAGAAAAACCATTTCTAAAAAATTATGAGGAACCCACCATAAAAATTAAATTTATACATTTATTAAATATTAAAATTCAACATGCCGATTTTAATATAGAAAAACCATTCCTAAAATATTATTAAAAATTGAAATATTTGTTAACATTTATGTTCGTCTTAGAGATTAATGATTAGTCTATTTTGGAAATTCAGTAACCATATTTCTAATGATATGGATCTCAATCATTTTTTAGGCCCATAAGTTTAACCATTTATAAAATAGTTTAAGTTTAAATTGGGATTAGGTATTAAAGATTGATGTATTATTTCATCATATAAATATTTATAATTATTGGAAAACATATGACAACCATATTTTTATAAATATTACTAGAGATAAAAGGAAGGACATACCAATAAATTATAGATCATATGATATGTTCAAACAAAATTATAGTGAAACATGTATAAAAAATTCATTTTTGGATATTAATTTTCTGTATTATGTGAATGATTGGAAATTGAGATAAGCACAACTAATGGATAAATTGGTATTTTGAATTAAAATCATATCATGTAATGATATTTATATATATTCATCAATATTAAATGAATTATTAAACATTAGGAAATGGATTTTGAAATAATTTTATCCAAAAACATTCAAATATGATGAATCAGATCACCTTTTAAATCTACTCTAATCTATGTTTTTGATGACCTCAATGTTCCTTTGATCATTCAATTTCCTATGATCAAGGACCAATATTAGTCTATATAATTACATGTTATTTTCTTCCTTGTTAATATATTCACATAAAACCAATGATTGCCTCTATATAATCCGAGTTATGTGTAATTCCATATAACCATTTTATATCCTTTTCAGTCTTTTTAAGGGATTGTTTTATTAACCCTTTTATAATGTGGGGTTTTCAGAAATGGTATCTCCAAATGAAAAAAACTAGATTACATAGGTCAAATTTAGATTTTTAGGATGCAATTTATTTAATGTTGTGATAATGTAACACCTTGATATTTTAAAATAAGAGCATTATATTTGATTGTGTATATGACACACAATACCATGATTAGAAAAAATATAACACACCAAGACATTACTCTATATTTATTTTCAAACAAATTCTATTTCTTAAATATATTTCAATGAAAATAATTCTATACTTATACTGAGTAACAAAAAATTTGATTTTATCTTTTATTATACAGAACACTCAGTTTAAGATGGAAAACATGAAAAACCGAGTTAAAAAAAATTGTAAAATAGTATTAAAATATTGTTATTTTATATAATAGTTATTACCTTGCCGTTAAAATGGAGGTTATGAGTAGTAGTATATAAATTATTAAAAATATTGTTTTATATTTATTAGTAATAATATAATAAAAATTTAGATGAAAAATAGATGATTTCTAGAAAGCTATTTAAAAAAATGTAATAGTTACACTTTAATTATATAATTTAAATTTTATTTCTTCTATATTTTCAAAATTTAAATTAAAAAATAAATTAATTATCTATATCATATTTTAAAAAATATCTTATAGTAAATATTTTAATTTTTTTAAATGTTTCATTTGTTGATGAATAATGAAAAATAAAAAATATATTTGAAAACATCTATATAAATTAAATAAATAATGTTCTTAAATTATATTTCTAATATTTTTAAAATAAAAGTATTAAAATTTTATATCAATTAATCTAATTTTCTTCATTATAATCACATTAATATTTAATTTATATATATAATGTTTTTATACATTTCAATGTATTCCATTTAGAAACCTGATTTCTTGTGACATATAAATGATTAATTTTAAATAAAATTTTCCTACAATTTTAAATGAATTTTGAAAAAAGGATACCATATTTAATCATCCTAGTTTATAATTTCTTATCACTTAAACATAATATTTTACGAAAAATAATAAATAAAAGGGTAATAATTAATTAATTTGGTTAAGGTAAAAATTATTTACTATAGTTCCCCATATCCAAAGAAGATAGATTCAAAAATAATTGTCTGTTTGAAGTTCAGTATTCTTGGTGAGAAGAGACTATGATTCGACATTATGAACAAAGTATCCCCTCTCTTCCTATTTGTTGGGTTTTATGTGCAAAATTCATCATTATTGTTCCTTTCGTAATCCACTGGATTCATCAACAACCCTTCATAGATAGTGTTGTACATATCCTTTCATACTAGTAGAGTTGATTCCTTATGACTCATAATAACATGGTAATATGAGGGCATATAGAAAACAATTTCTCCCATTGAATATGAAGGATCCAAATGCTCGTTCGGTTGCACTACCGCGACCCACGAGGATCCGAAAGAGGCTATCCAAGATGATTCGGTTGTCATCACCATTAAATCCATTTCAACACCAAAAAATGACTGTGGAATCCTCATCTATCCAAACTGATGAAACTAAATCATTCACTTGGTCAGTTGATGTACAATACAGTGAGCGTCGCAACACAAGAAACCACTAGCCACGCTACCCTTCCAAACCACATAAAGGCATCATATACCCCCTTACCTCCCGACCAGCCGTCCCCTTTTATATGTCGTGTCTCCCAGACCCTATAAATATACCTATATACTTATATATATTTATAAAATTATAATACATGTATTTATTGATATTTTATAATTATTTAAAAATATATACTTATAATAATAAAAATAAAAATATATTTATATTTATATATATAATAAATATATTTATAAACATGTCTATAAATATATATATATATATATATATATTTGCATATATTTATAAATATTTCTATAAATATATATATTTATTTTTCTATATTTATAAATATTTTTATATAATTATAAATATATTTATATAATTATATATATATATATAATTATAAAATTAATAAATAAAATTACTATGATATTATAATCATTTAAATATATATATATATATATAATTATTATTATAAATATAACTATATATTTAATTATTAATTGATAAATATAATTAAATATAATTATTAATATATAAATATATATATATATATTCATAAAATTATAATAAATATAATTTTAGAAATTTTAAAATTATATAAATATATAATTATATTATTATGTTTGTAATTATATATAAAAAAATATATTTATAAATATTTGAATTTATTTATACATATTTCTATAAATTTAAATATTTTTATATATTTATAAAATTGAAAATATAATAAATATCCTGGTTCATGCCCATTTTTAGTGTTCTTTTTTGGATGAGGATATTTCTATAATTATCCTGTCCTTTCACCTTTTAATGTGCTGACATCTATTTTTAAGTAATTTCTTGTATGAGATATTTCGCCTGGTTCCAGACCATTTTATTTCTCTAAAAATAATAAATATAATATTTATTATTTGATAATTATTAAATATATATATATATATATATATTTACAAATAAATATATATCAATATTTTTATATAATTAAAAATTTATAAATTTATTTAATTATTTATTTATATATAAAAATATATTTGTAAAATTATACAAAAATTTATCAATTTGAATTTTATAAATATTAAATTAATAAATATTGTTTATAATTGAAACTACAAACATATGTAATAATAATTGTTATTATAAATAATTATACATTTATTTATAATTATATATCTATAAATAATTTCATATAGCTGTATTTGATGTAGTGTTATGTTATTTGAATAATATACTGCATTAGTATAACTATAAATGAGTCTCTTTGAATAACATCATCTGTTAACCATATTAAATAACTTTTTGATTGAAGGATTGTCTCAATTTAATTCATAATATATGCATACAAACAGAACATACAAAACCATATGATTTTTGGTATTTTCCAAATAAATTCACATTATGGTTATGTTAGAACAATACAAGGTAAAATAAAATGCGAGATAGCATTCCCAAGGGGATCCACCATTAAACACATGAGCCAAGAAACCCATTGGATAGAAACTAAATTCATCATGATGGTAAATAGCGAACCAACATGAAAACTAATAAATAAACACAAAAAATTGTCTCGAGTATAAAATCAATCAAGATACACCCACATCCATAAGAAACCTAAAGGATACCATCAAACGGGGCACCACTAACGCACCGGCACATAGAAATAACCCCACACCACCTTTGGAGATGGTCACTACACTACAACACTGAAACACCAACAATACGCACTACACCACTGCAAAGGTGAGAATGATCCATTATGAACCCCACATAACAAATAATGTCAAAAGAAAATCAACACCATAACATTTGAATGTATATTTTTTGAGATGTAAAAAAGGTAATGAAACATCGATAGAATAAAAACCTCTCATAAATGCTGGGATTTGAGTTTTAGAGGCACCTTTTCTGGATGAGAAGGAGTTGCACCACACTAACGACAATCCTCATGTACTTCGTTATCAATTATTGACTTCCCAAAATACTATAATCATATTCAATTGGAGTAGGATTAAATGAAAGACACATCACATTGTCTCCCATATCGACCAAGGATGCTCAAATGTTGATGAACCTATTAGAATCACTAGGGAGTACTAGGATAATGTCAGAGATGGTACTCATATCTTTGTCAAAATTTGTGAAACATTAACAGGAGTCCATCATTTTAATCAAGAGATTGGCCTTTCGGTCATTTACCATTCCACTATAATAATCTTCATTATGATTTTTGTAGAAATATGTAGGTTGCTAAAAGAACATAGTTCAAGAGTCTACAATGATCATCAAATTGGGGTTTAAGAACATATTTCTCCCATGAGCCATAAAAGATTTTAGGTTTTTTTTAATACAAGGCTTAATCGACAATTGAGATCAGAATTCATGATCTACTATCGATAGGGATGTCCATGGTGCAACAGTTGAGGTTCCCAAGGACGTCCATTATTGGAAGAAAATAAGAAAAAACCTTTTCATAGGGCCAGATGGTTTGGAACATGATGTAGATGTCATAGGGGGAATGACCGGGGATCCTGGTGGTGGAAGTGAATCCCATTGTGTACTCAGTTCACCCAAACAAAAAGTGTTCAACCGAATCAATACATGTTTGATGAGATTAGGACTATATATTCGAGATCATATTGGATAACACATTCGAAAGAATGATGGGACATTGGATCGATCTCTATTGACTTTTCCAATTTTGGGATAGAATTGGTTCCCTGTCATCAGTATTTTCAGCCACCAAATTTTACTGAAAAGAGTCCTGAAGGGGTATAGAATCCACATTAATTGATTTAACCAATGGTATCATTCATTGTTGATTTTATAAAATCATCAAAAGATTTATATTAATGGTATTATATCCATGGACACAGAATTCCCTCATGTGAAAAAAAGAAATCAATATCTTCTTGACATAAACATCCTTAAATAATTCGTTGAAGTTACTCTCGTTCACAATCAACACTACCAATCAAATTAACATTATGGATATCTTCATCATCCAGAATTTGATAGTTATTATTGTAAATTTTCAAATCGAGGATCATCATTCCATCGTTCATCATTATGTTCCCATTCCAAAAATCGATGACTGAGTTGATTGTTGCTAATAATGGATGACCAATGATATGTGTGTTTTCTCCATTAGACAAAATATTTGATGATTTTCAAGGAAAATTAAGTTAACATGGAAAATTAAGGTTTCAATGTTGACCAAACAACATTTTAGATCTCTGTAGGAACTCTAATACTATAATCAACAAGTTAATGAGTGAAAGGTGTGGGTTGAATTTCTTCATGACCTAACTAAAAATATATAGTATATTGAATGAGGTTAACACATG
This sequence comes from Viscum album, assembly GCA_963277665.1. Taxonomy (NCBI): domain Eukaryota; kingdom Viridiplantae; phylum Streptophyta; class Magnoliopsida; order Santalales; family Viscaceae; genus Viscum; species Viscum album. The sequence continues at coordinate 148,236,524 of OY728128.1, read as the reverse complement.
ATCTTAAATCAAAAAGGGAATTGAAAAATTTATTATCTCCTAACTCAACATTGATGTATGGACATCATGTATCATTGAACAATGGATGAATTGTCACATGAAAGGTGGTACTCACATTAGCATCGAAAAGGACATGGTTTTTATGTGTAATTTTCCATTTAATGTGAAAAAGTCATTACTGTAATTTGAGTATGAAGTAATTTTTTGTATTGTGTCATGAAGGGTATTTTTCTACATATCCTAAGAGAAAATTTCCCTCAATGTCTCATTTAGAACTTATTTGAGTTTTCCCCTCATGTGTTGTTGGAAGAAAGTATGTTGTTTGAGTGTTTGGGGTGGTTTTGGTTCCTTCTAATTCTCACTGAGTTTTTTAAAATATTTCGGTGGTTATTAAACACATTCACGTATTTTTTAATATTTAAGTGGTTATAGAATGTTTTTTAGCTTTATCAATGGATTTCCCACATCTTAAAGTTTTCACTACTTTTAGTTGTTCATGAGAGGGTTGGGTGTAGCTGGATTCATAAATTAAGGTCAAGGATGGTACCACCTAGGTAGTAATGGGTACCTCCATTGTTTTAATGGTTTTAAGTGAATGATTATGTGATGATAATTTTATGTTCATGTTATCTTTTTTAGGCAATTTCTCAAGGATTGTTAGAGGGACATACTCGGTATGGGATTCTTATGGATGGTTTATCCACACAATATACATTATTTATTAGAATGGTTGTTGAATAGATTGTTAATATTATAATGGAGTATGTTGGTATTGGAATGATTATGGATAGAACTGTTTATGGTTTTGAAAATCTTGTAGAGGGTATAGGTTTTTTCCTTGTGGCCGACTGGGTTGTTGGATGGGTTGTTGGTTATCATTCCTACAGAATCTTGGATGGTGATTGCACCTTGCATTGATTGTTTTTTGTACATCATCTTCTGAATGTAAAGATAATTTACCTCCATTGGTGGTCCCCATAAATTACCATATTTCATGGAAGGGATGTTAGGGCAGTTATTGGTCTTCTGGTCAGGTTTTTTATAAATTGTAAAAACATGGACAAGGGATTAAATTTCATCGACCATCCTATGATCGATCTCCTAGACCATCCATGTGAGTGAAACAAGATTTTACCTGACCCATTCTGCATCCCCAAGAGTGTGAATTCTACTAGATTTTGGTGGATTCTCATAGTAAGGTGGTTTTCACAATGTTTTCGTTTTTTCAACCATTCCTTCTAGTTACTCTTAAGTATCATTTATGGTTTTGTTTATGATACTTCCATTACACATCATGTCAATAAATTGATTGTTTACAATATCTATCCCCTTCTAGAAAATTATAAATGGTTGTGGGATTGAAAATCCATATTAAGGTACCATATTGTCTGTGTTGTTGAACCAATCTCATATTTTATAAAATAAATCACGTTATTTTTCAAAAATGAATTTGATGATCCTATTTAGTGAAATTGTTTTGTGATGGGGGATTTATGTTTTTTAGAAATATTGTGTCAATTGGTCCAATGAGTAGATTGATACAGGCTATAGATTTCATAACTAATTAATTTCTCGATCCATAATTTATAAAGGAAAGAGACTAATCTTTGTTGTCTCATGATTATGTGGTTAGAACATGGTTTAAACAATATTATTATACTCTTTGACATGAATTTATGGAGTTTATGAATCCATAAAATGAATAGTTTGAAAGTGGGTTAGGAGATAAATTTTGAATACATCATTATATTTTAACAGGGAAGCATGCCTAGTGCAAGCGGGTTAATTGGTCTATGCAGATGTGATGTAGTCATTCATGGATTGATCTGCTACATTCCCCAGTTTTTGGATGCCTCATTTGGATTTAAATTTTTATTCCCACCTGGGTTTATGAGTAGGTTTCATTGAAGAACCACCCTTGAAAACAGATCAAATTGTGTATCCAATGTATTAAGAATATTTGGATCTAATTGGATGATACCCCTAGGTGTGCCAGAATCCCCAAACCCTGGACAATCCAATATTATTAGAATGTTTGATTGGCCACAAGTGTTGGAACACATGTGATAAGAAAAAAGAAAATGAAAAGAAAGGAGAAAAGATAAAAGTGGTTTAGGTGAGAAAGAGAAATGGGGTAGAATTGAATGAGTGTTGAGATGACATACTTGGGGCCCCAGAAATGGTTGCAAAATAAATTTCCGGACAAAATTATCCAATTTATAGGGTTATGAAGTCTCTTGTAGGGTAGCATGGGTTGTCTAATATTCAAAGACATAAAGGAATCCTATTAAAACATTCAATATATTGGTTGGTATTGGTTATAAATTGGTCAACATTGAGTCTGTTTTAGATGGTTTTGAAATATCACTAAGAGATCTAAATAATTTCAAATTATGATAAAATGAGTTGATCCTAGGTTATTTCTCATGGTGGATCAGATTAACTCCTTTTTGACTATTTAATTTCATAAATTTTCAATAGTTTCATTCATTAAAGTAAAATTACCATTATCACTTACTGATTTAGTAGGTACGTACAATAATAATAATCACTTATACACTTGGAGGATCATAATTATGAGCACTTTATGTGAAAATTTCGTACAATCACTTGAGGTGTGTGGCCTTAAATTTAAAATGGATAGATGTGTTTAATGATCTTTAAACAAAATTATCAATTGAAATAGTTAACAGATATTTATATAGTGAGAAATAAAATCCAATTCAGCACCTTGATACTCCATTGGATAAACCCATAAGTCAGTTATCCCTCCATAGATGCTACGAATTTTGTGGATATTGAATGTCGATCCCTGATGGGGAAATTAAAGAGGGGAATAACAATGAAATAATGAACACTCCACCATTGTGTGAAGGATTTCTCTCTTTGCTGGGTGAAGAAATTCACGCATTGATAAAAATGAATGAATGTGTTGTAAAAAATAGTAGAAAATGAGAAATATAAGATGTTTTATAATTATGATATCTAATTCGAGAAACATACAATTTAAGGAAGAATGTTACCAAGACAAATCGGTAGAATATAATTACATTGAATCAAAGCATTAGAAATACTAAAACCTCCAACACCACTACCTGAAATGGGGATTTTTTAATCCTTGGGATGATCCCCCAATATTCAAAGACTCTTAAATTTATGGTGTTATTCCTAGATGGGTGGAATGTTATGAAAGAGTGGACTTTTCTACCGATGACAAAAAATCCAACTAATCTTTTATACACCAAATTTATATTCTGAAATGAGCTAATATGTGGCTAAATTGTTGTGGTTAATAGAATGATAAAATTAATCTCAATATTTTCCATAACATTTTGTAATATTTCAACATAATAGTGTTTCTAGTTTTTGATATATGATTTAAATGGTGTGTTGTTTTTCTGGGCCATAAAATATGGCCTAGAATTACATCTTCATTTTGGTCCTTCTAGAACTACATTAAAATATAAAAATATGCTTGGTAAACTATTTAATGAAATTTAATGAATGATTTCATCTATCATCAAATAATGTTTGAGAATCTCTGGTCTTTGATATTATCCTATAACGTACATTCATTTCAATTCTGTCCAGTTAACTTCACATAGAATTTTCTTTTTTCCATGCCCATTTTGGTGGTCTTCTAATGAGAATAATAAAATGTTCCAAAATCATGAATTTTTAATTAGAGAATGGGGGACCTAAAAATAAAATATGAAAATAAAATAAATTCCATTTATTCTTTTCTTTGGTGTTCAAAAATGTTACATAAAATAGTGCAATTTTAGAAAAAATAAAATCAATAATGTGAAATAATGTGCAATTTTTGAAATGCACTAAAAATATTGATTATGAATAATAAAACACATGAATATTATATTATTTAAAATAAATATTAGCCTCTTTCAGTGGCTAATCAATTGGAAATTGATATAAGCGTAACCAAAGAATAAAATTGGTCTTATGAATTCAAATTGCATCAAGTAATAATATTTCATTTTATTATAATATTTTAAAAAATTTAAAACAATTTGGAAAAAGGATATTGAAAATTTTTTATATGATTATATTCATATACAAACAATCATTTGGTATTTTAAATAAACACAAATTTATTTTTTTGAGGGCCTTAACATCCCATTTATCATTCACTTTCTCTTAATCAATAACATATATTACTATATATAATTTTTTACATTTTTATACCATGTCCATATGTTCACATAACACTATTGTTCTCCAACATATAATCGAAGTTACATTTCATAAGATATAACCTTTGCATATTCTTGTTAATTTTATTAAGGGAATTATTTATGAACACTTTTATGATGGGGGTCTTTAACAATGTTATCACCAAATGTCAAATAACTGTTTAATAAGATCAAATTTAAATTTTGATGGTGTATTTTATTTATGGATGGTATAATATAATACCTTGATATTTTGAAGTATGCACATTATATTTTATGGTATATGGGATGCACAATACCAGGATTAAAAGAAAAAGAAACACCCCATGACATTATGATATATTTATTTTTAAATATATTCAATCTCTTATATAAGTTTCATTTCACAAAATGGTATATTTATATTGAGTTAAAGATAAAATTGAGTTTATATTATATTACCCACAATACTCTATTTACCATTGGATGCTTCACCTCATCGCCAATATCAGTTAATTGCTGCTTCATCCATAGCAGTTGATTACATGCCTTTCTGGAGGAGATATATTCATCATCAACAGTACTAAGAGAAGTAATTTCTTGTTTCTTGCTCAACCAGCCAACACATTTCTGCCCAATATAGAAAGATCCACCACTGGTGGTCTTTCTGTGTACTATATCACCAGCCTAGTCTGCATCAGAAAATGCTGATAATTCACTTTCCCTACCTGCAGTAAAATGTAACCCAATGTTTTTTTTACCTTTAATGTACCGCATGATTCTTTTGACTGCCGCCATATGTTCCTCCATTGGACTACTCTGAAAGCAGGATTCAAGACTTGTGGCAAAGAAAATATCTGGCCGTGTCATTGTCAGGTACAGTAGGCTCCCAATTATTCTTCTGTACATGGTGGGATCTACAGATGTCCCTTCTTCATGCTTTCCAAGTTTGGTTCCAACTGCAATCGGTGTTGACATTGGTTTGGAGTCTTGCATATTAAACTTCTTCAGCAGCTCTCTGGCCTACTTTTACTAAGAGATAAACGTTTAGTCATTCTTTTGATTCACTTGTAGTCCCATGAAATATGTGAGCTCCCCAATCATTGACATTTCAAATTCTGATTTCATATGATTGGAAAATTCATCCACTGATTTCTGCATGCTTCCACCATATATAATGTCATCGACGTAAAGTAGAAACATGAACTGATCTTTCGAAGTATTCTTCACATAGAGATTGTGATCTACTCCTCCTCTTTTGAATTCCATCTTTTTGAGTTAAGAATCCAGTCTGGAGGACCATGACCGTGCTGCCTGTTCCAGGACATAAAGTGCTTTCTTTATCTTGTAGACCTTTGATTCGTCAGCACCAAGAAGAAAACCCACGGGTTGTTCAATATAGAATTATTCTTCGAGTACACCATTTAAGAATGTTGTCTTGACATCCATTTGATATACTTTATATCCTCTTTGGAGAGCCATGGTATGAAACAGCCTGATTGACTCCAGTCTAGCCACTAGAGGAAAGGTCTCTTCAACATCAACACCTTCAACCTGAGAATACCCTTTACATACAAGTCGAGCCTTGTTTCTGATAACACTTCCATGCTCATCAAACATGTTCTTGAAATTCCTTTTTGTTCCAATAACATTGTAACCTTTTGGTCTCTGGAAAAGATCCCATGTCTGATTCTTGTCAATATGATATAACTCTTCATTCATGGAATTCAACCAGGATTCATCCTTTGCAGCTTCTTCAAATGAGGATGGCTCCACAACTGAGAAAAATTCAGATGGTGTGTTATTCATTATCCTCCTTGTCTGTGTAGGTGCATTCCTATCTCCAATTATTTTAGATGCAGCAATTTCTTCTCTTCGATTTTTCTTATAAGGTTCAGTCGCATTCTCGCCATCAAAGATTTCCACTTCAGATTCTTCATCTAAGTCAACATCATGATGTGACCCCGGTGTGTTTTGTACACCTGCCCCTATTTCTGTATTTGTATTTATTCCATGTTCACATTCATTCTCATCTCTTATCTCATCAGCATAGGTACTATTTGAACCATTTGGAGTTTTTCCTTTAATGATCATAAAATCAATGCTTTCCACAATCCTCCCCAAGTGTTTATTGAAACACTTGTAAGATGTGTTGTTCATTGGATACCCAAGAAAAATTCCCTCATTAGCAATGTCACCATACATTCCCTGGTTTCCTTCTTTATTCCGGATGAAACATTTTCATCCGAAAACACGAAAGTATTTCAATGAAGGCTTCCTTCCATGCCATAATTAGTATGGCGTCTTCATTTCTCCCATATAAATCCCTGTTCAATTCTGAATGTGCACTACAGACTCAACAGCTTCCTTCTAATAATGGTGAGAGATACCACTCTCAATCAGCATAGTCCTAGCCATATTGTTGACCTGTCAATTCTGGCGCTCAATTACTCCATTTTGTTGTGGAGTTCTCACACCAACTACCTCATGCTGTATTCCATGTTTTTCTAAGTAATTTTCAAACTTGTTGGACGTGTATTCCCCTCCATTATCAGATCACAGTACTTTTATTGTCCATCCAATATCATTCTCGGCAATCCGTCGATAAGTTTTCATACAATCAAGTACTTGTCACTTCCTGTGGATCACTATTACACAAGCCATTCTGCTATAATCATCAATGAAAAGGATGAAGTACCTTTCTCCATAGGTTCTAGCAACATTTATTGGGCCACATACGTCTGTATGAATAAGATCAAGAAGAGGTGATGCCCTTTTCTTCCTTGCCCGATATGAACTACAAACCAGTTTCCCATTAATACAAGCATCACATGAATTTTCCCATTCACGTTTTAGAATGGGAATATCCATGACTATCTTCAGCTTAGATATATTTTCCATGTCTTTTTTGTTAATGTGCCCTAGCCTTCGATGCCATAAATTGTTTTCTTCTTCAACAGACAAATAGCAAGAGTTCACTTTGCTGTCAACCTGATATAAGTTTCCATCTGTTCTACAGCCATTCATAAGGGAATTTCCTATTTTTCCTTTTATAGTGCAACCTTTTTGATTGAAGGTTACTATTTTCCCTAAGTCACAGTGTTGACTTACACTAAGGAGATTGTGGCGTAGACCGTCCACATAAAGAACTTTAGTCTTCTTCAGCTCCCCGTTAGCGAGAGCAGTATTCCCACTGCTTTTAATCTTCAAAGAACCATCATTACCAAACCGTACTATTCCATCAACATTATTTTCAATGTTAATCAAAAGGATAGAATTTCCCGTCATATGGGAAGATAATCCACTATCAAGGATCCAGGTGTTTTTTCTCTTTGTAGCCATGATTGATACCTCTTCAAGATTGGATTTCTTGATCTTCTTCTTCACTTTCCATGAGATATTGGATTGAGCATAGGATAATGGTGGCCTTTTAATACTTTCTTCCAAAAAATCTATTTCTTCATACCCATAATCATCTTCCAGAGGGGAAAAACTATTTGTGAGACCAACATCATCAAGAGGATGAACACTGTTCCGTCTTTGAGTGTTGTATGAATTTCTCATGTCATACTGTTTCCTTCAATACATAGAATTATGGCTAAAGTTAGAACAATTAAAACTATAACCATAGAAGCTATTTATTCTATATGATGGACGATATGAAATCGGTATCCATTGTTGACTTCCCAGATCATCTCCATTAAAGTAGCTCCTTGCCTCTTCGCAATATGACATGTTATGGCCCAGATAGCCACAAAACTAAAACTTCATGAGAGGGAATGTCTTCTCACCTGAATTTCTCCTCATACCTTCATCCTTGAGAGAATAGTTGAACTTCCTATCATTTCTGAATGTTTGTAGATAATTTTCAGTTCTCCTTCTAGTTTGAATTGAGGATTTCTGTAAAGACCCGAAATTTTGAATAAATCTTGTTTCCTAATTTTATGTGTTATTTTATTTTTATACTCAAGAAAAATGTTTCATTTAATAACATAGGTATAATTAAAATGAGACTATTGGGTTTTGACTGTTATATGACCATTGGTCAATATGACCGCTGGAAACTAAACGTTTTGAATATTGTCTGTAAATACAATTAATCTTGGTTAATTATTATAGAAAGAAGATTCGGTGGCCTCACCCAATAGTCTTGGACCGATCGAAGCCCATCTAACAGAACTTGGGAAGGAGGTAGCACCACTGGGCTTTGCTCTGGACCAAACCCAAGCCGAACTTCATCGTGTGAAGCTAGAACGGAATCAACTTCACGAGAAGTTCAAACTGATATAAATTACTACTCATGCGATGTTGGCCGAGCCTCCCTCAGATTCTCTCACCTTAGCACACCTTACACTTAGGTCCTATGCTGGTGTGATAAGGGGCTATGTAAGGAGACCGTAACTACCTTGTGTAATACTTTTTTTCAAATAAAAATTTGGATTTCTTCCTATGATGATGTTTATGTCTTTTCAAATGTCCGGATAAATATAGTATGCATATTTTGGTGAATTTTAGAGAAAGGGTATTTTAAAAAATAAGTATGTAAACCTTAAATAATTAAAAATGTGTAAATATTTTCAAAAAATGGTCTTCTACAATTATGTTCAGTACGAAATTTAGAATCTAATAAGATCAACTTGATTTTTAATGAATAGTAAATTATGAATAGTGATTTTATGCTTAGGATTAGTAATGTGATTAAATGGATTAGCACTACAGGAAATATAGGCATTGGCGACGGGTCATTTGCGACGGGATCCCGTCGCAAATATCCTTTTGCGACGGGGCTCTGTCGCAAATCGCCCGTTGCGGAAAACGCCGTCGCAACAAAAAATTTTTGCGACGGGCCCGTCGCAAAAACACTTATTTGCGACGGGAAAAGGGCCCGTCGCAAATAGTTTTGTTGTTTTTTTAAAAAAACTTTTGCGACGGGCCCGTCGCAAATAAGTTTTTGCGACGGGCCTTTTCCCGTCGCAAATACTAATAAAAAAAATTTATAAAATTTTAAAAAATTTTAAAAAATTAAAAAAATATTTATTAATATATAAATTAATAAACGTATTTATATTGATATAAATATAATATTTATTTTATAAATACGTTTTAGAAAGGATCTATGGAAATATAACATTAATTTATAAGATGTTTAGTAAAAGAGGGTTATAAAATAAATTAAAAATTATTTTTAATTAATAATTACCTAATTTTTATCAACTAATAGTCATTTAATAACTCTTTGAATATAAAAAAAATAAAAAAATTAATGAAAGATGGAAAATAAGAAGAAAATGAAACCCAAACTTCAAACGGCCATAACTTTTGATCCGGGACTCCGTTTGAGCTCTACAGCATATCAAATCGAAGCTTGCGACGAGCTCTACAGCCCTATGGACCGGTGGAACCCGTCCAAGGTTTTTTCGAGGCCCAAAAAGTCCCGAAGGCCTCCAAAACTGAGTTTTTAGTCGGGGCACCCCGGTTTTTCACCGTTCAAACAGCTATAACTTCTGATCCCGATGTCCGATAAACCTCTACCATATATCATGTCGAAGATCTTTTAATGTTCTTCGATTTGACTGATTGTGGAGCTGAAACGGACTCCTGGATTTGAAGTTATGGTCCTTTTAACATTCAAACGACTATAACTTCCGATCCGGATGTCCGTTTGGACTGTACTGCATATCATATCGAAGATCGTTTCATGTTCTTCGATTTGACTGGTTGTGGAGTTGAAACGGACTTACGGATTAGAAGTTATAGTCATTTTAACATTCTCAGAGGATTTTCACCCCCTCATTTCTATGTATTCATTCATAACTATACATATATAGATATATATATATATATATATGTGTGTGTGTGTGTGTGTGTGTGTGTGTATGTGTATGTGTGTGTGTCTGTATTGTATATATGTATTTATTTATTTATTTATTTATAAATACACATAAAAACATATATTTTATAAATTTATTTAAAACTAAGCTTATAAATATATATTAATTAATATACAAATAAATATACGAATAAAAACTTATAACTACATATATATATATATATAAATAGAATAAATATATATTAATATACGAATAAATATATATATTAATATATGAATATATATATATATATATTCATATAACCAAATATATTTATATTAATATAAATCTATATTAATATACGAATAAATATAACTATATATATATATAACTATAATTATTCCTAATTATTACTAATTATTATTAATTATTCCTAATCATTATTAATTATTTCTAATTATTATTAATTACACCTAATTACCAATAACTATGAATACTAATAACTTAAATTTATTAAATAACAAAACAATATAAACATAATTAAATTACAACTAATTAAAACTAATTAATAATAATTAAAACTAATAAAAAAATTAAAATAAATATTAAATTAAAAATAACATAAGTACCTTTAAAATGGATTTGAAGTTGATCTCCGATAATTGTTGAAGACTTCAATATCAACTCTGCAAAAAAAATTAAACTTAATAAACTGTAAACAGTTTTGAGAGAAGTTGAGAATGAATGAAAAAAAAACGGATGGGGGTATTTATAGGTTAGCTTATTTGCGACGGGTCCCGTCGCAAATACATTAACCCGCATTTATCACGGTCAATGGTTAAATAGTTATTTGTGACGGGTCCCGTCGCAAATAAGAACCTGTCGACACACTATTTGCGACGGGGGTATATTCCCGTCGCAAATAGTTTTTACCGCCGCCGGCTATTTGCGACGGGTGGTTACCACCCGTCGCAAATACCTTTCCCGCGGTTTGGCGCGCTATGCGCGCCATGCCTTTTGCGACGGGTGAGATTTTCCCGTCGCAAATAACTAGTTATTTGCGACGGGAAAATGCCCATGTCGCAAATAATTTTCTAACGGGACTATTTGCGACAGGAATAAATCCCGTCGCAAATAACCCGTCGCAAAAAGCCATTTTTCCTGTAGTGTAGTAATCTCACTTAAAGAAAGTATTAATATAATCTAGGAACCTTGATTAAGTAATGTGATTCAATAAAATGGTTAAATAACGGTTTCATAAATTATTATTCAAGTATTAGTTTTTGTAGGTGAAGAGTGTATTTTAAATAAAAATTTAATTACAAATATTTAGAAAATTATTTTTATAAAATGGACTTCATTTTTGGACTCAGAGCATCGATATTATGTGAAGGTAATTTTTGGGGATTTTTCTGAAAAAAATGAAATTTTGGTGAATAGTGTATTTATTTAAAAAATAAATTAAAAATATTTATAAAAATATTTTTATAAAATGGAGTTCATTTTTGAAATCAGATCATTGGTATTTGGTTAAGGTGAAATTTTGGGATCTTTCTGAGAATGTTGAATTTTCAATGAATAGTAAAAATACAGTTTTAGGGTTTCAGTATGTTTAATGACATCATAACTGTGTCATGATGATATCATGAGATATTTTATGGGTTGGCTGACTAAAGGTAATTAATTATTGTGTGGGGGTCCTCATGTGGCCTAACTAAATGGGAAGTACCATGGGAGAGCCCATGCTTTTGAGAAAACCACTGTAGAGGTGTCCCTTGGCCATTAATGCCTTGTCCCCTCACTTTCCCTATAAATACCAAGCCATCCTGTCATCCATTTCGACTCCCCACTCTCTCCCAACGAAGTTATGATCTCATTACCTCCCAAGGAGTCCTCCCAAGGTGCCCCCAATCCCTCAAGGTCCCAACCGTTGAGTTTTAAGAGTTACGTTTTATGGTAAGGGATCCGACCTCTCTCTTTCTTTTCAAGTAATCTCTTTTATGTCATTCTTTTTATGCTCCATGTTCTTATGTTGGAGGATGATCTTTTATATTAATTATACTGTCCTTTTTATGTTCATATGATGATATAACCCCTCTTACTCTCATCATTTCATTTTATGAATGTTTAAGTGGCGCCGTTAGGATGCTGAAATTTTTGTAACGGATTCTTTCACATTTCTCATTTTCAAGTTCTATTTTCTTGTCAAGTCTTTCAAGTTCTTTTTTATTATATTGGGGTATGATATATATATCTATCATAATGATATTTTTTTATCATATGACGAGAGACCCCATTTGATATCTTCAATTCAATATTTTTAAGTTTTAAGTGGCGTCGTTAGGCTGTAGAATTTTTAAGGGATTCTTTCACACTTCTCATTTTCAAGATCTATTTTCATGTCAAGTATTTCAAGTTCCTTTTGTATTATGTTGGGGTATGATATCTATATCTATCATACTGATCTTTTATGTTCATATGATGAGAGTCCCTATTTGATCTTGTCAATTCATTTTTGTTGAAGTTTAAGTGACGCCGTTGGGCTGCCGAATTTTCATAACAGAAATCTTATTTTTTTCTTCCTTTCATGTTCTTAATTTCATATGGTATATCTTTCAAATTTCATTACCATGTTCTCAAATAATTTATATTATGTCCCTCCACTGTTTTATGGGTCATTTATGAGTGTTTGACCCATGTCCCCTCTCTTTTCAATGTTTTCTAAAACCCCGAAACATAGCCGTTATGCTGCAGAATTTCCGTCTCAAAATGTCTCTTTCTTTTTCTAAAGTACTTTTATTTTATTAAGTGAATACTCAAAGATAATTCTTCAAAAGTTGTATTCACATATATATCAAAATGTTCTATTTTAAATTCTTGGATTTACATACATGAGATCCACTTTCCCTTTCTGTGGGTTTAAAGTGACGTAAAGATCATGTCTTTAAAGTAGTTTTTAAAATGTTATGATTATGAAATGAAACCCATTTATTTCATGATATATTGGTTATTTATGAAATGTTTTATGATGATATATGTGTATCACATGATAATAAAGGAAAATTTAAGGGTGCGCCCTGATAGCGCTCCAATGCATTGGGTAATGATGTAACCACTAGATATTTAAATTTTCACGATATCTTGGTGAATAACATTGGTAATTTTCAAATGACACCTTGGGGATGGACCTTGGAGATATGTTCATTATTGTGTATGTTAAATGATGTATCCACATCTTAATGTTATGAAAAATGTTATTTTTATTATGATATTCCGCATGATTTTATTCTCATGCCTTAAAGTTCTTTTTCATGACATAGTTGATGTATCTCATGTTCACATGTTAAATGATTCCCTTGTTTCCATTACTGGGCCTTCTGCTCACCCTTTCATTTGATGTATATCCCCAGGTTATGAGATGTAGTAATTAACCTAGGATGAACATGAGGAGAACCCTTTCAAGTGTTTAAGAAGAATGTTTTATGTTTTCATGTTTTATGTTCCTGGTTTCCAAGACACTAAACCATAAAGATCCTCGATTTTGTAAAATGTAATGAAAGTTTATGTGATAAAAAGGCGGGATTCTATAGTTTCTTTTTCAGCATTTCAGGAAATGTTTCAACATGTTCAATCTTCGTTTTTTCTTTCTTTTGTCTCTCTTTATTTCCAGCAGTTTATGTCTCAACTTTACATCCAATTCCACTCTTTCCAATGCAAGCGGGTCTTTGAACACTCAAGATTTTTTCAACCACATCTGAACCACACTTGGCTGTTGCATGTAATTCTGCATTTGAGAATCTTCTAAATGGTATTTTAATCATTTATTATTTTGAAAATGATTCAGTCTCAAGTTTACTCCTTAGAGTAACAACTTCCTCCTCAAGACCCTCAGCAGTCTTGGACTTTTCGTCCAGTCTTGGCGTGAGGTCATTGATTTCCTTTCCCTGCTCTTCAATTATCAGCTTTAGATCCACTAAATCATCATTTCTTTCGAGGATTTTAGATTGAAATTTCACAAATTCTTCCAAATGTTCAATTTCTGCTTCATGTTCATCAACATATTTTGATTATTCTTCCACCATTTCCTTCCACTTATTACATCTCATACATTTACTTTCATGCTTGGAGAAAGAATCCTTAATTCGAATATTTGGATTGCAAATAGTAGTAGTCTGATTATAACTACCTTTATTGATTGAGGTTTCTGATATTTTAGTGGTATCCCTCATGGAATCATGGATTCCGGTTATAAATTCAGGTTCTTCTTCCTCGCAAAATTCAATATCATCATCTTCTTCTTCACGTACAGTACTCTTCCTCTGCATTTTCTTTCCAGATTTGAAGTCACCAGTTTTGAAAAAGCTTTTCTGAGGCTTCTCAATATCTTCATCTTCACTCTCATCATCATCTAACTTTCTTTGGCACTGAGAGGCAATGTTCCCAACTCTTCCACAACGGAAACATGCAAGAGGTAGCTTACCTCTAAATTTACCTTTTCCCTTTTTCAACTTCTTGGTGATGAGAGAAAGAATTTATTTTTCTTCGTCATCTTCACCACCACTATCTTCTAAAATTTTCAGTTTGTCCATGGCTTTGAATTCCATTTCCTTACTCACGTGAGTTGTGTCATCTTCGGGTTTGACACTCATCTCATATGCCACTAAACTACTTAACAAATCACCTAGAGATAGTTTAGATATATATCTTTCTTCAAGGATGACACCTTTGCATTGTATATGGAAGGATGTCTTCTCATGATTTTCTTTACGATATCAATGTCTTTGATTTCTTCTCCAAGACCTCTAATTTCTCCCACTACATCAGTAATTCGATTAAAAAATGAATCTGCATTCTCATTAGGATGCATCTTTAGATCATCAAAACTGTTGTGTAAAACCTGAAGATTTTTCTCCTATACCTTGCTATCTCCTTCATTAATGTTCTCATGTTTATCCCACATAGACTTTGGTGAAGTGTAACTCATCACCTTTAGATATATCTGATCAGAAAGAGCTTCGGTGAGTGCATTTTGTGCTTTAGCATCTGCATCAAGAATTTTCCCGTCTGTGTCAGTCATAGCCAGGCCTGTTGGAACAGTGACATGTATTCCTCGAAAAGAAGAAAACAAAACATCCATTCCAAGAGATATTAAATGAGATCTCATCCTATTCTTCCATATCTAAAAATTAAATCCATTGAAGTGAGGGCATCCCCTAACATTGACTGCATTCTCCATGGAGACAAAGGACAAATTCAACCCCAACAACCTTTAGGCTATGATACCACATGTAGGACCCCTGGGAACCCTGAGAGGGGAGGGGTGAATTAGGGTGTCAACATTTTATTCTTAAAATTTTGGATCTTGTTCCCACATTGGTAGGAACTACTTAAAACTGTATGATGGATATGATCAGTAATGAAACATTCACATGCAGAGAGATGACACAACTATTTTTTCTTGGTTCACCACTAAGGGCTACGTCCAAGGAGCATAAGCTGACGGGTTTTCGGTCATACCTAAATCCCCTATGCTTCACTAGCTATAGATTACAATTGTTCGGGCATAGTCACTATGTCCCAGGCTCACTGCCTTTACAAAAGGGTTCAGGGATAGCACACTGTGTCCCTCGGGTCACTCCTGTTGACTACCCTTGGCTCACTGTCGTTGGTGAAATCACACTCAGTTTATAGAAATGAAGGTCTTTTCATCACTGCATAAGAATTCATCCTCTATTTTATGTAGATTCTCTATTAAAGTCCAATTCTCACCGTAAGATGACTATTAATTTCCCCGAATGTATCGGGTAATCTGCCAACTTTCGTGCTGCTCCAAACAGACCTGCAGGCTTTAGCAATACATGGCGTGCTTCACCAAGCCAGGTGCGCAAGTCCCAATAGGGCACGCAAGTCCAAACTGGCGCGCAAGTGTAACCAACGAACCTGCACGACGCTTCCATCCCCAACTGCAAACTTGCACGGTCCACTACATATCTCTCCCAAACCGCCTTGGGCGTGCAACCAACAACCGGAGCGCAAGCTCTGCTTGCGCGACCCAACAACCACATGCGCGTCTCAACCACCTGCGCGTCGAGAGCTCAGAAAAATAAATATGTCTTGAACTCAGGGATAAATAAGGAGGGTTGGTCCAGTATTTATAGTAAATTTGACCACCCTACGCAACGGCGCACGAGTCCTTCATTGGCGCGCAAGTCTCATCTCCCATACCCTCTGTTGCACAACTCACTTGCGCGACCTTCTTTCCATAGACGAATTTTGAAGTTATATTCTTGGAAAACAATTGGCGCACAGGTACAAATCCTTCTAGGTACCAGCACACAAGTTCTTTCACGGCGCGCAAGTCCACTTGCACGACCTAACCAACACTTGCGAGACCCTTATCCCTTTGCCATATTTTGATGTTATGAGCCTAAAAAACATATGGCGCTCACGTTTCCTATCCTCCAAGACCTTGGTGCGCATGTCACTTTTCCAAAAACACTTTTCTTTACTTGTCGATTTTCAAGCCCAAAAATTTGGCAAACACTGCGAAACGATGCCACGTTCACTAATGCTGCCTACATGAATGGTATGATCTCTTTACTGAAACACATTCTGAACATCCACTAAGGATTCAAAACAAACAAAACCTGTACGCAAAATCATTCTAAGAAGACCCTGGTTCCAAAAATATGATATTTTCACATTTCTTTGTTAATAATATCTTAGTATAATCATCGGTTCAGGTGTTAACTTACTGGTTTTCTTTTATACATTTTGTTAAATAATCTCTATTTATTTTGGAACGGTTGTATCATATTCATATCCAGAATGAAATCAAGTCCTTAAAAATTATTTTTAATCATCAAATGAAAATTAGTCTTGAAAAGATACTATGGGGAATGAATCTCATCGTGTTCGTGGAGACGATTGTCCTTATGTACGCAGGAGCGACAATATCATTATTTTGGTATTAAAATAATTTATAATTGGATTGCAGATATTATATAAAGAATCATTATAATGTTATATTTCGTATTTAAATGTATTAAACATCATTATTATATCCATCCAAATAATAATGTATTGAATAACAATTATACCATGACGTTGAGACGATAGGCCGTGCAGACGAACGTATGGTGACATGTCATTCAAAGGATAGATAAAATACTGAATACAGTTGTTACATATTTATAATAACATAAAAGTATATAGAGAATACTAGAGTTATTATTTTATAATGGAAACAACAAATAAAAATAAGTTTAATAAGAAAATAACTTGAAAAAAAGTGGTTAAAACATTACATCTTTTTGGGTTCTTATTTTTTATTTGATCAAAAGGGATCCTTCAGATTGTTTTCTGGCTAACGGAAGGATTCTAGGAATAAGTGAGAATATTTGAGAGTGTATTTTGGCTGAGTTTCACCTAACCAAAAGGCTTTAAAGGTATTAATAATTTGTTATAAGTGGTGTCCTTTTATAAGGGGGAGGAGGGTCTCTTTAGGAAAAACATAAAGTATTAATTTATAATAAATTCATATTCAGTTTATAATAGCTCCAAATGGATTATTCAAATTCTAAGGTGGGGATGGGTTAAAATAAATTCATATAATATATTTTATACATGTTTGTGTTACTATATGAACCTTATAATTTATATTTAACTCTTACTTAAATAGTTTGACATTTACCATGTCACTTTGTATTTTTATATTATATAGTTATTAAAATTACTAAATACATCCAAGATAACCCCAAGTGGAACATTAATGATAGTTCTATAATTATATAAGTCCATTGGAGGATACTTAGATTATTAGGAATATAATATGAATTAATATTATAATATTTTTTTTAAATACTATTTTATGTCAATTTTGACACTATATAATAATTGATTTTTTTAATGTCTTATAAAAATTATTAATTCGAACAAAATTCATTTAATCATTTCTATCATATCATATTAACCAATAAAATTAATGTATGTCATCAAAACATTCAAATTATATTTATTTTAACATTTCTAATACCAATTAGTTGATTCTTTCATTAATAAAGAAAATAATGCATCATTATTGTGTCATACATTAATGTAATTATTCAATGTATAAAAATTATAAATAAAATAAAATTATTTAGGAAATTTGTTTATAGTTCTAATGAATATTTATAGTTGAAATGCAAACATATATAACCCTATTTAAAATTATTTTTTCTAAAAGATATATGCTTATGTCATTTTTTCTTTTATTTTAACTTAATTAATATAATGAGTCATTATCACTTACAAGTGGCACCATGGGGTCCCAAAATCATCCCAAAGATGCCCATGGTCGGAAATGTATCAACAAATAGGGTTAGGATACGTTTTAGGTTAAGTTAATATTATTATAATATTATTATTTACCCTTATTTACCAGATTTACCCTTTAACCATGGTATATAAAATATTTTCCGAAGTAATTATTCAAAATGTCTAAAAATAGAAATTACCTATTTAAAAAATTTTCACCTCATGATTATAAATATGGAATCCATTATTCTAAATTTAAAACACATAAGTGTGAGAAATCAACTTAAAATTAATTCCCATTGTCGAAACAAAAAACGAGTTTTTAACAAATAATAACTATAATAAGATTGACACTTTCTTATGTACAGTTTAAATATGAAATTATGTCCGATGAAAAAAATTGGATTAAATGGTAAAATTATAATTTAATTATACTTTAATATCACTCAAATTAATAATTTATCACTATTAATTATTTCGATTAAAAAAGTAGTTTTTAATTAAAATTTACTAATTTTCACTATTTATCAAAATATGAAAGTTATCTGAAAAGTACCAAAATTTCACCATAAGATAATTTTAATATTACGAATCCAAAAAAAATTACTATTTTACCAAATTAAAAACCAAAAAATTGAAATTAGTAATTACAAATTAATTCCCGCTATTAATACCGAAAGGTGTATTTTTATGAAATAATATCTATAAAAAGATTGACACTTGTTTATGTCCAATTTCAAAGTGAAATAACTTTAAATGACCATAATTGGGTTAAATGGTAAAAATATAATATATTTATACTTCCATACGATTAAAATTTATAATTTAACAATATAATTTATTATGATTAAAATATTTTTTTCAGTTAAAATATAGTATTTTTAACTATTCCCGCAAATAAGAAAGTTATCAGAAAAACATAAAAACATTATTAAAAATAAATTCTTATGTACCAATTTTAAATAAGAAGTTTATTTTGTAAAATTGAATATATAAAAGTTTCAAATATTGAATTTAAAAATGCATTCCCATTAAAAGGCGGTAAAATTTCATTTTTTTGAAAAATACTTCTTTTATCTGAAAAAATTGTATTTGTTCTTACATTAAGTCTAAGAAACTCAAAATATGAATTATAAAATTATAAGGATTATATAATGTTCAAAAATTAGTTAAAAATTTTCATAACCACTTTTTAACGGCTTGTTTGGTAAGTCATGGTGCGCTAGAACCCGGTGTTGCATGTAGTGAATGTTATTGAACTACATTGAAGAATTAACGTACTATGAAATCATGGGGGTGTTACAAAGGGTGAATGGGGACTTTAGTGCAAAGATGGTTTGACCCATGATTATAGGTTTTGGAATTTCCATGTATGCACGTATTCCTTGGAAGACGACATGGTTGGATATCAATTTAAATAATGATTCCATATCAGGTGAGGGCGTCAAATACTGTGGTAGTTTATTTTCATAAATGACAAAAGAATAATTGTTTAGGGTCATATGCATGGACCAGTGATACATAGTTTAGCATCATGTTTCCAAGACGTATTGCTATGTGGCTTAATGTCTTGCGATGAGGACAATGGGGACTATATTGTTTAAAATCATATTGAAAGGATAATGGTGAACCAATGTGATGATATTGGTTTTGGGCTTGAAACTCAGGATGTTACCTACGTTCCCAGCCTAGAAGGCAATGATCAAGGTCTGAAAATATCAATTGAAATTGAATTGGCTATCAATTTTTAATTTAGGACAACTACCTTTATATGGTATTGAGACTTATGCATGGTTAGCGGACCAGAGAGGGTGTTATGATTGAAGTTTACTCTAAGATCACGTGAGTCATACATGGTCTGAGAAAGAAGAGGTAGCAATGACCCCAAAGATACACAGTTTACCTTCATGTAGGACATATAAGGGACTATGCAGTTTAAAGTCTTGTAGTAAGGACTAAAGGGACTATGCAGTTTAAAGTCATTTAGTAAGG
The DNA here is from genome assembly GCA_963277665.1 of Viscum album. Taxonomy (NCBI): domain Eukaryota; kingdom Viridiplantae; phylum Streptophyta; class Magnoliopsida; order Santalales; family Viscaceae; genus Viscum; species Viscum album. The sequence goes on along the minus strand of OY728128.1, from coordinate 148,216,255 downwards.
AGTAAAGGGACTATGATTTTTAAAATCATGAAGTAAGGTCTAAAGAGACTATGCAGTTTAAAGTCTTACAGTAAGGACTAAAGGGACTATGTAGGTTAAAATCTTGCAGTAAGGACTAAAAGTTGTTTTTGTGTCACACAAATTACTTCATCAACAATCTGTCATTGGTTGGAGTCGTGATGAGTTATCCAACCATCGAGATTAATGAATAAGCTACATTTGAGTAGACCTTATGTATTGAGTAAGGTCCTTCCCACATTGACCCAAGCTTTGGAGGTTTCATTCCAGGTATAATTGGAGTTATGAGGACCAATACCAATTCTCCCTGAATTAATTAACGAAGACAGGATTTTTTGTTGATAGCCCGTGCTATTCGATTCTTATTGACTTCCTTGTGGTGCATGGTTCACAATATTTCTTCATCTATTCATTCCAATTCATCCAATCGCTTTTGAGATTGTTCTTCAATAGATTATTGATCAAAAAGGGATTCTCTGAGCGATGTTTGTTGAACATCAATGGTCAATACTGCTTCTATTTCATATAACAATGAATATGGAGTTGACCGTGTTGCAGTGCGGTTGGTGGTCCGATATCCCTATAAAGAATGAAAAAGTTTGTCAGGACATGATTTCATATCTTTATCCACCATCTTGTGCTGTATATTTGAAAGAGTCTTATTGAGGGATTCAATTTTTCCATTGGCCGCTGCGCAAGATGAGATGAATGGTTGGATATGATGTTGTATTCTTGATACAACTTACTTAGATCGGATGAATATAAGTTGGTTCCATTGTTCGTCAATATGGTATGAGGGACACCAAATCTGGTAATGATGTTATACATGATGAAACTATCAATTATTTTAGAACTAACTTCATTTAGAGTTATTTCCTCTGTCCATATGGAAAAGAAGTTAGTAGTAGTAAGAATATACATAAACTGCTACGATGTAGCCGAAGGGTAAGGTCTTAATACATCCATTCCTCATGTTGAAAATGTCCATGAGTATTTATAAGTGTAGAGAAACTATAGGGATTGATGAATGAAATTGGAATATACTTGTATAGACTGATACTTATTGGGGAAATAAACACAATCTTGTATCATTGAAGGCCAAAAGTATCCAAACCTTCAAATTTAATCATACAGTCTATGTCCCGACTGGTGGGGATCATAGACTCCTACATGTACTTATTTCATTACAACTATTGTATCTTAACCATTAATACATCAAAAGTGAATTCCATCAAAAATTCGCTTGTAGAGAATTTGTTCTAGGTGATATGATTTATCAAAAAGAGTTAAATTGACCACACATTGCCAAACATGTTCTTTCCTGGCTCTATTATGTGGGAGTATTCCAATTTGTTGGTAATCCCAGATATATTTCATCCATCCTATAGTATGACCATATTGTTCAGAAATGGGACTAATTTCCTGAATTTCATCTATTCTGATTTGAACATAAGGTGAAAGTGTACGATGGTGGGCAATACTGATGATTGTTTCGTCCCGAATTGGATCTTCTAGAGCTGTGGCTACATTAGCTAGTGCATCAACTTGATCATTTTTTGATCTAGAGACATAAGAAAATGTCATTTTCGAAGTAAATTCTGCATTTAACTCTCTGACATAATCATACAAAGGGATTAACTCTTTTTTCCTGATGAAGACTCTGCCTGATGAACCATTTCAGGCTGTACCATTTGGTGGGGAGCAACTCGTTCTTTTGAGGTAGATGGAATAGAATCTGTGAGAGCCTAAGTCAACTTAGTCTTTGACACAAGCTCATCTTTTTCTGACTTCTTTTCTTTCTTCAAATTTTTCCACCTCTTTGTGTATTTTCCTTATAATGATGGGCGGTTTTCTGTGACATTCATAGAAGAAGAAATAATGTGTTGATTCAATTGTGTTCGTAAAATGTCATGAGTTAGGTTGATCTTTTTCATGAAAATACAATCATCATATTTATTCACATTTTTACTTTTGACTTCATTCCACTCGCGTTCTTCCTATAGATCTGTAGGAGTAACATATGCTACCTAGGCTGAAGAACCTTTCATTTTTTCTTGTCCAGATTCCACCATCTTTTGTAGAAGGTCTATGAAGAGAAAACACTCTTGAATGGGATTCCCCAACTTCTAATGAAATGGGAAATAGTTCTGAAGGTCCTCATCTCCTTCCATGTATGGCCTTTTAGGCCATGGAAACTGAACCAAATTATTTTCCAGAGCTGAAATGAAGTAACTAAGAACTTGTTCATTTCCTGAAGAATAAAAATTGTTCTTTAACATATCAAATTGTTTTTGTCATTAATCTCTATGATCATCTTGATGAGACTTCCTCTATTGCTGATTCCCAGGAGGTGGATTCATTCGATATGATGAAGGTTTTGAAGTGAAAGCAGGTATAGGTTCTTGATTAAGTGTAACTGTAGCAGTCTCTACTCTCCTCATTATCCTTCTTGGAGCTGATGGAATTACACTAGTTTTATCTTTATTCTATATAAGATATTCTTAGATATATTGAGATATTTAAGTAAGGTCTTGAACCCTCCTGTGAATTTCACAGGGATCAACGATGTGCGTAATTAATCACGAAAATTCGCCTCACAGATTGGAAACAACTATTCTTAAGGTAGTGCTAAGCTTAAAGAATATGTTAATCACATTTAGCGAGCAATTAAATCTAAAACTGTTTCATATTTCTTTTGATTAAAATTTTTAAGATAAAAAAATTTCTTCTTTGGTAATGTTGAGATGAATTGAAGAAGGAATCGTTGAAGTAGATCTTCCCACCTGGTAATTGACCGATACTGCAAAATTGTCTACTAGAAAAAAGAAGGCCCTTGTAATGATTGTACAAAACATCTATGCTTAACGACTTCTTGTTATTTAGGAGTTCCCATAATAAGATCCCAATGAGAATCATAAGGTTTTAAGTGTATTTCTAGGTCTCTCAAACAATTAAAAATTAGGAATGTGGTATTTTCAAAATTTGATGGGGGAGGAATTGCAACAACCCATTCAGGGTATGAATTCTTTTCCAGATAAACTTGTGCATGTTTCCCACCATATATTTCTACCGATATGTTAATAACACAAGGGTAGTTATTAATATTATTGAATCATATGGTTTTCCATGGACCTAACTAGGAGCAATAACTATAGTTTGGACATGTGTGGTGACTGGTACGGAAACAAATTGTAGCACTACCGATTGTTGTTGTGCATGACCCATTGGATTGGACCTCTGAGGGTGTACTTATAGAATAGAATATTATTGATCCATCCCTATAACTGAAAATAATTCCCAGAAATGAATGACCCAGCATGCTTAAGAGGTAGACTACCTTGAAGTAGTTATGCATTCAACTGCCTTAACTCCTTTATTTCTTCTTCTTATTGTGCAGAAATTTCTCAAATGATAGTGATTGGCCTTCTCTAGAGGGAGGGTGGGATGTAGCATGAATTTTACCCTTTTCCATGGAATGTGCCTTTTTGGATTATGGAAGGGCATTGCCCAAAAAAATATCTTGGCTCTGGTAAGCCCTCTGGATTCTGGTACGCACACCTTCTTCATTTATTTCTATTTGTATAGCTTCTTTAATAGGAACATCTTCATTTGATTCCTACAAGTAAACCTCATGTTCTGGGGATCAGGGACAATGTAATTGATGACATTTATCAATGAATAATGCATTTTATCCAATCTATGGAATTTCTGCAATACTATCTTTTTCCATGTCCATTATGAGACATTTCCTTTTGTTGATTTGATCCATCAAGAACAATTTGACGAATTGTAATTTGGAGGGAATATATTGATAATTTTGTTATGAATTCCACTTGTGGATTCTTCCCTAATCAAGAGAAGACTGCATTTCATTGTGGAAGAGATTTAGGATTTGAAAAAGTCCCCAGTCCGGTGGACTGGGGCTGTTGCTACTTTCCCTGCTCGACCCCTTGAATCTCATCTGTTGATCCCAAGGGTTGAGCTAAAAGAGTCCCCAGTCATGAAAGATAAGGAGGTTCTTGAGCTGATACATCTGAGATATTCTTTAAATCTATCCTTATTTTTGCAGATCTTAGTCCTAAAATTGGCCAGATGCATCATCTGACACCCACACAAATCACCTGGCTTACAGGACCATTGGATGATTTTTGAAACATCTTTCACCTGATGATGTGTATGCTCTAAACAAGAATCATTTTCCATATTCTCATTTTAATGATGAAAGATTAATTCGAAAACTTGTTCATTGTATTCCTGACTTTCGGATGAAATATTTTTGGGATGTTCCTTAGCAGTCTTTGATTACACACAAAACCAATTGGATGTGGCCGGCCGTGGGCAATGACATTTCTTGAGACCACTTTTTGTGAGAGTTGTTGATAGGAGAGTACAGTGAAATGTAGTTCTCCATGAACACCCCATCCCATGATATAAATACCAGATGGGGAATTGGTAATTAACTTGAAGAACCTTTTTATTTCACCAAAGAATTCATGTTGAAGGTCTCACTGCTTCTTTTGAACCTTTGGATATCGGGAAACTGAGAGAGATGACAAATAAATTTGGCATTGTAACCCTTATATTATCTTAACATGATTTCCATATTCATCATAACATAATATTCACTATTTTCAGTGACAAAGAGTTTTCCAGATGTTGAGACGAATATCATGAATACAATCTTCCGTCATCATTTATAAATTATCATAATAAGAGTCGGCCAAACCCATAACATGGCTGATACTTCACCTTTCGCCAGCAGTTTTCTCATATTCCGCACTTCCCCATTATCATTCAATGACGATTATTCTACCTGATTAGACCAAAGATAGTGCTTCATTGTTGCTTCATCATATTCAAAGTGATTGGTAGTGAATTAATTTATCAAATTATATTATGCTTGAGCCATGGGTGGTACGTAGAATGACATAAACCCAGGGCTATCTTTTGATTGAGAATGTTTTTCCCCTGCTAGCGGTAAAGCATCAGAAATGATTGTCCTCACATTTTCAAGTGCATCAATATTATAGGTCTTTCTTGTTACTGAATTGTCCTTTGAAGAATTTTCCAGGCAATGCGAATTACTAATGTGTACAGAACATTCTCATATAAATTCGTCATCATGCAGAGGACCACCATGGTGGATTACAACAAAAGATGAAACGTTTTGCTCCTTGAAATTCTGGCCACACAAAGGGTTATCGTGGTTCTCATCTAAAGATGATACTTCGAGATCGACCGAAATATCATGGAGAAAGAATTCATGTGAATGTGTCTGATGAAGTCCTTCTGAATTATTATTGTTATTTCCAGAATTTGAAAATGAAAGATTAGAATCTTGAGTTGCAATAGATAATTGTCTAAGGGATTAAAGAACTCCAACATCATGTAAGTCCTTATTACAGATTGACTATTGATTTCTCGACTGTGCTGGATGGGTCTTTTTCATAGATGCCTTTTTACTCACTTTGGACACCACTTGTTGACCAAAGTTGTTATTATCTACAGGTGTATGTTCCTGCTCAGGAGAATTGGTCAGGTTAGGCTGATTATATCCATTCAAATCGGGTGTATGTTCCTGAATTAATTTTCTGTAAGACATGGGTGAGTATTCCCCACAACCCTCCTGGACTAGGACATAGGTATGTATCTATTCCGGAGTGATACGATGATGATTCAATCCACTTATAGGGATATATATAGGATTCCTTCCCTGTGATACTGCTGAAGTTGTTATAATATTCTGACAGGCATCTGAAATATGGGTAGGGATTTTCATTTTATCTTTCACCATTTTCAGAATGTTCTTGGTGACGTTAGCTTCCAGAAAAGGAATATACATCCATTCTATTCTTGGAGTAAGAGTGTATTCATGCTCCTATTATCCTTTTCCCGTCAGGGAATTTTGACAGCACTCATGTGTGGGGACATAAAATTTTGTCAACCTCCTGCATATCATTGGAGATTTCCAATTGACATATCCCGATCCTACAAAATGATACTGTTGGTCAGCCTAATGAATTGAAGGTGTATGTGAATGAAGATTGTTCCACACCACAATTTATTGGAATGTTTCTTTGGTTGCATTTAGACAAGCCTGCTGACTGGCTGATGAATTATAAACAGGTGTATATGGGTGCCTATTATACTCAGCCGTAATTGCCTGGTAGGATTGGCTTGTTACTTCTAGAAAAGTCGGCTGGGAAGTAACATCAGGACAGACGAGTTTATATGCCCATTCTTTGTTTTCCATCAAGTTAGCATGATGGACTTCTCTGGAGGGGGTAGAAGTGAGAACATACTCTCTATTGACTGGATGTCGCCTATGATGGTTCGTCTTATGTGCTTGGGTATGAGAAACCATAATCGAACCCCTATAGTTGATACTGTCATCATGTTGAGGATGCACTACCACACAATTCTAGCAGCGATTGTTGATGGGAACCCTCGAGAAAGACTCCCGTCTTCTTGAATTAAGTCCTTGAGTGACCTTCTCACTAAGCTCCCCATAATATGGGGGATACTAGTGATTGTGTTCTAGGTATAACAACCTGAAACGGTTGGAGATGGTGGTTGGCACCACCTACTTCTTAACCACTGTTCGTCGCTATCCGGACAACAAGGGTGGGTTGTTAACTTGGAGTGCTTGTCGAGCAACCTCTAGAGTCAGAATTGTACCGTGTTGACAGTATTCCTTAACCAATGCATTTGAGACCCAACATTAAAGACACTGAGTAGGTGATGTCATCCTCAGAGCGGATGAAGATCTAGAAGGAATAGTGGACGAGGCATTCACAAGTATGGACATTAAAGAAGAAATTTCTATAATGGAGAATGATTATGGAAAAGAGTGCCCTTTTTATATAACAGAGATAATAAATATAATTTTGGCCATACTACACCTATTGGATGAGCACACATGTCATTGATTAATTTGTTGGTCCTCACATTAAGTAAAATAGGGGCCTAACAAATAAGTAAAACATCATTTAACTATGTTAAGGATTCACGTCAGTTTCACCAATTTTGTTTCCTCATGAAATGGGGATGACCTGATTTGTTTAAGGTACAAACATTACAATCAGTATTTAATGGTTTTATTCATAGAACCGGAGAATTAAAATGATTTTATATACATTAGGACCTACATTCAAAATGTAGGTGGTCAGTAGTTGTGGACTGATGAGGCTTAAGAATTTGCATTGGTCGAGAGTATTGGAGGTCAGATTCATCACACCTTTTTGGGGGAAATTCTTGTCTACTCCAAGACTCTCATATAGATTTAAGTTGTGTTCATGAATCCCTTTTAATTTACCATGAATGAAAATGATTTTTTTCTTTAGATCTTGCAATCAATGATTGATCGATATGGGATTTAGAGAATATTTTATATGTATTTGAGGTTACCCATAAATAGAGAATTGTACATATGAATTAGTTATTCTTATTCAATGGTATCCTTCAATACATTATATAGAACACTATTGGTCATTATATTGACCATACTGGTTTTAAAGAAACTCAGTAGGGCACTTGATGTTTATTATCATTCAGAAATATATGATTATTTTAGAGTTGGGATTGTACCCGTAGATGGGTAACCTACGTATAATCATTAAAGAAGGAATCATAACCCACATAGTTTGATAGGACAGATATAGATTAACGTCATATGGGACCGAAATGAATTAATGAAAGATGGGATTAAACCATAGAAAGGATTCCTGCGTACTCTACCATCAATGCAGAGATCAAAGTCCACGTAGTTCGGGTAATGAATTATGATGTTTATGAATTATTAATGACTCAATGAGAGATGTCATAATTACTTTTACATTCTAAGACCACGTGAGACATGGTCAGTGTTAGAAATAAGAGGTATCAGAAAACCTGACGATTGTTCCATGAAATATGCAGTCATAGGAAATAATGTGGGGATTAGGTATGTATGACGACCCGATAAAATGAAGATAGGGACTTAGTTCAGGAATGAATCCCATGAGTAGGTTCCATAAGGGTATTTTTACTTTATAGAGATTTGGAATTTTAACTCGGGACTTACTCCTAAAAAAGAATCCCAAATTACGAGGGACATATGATTGGGTTTTATTCATGAGAAGGAATCCCAAATAAAAAGGAAATAAGGTTGGGGATTACTCCTGAGAAGGATTCCCAATATAAAGGTAACTTATAACCTGGGGCATAATCCTGAGTAGGAGGCCCAAAGTTAATGGAAATTATAAATGGGACTTACTCATGATAAGGAGGCCCATGGTAGGAGGACTTGTAATTTGGGGCTTAATCCTAAGAAGGAGGCCCATTTTAAGGAGACTTGTAAAATGGGGCTTACTCTGGATAAAGAGGCACATTGTTAAAGAAAATTATGATTGGGGCATACTATTGAGAAGGATTCCCATGTTATGAGGACTTGTAACTTGGGGCTTACTCGTGGGAAGGAGGCCCAAAGTTAAAGGAAATTATGATTGGGTCTTACTCATGAGAAAGAGGCCTAAATGAATTCATTTCAGATAAGGAATCCAACATAGGAACCACACCATAAAATGTTTTGAAAAATGTTTTAATGTTCGTGTGTTACAGAGGATAGGTGAATTTAAAGAAATGATGTGACTAGGAAGGAGATGAGGATGTTTTGTTCTGGCGCAGATGTCCTGGTCGCGCAAGTATACTTGGCCGACATGAGTCAACATGGGAGACAAAAAACCTATAGGGTAATACTTTGGTGAGACTTCGCTCAAGCCCTTTGTATTATCCCTAGATGCTTCTAGAAGGGCGGCTCACAAGTTTCCATGAGAAGTCAAGGTGGCGTGAAAGTTCCTTCACTTACCATAAGGGATGGTCACTTTGGCACACATGTATTGATGAGTTCTAATACATATGCCTTATGATCCCAATTTAGAGCTCCCATTTTAGGTAAAGAATTTCCATAGTAGTGTTTAGTAGACTTCAGACAGAGACTTGGGCGACCAGAGCTCGAATCATAGTTTTGTTTTTTTCGTCCTTGAAATGCGGGGCCCATAGTGGATATTTATAGGCCACTTGTGTTTTGGGAGAAATTTCACTTAGGCCATGCAAGTGACTTGTGAGCCTGAATGCCTTTCCAATATTTGATTAATTTTCCCTCTTCTTTGCTCATGTAATTCCCCTTAGTCAATCTTTGGACTCTGTGACGGAACAGAGCATCACCATATATATATATACTTATACTTATAATTATATATATATATATATATATTTCTTATTATATATATAATAAATATATTTATAAATATTTCTATATATATATATAAATATTTGAATATATATATATATATATTTTTATATATTAATAAATATTAATAAAATTATATATATATTTAAAATTATAAATATAATAAATATATTTATAAAATTATAAATATAATAAATATATTTCTAATTTTTTTATAATTAATATATATATATGTAATTATAAATATGAATATGTAAATATTTATATATAATTATAAATATTTATATCTAATTATAGAAATATATATATTTGTCAAATTATAATAATTTCAATTATTATAATTTTACATTTATTTAAACAAATACTTTTAATTTATAATTAGATATATAATTATATATATATATTATATATATATTTTTATAAATATATATTTACAAATGTTCCTATATATTTTTAAATATTTGCATACAGTGGTATTTGATGAAGTGTGATTTTCTTTAAAATGTATATTGTATTAGTAGAGAAATTAATGAATATCATTTTTTGAAAACTCTTTTTAGCCATATTTAATCCCTTTTTTGGAAAAGGGGAGTTTGAATTTAATTCACAATAAAATAATATTAATAGATCATACCAAACCAAAATATTTTCTGTATATTCCATATAAAATCATGTTATGGTTTCATGAAGATTGTACAAGGAAAAAAGCAATTGTCAAGACATCGTTCCCTTGGTGATCATCCATTGCAGACATAATCTAGAAAATACCCCTAAATAATAAACATAATCCATTATGATTGTAGATGGAGAACCAAAAAATAAATAGATAACCAAACACCAAAAAACGACATGTGTACGTAATCAACCACGATCTTCCTTGTTCTTAGAGAATCCTTACAACTGACTTCGAAACACACACCCCTAATTCACCAAAACAGATACATAACAAAATATCCCATTAGGTGAAGGTAACCTGATTGATGAAATGAGACACAAATGATGTACACTATATTGTCGCACATGTAACATCCTAGTTCAAAGTGATGCTCTGGGGTTCCCCTTACGATGTTTGTGAAATATCCTCCAGCACATTTTTTGGAACGCCAGAGACTGGTGAGTAAAAATGATGGCCTTGAGTGAGATAGTGGGGAAATTATACCTCACTGGCTGAGTAACACAATACAAATAAACAAATATACAATAGTGGAAGCATAAATACCATGAACTAAGTAAACAATGGATGACTGAATGAAATGAACAACAAGAGCACATATGTAAATTATGCATGATGCATATGTCTTGGAATGAAATAAAACAAGTCACAATTCTAGAATACAGCAGTAAAAAAATTTACAATGAAAATAAATAAACTCCAATAGCATCATAAGCCTCAATTGGTCCCATGCTCTACGACTCCACAATAGTCAAGTACCTCACGTAGATGGGTGCTTGCCCTTATCTATACCTACAAAAATATTATCTATTTGGGACCAAAATCATGACCCAAACGGGGTGTGAGATGAATACCAATATCCAGCCACCCAATGACCTATGCCTAGTAGTTAGTGAATATATATGGCCTGACATTATGAAAAACGAAGCAGTAGACACGTAAGTACTCAAAAGTAAACAATCCTACAGTTCCTATCACATTCATTATCATATATCAATTATACAGATAATATAAATAAAGAAACCATATGGGACATACTCATAGCCTAACCCCTATTGTTAATAAAAAAACATAAAAATTCATTTGGTAAGAACTCACAGTCTACCCCCTCCAATTCACCATTAGAAAAGGCTCTATCAGGAAGCACTTACCGACAATTCCCCCGACGGTCTAATATCAGTTACTATAGACACTCTACAGAATCACTAAACGTCCAAATCCCTCTATGGTCTCACAATGTGGAACAACATACACTGTGAGGGAGCACTCAAGTCCATCCCCCCCATGGTCTCGCAATGTGAAAAGTTAACAGAAACTCTTGGGAAGCCCTCAACGTTCGTTCCCACTATGATTTACTACACCATGTTTCGACAACCCTGGGTTTCTCAATCATGAACAAACTATGTTCAACATCCAATGTAATCTTCATGAACTACATATCCTAATATATACAAGCTTATAACAACATCAGATAAAACAATCCATCCTAACAACATCAGGCATGGAAAAAACCATCCAAATAGGAAAAGAAAGACCAAATGGTAAACAAAAAACCAAACATTTCCAAAACATCCATAGCATGAAAAAATAACCCAATTAACAATCAAAAAACATATAATCAGGCACACAAGGAATAAAAGACATTAATAGGGCTAAAATCACTAAACACTCAATACCCCACTCATGGGTATTGGGATCTTTTTCAAATAATATTCAATTACTATCTATAGAAAGGCCCAACACACATACCTCGTAATTGTACAATTGATAAACTCCAGATCCAGCAATTAAATCGACATAGAATTGTGTAGATCTATAAAAACATAAAAAAATAGCAACATATGATATTTTAAGAGAGAAGAGAAATCAAGTGGTGATTCTCTATAAGAAGGAAGAAATCCCAAATGTGATTACAACATAGCCGACTGATTTTGATTTGGAGAACAGATGGCGAGTCGGAGGCCAAAATAGAATTCATTTTCCTGGTTGCTCCAGGACGAGACGAAGCCAAAAACGGGGTTTTTGGGAATGAGATGCATCCCCAGTCTGATATAATAATTAAAAATAGATGTACATGTTATGTTATTTAAAAGTAAATAGTGTCTGCATACCTTAACCGGCCTCCGCTTTAGGCATTCTCCATGTCACCCCACACGACCATGTACTTGGCCCTTACACAGCCAGTACAGGGTCACTTGTGGCCACCGGGTACACAGTGTGTACTTCAAAATACACGACATGTACACCTTAATTTAATAATATATCCTATTTTCCAAAAAAAATAATAGAAGGTCCAGTTTCTTACAAACATCTACCCTGAATGAAATTTTTCCCTGAATTTCCCTAGTAAGGTGATGTAGAAGAAGAATCCTCGAACATATCTGACCACTATGATCATACATTGGTATCCCTCTCACATGTATTTTCCTATAATCGCCCGTGTTTCCATAACACCAAAACTAGAATAACAGACAGGACACAAATAGCCTTCGCACTATGATCAATAATCTGGATTGGATGCTTGTAGAACAATGTTTCCACCACCAACTCAAGAGTGCAACAAGGCCCTTTTTTGTGTACCATGATACCATGGATCTTCCCCGAAAGTCCTTGTCTGGGTTTTAACTCTAAGTTATATCTATGAAAGATCTTACTCTGCCTAATCGTAGCAAGACATGGATTTATTTCTTTGAAAATACACAAAATCTCTACATTACCAAAATTCAATGATGTTTTTCTATAGAATTATTCCAAAACTATCTTACAGTAATGTGCTATAATAAGAGTTTATCTAAATCCAGTTACCAAGGATTGTACTAAATTCATTTGATACCCACTATGATGCCCCGACCCCAGTTATCCAGAGTCAGTGCATTATTTCATAATATTTCCATGATCACAAGGGATCAAATATCGAAAGACCTGTTTGTTTAGTAGCCTTGGAAGTACTAGAAACATTCATAAGTTTTATATTACACTATTAATCAAAAAATAACACAAAAATTGTCTTCATTGACCACATTAATATTTCTTAGACTATCCCTATAGGTCACTCATAATATAATTCTTCATATCTTTGGAAAAATAAAACAAAGAATGGGGTGAGCTCAGATTAACAGAAAGTATAATAAAATAGATGAAAATTTCATAAAAAATGTAAACATTTAAGGCAATGTTTAACACTAAAAACAAATCCTCTTAAACATAAACTTATTCATTATATGGACAATATAAATAAAATAATTCCATTTTCTTATTCACATGGATACATTATTGGTCGAATAGTGACATATAATATCAATAGAAAATTTCATAATGATGTAATGTATAATTCCGAACTTCATAACTGCATAGTCAAGGCCTTGTGCCAAGAATAGAAATAAAATTTTGTGAAATCCTTGTTACAATACACTAGTTTGTATCATGAGACCTACCTATGTATCTAGGAGCTATAGAAGGATCCACCTATCACATAATAATTCCAATGCATTCCTCATATAAAAATGATAAAACATAACATAAACATTCGTATTAAAACTAGCTACACAATGTGAATACATTATCTATAAACTGTGAATGCTGCAAAAATAACACATCCATAGTCCATCAATTCAAAAAACCTTCAATAGAGTATGGATGATTTGTATCACAAAAAATATAATTCAAACAAGCTTAAAATTTATTAAAGGATGTTGAACTAGATGAAATAAATAAAATTTATAGAGAAATATATAATTCTATTTTGATATCATTGAAAAGTCATATAATTTTAAAAGAAATCATTTTTTTTAAATTTTCTTATAAGCTTGTATGGAAAGCTTTGACGATGTTATAATGGCCAAAAATAGTTTCGCTCACCGTATATGTTAAAAATGTTCTTATTACATTAATGTTTTTTCTACAAGGTCATAATGTACCTTGTCTGGATAATGACGAAAATATTCCTTTAAAAATATATGTGGTCAAATAAGGGTATAAATGACTCTAACCCATATCCTAGTAAATAGTAAAAATGTTTGTAATTATATTTTTAAGAAATCATGTATGTTGTTGATAAAGAGGTTCCAATATATACTTATATATTTGCAACCTCAGATAAGTAAATAGATTGTAGAATGAACCCTTACATTGTAATTTTCCTTAGATGATGGTACATTAATCTCTTGTATAATAATTAATTAAATTTTATTAAATTAAAAAATAATAATATACATAAATATGATATTATATATGATCTTCTAATTTTTCATTGTTAATAATATCTTAGTAGAATCATCGTTTCAGGTGTTAACTAATTCATTTTCCTAAATATGATTGGTTACGTCAGAAATGTTTGTTAGGGATATGGTGTATTTGATTCATATTAACCGAATTATATTATATTTATAATAATTATTTTTAATCATAAATTGTAAATTATTATTAAGTGATTACGATGGTGAATTAATCTCATTGTGTTCGTGGAGATAGTAATTCATACGTAAGAACACGCGACAATATCATTATACAGATAGTGAAATAATATGTAATTGGATGGTATATAATATGTACATAATCATTAAAATTTTAAATTATTTTTTAATTTATTTATACTCATTATTATACCCTTCCAATAATGAAGTGTTTGAATAAAAAAACTACAAAATGACATAGAGATAGAAATCAATACATACGAACATATGGTGACTTTTTCATTTATAAGATGGAAAGAATAAAGAATATGGTTTTAATATATTTATAATCAAATCACAATATGTATATGGTTATGATGTAATTATTTAGTATGGATTCAACAAAGAAATAAGAAGTGAAAAAAATGAACTTGAATGAGGGTAGTGAAATTATTACCTCTTCGTCGGGTGTTTCATTTTGAGTTGATCAAAAGTGATCTTTAGGTTGGATTTATGATCAAATTAAGGCCTCTATATTTAAGGTGGGTATTTGAATGGATATTTTGGATCGGTTTGGCCAAGCGAAATGGCTACGGAGGTGTGAAATTAAGAGAAGGGGAAGTACCCTTTTTTAAGAGAGGTGCGAGTCATATTAGGAAAAGATTGAAATATTATTTTATAATAAAATCAATTTCTATTTTAAATGACACAAAAATGATTTATTTAGAGTCTATGTTGGTTTTCGGTCGAAAAACTCTCAACCAATATGTTTTAGAATTATTTAGGTCCCTATATTAACCTTATCTTTTTTATTTGATTCTTAGTTAAATATTATGACATTTACCATTTCTCTATGTATTTTAATATTATATGGTTAACAAAAATACTATTATAAGAAAATAGAACCCCATGTTTTTCATTATTAATATATATTATATCAATTAATAATATATTTTTTTTAAAAAAAAACTTATGTCAATTTTGACACTATTTAGTATTTGATTTTTTAAGAAGCCAAAAAAACATTATCACTTCAAATAAATTTTTTTAATCAACCATAAAATTTCATATTAACCTATAAAATTATTTAAATTATTATATGTTTTAATTTACATTTAGTTAGATATTTATGAAATCAATTATTTTAATATTTCATTATTAAGGTGATTACTGCATCATCATTTTATCATAACTAAATTAAATTATATTATGTATAAATATTATAAATAAAATAACAATAATATGGAAAAAAATTAGATTTATAATTAATATTTATAGTCTAATTTATATTTTTTTGTAACCCTATATTAAAAATCGATTAGTTATGAAACATTTAATTTAATGCTTTCAACTCTTTTTAAATAAAATAATAATAAATGTCATAATCTAATTAATGTGGACCAAAGATGATAATTTTTTTCCTTAAGGTTGTATATGGTTGAATTAAACTAATAGAATAGAATTAGAACAAGTGTTAGGGTTATTATAATATTGTTTCTACCCTCAATTACCCTATTTAATTTTGACCATGGTAAATAAAAGTCAAAATTTACAATTCAACAAAAAATATTTTCATCTATTCAGCCACATTTTACATATTGATGTCAACCATGTATCACATATTTTTTAAATTTAACTAATAAAAGTAGTAAAATTATTTTTTAGGAAAATTTGAAAACTTTCCTTGAAGTCGGAAAAAGGTGGAAAAAAGTTAAATAAAATTTTATATATCAAAACATGTTATAAAACTAATCTAATAAATTAAATTGCACATATATAGGTATTATGTATCTATTTTGTCATAAAATTAACTAAATTAATATTACTAATTACATAAATAAATGTCGGTTTTAAACAACAACACATCATTTTTTACTATTCATAAAAAATTAAATGTTTTTTGAAAAATTCAAAAATTTAACCCTATGATAATTTCGATATTCTGAATTTAAAAATGATGTTCATTTTGAAAAATAAAATTTATATAATTTAAAAAAGTAGTTATTACGTTTTATAATGGCTAGTTTGATTGGTCATGATTTGTTAAAACTCCAAGTTTTGTACGACACAAGGTACTATATTATTCAATGGAAAACATACCGTGGAAGCCTTGGGTGTTACAAAGTAGCACTAAGATGTATAGAGAAATAAATGAGCATTTTTTGTTGGACAACCTGAAGAGGTAGAATGCTGATTATGTGTCAAGATTTGTGGTTTTTCAAGTGGTTATGATTGTAAGACAACATCCTAGAAGATTCTTGAAACCTATTCACATACCTGAGTGGATGTGGGATAATATTATGATGTGCTTCGTCATGGGACTACAAAAGACTCCTAGAAGGGAAAATAAAGTATGGGTCATTGTTGATTGTCGTACCAAGTCAGCTTGTTTTCTTACTATAAGAGAAGATTTACCATGTGAACATCTAGCAAGAATATATACTATTGTTGTTCTAAGACTTCATGGATTACCCTTATCGATTGTTTCTAATTGTGAAACCCATTTTAGATCATGATTCACAAAAAGTCTATATATTTACATGGATATTGAACTTCATTTGAGCACTCCTTACCACCCTCAAATTGATGGAAAATGAGAACGAACAATTCATACTATAGAAGCCATGTTGATATCATTCTCACTTAACTTTGAAGGTATGAGGGATCAATATTTTCCTCTGCTAGAATTTTTCTATAACAATAGCTTCCCTTCAAGTATTCAGATGACACCATATGAAGCGTTATATGAAAATAGGTTTTACCGACCCAATTGATGGGATGATGTTGGAGAAAGAATACTCATAGCCCTATATATAGTTGAGGAAATAATAGAAAAGGTGATGGATATCCAAACCCACTTAAAAGAAGCTCAAAGTAGGAAAAAGAGCATTTATGATAAACTAAGGAAGGATTTGGAAGTTTATGAAGGATATTATTTTCTCTTGAAGGTATATCTATGGAATGGTGTTATACGATTTGGTAAGAATGGAAAATTATCTCCCAAATACATCATACCATTAAAAATTATAGAACAAATTATATTGGTATATTATCATTTGAAAATGATGCCAAGTCTCTCTAAAGTTCATGATGTGTACCAGATATCACTGTTGAGAAAATACATGCCTGAGCCAACCAATGTACTCACCTATGATGAAAAAGAACTAGAACCCAATCTATCTTATTTTGATGATACTATAAAAACTCATGACACCAGAGAACTAGTGTTGAGAAGCCAGACGACTCATCTAGTGAATTTTTTTTGGATAAATCATAATATGCAAGAGGCAACCTTGGAACTCCATGACCTATGATGAAACACTACCCGAATATTTTTATGCAGTAATATTTCTGAAATTCAAGGATGAAATTATTTTTTAGGAGGATAGAATGTAGGGACCCATGTGTCCACAATATGATTCCATTTATATAATGAAATATCTTTCCTTGTACACAACGTGATGTTTTAACACACGATGACCAATCAAACTAACTGTTATGAATTATAATACCAATTTTAGAAATTTATAAATTTTATTTTTGAAAATGGACAACATTTTTTAATTTAGAATATCAAAATTTTCATAGAGTTAATTTTTGGTATTTTTCTGAAAACATTCTATGTTTGATTAATAGTGAAACACACTGCGTTATTGTTTAAAACCAAAATTGTATTAAAATAATTTGTTATTTTATTTAAATTTATAAGATGTTTAAATAGATTCATAATACATATATATTTTCAATGTAATTAATTGGAGTAATTTTAAAAAATAATAATATATATATACTTTTATTGAACATTTCACCATCTAGTACCCACCTTCTAGGCACATTATAAAATTGTCTTCAAACATAGTTTTACAGCTTTTGTGAATTTAATTTCAAAATTCCAAGAGGAATTATTGACATTAGTCTGTAAAATGTGGTTCAATAAGCTGAAAATAATTTTAGGTGAATTGTATATTTATACATTTATTTACCTTTTTTAAAAGTAAATAGGGTAATGAAAGGTAAGAATGAAATTATTTTTACCTTAGAACATGTCCTAATTGTGCTGGATTCCTGTCTTTCAACCAAAATCAACCTTAAGAATATAATATGATACTTTTGGTATACTTGGACTAGATTAGAACATTTATTATTATTATATTTCAAGAAGAGTTAAAAGTGTTAAATTCAATGTTTAATAACTAATACATTTTTATACAAGGTTATACTTATGATAAATTCATCTATAAATATTCCTAAAAAATATAAAAATATTTCCTAAATAATAGTATTTTAATTATAATTTTTATGAATTAAGTATTTAAATTTATCTATGATTCATGGATGATGTAGTAATTACGTTATTAAGGAATGATTAAAATAGTTGTTATTACAAATATCCCAATAAATGTAAATTTGGAATTGTGATGAATTACACTAATTTTATAGGTGAATATGAAATTTTAGGGTTGATTAAATAATTTTCATATGTGATAATGTTGTTATTAATTTCCCAAAAACAAAATACCAAATCGTGTCAAAATTGTCATAAATTAATTTTTTAAAGAAATACTATATTATTAATTGATATAATATTACAAAAATCTAGGGATTAGAATAAGGACATAGATAAGGATAGATATATTTATAAATAACCACCATGAGTTATTTTGGCCTTTTATCTTCTGTTTATTAACCATTTATTATAATAATACAAGTATACAAGGTAAAAGTTAAACTATTTAACTAATAGTTAAATATAATAGATAAGTATTATATGGCGACTTAAATGTGTCTAAAACCTATTGGATGATATTTTTTATAACCATACATACCTAAAACTAGAAATAAATCATTTTAGAGCCATCATAAATCAAATATGATGGAATTATAAAATAATATTTTTATCTTTTCTTAAAGTGAACCTCACCTCTCTTATAAAAGTGTACTTCCCATTTTCTCTAAATAACACCTAAAAATCCATTTGGATTTTCCAAACCCTATTAAAATATCCTCCCATCAACCCTAAATTCTACCTAGGGGCCTTATATTAATCACAAGAAAACCTATGATGTCCTTTTGATCAACTCAAAATGAAATATTTGAAGAAGTGGTAATGATTTCACCATCTATTTCAAATTTATGTTATTCATACACTTCCTCATTCTTTGTTGTTTCCATACGAAAATATTAAATCCTTTACTCTATACATATAATGATGGTTTTTTAAATATGGTAAAAACATATTTATTATTCTATACATCCTATGAATGACTAGTCACCATACGTGTGTACACACGACTTACCATCACCATATCGTGGTGTAGATTAGTATTAAAACAATTCATTATTTGGATAAGTATGATAATGAGTATTAAAAAATGTAAATATTAAATATAACATGTTACGGATTATATATATATGATATACCATTCAATTATATACGATTTCAGCATCAATAGAATGATACTATCGCTCGTGCGTACTTATAGATTACCATCTCCACGAACGCGATGAGATTCATTCCCCATCATAATCATTCAAGAATAATTTTAATATTATGAATAAAAATAAGGTTTAAGAACATATTATCATTCTGGATATTAATCAAATACATCCAATCCATAAAAAATATGACTTACATAACAAAAATAATATAAGAAAATGAATTTGTTAACAACTGAAACAATGATACTACTAAAATGTTATTAACAAATCAATATAAGAAGTTCATATATGATATGATATTTATATATGTGGTTCTCATATAATTTAATAACAATGATCTAACTATTATAGAGGAGGAAAATGCACTCTCGATCAAGGAATAGTTAAAGGTAAGGGTTAATTATACAATCTCTTCATTATCTGTGGTTGTTTATACATGACTATCAACTGGGAACTCTTTAACAACCGCACCTGCATTTCATATAAATGCATTTCAATATGTTTTAATATTTCCTAGACTATGGGTTAATGTTATCAGTACCATTTATAGCCTTTTTATTAATTGATTATAATTTAATCATTCCATCATTTTCAAAACATGGTTCTTTATGACCTTTTTTACAAAAGTTAAGAAAGAATGTTTCTATTATTAATACGGTGAGTGCGACTATTTTCTGCCATTATAACTCCTTCAAATCTTCCATTGAAATAATATAAGACAATTTAATAAATAAATATTTTATTTTATAATCATGTGGCATTTAAATTATTTTAATGTAGAAAGAGATATTTCTCTCAAATAGTTTTGATTTCTTCTATGTCAACATCCTTCGATGAATATCACACTTGTTTGAAGTTTATTTTTTATGATACAATATTCCATATTGTATTGATTGTTTTCTGATATGATTGACTTTGGATGTTTTATTTTTATACAATCCATTGTTTTTGGTTAAAGTATTAACATTTCATATGCAAGATTTAATAGGAATATTTATGTTATGTTTCAACCTTTTCAAATGAAAAATTCATTGGAATTAGTATGTGATGGATGGGGCCCATTATAGTTGTTCTATGTATTGGTAGGTCTCTTAAGAAAAACTAGTGTCTTGGAACAAGTCTTTGAAAAAATTAGTATTGGTATTATTGGAATGAGGCCATGACTATGTCTTTATGATGTCTGGAATTATTCATTGAATAATTATAAAATTGTATATTTATATTACTTTATAGTATTTTACTAGTAGAATATCCTTGTGAATATGTAAATTATATTATTTGTTTTAACATTTCCATGTTATGATGAAGTTAATTATTAAAAGGCTTGTGTTTTTGACTTCTAAATTGCCTCTATTGTTTATGATTATTTAAAAAAGATTATGCTGTATTGTTATCTGTACTGATCACCTAAGCTCATATCATTCAATGTTTTATTTTTCCCTAGATGTGTATAATAATATTATGACTGATCTATTGCGATTGACTAAGGAATATTAATTTGTTCCAAGGAGACATTGACATTTTGGTTTTTCATTTTATAATGTAATGTAAATCATATCTATGTATCTAGTATATATAAGGCCACTAAACTGATTGGTCATTCAGGATTTGATACCGTGTTATCAGGAAAATGTTATATAATAATTCATAATCATTAGGTAACTGGGGATAGGGCATTACAACATTAGTCATCTTTAATCCAAAATTTGATCAGTACCCATAGGGATAAAGTCAAAAATTTTGGTGTAATAACATGTTTAAAAACTCTACCTTTTATAATTCACGCGGTAAAAAAATAACTTTTTATAGGATTAATAGAAATTAATTACTCTGACATTTCATATGGAGTCACACAATATTAACTTCATTTTTGATAAAACAATAACCATGACTGAACTGCTATATATTTGGAAAAGCATAAACCATCTATAATGACTACTCTTAAAAGAATAAAAATAAAAATAATTGAAATCCAAAAGATTGATATGAAGATAAATATGATGTCACTTGATGGTCTTTGATCACTTTTGTTATAATATATGGAAAAATTGTGCTATATTTTGTAATCACAATAATGTAATAGTATTTATAAAAGATCATGGTCGAATGTGAAATAGAATTGTGTATCACTAGTATGTTAATAAACCATAAGATATATATTTATTGTGTTCTTACTAAGATTACAATCAAATATATTAATACCATATAATTAATTAAATGATATTATTAGAGAACGAAATTAATAAATCAATAAATTTAATGAGTTATAAAATAATAGTATATAGAATAATGTCCTTACATGTATTTTGAAATGAGCATCCGATATATTTAGAACCATTTTATTACAACATTGAATATCTCCATGAAAACATAAAATATGATTCTTAAAACATATGTATTTAAAAAATTAATAAAAATGATATATAAATTGAATAAACATACATTGTATTTAAATAAAAATAATTGAAAAAATATATCATTGAAAAATGAATGTTTAATAACTGCACGTATAATTATTTTTTCTTAGAATATTTTTTAAAAAATATAATTTTTTATTTAATTTAATATTCAATAACATAGTTTATAATATAATTATTATAGAATCAATAGTTTAAAAAATTCTATTGTATTTATAAGAATAATATAATTTTTTACATATTTTTAGACAAACTCTATCGGAAAAAATAACAAGCAGTAATAGTGCTACATTGATAGTGTCAGCACTAATGATATCAGATGATGAGCTACTATTGTAAGCCAAACACGAAGGGAAACTATCTGTCATGCTAGAGTAAGAAACATATTGTACACTGAGTGAGAATGGATGAGGAATCTCATACTAGGATATGATGAATGTAGATGATGAATCCGTGAATTTGATTTCTTCACAGTTGACTATATGTTCAAGGCATACAATGTTAGAGAAGCATAAAGTTGAGGGAAAAATACCAGCATAAGAAGATTATAATACAATAAAACCTATATATATATAATATATTTTATTTAAAAATATTATATTTTTTTGATATATATATGTATGACTGTTTTTAAATATAACATAAATTTTTTTAATAAAATTTATTTTAAAAATATTAAATTAACCTGTTATAAATTTTATATTATAAAATTAAAAACCAATTAAACCTATTTAAAACCCATAAGAGAAAAAATATACAAAAATATATTATATACATACTAAAATTTATATATTATTGTTATACTGTTGTAAAATTATCATTAATAAGAATTTAATATTACATGTTTCAAAAATTAACATATGTAAAAAATGATTACCGTGAATATGAGAATAATGATTTAGAAGAAAAAGATAATAATAGTTGTATATAAATTTACAAATATTAAAAAAACATTAAATCATTTTTAATTATATTAAATGTTGGAAAATTTTATTTTATCAAAACAAAAATATATACGTATTTATATATTTGTTCAATCACTGACAATCGACCCCATTTCATAAATTATCATGTCAAATATATTGTTAAAAATTAAAAAATATTTTCACCCTTTTTGAAATTTATCAAAAAGATAAATACATTTATATCTATAATATTAATCTATTAAAAAAACATCAAATACATAGTATTTACAAAATAGAAAAAATTAATAATATTTATCAAAAATAGTTTAAATATACGTAGTTGTTTTAGTCTTTATCTGATTTAATGAATTATTAATTATAAAAAAAATTACCATCCTTCTTGTATAACAATAAAAATCAGTATTTTTTCAAATTATACAAAATATAATGGTTTAGTGAAAAAATAATCAAGTTGTTTTTTAGTGGGAATAAATTCTAAAAAAATATCTCTCATATTTACATGATTTATATGAAAATAATCTCTAAAGTACATATGTTTTATTTTTTATTATATTAGAGTGTTTTAAAACATTAAACTATTCTAGAATCATTAATGAATATTGTAATTTTATTATATATAACATTAAAATTACATCAAATTTATTTAATCGAAATGATTTGAGATAAAGAAAATGGAAAAGTATAATCACCCCTATGAATAGATCTAGAAACTGATACTTGTTACATAGAACTCCATGAAATTAAAATTCATCCTAGAAAATGAAACCTACTATTATTTACTCTCCTCTAAAATTTCAAAATTATCTTTTTATTCAGATAAACACTTTGTAACCAAATACCATAAAATATCTAATTTTGGGTTAATATGATTTAAATAGTTAATAAAGGGTCTTATTTAAAAATTATATAATGGATAATATTTTTAAAACATGAAAAATTCTATTTAAATATCAATCCTAAAAATGATTAGGCAATTTAAATTAACTTTTCATTGATATATCCATTTCCTGTATTGGACTATTCATTATTTCAACCCAACCATTTTTTTTGGAGTCCCATGGAATGAAAAATAATGATTACGATCATTTCATTCAAAATATTTACGAAATTATAAATTAAAATATTTCACACCTCTATATCCTTTGATATTGATGATTGATTTTTTAAAATGTTTAATATATTTTTTTAAATGAAAATAATTTGTATAGTTCATAATTGAAATATTATTAGTAATAAATATAGATGAATTTACAATATTCATTTGATATTATAAATATGTATTTAATTCCTCCAAAAGTAGTCGGTTTTCTAGGAACATATAACTTATTATTTAATAATTCAAGAAAACATGTCATACTAACATCATTTAAGAAATTTAATCCTTATTTATTTTACGTACACATTAAAAATTAATCACACATGATGTACTTGTATGTTATTATTCAAAATGTCGAACATGTGCATCCTTTGACAGTTTTTCAATAGTTTGAAATTTTCATGGAAATTACTTATATTTCATAGTATATCATATTATCCTATAACATTAAAACACTTAAACTTTAATTTTTTATTCACATATATATCAATTTTTTTAAATTGATTTTATTTTTGATGACATTAAAGTAGTTTTTTTTCAAAACAAAAAAATTATCATTTTAAAGAAGTACAATTAACTCATAATTATATAGCTAAGATATTATAATTATTTTATTTTCAAAGAATATTAAAACAATAGAATTGAAATTATAATGGCTTTAGAAAAACCAATGTCATCAATACCTTTAATATTTACATTAGTGTTTTTTATAAAAGTGACGGGACCACCATAACATGAATAGTACGATATATATTTATAAATATCACCCATTAGGTACATGGAGCTACCACTGTATAAATACAATAAATCATTGATACTTCTATGGTATATTTTATGATATTATTAAATCCTGGATAATGTCTTGTTACACAACTAACATGCATCCAATTACATTAGTAAAAGAATTTTATGGAATCATGGTTAATTGAAAACATCTTATTATTTTACTTTTAGAATATAAGTTCATAGAAATAGATTTATTTTTACAGAAAATTTATTATATTAATATCAAAGAACATTCATTGGTAGTTGAGATTTTAAATAAATATTTAAAACATGTTTTAGTGGAAATAATTCATATTGATCGTTTAACAATTGTAGTGATAGTAAAAAATACTTATAAACTATTAGAACAAAAATCATTCTAGAAAATATATGAATCATCATATATATCATTTTATCACATTGTTCATTTCATTGAACAAATGTAGAAAGTGTTTCATTTATTGGAAATATCCATTTTAAACTTTATATCAACTTTTTTAATAGCATTTATATCATTATAAACCATCTCATTCGATCGAGGGGATATATTTCTACATTTCATATTTTCCATCTTATGTTTCACATAAGAATTTATAACCTTACACCAACCCTCCAATATAGAATTAAACCATATATTTAAAATATATCATTCATTTACAGAATTTATTTATGTATTCCATTTTCTTCAATTAGTTTCAACATGTCAGAATCATAATTACATTTAAAATATTCATTCTGAGAAACATTAGTATTATATCTATAACATTTCAATTTATGATTCTTGTTTTCATTACCCCAAAAATTTATTTTTTATGTTATTATTTTTTCCAATTATTAGGACATTATAATACCCTCATTACACATATTATTTATGATGTTTAATGAATTTGGGAATTAATAGGATTTGAATAAGAACAATAATTAGATTCATTCTCATATTCTTCATTAGATAATTTATTTTGATCAACATTATTAGAAGTAATTAATGGAATAAAAATTAAATCTGTGACCTCTTAATTATTAAATATACCATCATGGTTTCATATCTCATGATCACTTATAAAATCAATGATCTTATCTGAGCTTTACAAACATTCCCATTCTATAAACAAATAATTCCATTCTTTATTTTAATTTTTTATATTTCTTTTATTGTATTAATAAATTTTTTTAACATCCTCTGGGATGTTCCCATTATTTTCATAAATATAAAATTTTTATTAAGAAACATCCATGTAATTAATAGAATTATATTTTATGTACTACATTTTTAGTGTATTTTATAAATTTTTATCAAAACGGTTATCATAATATTTAAAAACATCATAATAATGTGTGCCATTTATTTTTTCACATTACTTGAAATAAGATTAGTATGATTTATAGGTTTAATTATAATTTGAACTAAAATCATGAAATTTTATCTTTTTAGACTCCTCATCAGTTATGTTTTTAACTCAATTTCATTTTGCATCACTAAATGAAATATTTCATATGAGGTATACTCTTAAAAAATTATAATATTTTTAGTTTCCACATTATTTAGAGAATTTTTTTTGGTATAGCAGTCATTAATATTTCAACTAAAGATGTATTGTCTAGTACATCACCAACTCCTCTCAAGAAATCATTAATGCTTCTAAACTAGTGGACCATTTGGTTGACATACTCATATTCTCCCATATTGAAATACAAGTACTTTTCTCTTATCATTCCTACCATTTTTTTTTCCTGATTTCATTTCATAAATATGTCTAGTGGTTTCTTATAAGAATAAATATGTATATATGGAATTCTACTTATAGCAAGGAATATAATCTTTTATTTTACATTATAATTCATATCATAAATTAACAAATTATTACCTATAATAGTCTTTATTTCAAATTCATTTAATTTATATGTAATCTCCCTTATCATTTAATGATCCACATTTAGTAGCATTATATGACATACAATTTTATGTTTCTAGTACCCTTAGACACATCCACTGAAATATGGGGTCTTTGGTCGCATCTATGCATCGTTTGCATTATAAACTTCCACCATTATAGTATAATTATTTATTCATTTATTGTTAGGTATAATATAATCAATTTACCATAATAGTTAAAAATAAAAGTGATTTCATGGTTTTCTTTGTCAACAATCACAACATATATGCTCACTATGTCAACAAACAAAATCACCTAAAAAAT